>OU015472.1:17958504-18615868 GCA_907164805.1 Brachyptera putata | reverse complement strand
AGTATGGTTGAAGTAAATTGGATGACTGAGCTGGTGATCGGGTGAATATTTGAATGCAATCTAATTAAAATCTAATCCAATTCATTAAAGTTTCATTATTTCAATACGATTCAAAAAATTAACATCCGGAAAACTATTCTCGACATCTAGATTATGACTACTTCAAATTTTTTTACGTACATATTTTCCACTGTCATTAATTTTTGTACCTCGCAGTATAAATTGTTTAAATTGAAAAATGTGTCAATACCCAATTTATCCATTTGGATGAATCAGTATGTACTGTCACCTGCCAAGCCGCCTACCTGGTGTGATGATGCCCTCGCCGCTAACTCCGCTGACCACGAGACTCCAATTTTTTTTGAATAAAATATAATAAAAGACGACTTCCTATCGGAAAGATTTCAGAAAAAAGGAAGGTCGGAAGGATCTAAGAAATTAGGTTTTTTGGGGAATTTACTGGATGAAACACCGAGTCGAACTCAAATCAAATTTTACATTACCAATTTACTATAGGATGATACAATTACAAACCAGATATGAATTACGTCAAAAATTATCAAAATAAACGTTGGAAATTTAATTGCTTATCCAATCCGTCGATTGATTGACCAATTAATTAATAAAGTAAATACCAATTATTAATATTAATACATCAAATTTAGTTTCTCTCTCTAAATTCCTGTGACTCAACTGTCAACAAATTCTACGTTATTTTAACAATGAACAAAAATCAAACAAACAATATAGGCCTTTGACAGAAATTAATTGTTGTTGGTACCGTGTGACAATCGTAGTTAGTGTCTTTGTCTCGCTTCTGTTCCTGTTCACTTCGTTTCGTATTTCTTTTCTTTTGTCCGCTTCATTTCTGCATGTCGAAGATGGTCTCGCGAATGGTAGTTTCCCCAACACGTCCCACTTCCTTGACAAATAGCGTGATCTGTTGTCGTCTTCTTTCTTCTGTTTTCACTGTTACTGCGATATGCGTCGTTATTTACCAGGGATCGCAGACCAGCCATACCAGACACTTCTATGTGACCCAAGGCCAACATTGTATGCAGAGCGAGTCTCGGTTCTGTGACGTTACTGGAGCCTCACTGGCTGACGGCTGTTGCATTGCTTTACACATCATAAAAAATCTCGAAGATACGGTCGTCAAGCATTGACCGGTCGGAGTCTCGATTAGGATCCTTCTAGAATTATTTGAACTGAGGCGTACATGGTTGGGCAATTAACATTGGTCATCACAATAACAAATTGTGACATAGGCCTACATACTTCGTATTTACAATTTACATCTTCGTATTAAACATTCTGGTCAAATAACATAGAGAAAACCACATTGAAATTTAACATGTTGAAAAAAAAATATGCATGTATTAAAATCAAAATTTAACCTGAAAAATAATACCAAAAAATACCGAGAATAGCCAGCTAGATAAACCCACACGTCACAGTACTATGGATATTATCAATAATATTATGGCTCGACAATTGATTTAAAAATACTATATTTTGTGTGTTTCTCAATACTGATTACGTGATTATTCTTACACAATTTTTGTACAACTGTTTACTTCTTACTTTTTCTTGCCACTTGACGTACTGCTTAAAATGCTTAATCTTAAACTGCTTAAAATTGATATTTTTCAACAATTCTTCAAACCAATTTTGTAAGAAGAATATATATAAAAAAAAGTGTTTGTTCTTCTTTTTACTTCAACTACCGTACCTTGTTAAGTTGTTAATTTTACAGTATGTGGAATACGTCCGAATTTGAATCTGTATACTCATAATTAAATATTTAACCCACAGTTAAGCCCTTTTGAAGGGCTTTGTGGATATTCTTTTGTTGTGATTGTGATCTTCTTCTGTATCAGTGTATTTGACTAATAATGATAAAAAAAATAAAAATAAAGTAGATTCACAATTTTAAGTAAATAATACAGATATATACACTACAAATCAGCACCTTTCTCCTGTTGTTGGTGCTTTTGACCGTTGAGTGGACTGCTGCGGCATACGTCGGTGTGCTGCAGTTGATGACATAGAAGGGGTCATGGAACGGAGGTGGAACAGTGTGTTGAATTGATCTACAAGGTATGCGTGAGGTATACTAATCAGCACCTGGATGTAAAGTGTGACAAATACCTCCTGCCGTTCATGGCGCACCAATATTATGCCAAAATGAATGAAATAATGAATACTTTCTTGTCTCTCGAATGAAGCGAGACGAACACAACTGTCAGTGGAATTGCCAAAACATCGAATTATGGACGGAGAAGATGTATTTATATTTCATTGTTATACAATGGCAATTTTGTTAGGATGTGATTATTGTTCAAGTCGAGGGCGTGCACCTAGACGATGGTGGGTGAGACCTATCAATAGAAGACGTAACGATTACGACAACTTGTTACTGAGAAATCCTTCCTCTGCACACGGGCGAATGTCGAATCATTTGATTACCTACTAAGCCTAGTACGTCCAATACCATTACTACTTGGCATGCGTCTTGTATACGGCAAGTTTCTAAACTACATTTGCCTAGGCATTGACCTAGGTCTAGCCTAGGCTTAAATGGGGCCCACTTGAGTTTAGTATCCCAATTTATTTGTATACAGCTATGGTGGCTTGTCTAGGGCATTGAACTTGGGTGAAGTTATTATAAATTCAATGACTTGGGCTTCCAGTATTAATTGGTTTTTGTTTCAGATATTCACGAGGGGTTAACAACTTGACATTTTAGTGTACACCTGATTTTTTATTTTTTTGATTCTTTTGATTTTTCTCGATTTTTTTGATTTCTGTGATTCAATTTTATTTTTTTTATTTTTCGTGATTTTTTGATTTTTTTGCAATTCTTTCTGATTTTTCTTGATTTTTTGATTTTCTTCGATTTTTCGTGATTTTTTGATTCCATTTGATTTTTTGATTTTTCGGATTTTCTGTGATTTTTTTGAATTTCGTGATTTTTTTGATCTTTTGAATTGTTCTTGATTTCTTGATCTTTGAATTTTTGATTACTCTAGATTTTTTGTTCTCTCTCAATTTTTCTGATTTTTCGTGATTTTTCTTGATTTTCTTGATTTTTCTTGATTTTTTTTATTTCTCTTGATTTTTTTGATCTTCTCCATTTTTATGATTTTCTCGATTTTTTTTGATTTTTCTCGATTTTTTTTATTCTTCTTGATTTTTTTGATTTTTCGTGATTTTTATGATTTCTCTCGATTTTTTTGATTTTTCTTGATTTTTTTGATTTTCTGTGATTTTTTAGATTTTTATGATTTTTCTTGATTTTTCTCGATTTTTCTTGATTTTTCTTGATTCTTTTGATTTTCCGCGATTTTTTGATTTCTCTCGATTTTTTTGATTTTTCTTGATTTTTTTGATTTTCCGTGATTTTTTTGATTTTTCTTCCAAGTGTACACCTGATTTTTTTAGTTGTTAACCCCTCGGATATTCAGCAACTGGTGATGATCTTCAAACATTTGCTTGGAGTTACCGTATTGGAAAATCAACATGTTGTAATGTCATACGAGAGACATCGCGTACTATCGGCAACATACTCTCAGGCGTATCCTTACAAGAACCAACGCAAGATACAATTACAGATCATTTTCATGAGCGCTGGAATATGCCAAACTGTGTAGGTGCAATAGATGGCAAGCATGTCAATATGCAAGCTCCAAACAATTCAGGATCTGAATACTTTTGCTACAAAAGTCACTTTAGCATTGTGTTACTAGCATATGTGATTCAGACTATCTTTTACTCATGTAGATATTGGGCATATGGGTCTCAAAGTGACGTTGGTATTCTTCCCAGGAAAAAGAAGATTAAACTTTGTTCGTCATCTGCCATCCCGTTCGCTTACAAAAATCCCTTCACTTGGGGTACGTGACAGCGCGTCCGCAGTCACTTCTCTTTCCTGGAATATGCTCCACATCAAAGTCGTAGGCCATCATAGAGATAGACCAGCGCATTGAATTTTCTTTTTGATATTCTTATTATTCTCCAGCCAACACAGACTTTTGTTATCGGTTCGTATACGAAAATGTCTCCCTTCTAGGTAAGGCCTGAATTTGTCCACCGCCCATATCAGTGCCAAGCACTCGCGCTCGTTTGATTCATAGTTTTGTTCAACCTCCTTCAACTTCTTGCTGGCGTAGGCGATCCATCTCCTCCCTCCCTGTTCCTCTTCTTGGAACAGAATCGCGCCAAGCCCCACTTGACTGGCGTCCGTTTGTAGAATCAGTTGTTTGGTGTAATCTGGGTGGTCTAATCTAAGTCCTTTCCCCACAAGCGTCTTGATAGCGTCAAATGCCCCCATCTCTACGTCCGTCCACTTCCATCTCTGATTTGTCTTTGTCAAGTCTGTCAGGGGTGAGATCAACGTTGCTAAATGTGGTAGGTAGTTTCCCATCCACTGTACCAGGCCAATGAACTTGCATATTTGTCTTACATTCCTCGGTGGTGGATACTGTACGACGCAATCTAGTTTTTCCTGTTCCATACTTGTTCCCCTCGTGTCCAGGTCATGTCCCAAGTACCTCACTTTTTCCTGTGCAAAATGACACTTCTTAAGGTTACATGTTAGATCATTTTGTCTCAGACGTTCTAATACTCTATGTACATGTACTAGATGTTCTTCAACTGACTTACTGTAAATGATAATATCGTCTAAATATACTTGGACGAATTCTCCTACGTATCCTCGAAGTGTCTCCTCTACTAGCCGTTGGAATGTCGCGGGGCTGTTCCGTAGTCCAAAGGGCATAACAATAAATTGGAAAAGACCGGCATCTGTGATGAAGGCCGTCTTCTCTCTTGATTCTTCTGTAAGCTCCACCTGCCAGTACCCGCTTCTTAAGTCGAGTGTCGTGAATATGTGAGCTGCTCCCACCTCTCTCAGTTTGTCATGTAGATTCGGCATCGGGTATGCGTCCGAGATCGTATTTGCATTCAATCGCCTGTAGTCCACGCAAAATCTATCGCTTCCATCAGATTTAGCCACCAGCACAACTGGGGCAGCGAACGGCGATTTACTCAGTTCGATTATTCCTGCTTCCTCCATTTCTTTTATTAACCTCCGAGTCCTTGTAGATTTCTCCGACGAGCATGGATAAGCTATCTGTTTGCTAGGTGGTTTGGTCTCATCAATTAATCTTATCTCATGTTGTATAGTCCTTGTACGTCCTAATTTTCCCGAAAACCTTTCCCAGAAGTATAATAATGTTCTGGAAAGCTCCGGTCCTCCGGCTTCTTCGAGAGTGGTCCTTAGATCCTCTGGACATATATTTTCCGATTGCGAAGATCGGTTGACCTTCCTCCAACTGAAAGTTTCCCGGGTAGCCGTTCCAATACACATCGTGCTGATTCCATAGTCGATTACCACATTGTACTTGCACAGAAACGGTGCACCTAATATTAGCGGATATGCTAGATCATCTATCAGAAACGCACTGAAATTAAATGTTTGTGCAGCCGTGCTTCCTGTTATCATACATATTTCCTGACTATGACATGTAGCATTCACTGTTCCTTGCTGTATTACTAGTCTGTGGCATGGTTGGGTGTTTACCTGCAACTTCTGACCATAAGTCGTATTTATAAAATTTTCAGATGCACGTGTATCTATTACAGCGTCTAGCCGGTTACCATTAATCCATATCTCGAATGTTGGGCCTACCATGCCCTTCCTTTTCGCCACGTTGACCATACTGCTTATCTCTGCCGTTTCGTGTCTTGTGTTTTCGTAGATTGTTTGTGGATAGGGAGAGGCATCTAGTGGTTGGGCTGCGACCTCTCCCTCCAATCGTTTCCCTGCTTATTACGGATGGCTTGCGTCCTCTGGGTCGGTGGGTGCGGGCAAGCAGCTGAATAGTGTCCGGTTCCATTGCAATTATAGCACTCCGCCATTGCTCGACTTTGTGAGTAATCTCCTGATCTCCCAGGTGATTCTTTCGAGTTTGTTACCCCAGAGCCTTTTAGCGAGGCAGCTGTGAACTTGTGTTGTTGCTCGTTTATGTCCCGTTCAATTTGAGTGGCTCTCATCATTAGGTCTTCGGTCGAGTTGGGAAGTGGAGCCCTCAGAAACGGACGAATGTGACTGTCCAGCAGCTCCACAATGGTTCTCACGCAGTCATTCACTTCTCGACTCGGGTAAACCCGCTTGTATAGTAGGATTTTCTTGTGAATGAATGTCTCGACCGACTCTCCTGGTTTTTGCCGTTCACCATGGAGGCTGGCAGTTATTGCCTCGATTAACGACAAATCGTTGAAACGTATGTCGAGGTCTCTAACAAACTCAACCCATGTAGGCCGCGAGTAATTCCTGAGTGACCACCATTTCTCGGCATCTCCGCGGAGGTGCCCGGTGGCAATCGCTACCCAACACTCTTTACCAATATCATTCTGGTTACATAGGTACTCACATTGTTCTGTAAAGTTGACCGGATTCTCGTGCGTTGCTCCACTGAACGTAGGTAATGCCCAAGCGATTAAATCTTTAATTGGAATAGATGCTTCTTTCCGAGTTTCCTGATCTCGCTGTCCCTGTAAGACTATGTTGCCCAAGCTCTGTAATATCGACGCTACATCCATTCCACCTTTTGAGCTGTCTTCGAACGTATCCTGTTGTTTCCCATTCAATGAATCGTGGGACCCATTACCATCTCCTTCTTCCCTTTGTAACTCTTCTTGTAGACGTAGTAGTAATTCTGCCTTAATTCCACTCGTACTAAGGCCCTCTTTGCTAATTCTTCTTTCAATTCCTCCACCTTCAATGTTGTAATGTGCTCCATTTTCAATATCACAAATTTCCGCAACCACGGCCCCTATTCAATTTCGATGTTCGGACGTCAATAAAATAGTTCCGACAATTTACTCATTCTAGATGGCCGTGCCTCTGATTTTCCCGTGAAACCTAGTCCGTCCACTGTGGACTGTTCTGCTCGATAACTATAGGCCTAGACCTCCGTAATTACTGACACACTTTCGTTATGTTCGTTATCTTTACTAATATTCACTTCACTAACCGTTAGGGCGCCAATAGATTTATTTTTGTTGTTAATTAGCGAAAAATCTATAAAAACTTTCTCCACGGCTGTCACTTGTTCAGGGGAACTAACTAGGTTCTTTAGCTCACGCGTTGGGCGCCATTATCACGATTGACTAGTCCCGCACGTTAATAACGAAAAACACGTTTATATTAATTAACTTCTTTATTATTCTTCCTTTAGAACTTGCTCCTTGCTGAACATACAAACACTATTCTTAACGATACAAGCTCTCACTACTCACTCTGCTGTCCTCTTTTTGACAACAATGGAAAACTCTGCTGTCTTTTTTTTGACAACAATGGAAACATTCCCCAGTCCTGCCAACCTAACTTTTTACTCCCTGGCCATGGCTAGGACATGGGGACAGATTGTACACACATCAAAATCAAATCAAATGGTACAGTAATTGCCAATTTACTTACATATCCATATTTTTTATCATGTCTTATTGATCATGTCGTCTAGCACCATATAATTAAAAAATCACTCGGCTTCTTTTGTGCATCATGAAGGAAATAGATAGATCAAATTAACTTGAATACAAAAATACTTTCTCCTCAAGATATCAAATAATACGGGCAAAGAATTTGTCACATTTTTTAAATTTTTCCAATGATTGAATTGTCTCATCAAGTGATAATAAATCAGGCTGCTAAAAATTACTTGCTAATAACGAAAAATTATTTTCAACAAATCATTAGACTTCCAAATGCACTTTTTTACAGGAGGAAACTATGCGGAAACATTTCGAAACCGAAAAGGTTTCTTTTCAGTGAACGTGCAAACGATATGCGACGATGACCTAAATATCATCGACATCGTGACAAGATGGCCAGGTTCGGTTCACGATTCCACGATTTGGAACAACTGTGAACGAAGAGCCATGTTCGAGCTTGGTCGATATGGTAATGGTTTGCTTTTGGGCGATTCGGGATACGCCGTACGTCCATTTTCACTAACCCCGTTGGAGAGACCCAACTCCCCGGCTGAGAACCTCTACAACGAGTCTCAAATACGTACGAGAAGTTGTGTGGAGCGGTCGTACGGATGCTGGAAGAGGCGTTTCCCGATTCTAGCGTTGGGTATGAGAATGAAGTTGTGGCGAATATTAATAATCATCTACGCTACTGCTGTCCTCTTCAACATCTCCAGACAGAATGGTGATGCTCAACCACCCGACGTTATTGCGGGTATACAAGCAAGAATCGATGAGGACCAAATGCCTGATGAAGCAGATATTACGGCTGCTGTCAACCGCGACCGTAACAGATCAATTCAACGAAGAATTATTGATGACTACTTTGGAAATTTACCATAAGACTCAAGTTACTTTCTTTGCAAAGGTTTCAATTATGTTAAAGATATGTAGAATAAACAACATTCTACCACGGATATAGTTTTATGTAATATTTTCAAGTAATTATAGTTAATTATATGGAACGGGTAGTATGTATTTGAAAATTTATCTATATTGGGTATAACGATGACGCATCGTAATGATTACCAAGATCCATTGGCGTTGTTTGAAATGATTAATGAGATGATGGGATGATGGTTTCTGAGGTTATGGGAAGGAAGCAGTCCTGAACAATCCCGGCATTAGCCTTGGCTACAGTGGTAAACCTTGAAAATCTTATGGAAAGATGAACGGTGGCAGGCAACAAGCCGGGTTTGATTCATCATCACCTCCACCGCATCACCACTGAGCTAAATATGTCGGTATAAGGGTCTACATATAATTGAAATAAACACGCACTCATCTCAAAGTTCATTTATTGTGTGATAATTTTGAAGATATAAGAACCAGTGAAGAAAATAGTTGATTAGTATGGTTAATGAAGAAACGTGTATGAAGAAATAGAAAGTAGGTAATGGTACGGTTGAAAAAAGCAGCTTACCTCGAATAATTGACTAGAACACTCTATCTGAGAAAATATTTGAGATGAAAATTAATGGTACCAGGATATTTATTAATTGGTAGGAGGCCATGTATTCGAACCTGAGAATTGAAGTTACTTTTAATAAAATCAAGTTGATAGGCATATTAAATATTATTGAATACATTTGAATTTTCTTGCTCTACTCTTTTGAGCATGAGTTTTTCTCTCGCTAAAATAAGTTTTTTTGTTTCTAATTCAGTTTCTAAAATCTCTTTCTCTAGCTCCAATTTTGCTATTTTGAGTTTGCTCTCCTCTTTCTCTAGGTCCAATTTTGTTTGATTAGTCTCTTTTAAAATTTGAATTTGCAAAGTAGTTAATGTTAATTTTGCCTCAGCTAAATTTTGAAACTTTAAGGTTGTGGCATTTGTATGAGGCGTTGAAATACATGGCCTCCTGCGGCTAGAATTTGGAAATGGTCTTGACTGGATAGGTGAATGAGTAATTGTTGCGCGATCCAAAAGTTTTTCGTGTACTGGACCACGCAACTTGGCCGCTGAGTAGTGTGTCCAGTCGTGAGGAACAGGGGATGATGTTATTATTCCAGCGAGGAGACCTTCTTCATCAACGTCTTCTACTTGGTCCTCATACCACGCGTTGATGTTGGTCGGGGAAGACTAGAAATAAAAAGATCGCTATTACAGACCACGTGTACTTTGAAGATTGAAGAAACGACTATTTTAGGTCAATAGAATGGGACATAGAATGTAGTACATGTTGTGTTGATTTCACCAAAAATGTTGAAGATTTTATACATGAATTCAGTTGAATTTATTTCATTAAGTTGTCACACGTAGGTCGATTTATTTGGAAATTATAGATTGCCTTACCTGTATGTTGGAATAAATGTGTCCATCGATATTTTCCGCAATAACCCTCATCCCTTCATTTACTGTTTCAAGTGACGCATCACGAGCTAGAAATGAAATTATACATTTTATATTATTAGTTCATTATCATCCAGTCTATGCACTTACTTGACTGACGACTAAGATATTGGCGTTGGTGAATGATGGATGAGAGATGATGATGATTATTATTTGTTATTATTATTACTATTTTATTCCAAACAACATATACTTTTGAAAGATTTTTATTGTGACATGTACCGGTAACATGAAACAGTGTTATTTTATTTGGTGATTTCTTAGGCCTATAGTAGGAAGGTGTTGGTTGTGGCCTGTTGTTAAGGAATCATCAAAGTATTGTCTTCAACGATAATGGGAAACCACGAAAAACTCCTATTAGGATGGTCGACCATGGGGGGAATCGAACCCTGGTCTCCTGAATGACGGTTCAGTGTACTAGCGACTCTATCACTCATCCCAACGAAGACGTAAATAACAATCTCCAGAAGAACAAGATACATATATGTAGGGCCTTAGACAGTAGAAATAGAAATAATGTATTTTACCTGTTAGCGCAATGTATGACGCATCGCTGTCAAATGCACACGGCTGCGGATTTATGGTTGGTTCAATTAGGGCTCGTACTCGCTCGGTTACATAATCTGTTTTTATGTTTCTCGGCTTCCCTCCTCCTAGGAATAGGAATGTGGCATGGAGATAGGAATATAGAATCGTGTACGGATTTTGTAAAATGTTTAGGGTATACGTAGGTTTACAGTAGGCTTACAATAAACAGGTTTGACAAGTAGGTTCAAGGGATGAAGTTTATGGATACTGATTAATCAAATCGAACAGAATTAGTTATTACAGATGATAGATATGCACAAAAACTAACGTTATACGTGGGGCTCGAACCCACACCACACTCGGCCCTATGTCATTTTTGCCTCTTTGTACTATCTGCCTTTGAAATAAGAATAGATCAAGGGCCAATTACGCAGCTAGGACTACAGAATGTTCCTATTATGAATGAGATTTCACGTTTCTCAAGTATGACTAAATTGCTTTAGGCACACAGCAACGTGTAGGCCTACACCCAGTCCTAGGCATAGGCCTATGGGTTGAAATATTTGTACTTTGTATCAATCCAAAAGCCTAAATAATTATACACATAATATAGGCCTAGATGATGTTATAGAGGCAGACCCAAGAGAGGTAGGCCTACATAACCATTGACATAACCAGTGACAACTTACCTGTCTTCAACACTTCCACGCGCTCATTCCCACTGGACTTCCTGGTTACCTTCTTCATGTTATCATAGCAACTTTTTAATGATGCCATGTTGCGTGCGTTTACAGAATTACAATTGCAATTTGAAGTGATTTTTATCCAGGCACTGTCCTTCTCTTGTGTAGTCACTCCATCGGTTTTTTTATTTTCTATTATATTCTTGAACGGTTCAACCATATCTAGCAATTGCTCTTTTTCTTCTTGTGTGTAATTCTTCCCTCGGGGGTCTACCCACAACGTTTGCTGAGCATTTGGCTTCCATCAAGAGTAATTGAAATAAATAGGCGTAAATAAAACAACGACACGACTGACGTGAAATAGGGTTAGATCTGTCAAAATATGACACAGCTGTTTGGTCAACGCTCATTCATTTTACCCGCCATTTAAATTTTAGACAACCAATCACAGCTCGTGTACCATCGAATGTCAGTTTAACTTTGGTTTAAGTAAACTCCGTTTATAATGCGCCATGAAACCACTAAATTTTAAACTGAGATCTGGAACCTCGTTTACTATTAAACCAAGTTTTACAAAGCCGAGTTTAGACTGAAGTTGGTGAAACCCGGCCTAAGAAAACCAATTAAATCCAAGCAACAAGTGTCACCAATTAATGGAGAACGATCAAAACAAGGCCTTCTTTATTATCGAAGAAATTATTGAGAATGAGAAATGAATATAAAAGGAGGGTCTCAAGGTGTATATATGTATACAGCTGTCATCAAGTTTCATAGAGTTGTCTAATATTACAATATATAATATTAAATTGCATCTAATATTTCCTTCATGAGAATAGTCTACGAAACAAACCAACCAAATGGAAAAATTGATTTTCAACTTGAATGCCGTCAAAACATCAACTTGATTCAACTTTTTGAAAGAATTCAATGTCATTCTCATTAGCTCATCCATCAACGCGGAAACACATAACGCGTTTTCCTAGTAATTTGAATCTTACTTCTGGGTTATCTCTATCTCTTCTTTTTGCCATTGTTTTCACTTGCATTATTTCCAATTTGAATGAATGAATGATTGAATGTTGGGTTTAGAGGCGCGTCGACATCGAGGTCATTTTGCGCCTGTACGCTGTAATAAACCGATGTAATGAACCGAATCATGGAACCAACAATATGTTGGAAACGGCACAAGAGATGAGTTAAGGACTAAACATATCACAGAACGGTTAACAAATACGTGAATGACGTAAATGGTCAAACACACGTTCCTCAAACACAGGACAATGAAACAAACGTGTGTATGATGTAAAAGTCATACACACATTTCATGAACACAGCATTGAACGACTGTGTGTATGATGTAAATCGTCATACACACACTGATACACTTGATAGCTGAACAAAATGATTGTATAAAAAACGTCATTTTGGTCGTTTGTTCAATACTAAAAGGAATAAATCTCAAGAGAGATGTGTCGTACAGTTAGGATAATGTCAAGTTTGCATTCGTACTCACATACACACACACATTCATACTAATAAATTACATGCATACAAACAGGAACACTCACACAAGAGTTGCAACTAAAACTACGATCATCGTCAAGTCAAGTTATATCAAGTTCAAAAGTCCTGCTTCTCTTATGAACTCAAGGTCACAGGATACGCTATCTGAGTCATCACCAAGGATCCGTGACAAGTCATCCGGCATACGCAGACTCCGGCGCAGACCCCGGAACTTGTCACAGTCGACCAAGAGGTGGTGAACTGTGAGTGGCTCAAGGCACTCCTCACACTCAGGCGGCTCTTCTCTCCTCAGGATGAATCCGTGCGTCAAAAGAGTATGTCCAATTCGCAGGCGGGCAACAACAACCTCCTCTCTGCGGCCTCTTCTACAAGACGAGTGCCATGGTCTAACTGTTTTTTAAGGACCTTCAACTTGTTGTTTGTTACAGCATTCCACGACACTTGCCACGCACTCCTCATTTCTCGTTTAAAAAGGTTCTTCAGGTCATTAATATGGAGACGGGAATCAAAGGTAGCTGCAAGAAGAGCCTTCTTCGCCGCCTTGTCAGCTCGCTCATTGCCTGGGATTTCTGCATGCCCTGGCACCCAGCAGAAGACATTTCCAATTTGACTTCATCTTTGATGACCTCAGATAAACTTTTGATGGCTTCGTCTTCGATCGGTTATTGTTTGTTGCCCTGCATGTCTTTTGCAGCCATCTGCTGAGCGACAAGAAACTCCGTGTTGGTGTTGCCAGAGCCTTGGAACCGCTTGGCCTATCGGTGCTTCTAGCAGTAGCACTCGAGGATTGACAGGTGTGGGTTGGAATACTTAAGCCCGGTCTTGTGACCTCCCTCTAAATATTTAACTACCCACTTAATTTCTGTTGAAAATTTGAATCATGCAATTCAATAGGCAGTGGACATTCATAAGCTGTGTGTAGTTTTCTGTTTTCCTTCAACAATGTCTCTAGTTTCTGTCACCATTGTTATCAGTTGTGTTCTCATGAACTTGATGTGTAAACCTTTTTCTCTCATATTGAAGTCAATATATTCACTTCATAAAAAAACAATTTCGTTTAGTAACCTACTAACTTTAGCAGGCGTCTTGTGACTTGCTAACTGGCCACTAAAGGTAGTTTAGAGACAGGTTAGTTAGAGGCTGGTATAAGCACCTTCTAAGAGTTTTAGAGTTTAGGCCCGGTCTTATGACCTCCTTCTGAATATTTAACTACCCACTTAATTTCGATTAGTAACCAACTAACGTTAGCAGGCGTCTTGTGACTTGCTAACTGGTCACTGAAGGTAGTTTAGAGACAGGTTAGTTAGAGGCTGGTATAAGCACCTTCTAAGAGTTAGCGAGCACTTTGATAGTCAACATAACCTCACAAAACGAAGTGAATAAGTTTTTAGGTGAGCGAAGATACTCAACTCTTACGGAGCTTTGTCTGGGCGTTTTTTTTTATTATTATTTTTTGTCCTAAGCACTGCACAGGTCGCAGGGTTTGACCGATCGACATGAAACCTTTTTTTATACGCAAACTTATCCAACTTGAACCCTATAGTTTTTGGGTCATATCTGTTGGACCATTTTTTAGAAACATAATCTCAAAGTTTTTAAAAACCTCATCAGATGAGGCTGAGCTAAAAAAATTGAAAAATAAAATCTCTCCAAAATAAAATCCAAATTTTCCTCGAATGTGAATACGGAAATTATACACATGATTGAAAATTTGTATGCAATTCGGAACAGCCGTTTCGAAGAAAATAATGTAATACATGTTTTTTATTCATCGAATAAATAGAAATAATAGCATAAAAATGTTGCATTGTTAATTAACGTCTACCTAGATTCGTTGGTATCGAATGAAGTTCATTTTATATGATCAAGCTATGTAGAGTTTCAGATTTTACTTTCTAGATATCTCGCTCATCACACAACGCACATTCTGCGTTTGCCTAGTTTAAAATGGATAAATGAATCTGGACAGTGACTATAGTGACTCTGATGAGTTTGATACTGATCTTGGATTGTCAGATATTATAACAAATAATGCTTCAATCCTTGTTTGTACATTCGTTGCATATAGTAGGCATAGATGAAGATGAAAATGAGTAATGACTGTATAATTAAACACAACGTTATTAAATAGCTGACTTTTTATTTACTGAGGTTTCCTCGTCCAGTTACTTGTTTGGTATCTCCAGGATTTTGAAATAATTGAAATGCGATGATAATGATGATAGTAATAATAATTCTAATTGCTTTTCAGTTTATTCAATTCAAATTCGAAAATAATAAGGGTTCATTTAGCCTGGTGGAACCCGTCAACAAAATCAAATAAGTAAATAAAAATTAGAAATTCAAAGAAATAAGATAAAATGAAAACAATACACAGCAATAGAAAATAATATCGTATCTTTTCACAATATCCAATAATTTGCGACAATCGTCACAGACGTAAAATTCGAGCTGCGATCTCGCTTGGCTGCTATTTTATATATGCCAGAAAGCAAGAATGAAAGCAATGAAAGCAAGAAAAATTGTCAAAAATCAAACACTAAAGCAAGAATTATGTCCCGGGAAATTTTTTGGATTTTTTTCCTTTTAAATAGTTTCTTCAAATTATGTCTTACATATATATTCACATATTTTCTTTATTCATTACAGATTGTTTATAGAACAGGTGGTAATGGTTACTATACCCAATGAAATTACAATCAAACATACTCGATAAAATTATACTTTATTTTTTTCTTAGCTCTCTTCTTAAATCACCAATCTTCGTTATGTTCTTGATATCTTCTTCCAATTCATTCCATTCCCGCGTCGTTCTTTGTATGAATCCATATTTACCTACTTCTCTATCCACTTTTTCCACTTCCATTCTTACCCCTTCCCTCGTACTTCTTTGTAATCCCTTTCCAATTCTATTGCTTAATTCATCCCATCCTGTATATTCATTCTTGACTCTAACAAAATTGCACAATCTTTCTATTTGTCTTCGTTTTGCCAAATTTTCCCATCCCATTTCCTCCATCATTTTACTAGGTCTTTCTATAACTTTTTCAACCGCATCCTTATCGTTCTTACCATACCCAATACCCTTCTCGCAGCAACCCTTTGGACGTTCTCCACAGTCTTCATTAGTCCAACTTCACGCGGATCCCAGACTGAACTAGCATACTCAAGCATTGACCGAATCAGACTCATGTATGCCTTATCTTTTATTTTCATCCCTGTCCCCTTCAACTGCCTCATAATAAAATTTAAGGATCGTATTCCCTTTTTTGAGATATTTCTGACATGTTCCCCCCACCCTACATTTTTATTCATGTAAAGTCCAAAATATGTATACGCTTCTACTTCCTCAAGTGTAGAAGCTCCCATTTTATAAATGTTATTCACTTTTTTCATGTTACTGCTGGTAGAGAAGTGCACCACTTTACATTTTCCAACATTTAGTCCCATTAAATTTATTTTAACCCATTCATTAATTCTGTCCAAATCTCCTTATAACTGATTTTCCTCCCTCTCACTCTTAATGGTGCTATATACCACACAGTCATCAGCAAATAGACGAATTCTTGATTGAATTCCGATTCGAAGATCTATCTATCTTCTATCGTTGCCACGCAGAAAAAATACTTTTTATGATATGTTGAAAACTCATAGTTCCACCTTGATGACATTTTTTTGAAGAAGAAGAAGAAGAAGAAGATAAGGAAGAAGAAGAACAACAAATATAAGAACATGATCATTTATAACAGAATTATTTAAATGCCATCAAATGCCAAAAAATATGATAACAATAATGTTTGTAGTATGCCTATAATCCCATGTGATGTGAATAATGCTAGCTCATGGGCATTACCATCAATTGTACTGCAAGTCGTACACTCTGCCCTGTCATCACCAGGGACCCGTCAGGATTTGAGTCTCGTTCAATTACAGACTCATTGCTTTTACATGTTTCTCATTCTTCTGGCATGAATTGAGACGGAACTGATCCGAATTGAAACAAATAATTAATGGTATTTGACATTTTTGTTAAAACAATTGCAAATTTCTAGGATTTATGACATTTTATTGCTTTGATATATTGTTAAACCTGTGATGTTTGGTGTATGAGGGAGGATCAGGCTAGCAATGAGCTCAAGGGTTGGCCAGAGTTCGGTCGAGCAACACGTGGAATATCAGTCTGTACATGACCTCCGTCTTGGTCTTGATGGCTATGTCGACCCGCCAGCGAACGCCGGGCAACTTCGCAGGAAAACGATTCGAGTTCAAGAAATAATCGTTCAGGATGAAACTACCCTGGAAATAAAAAGAGAACATTTTCATTGATATGATTTGACAAATTGATACTCGATATTCACATTGAACAGTCACGCACTCTTGATCGAATCAATATTTGACCTTGAACCATCATCAATCAATCAATGAAAAATTGATCATAAAAATAAACACTACAAGAGAAGGAATACATTTAAAAAAAAAGTATGATGGATTTTCGAGTGAAATAATCATGAGAAAGAATTGAAGGGAATGTCATGATTGATGGAGGCAAATTATGATTCAAGAAGACAATAAAGCATCATCGTGGAGAAATAAGATGGAAATAAAATCGAAAAGATCGGAGTTTACTTTCTCTAAATACAAGGGTTTGAATTGTGATATATTTTCATCTTTTTTGCTGTGAAATTTTCCTTGTGTTACTCCGTTCGTTTTGCCGTTCTGAAGAAAATGATGTGATAAATGTTTTTTATTCATCGAATAGATAGAAATAATAGCAGAATAATGTTGCAGTGATAGATCCACGGCTGCCTGGATTCGATAGTAACCGAATGAAGTACAAGATACCTCGCTCATCGCACAGCGCATGCTCTGTGTTTGCCTATGTCCAGTTGAGAAGCATCAGACATCAGAAGAGCGAGGCTTGCCATTATCAACTACGTCAAGAGTCCAAGGGAGGCCATTTAGCAGAATATCAGGTTTTGGTGATAACTTTTGAACGGTTTGAGATATCGAAATTCTGGAAACGACGAAACACAGATATTACAATACCTTCAAGTTGGTGTAAGTAATAACTGTTTATCTCGAATCGCCTGATTGTCAGGCGTATACGCTCAAAATTACACATTTTAAATCGTATAAGCCTGACGATCATGCGTTGTGAGATGAATACTTATTACTTACATCATCTTGAACGTATTGATTTTTTTTTTCCAGAATGTCGATATCCCATGCCGTTCAAAAGTTATCACCAAAACCTGATATTCTGCTAAATCGCCTCCCTCGGGTTCTTAGCACTGTGTTTATATACCTATGTTCCAGAGCTGGTTTTCGTGACATATAAAATGTATCAACAATTGAATTGCAGATCAATGTGTACCTACTTGAGCGACTGGACACGCGACTGGAAAGTTGCTTTTCGCTCTGATGTCTTCGAACACGTTGATCGGGTCGGCCTTGAGATAGTCACACAGTTTGACAGTCGTGAACGTGAGCGGCACCATGCTGTAGCGACCACTGGGCATCATCTCGTACGACACGATGTGGATCTGGAGGAGAACGGTACATCGAACAAATGGTTGAATCAAATACTTTAATATATAACCTGCGGTTATCCGAAGGTTATATATTAAAGTATTTGGTTGAATCGACCCTCAAATCAGATAAAGAAAGAGATATACATGAATAGAGTGACAGATGAATAAATAAATGCACATATATTTATATATATATATATATATATATATATATATATATATATATATATATATATATATATATATATATATATATATACATATATTAACTTTCACAGTTAGTATACGAATTCATACTTTTGAGAAATGAAGTGTGTACGGATATACAAATATTTGAACTCAATGAATTATAGAAAACACTATGAAAAATTCAATTAATATGTGTATAATATTCATTTATCAAACGTTTCGGAAGCTTGTTCTTTCCTTGATCACAGATATGGTATACAGCAACAATTAAATATACTGGGAAACGAGTTAGGTGTATCCGCGTTGATGGATGAGTAGTATATATCAACATATTATGTTTGGTTGGTTTTATATATTCACCGTGAAATCCAAGCAATTACGGCACTGCCCCCTTCCTGCGTTTTCCTAGTTGTTACTAATTTCTTCAACTAAGGCCCGGTATTACCAAGTCCAGATAGTTAACTTATTAACTTGAAGTTTGGAAACCGAAAGTTATGTTGTTCGACGGATAAATTTAGTCTGCGTATTACGACACGATTTTGAGTAAAACATTCTGTCAGTTTACAATAATCTAGTTAACCGTGACAGATAGAAATAGGTAGTAATTTCTTGTGTAAGTTGGTATTGCCAGAGCGCAAACTAGGGATATTTTAGCTCGCCATGTTTAATACTTGGTACACGTGAGATCAGAAAATCTGTCAACTGTCAAAGTCATACACATTGAAAAATGTCTGACAAAAAGTCACTACGAGAACGTGCACCCAATTTTTCATCGGAAGAGGTCCACAAATTAGTTGAAATTGTGGAAAAGCATCAAGATGTTATCGAGTGCAAGAAGACTGACGGGAAGACATGGCGAGAGAAGATAAATACGATACATTTATGTAATAAAAGTGGTTCATTATCTCCAGGCCTGTAGGCCTAGGCCATTGAATTCACTACAAATTCAATGCCTAGGCCTATTGTACCTTACTGCTATGAATAGGTATAATACAAATAATACCTACACTCAATAAAATATGTACAGACTTTTGCATGGAGGCCAGAATAAGATTCTATCATTTTACTTCTATTTCTTATAGGCCTATGCCTGATAACAACTTTTTGTGAAGGGCCTAGTGCATGATTGGTCATACTCCTAGGGTCCTTTCAATAAATCTGTTTTCATGTTTATTAATGTGTACTAATGTATAAATGATTGTGTTACCTAGCCTAGGCCTAAACATTAAAACTACATACTTTCATTATAAGAGGTCTACAATGTAATCTGAACCCTTGCCTATTCATAAGATGTCATCACTTAACAAGACACAAAGGTTTAATATGAAGATACTTTTCGATTCTTAGGATGCAGAATGGAACAAAGTTATGGCCGAGTTCAACGCTACATCAATGGTCGTGCGGTCGCAGGCATCGTTGCGCCTCAAATATGACCTACTCAAGAAAACGGCCAGAAAGAGGAGATCGCTCGACAGACAGGAGCAGTTGAAGACGGGTGGCGGACCATATATCCCTCCCAAGCCAGACGCAGCATTGGACAAAATAGAGAAACTGATCCCTCTCTCTATATATGGACTGCCCTCGACCACTGACAGCGATCACATCCATAAAGGTAAAGTTTAGACATCTAGTTTTAAATATAGATCAAGAGGTAATTGATAGGATCAATATGTACTCAAAGGTATATTACGAGAATAGAAAATTCAGTCTCACATGTTGACAGTGTGACACTTCATTTAATCGGGTCTAAACAAGTTTGAATATATCTACTTTTTCTCTATATATTACAGCCATGAAAAAAATACACACAAGCACTAGAATATTATACCCACTCTACATGTAGGCCTATGTTTTATTATCATTGCTTGTCAAGTGTCTATATATAATAATATTATTTTAGGTACTTAGTGTGTAGTAACAATAGCTTACAATCGTAAACACACATATCCTGGATGTAGAGCCACGACAAATTAACTGTCTGTTCTCGCTTACATAATTACGCAGCAATCACATGTGATATGTACTCTTACATAAGTACATGGTGTACAATATCATTCCACTATGCAAGACAAATGATCCATGATAAATAAACTCATTTATTTATATATGTAGGCCTACGTATACATATATATATATATATATATATATATATATATATATATATATATATATATATATATATATATATATATATAACGGCAATCATAGGGTGTATTGATTTTGGACAGTTGATTCGGGAGAATGCGCTGTGTCAGAGGACGAGGACACCATGATGTTCGAGATGGACGCTGTTGACAACTGCATGCCTGACTGGTCGCACGAAGAGAATTCGAGCCACGTTGTGGAAATAGATGAGGTATGTTGTTTACTTTGATTATGAGAACTGAACTGTTCATTACCTCAAGCAATTATCAGGCAATGTAAGTTGAATGAACTATAATAACCGGAGCAGGAAGCTCGTGCTACCTCGCTTGCACCAGGTGACCGGGAGATGAGGATAGATCGAGCATCGGTTCGATCTTTAAAGCTCCAAATACCGTATTATCTGTTCCGTGGTAATTAATCATGTGAAATTATGTACCGGTACCATTTATGTTTTCACCATCATCATTGCTGTTTGTATCAATAAATAAATTTGAGGATGATTTCAATATTTCAGTCTATGTGCGGCGACTATGAAGTCACACAGGCGAGCCCATCAATGGAGATTGCGGCACCGCCCAAGGCAGCACCTGCATGTTAGTACTGATCAAGTAGCTTAATCATCATTTTTGCTTGCTTCCTATATTTCTATTACCATTCTGACTGAACATTATAAGTGTGTGTCTCGAGCCCAGAGCCCATGTTCACATAAACATGTTTGCATGTTCAGAAGTAATTACAGAACCAAAATTATGCAATTGAAGTATGGATCAAATTTGGGGGCCAAGTTTTAGACAATACAAAAAATTAATTGAATATATTCTATAATATTTCATATTACAGCATCCTAATTTGTATCTTACAAACTATAAAATTTGTATCTTACAAAATTTGTACCTTACAAACTGTATTGTAGGCTACTTCTGCTACAGAAGTACTAAAGAAGTTCTGCTACATACATGGGATATGAAAGTACTTCTAAGTAATCACCTACTGAGTGTACTGTGACTGTATGTGAATTAGGGTTGCCGTTCGATATAAAAATTGCAAACGATATGAAACTTGATTGATCGAAATATATATTGAAATTCTCAATTTAGAATCGATATTGAATCGAAAGATGTAAGTTGATTGTGTTTAATTTTGTTGCATTATTTTTCAGCATGTGACAACCCGGCAGTTGCATCAACATCAAAAAGTGACGCTGTCAACGTATGGGACAAATACACGCCAGCAATGCTGCGGCAGCCCAAACATCCGGCACTCACAAGAAAAATGACAGATTCTTCCCGTAAGTTCTATCGTATATCGATGTTTTGTTAATTAGCAATTAATTACATTATAGTCTGTATAGTCTGGGATTAACGCACGAGTTATTCGACTCAAATAATGTTCGGATTCAAAGTTGTAGGTACACCATCTTGGGGTACCTGTAATCCTGCTTGTAGGTATGTACTAATTGTGTCCCATTTTGTTTTATAGGCAGTAAGGCAAATAAAGAAAATTGGATGGGCCGACGTCGCCCAATCCTGTCGGAGAAGCAGGTTGCTGCTAACAGTGTTAGCAGCAACAATTTTGCATCCATGGCTTCGTCAAAAAAAGATCTTGCCGACTTGAAAAAAAAAATCTTGGCTGAAGAACAGCACGGCAAGCAAGAATTACACGCTTTGGATGTGAAATTGCGACAATCTCAACTCAAAATGTTCGATCTCGACATTAGAATTAGAGAAGCACAGCTCAAGAGTCTCGAACTAGATATAAAATTGAAAGAAGATAAATTAATGTAAATTTAAAAATACAAAATTCAAAATCATATACCTAGCAATAAGAACTTCTTTTTAATTATAGTATCACGTACATGTTTACTATGTTCAATAATATATACATATTATTATGTATGTTTAGAAAATATTTGACATGTACCGGTACGCCTACTTCACATGACTTGAAGGACAGCACAACCCTCAAACTAGATTTTAATCAGTAATTACGATATTTATTTCGCTAATTTTAGAAAAAACTAGATGTCATCATCTCGGTTCCAGAAATTAAAATTAATTGCTTTTGTCCTGCAGTACCCGGCCCTGAGTCGTGACGTGGACATTACTCGATTCTGTTTATGTTTGTGTACAGAATCGGTAATGCCTACGTCATGACTCATGGTCAATTAATTATAATTTCTGAAATTGAGATGAAGATTTCTATTTTTCCCTAAAATTAGAGAATTAAATATCGTAATTATTCATTAAAATCTAGTTTCTGGGTTGTGATGTCCTTCAAAAATACATGTTATGATTACAATAAATAATGATCAACATAACTGTTTTGCTAGTACAGTAAACCTTCGTTAATATTCGGTACTATTGATTATTGAACTATAACTATAGCAGTTGAGCAAAATACCCAATTGGGGCATTCCGCAAGCCATGACCTGCATGGATATCGCCAAGATCTCGTGGAATCTGATCCCTGGCTAAATCCAGCTCCGGAAGATCTGGATCCAAGGGCGGTGCTGGCTCTTTGCTATCGATAGCCAAGTTATGCAGAACAGCACACGCTACGATGACCTCGAGGACTGTATTTAGTTTGAGACGGATCCCCAAAGATAGGACCGGAAAACGCCTTTTCCAAGTACCGTACGACCTTTCGACGACACCCCGTGTTCGTATTTGGGCCTCATTGTATAACTGCTCTTCGGGGAGTCTTGGATTTCTTATGGGCACAGCAAGATAAGGCTGTTGAGCGTAACCAGCATCGCCCAGGATAAGACCATCTCCAAACTCGCCCATTTCTAGCCTAGCTCGAATAACCGAGTTGTTGAAGATGTTCTGATCATGGGCTGCTCCCGGCCACCTCGCCACCACATCCATGATTTTAAGGTTATGGTCCGAAATGGTTTGCGTGTTGATGGAGAAAAAGCTTTTCCGATTCCGGAAGTCCTCGGCTTGATTACCGCCTGAAGGAGAGGAAAGGTGTTAGGCTTTTATAGGAAACTAGGATGTATACAGGTGCTATGGGATTTTAAAACAAGTAGGACTGATAATAGGCCTATACCGGTATTATTTTATGGCCAAAGTTGGGTAATCGAACAATTTAACGGAATGATTTTTTCAGGAACTTCAAAGGGAACCAGTCCTTTTTTTTTAAACAAGGAATGTTGAACGTAACTTGGTTACTATTTTCATAAAATGAAGAAGCAAACTACTATAAGTTAATTCCTTTGAAAGTTGATTTCAACATCACTGAACACACTACCGGTGGGCCTAGGCCCTACTGTTTTTTCTACTTTCTGTGTGATAACTACCGGTATATCAATTTCTATTTAAATCCGTTGGGCATGGGTTTTTGTAAACGTCCTTTCATTTATCATCGCCTGTTTATGAACTCTGTTTATTAGCTTATCAGGTTATTAGATTAGACTATTTATTGGTCCTGGTAAATAAATCATGCGGATCTATCGGATCAAGTATGTACTACGTGAAACATAGGTAGGCCCCATTGTGAATAATTTCCACTCTTATTTCTCCAACGAATAAAGAAGCCGTTAAGCCCTACGCATGATGAATGAGTCGTAGGAATGCAAACGGTTACCAAAACGTACAAACCTGTGGAGTGAATTTTGATATGGGTGCAATCGATGGCACCAATAACACGGGGAAATCGACACACGTCATAAAATCCCAATTGAAGCGCCCGTCTCTCACGCTCATTCCTAGGGAAGTAAATGTACTCCTCACGGAGGCCTGCAATCGCATGCGTTACCCTCTTAATGATGCGGTCCGAAGTTGTTTTGTGGACTCCAAGGAAATCCCCAGCTGTTATCAGCATACTACCGGTAGCGTAGTAGCGTAGCGTTAATAACAGCTGGTTCACGGGAGACACGGAATTGTTTCTG
The DNA here is from genome assembly GCA_907164805.1 of Brachyptera putata. NCBI lineage: Eukaryota > Metazoa > Arthropoda > Insecta > Plecoptera > Taeniopterygidae > Brachyptera > Brachyptera putata. Next base: position 18,591,488 of record OU015472.1, on the reverse strand, counting down.
AGATGAGAGGAAAGGTAAATTATTCCGTGTTTTGGATAAAGGGAAGAAAACGATTGTGACGTGCTGTTGAAGAGCCATCCCAGTATTCACCTTGACGACAGAAGGGAAACCACGACACACCTCTGTCAGGATGGTCGGCAATCAGATTAGGCATGGTTTGGACCATAGCGGGAATCGAACCCCAGTCACCTGAATGATGGCTCAGCACGCCAGACGAGGCGACTGTTTCACACATCTCAGAACACCTAGGCCTAGCTATACTAGGTAGGCCTAGGCCTAGTGTAAATTATCCTAGGGCGTACACGTTATACTACCTACACTGGAGAGTTGGCCTAGGATTACACACGATGATACATTGAGGTTATATGGCCTAGTGGTAGGTAGAGTGTAAGGTTAGGTTAGGCTATGCCCTAGGTCTATACTGACAATCCTATCATTAGGTGCATAAGAAATCTAGGTACACAAGTTCCTAACGCCCTAGGCTAGAACCTATACCATCAATGCCTATACCTAACAACACAGGGGAGTTCATCCATCTACGGTTTACAACCAGGCCTAGGCCTAGGCCTCCTACAGGCTGACCTAGCGTCGGCCTAAAAGCCTAATAATCCAAGTAAGGACGTAAAATCACCTGTCAGTAGCAAACTCCAATTGTCCTTCGATTTGCTCCAGCAAATGAAGGACTGTTTCCTTCTGTAGCCGAAATCTCATAAAAAAACTCATCGTCAAGCCACCGTGTCAGATGGTTCACTCTGGGCCTAAAAATGCGCGCTCGCCTACCTCTTGCCCCAACAAACATGAGAAACTCATCGTCGGAGTCGGACGAATCACTCGAACTACCACTACTTGCCATAGCCTAGGCGTATTGCGAGAAATTAATATATTTATTTGGTTAGAACACAAAAACGTACTAATTTGGGGGATTTATGGTCGCCATCTTGATTACCCAAACCTTCGGTTGGAAGTTATTCGCAGCTTCAAGCGGCGAATAAAATAACTGCCAGTTCAGAATATTTTATTCGCCGAAGAGAGCTAACTGGATTTCGTAATACCAATAATATTGTTATTCGTCGAATAAACTAGTTATTTTTCTTAACTGGACTTGGTAATACCGGGCCTAAGAATAAAGAAGGCCCTGTTTCAATCGTTCATCAACAATAATTGCTGATACCTATTGCTACAATTTGATGGGTAGGTCTATCTCAATAGCTCTGAGGATTTAAAAAAAGTATATTATATATTTTGTTACATCAAAACGGCTGAACCAATTTGAGTCAGAGTTCTAAATAATGTGTATCATTATTATATTGGAATTATGTGAAAATTTGATCTCTTTTGAATGAATTTTTTTCGCCGATTTCTCCTCTGGGTTATTCTAATGTTTTTTTTCAAAAACTTTGAAATTAGTTTTCTCAGAAGTGGTGCAACCGATTGCGCCTCAAAACCATACAGCATCGAATTAGATGATGACACTTATCTGTGCTTAGGTTCAACATGATTCTCATTTCCGCTTTACCTGTGAAACGCGTACAAATAGACAAGAGAGTGAGAATAAAAATCCAGTACAGTGAAATTGATTCTTCGCTTCGCTCATCCAATGGTTAGGCCCAAGGTATTTTGTGAGTATTCCAATTTTATTGCCAGTTAATAAAATGTGTAATATTGCCACAAGAGAGATGGATCAAACGAGACGAATTATACTACTTTTGGTATTCTTTGCGTATGAATGAATGAACGAATATTGGGATTAAAGGCGTGTCAACGACGTGGTTATATTGCGCCGGTGAAAAACTAACTTTCATTCAATTTTAGAGAAACTTTACTAGATACACAAAATTGGTACATTAATGGCTATTATAGGTAGTGGTTTCATACAACATAATCCAGTTATTCCATGCCTCGGTGTAAAGGGCCGGAGCATGGCTAGTAGAAACACAAATACATAGCGCTATCGGCTTATATAATCGATACTTCGATTCTACTAGATCTTACATCTACAACTACGGCTTAAACCCAACTGAATAACTATAGTAACAATAACAGTGAACAATTGAGAACATGGCCCGGTGTGAAAAACCGGAACATGATTGGTGAAAGCATGAATAAATAAAAATATCGTATCAGGTTATTTGATTGTTACTTCGATTCGACTAGATCTAATACAAACAAATATTACTTAAACGTAACTAAAGAACTAGTAACAATAACATTCGATACCGTAATTAAAAACCTGCTCCGGTGTAAAGGGCCGAAACAGGTGTGACAGCACGGATAAATAACATTTATATTAGATTAAAAACACCCGACTCTTTCAGAAACACCATCAGGCGATCAACAGCCGCCTGGTCGTCACCTAGGATCAGTGACAGGTCCTCCGGCATGCGCAGGCGCCGGGCAGATCCCGGAACCTGTCACAGTCGGTCAGGAGGTGACGAACTGTGAGTGGCTCGAGGCACTCCTCACATTCAGGCGGCTCTTCATCCTTGAGGAGACAGCTATGCGTGAGTAAGGTGTGTCCGATGCCCATGCGTGTCAGAACAACCTCCTCCCTTCTAATCCCTCTAGTTGAAGAGTTCCATGGTTTAACTACTTATTTAACAGTTTTCAGTTTGTTGTCGTTCATCGAGTTCCATACATTTTGCCATGAGCCCTTTGTGTGTTGTTTAAAAGCATTTTCAAGTCACTTGATGGTACTTCCCTATAATCTATACGTGTTCTGAGAGTAGCTTCCTTCGCTGCCTGGTCTGCCCTCTCGTTGCCAAGTATTCCCGCATGACAGCAGAAAGCTACCTTAGAATCACGAGTCTCAAGGTCGGCAAGAGGAGTTTGAATCTTCTGGAGAAGTTGCTGGGTTGGAAAGAGGCAGGTAATGGCTTGCTTGAAGAGAGCTGAGAGAGTCGGAACATATAATAGCTTTTTCACTCCTTGATGTACAGCATCGCTCCATAAATTGCATACAGTTCTGCAGTGTGCATAGAGGGTTTAGTTTCAATTTGAAAGCCAAACCCTACTTCTTCACTTAGCTTGGAGCCATCAGTGTAGATAAGAAGGTACTTTTAGAGAGGTGACACAGTTTAAAAAAGTATTGATGGTATACAGAGTCAGGGGTTGTCGCCTTCGAATGCTGGGATAATTGGGTTAGGCACGTCGGTTCAGGAATAGTCCAAGGAGCAGTTTTGCTGAATTCTATGCTTTGGACATACGGGTGCAGTAAGTTATTCCTATTAGGCAATTCAGAAGCTCGAATTCCAAGAGGTCTCGTAGCCTTTTCATAGATCCTCTTATATCTCGGACAAAATACGGTACTGTAGGCTGGGTGTTTCGGCATGCCGCGGAGGTTGGAGATGAAGCTGCAGATCAAATAGTCTCGCCTTATTTCTAGAGGAGGTTCGCCGGAATTGCAATTTATGCTAGCAATAGGGCTAGTACGAAAAGCTCCTATTGCTAGTCTGATACCAGTATTGTGAACTGTGTCGATTGCTTGCAGGTATGATTTCCTGGCTGATACGTACACAATAGAACCATAGTCCAGTCTTGATCGGATCATGGCTCTATAAAGTCTAACCATCACTTTCCTGTCTGCACCCCAGGAAGTTCGGGATGTGGTCCCACCACATCGATAATTCAGGCACTAGTTATAAAACAAGTGTCGATGTATAGGCCTACACCTGCCAACAGTCATCTCAGCGTGAAACGAACATGGCCGCCGTTATACCCACTATTCAATGGCATCATGAAGTACAAGTCGAGTTATAGGACCTCCAGGAGGACAGTACTATTCAGAACGCCACGGTTCAATAATGATCTCAATATAATATTTACCCGTGAATCCAATGGATAAGCTTTCGGTCTTGTGGCATTCATTTTGATGATGGTGAACGATCTGTTGTATCTGGTCACACGGGCATCGTATGTTAGAGTGTAACCGTATTCAGCGACAGAAGGAGCCTCGACTTTCTCGATTATTATCTGGTAGTCTCGCTGAAAAAAGAAGTTTGAAAAGGAAATAGTACGGTGATCTTATCGCCATGATTGGTTAGGAGGAGCTTCACGCTCGATAACGAAGATTGGGAGATGAGTGGCGCCTGAAAGGACCTGTTGCATACTCTTGACATTTGTCATCATCATTCTTCCTCCAGTTCTCCCACAACCACTCTGCTTCCATCTCGTCTCAACTGACTCTTCCCTCCACTTCCATTACAGAGAACAAGTCCTTTTATCTGCCTGCTCTAATCTGTGCAGTCTGTAGGCCGACCCGAATTTCATTCAAGGCCATTTCCAACATGACTGAACAGGTGCACTTCGTGACCTTACCCGGAATCGAAACGATATGAGATGAACAGAAAAAAAGACATCTCCTCCTGTTTCGTACTCTACATACACTAATGAATACAATAATTTCTATATATGAATGCTTTCAAGTTTCAATATCACCGCAATCGTATATTTTTGCTCCAAACTGAGTCGACTCCCATGCGCTTTTAACATTCATCTGAAGTCAACACAAAAATATGCTCGGTATGTTTCTAGAACTGATTGTCTCACGATCAACCTATCTCCCTCAAATAGAGTCAGAATAGAATAGAATATGTTTTATGAGTCCACATTGATGACCGTATAACCAGGGACGTCGTTAGGGGGTCCAAGGAGGGGCGCGCGCCTCCCCAATCGACATTTGCGCCCCTCAATAATGTATCCTCTTTAAAAATATATAAATGTTCACATATTACGAATAAACACACAGTGAAATATTGCTACTTATCAATATGAATTATATCAGTATAAACTCGACTTCCTCAAACTTCCTTCCAGAAGTGATAAACATACATGGTTCGTTTCTACGAGAATGAGTCTGGATCCCGGTGACACGTTTCTTCGAATTCATTCAGATCTCCAACTCGTTTTTGGCAATACAAAACTCATTATAGCGAATAACTAATACACACGTAACGCATGCTTTGTGTTCCTCGTCCAACGATATTTCATATTTAGCGATAATAAAGTACACAGAACTACACAAACTCACCCCTGTTCTTGCCGACAAAACCGAATTAGCCGACGATATTACTTGACGATATTTCCAAATTCCTATCTGCGCCCCCCCAATACAGAAATTCTAACGACATCCCTGCGTATAACGATACAAGACAGGTCCGTAGAGTATGAAGCAATACAAGTAATGATAGATAATTTCAGAAATAAAACAGCGGAGAGCAATAATGACAACAAATATTGATCCAGTCGATTACAGCTCATTCATCCAGCAACTCCCACGCTATAACAACATCTATCTACTAGGTAGCTTTTGAAGGGGTGCATGCACCAGTGGTTATAGACCCTATTAGTGAAAATTTAGATTTGCGCTTCTTGGAGATGTGAACTTTTCATTCAATAACACTGATTTTTGAACATTGAAAAAAAATAGTGAAGGTTGATTTCTCTATTTTTATAAGCACCGTGTTTGAACCCCCTTGAGTCTTAATTAGATGAGCGTTAGCGAAGATTTCCATGCAACTCTTACGGAGCTTTCTCTGTCTGCTTTTCTTTTGGTTTGTTTGTTTGTTTGCTTGTGGACACTGCACAGGTCGCAGGGTCTGACCGAGCGACATGAAAAATTTCTGTACACGCAAACTCATCCAACTTAGAACCCTATAGTTTTTGGGTCAAATCGGTTGGACCATTTTTCTGAAACATCATCTCAAAGTTTCTGAAAACCCATGAGATTAGGCTGAGCGGAAAAAATTGAAATATAAAATATCACCAATATAATTCAAATTTTCTCCAAATGTGAACACGGAAGTGATACACATAATTAAAAATATGTGTCCAATTGGGACCAGCCTTTTTGAAGAAAATAATGTAATACATGTTCTTTATTCATCGAATGGATAGTAATAATAGCAGAAAAATGTTGCAGTGATAGCGTCATGGCTCCCTAGACTCGTTGGTATCGAATGAAATATATTTCATATGATCAAGGTGTGTACGGTTTTTGATTAAACTTTACATACACATCACGCTCATCTTACAAGGCATATTCTGCGTTTGCCTGGTGATATTATTTCTGTTGGTGTTCTGGTTAATGTCCGAAGACGACTCACCTTGCCGTGAGTGAGCGATGTCTGAAGTGACAGCAATACCAGGCTGTGTAACAACCACATGGTGAACCGCTGTGAAAACAACTTCTGTTCGACCGCCAAGTGGAAACAGATCTCTCCTATTTATAGTGTTGGCATTCAGTTACGTCGTTCAGATCATTGTAACTATCACGTTAATACTTGGCCGAAGAAAAAATCTCAATGACATTTATTTTCCCAATAAGAGTAATTAAATACTTCTATTGTCGTTCCATGTATAATATTTCAGTCGAATGGAAATTGATCAAGAACGATAACGAATGTATTGTTTAGTATTAATTGTTTGGAAATGGGGCGATTGAATTATTGTAATGGATTGATTTAATCAGTAGAAATGTTGCATCACTGGTATTCAGTTGAAATAATTGAAAGGATTACAATTTTACATTCACAACTTCCTCACTCTGAATTGCTTAGAGATTTAGGACGAAATTATTCTTGACCGTCCTGAGTGCATCCAACAAATATAATGGAACAAAATCGACAACTGTCTTTTAAGGGGACCATTGCATGAAGGATTAGAATGTAGATTTGACTAAGGTGTACGAAAGTTTTGTGCAGAATCCTGATTAGATGAGCGTAGCGAAAACTTCCAGTCCACATACCAAAAAAAAATTTTTTTTTTTTTTTGTAATTTTGTACGCGGCAAATAGGTCAGGAAAATAGACCAATCGACTGCAAACCTTTTTCGAATATTGGCCTCACACCAGAATAGGTTTTTCTACCGAAAAATCGGTTGAACGGTTTTTCCGGATTTTTTTTTGAAAGTTTGGAAAATCCCCATAAGAATAACCCAGGGGAAAAATACTTCAATAGAACATTTTTACAAAAGCTTCCAAATTCACACAGAGTATGAAAACAACTATCATACACATTTTCAATAATTTGTACAACAATCGAATGGGACATAACGAAGAAAACGCAATAAAAGTATACATTTCATCAAATATCAGGATCAACATGTAATGCAAAGTGTATATGCGACAGGTTGCGCTATAAATAGCAACAAATTGCAGGTAAGGTTTTTCAGCGTTTGAAGTAGTCCAAGGTTTGTAGATGTAGATTGAGCCAACAGAGTATTTTTCAATTCCAGATTTCCATACTTCTACGCCCACCTCACAACAAACATTCTGCGTTTTCCTAGTTCTTAATAATACACACACAGTTAACGTATTTATTTATACATTGTATAATAATGTATCTCTAAACTGAATAATGCGTATCTCTTATCTAGTACATCCTATTTCCTAAGTTATAATATTTCTCGAACTTTGAATTAAGGTTAACAGAAAATTATAATAGATTTAAAAAAAGGAAATATTTCCATCAATTCCTTCTTGATCAATGGGGCGATAAATACAGCGTTTGACCTGCACAAGAGCATACTTGGCAGAATTGAAACCAACAGCCAGAAACTGTGGCTGAAGGGAAGATCTCTTGGACTGCTCTTTGCAGTCCAGCTTCGTAATCAGTTAGAAAGGAAAGTGCCACATCTTCAGAGGAAGGACATATCTCATCCCTCAGGAACTCTCGTAGCTGTTTATATGCAGCTTCCTGTTCCTGTTCGTTAGGGCATAGACTAATGGGTGAGACTGGAACAAAGTGAATGCATTACATTCCTAACTGATTGTGCAACAACGATTACATACATCTAAGGAATGAGTGATCGAGATCTGATCTGCAGCGGGTCACGGTCGGTTATATGGCCGACAGAAAGACCACGAATAATGCCGAATGGCACTTCTTCGCCACATCACACGGGAAAGGGCCTTGTGACGGTATAGTAGGAACAGTGTCACGAAGGCAAGCCTTCAACGAGCAACTGATGAACATATACTAACACCACAGAAAATGTTTGAATTTTGTCAGTCTAACATTCAAGGCATCACCTTTTATTTGTTCCTCCTGAAGATATATTGAGGAACGAAGAAAACATGATGATAAGATTTAAGCATGCGCTTCCTATTCCAAACACCAGGGAAAACCAATCCCATTCTTCGAATTCACTGTCAGCAAATCTGCTAAAAAACATGTTGTTTCTGGTGAAGTTGAAGTTCACGATTATGTTGCATGTGTCTACGATAAGGAGTGGTATTTAGGTATCGTAAAGCAACATTGCGAAGAGAAGAAGGACCATGAGGTCCATTTCTTTAGTCTTGCTGGACCTGGAACTGCATTCAAGTTAACAACTAATGACAAGTCGTGGGTTGAGGAGTGCAACATTTCGAGGAAATTATCAGCATCCGAATTATCCACTGCAACAGGTCGATCGCACAACACCAGCTATGACTTGAGCATTGAGATTAGCAATCTGAGGAGAAATAATACTTGGAGGATTTGTAAATGTATGTAATCCTATTTGATCATATCTTTTGTGATTTGAATCAACTGTAATAAGTCATAGTAAATTCAATTTGAATATAGATGATAATGGTAACGTGAATGATTGTCGAGTTTACCGAGTGCCTACGATTTGCTTGCTGGACATTGATTATGACCATATTAAAAGGGCTGTAACTTCTATACTAGGTGAAACATCAACTCAATGTGTTTGGCTGATTGTATATGACTTGACCTGAATATATTTTTTTGGAGTTACCCCTTTTTTGCTGTGACCTTGAAAATCCAAATTTTTGAGTTTTTTACACATTCGGTAATTAGTTTTGGTAATAAGGGTGCAGAAAATCACCAATTTGTATTTTTTTAAGAACACATGTACGTTAAGTGTTTGAATAAAAATATTAACATTTGATATTTTCAACCCTTATCAAGTTATGGCACCCCAAAATATGGAAAAATCACGTTCCGATAGAAATACCTTGACCTTCGATTATATCATGAAAAAATTAAAAAAGGTATTTTGAACTTATTTTCCTATAGATCACACTTTTTGAACCTGTAACCCAAGTTTCGTTACAATTGGTTCACCTAAATTTACCGCTAATCTCTAAAAGCACCATTTTTGCTACGCCAGTCAATCTTCTAATGCCCATAACTTCTAAACTAATGATTCTAAAAATAAAATTCAACCAGATTTGTAATCTACTAACATAGGGGAATTTATGAGCGAATTTAAAAAATAATCTAAAATGTGTCAGCAACCAGTGCTGGGTGATTTCTCATGGAATGACCCAGCAGTCAGTCAGCGCTACTTCAACATTATTAGAGCTTGGAGCCCATTCACGGATAAACTTGACCTCGAACTCATCTGTTGACTCGAGACTGTAAACTAACTGTATTGCTACCTCTTTGACGACACTCTCCTTACGTCCACTACCAACTTCAACCAGAATCAGCTCCAGTCGACACTTGAGCGCGACATAACCTAAAAGTTGTGCCCCTAAAGTCTAATGAGAGCATTTAATTATTTTTGCATGGTTTATAATGAATGATATGAGGCATTATGGAATTATTACAGTTTTTCAACTGTCTTAATTCATTTACATAGCATTGTGTATTGTTCCCAATCCTAATGATGTCATTAGTTGTGAACAAACAATAGGCTAGACCATTCCGACAGAATGGTGGTCGACCGTATTTTTTGAACTAGACGCTTCCTACTTTCCACGCAGTCGATCTTTTACCGTTTGCAAGTTTCTACGTCACGATACTGCTGCTACTGTTGAGTACCAAGTTTAATGTTGTCGTGAACAGTAACGAGAATTACCGCATGGCAAACAATTAGTAAGTTCCTAAGTTTACGGTCAAGTTTAATCGTGAATGGGCCTTGAGAGCCATGTTGGTAATAGACGACCCTACACGCAATTAGTAGAGTATAGCATGAACTTTGACAGCGGATTAGCAAATACTTTAATATATAACCTTCGGTTATAATACTGGAAACTCCCTTGAAAACGTGCCGAACGTACTAGTGGCGCAACCTGGTCGGAAAGGTCTGATCTTTAGTTTGAGGGTCGATTGTTGCCATGCATAAGCGTGAGGTGCATTGGTTTGTTTCCTATATTATTAAACTTATTTTAATTATGGGTGGTAGTACAAATGGGCAAATATGTGCAGTGTTTGAATATGTGCAGTGTAAAAATTACGGCATCCAGAAAAATGCAAGATCGATGTTCAGATTTCCGAAAGATTACAACTTGTAAGTAGCATAATATTATAGATATTTATTAAGCATTGATGCTCATTTTACATGGCATACTTGAGAAGAAATACACTATTAAACACTTATAGTTATACAAAAAATACAGATCAAAATCAACAACATAATGAAATACATAACATGAAACATAATTACACAGTAGGCCTAGGCCTAGAATACATAACAGTAATACAATCAAACTAAGAATTTACTATTGTACTATCTTCTACTTTATGATCATAGCTAGTTCTCTTCACCCAGGCTTCGCCCACCGTGGGCTTTGCCTGACCAAATTTTTCATGTATTACTTAGGGCCCAAGTTTTACTGTTCAAGGATTCTGTATTTGAAGATGTTCTTATACTTTTTAATCTTACATTACGGTATTTGTAAGAAATAATTGAGACTGGTTATATTAGCTATTGCTAGGCCTATAATTGCGACTGATATTCAAACAATGTATGTTGTAAAGGACAAATAAATGAATGAATGAAATAATGAGTTATATCAATGCTTTTTTGATGTCAGTTGTAAAAAGTGGGTGGTTGCATCCCGTCGACAAGACCTAGATGAAGTTTTAAAAAAACAAGGACCAGTACAGCTGAACAAATCGAACCGAATCTGCGCTGATCATTTTGATCAAAAGTGCTTCCGTAACCCAAAACTTCCAAGCCAAGGGTGAGTAAAAAGAACTCTATACCCTATGGCCAGCCTAGCCTAGATGATCAATTAATAGTCCTATGTGGCCTATTGCTGTAAGATATGTAAATAATAGGCTATTGGTCTATGGGCTATTGGATCTACGCTAATAATAGTAATAATATGTTACATACTTTGAATCCACAATACATTTTGTATACAGAATTTCTTCAGAATACAAATGATGGGATGTGCAGACTCATTGGAATTATAAAATGTGTGTTTTTTGGATGAACTTCAGTATAGTTTGAACAATGATAAAAATGAAACGTGAACGTACGTAATTATTAGTGACAAAAAGTTGATTTTTTTATAAAACTTTGAAAGCGGTTTGAATTCGGTTGTACCGATCTATTGAATATTTTTGATCCAGAAAAAAATCAACAGGCAGGAGAAATTAAATACACAAAATATAAAATATTAATTATTAAAATCTTGTTTGTCAGCGTCTGAAGGGATCCATTCCTACACTTCTACTTGGTGTTAATACGCCACAGCGGCCGAGTCCAAGAAAAAGGTGTCGGAGTTGTCGCCTCTGCTGTTTCATCACAGTCTTCTTTAAACGTTGATCATAATGATCAAAAAAACACCATGCTCTTCTAATACCGGTAAGCATTATAGGAGAGTTATATAATATGTATTGGATTATAGACTAGTGGCTCAGCTATATTCACACATAGTGAATGGGACAAATCTATGCGTGAAGGGTTGGTTGGTAGATTTCGTGTTTATTCATATAGATACATATATATATATATATATTATATATATATATCTATATATTATATATATATATATATATATATATATATATATATATATATATATATATATATATATATATCTATATATATATATATATACTATATATATATATATAAATAGACCGTAATATAAGTGATTTCAGTATATTCATACATACTGGTAATGTTCATTACAGAGTCCAGAGTTCAATGATCTAGCCAGAAGTTAGCACCGTAGCAAGTATCTGTAAGTGAGTTAGTTAGCCAAGATATAAAATATAAGCTTTGTATTACATGTTGTCAGATTATTGCACATTTTTGAATATGTTCGTTTTATACATGACCATTAAATATTGTATGCTTTTCTAGAACGTCTATCGGCTGCTCGCTTGCCAAAACGTACGAGCATGCAGCAGGAAGAACGCATCAAGCTCTTGGAACATAAGCTGCGGAACTCTCAGAAAGTTGCGTCAAAATACCGAGACACTTTAAGACACGTAAGAAAAGATTGTGCAGCACTTCAGAGTCAACTGAATCAGAAGTCTGACTCATCCGAGTTCTTGGAATCAACAACAGATATCAGTACAGAATTTATACAGAGTCAATTGAAACATGGTAACGAAAGAGAAAAGGTCGGCGATATACCGATAGTGACAAGACTTTTGCACTTGCTCTACATTACTGCTCCCCTGAATCATATCGTTTTATGCGCAAAAATTTTGCTTGCCAACCGTACGATCCCTACGAAGTTGGCTACAGGGTTTGGAAATAGCACCAGGCATAAACGAAAATGTTCTTGCCATGCTTAAGTTGAAATCAGAGGAAATGAGTGAGGCTGATCGTGTAGTAACAATAGTATTTGATGAGATGTCTCTCAAAGAATTGATTTCATTTGACGCAAGAGCAGACATTTTCCGTGGTTATACGGAGTTACCAGAGGCAGGTGAGGTAAAACAAAAAAAAAAGCGGAATAAACCTGGACCTACTGATGAAAACAACAACGACAATTTTGAAATGGACAAACCCCAAGTGGATGCTGCTAATGAGGCCTTAGTGTTCATGGTGCGTGGCATTAAGAGGCCGCAGGCGCTCGTATTTCACGCCGCAAACTCTCACGGCCGTAATTTTTGAGATATCAGCATAATTGTTTTTGCATTTTGTTGATAATAAAAAAACGGAGGTTATCTTATTTACAGAATTTCAATGAAAATTTTTGTAAGTTTTCATATTCTTCAAATGAGAATTTTGGAAAAATCGTGTTGAGGATAACCTAGACACATATTTTTGAATACCGAAAAAAAATACAAAATGTAAAATAAATCAAAATTGTGAGCTAGGGAATTAACGGCGTTTACGTGGGTATGAGTACGGCGGGCTGCCTACGCGTTGCGCCCTAGGAGCGCCTGGCATGCCGTGCTTGTCAAGCTCGAGCCTGGTGACGAAAGCAACGGTAGGAGAAACGAAGTCATCGAGTGGTGGGGGAAATGCTGACCTTGTGGATCCCGGCTGTAGCTCAAATACACGCGTTCGCTCATGTTTTGACATTTCGTCCTATCGCCTACTCTATCTTTTCAGAGTGATTATTATTTAATCCTACAACTTACTGATCATTTAATTTTTATATTATATCGTATTATATTCATCATGTGAAGCAGTAAGCCTTACTAATCCTGATCAACGTGTCAAGTTTATGTAGCCCGTGTAGTGATCATTGTCATATTTAGTTGATTAGTTACAGGCCTCCTCATTCTATAATAGACTGGTATATTCATTTTTTCATTTTTCATTTTTCATTTTTACATTTTCATTTTCATTACTGATACAAATATGACACCTCGTAAGATCCGAGGTCCTAAACGTCGACGAGAATTGACTTCGCATAGGCCAAAAGCAAAAAGATTGAAAGGTAAACACAGTCATCTTTCGAAATGGCGAGAAGCTCAACGTGCAGCAACGTAAGTGTCATATATATTTGTAATGGAATATTCATTATTCAACTACTCTCATCCAAGTCAACTACTCTTAGCTATACGCCCTAATATTATTGCTTTATTGCTTTCAAAGCATATCCGTGACATTCAAATTATTATTTATATAATAATTATTACAGACAAGATAGGCCTACATTGTGCCCTGATATTGTCGACGACCAGGCAGGCGAATGTCAAACTGTTGGGGTCGATGTTGAAGAACACCAAAGAGTTGTTTTGAATGATTCGATTCTTTCATCTTCTGGTGTTTTTGACATCGAAATAATATTGGAGAACGATCCTGACAAACCAATTGATAGCGACCTCTTGCAACCTTCAGTGCAGCCCAATAAGCCGACGTGAGTTTTTGCTTTTATTACTCATATTTCTTATATAATTATTTCTTTCTTCTTATCTGTTATTTTCTATAGTTCTTTTATTTTTTAAACCTTGACTTATCACTGGGCTTCTACAAGTTTCTGTTGTGTATGGGCACTATACCCATATCATTTGATGCCTTCTGGTACTTTGGTACAATCTCTTTGGTACAAGCTTTCGAAAAAATCTCATTTTCAAGTATTTCCCTCCAGAGTTATTCTTACAAGGATTTTCCTAACTTTACATTTTTTCCGGAAAAAAGGATCAACCGATTTTTCTACAAAACAAAGCCAACCAATTGTGACACCAATATTTAAACAAAGTCCGGAATTCATTGGTTTTTTCCTGACCTGACCTGTATTACATAAAAAAACGAAGCCCATTGATTTTCGGTATGTGAGATGTACGTATTCGCTACGCTCATATAATAAGCGTGGCGACGATTGAATTTCAATACCTGGAAAAAGATGCGTTCTCCCTCAGTTAAAACACACAAATAAACGTATATGTACTTATACTTTCTGTCTGCATTGAAATAGTTCCGGAACAACAGAGCCTGTTTTCTCAACTCCTGTTCGCAAAAAATCCGATAAGCGATCTTTCGTTGATGATGATCTTTCGCCGATATTACCGAGGAAAAATTTCAAAACGGCATCAGGAACTAGCTCCCGTTGGAAATTACAGTTTCCCACCAGGTACTACTGAAATGAGACTATATAAAGTGATTCGTTTTGCTTTATAAGAAAAATGCACCGGAATAAAACCTTGTTTTTCATTTTTAGTACCCACGGTGAAGATAGTGCTGACGAAAATGTGGATGCACACGATCAATCGAATACTGGAGTTGAGGGAGTAGAAATAATACCATTAGATCGTGACATGGAGGAGAATGATCCTACGCAAGAGGACGGTCGCCTAGGGTATTTATTTCTAAATAATTTCAACATTTGCGTACTTCAGAAAACGTAGGCCTACTGTTTGAATGCCAATGATTACAATAACAAATAGTCAAGATAATGACTCATTTTCAGAATTTTAGCTCGACATAATTGTGACTAACCACTGAAACTAATTTTTCTTCTATTCCATTCTATCCATACTGCTCAGTGATGTATCTTCACACTTTTACAGGAACGTTGACAGAGATCCTGAATTGAATATCACTTACTCAGGAAATAATTGTCAAGACGGTAATATGACCAACACTCTGACTGGGCGTCGGCTCGTTGACATTGGTCACCTTTTTCGATCAATTCAAGCAGAACGCCACGAAGGTGACTTTGACTGTACTTTTATGGACATGGACCTCATCAGAAAAGAACATCATAATGGATTTATGAGTACTTGGACATTTAAATGCCGCATGTGTCTAAAAGTGTCCAAGTTTAAATCTGAAGACAGCTCAAAGGCAGGTCACATGGCCGTAAACGATGCAGCAGTCCATGGTATTGTTGCCACTGGAGGTGGATACAGCCAGCTCCGGCAATTCTCGTCAGCTTTAGATATGCCTTGCATGGATAACAAGACATATTATATTAGACACTTCCATAAAGTGTCTACTGCAATTCATGACGCTGCATGGCAATCCATGGAGAGAGCTGGGCAGATGGAAGTAGAGATTGCAAGAAGAGAGGGTAATGTTGATGCTGATGGAAACCCCATGTGTACTGTCATCGGAGACGGACAGTGGTGTAAACGGAGCTACAAAACCAAGTATGATTCTTTGTCTGGCGTTGTAAGTATTTTTTTACATTTTCGTAAATCTAATGTAATTCTTTCGGTTCATTTATTGAAAGAAAACTTGTTTTTTAGGCATCTATTGTTGGCTTTCGAACGGAACAGGTCCTTTATATGGGGGTTCGAAATCGGTACTGTTGTATTTGCGATCGCGCAAGAAGCAGAAAAGAAGACCCTCCTGAGCATATATGCTTCATGAATTGGAGTAAAAGTGCCACAAGTATGGAGGCCGACATCATTGCTGAGGGTTTTGCAAAGAGTTTGCTCATGCATGGCTTGATATATGACAAGCTCATTGGTAAGTTGTACGAAACATTTCGAAAATCTAAACGTGAATCAATTAAATAACATAACAAATCACAATAGTACACATTGGAATTATGATAATCATTATAAATAATGATGCATTGCATTTTGTAGGAGATGGAGACAGCAGTGTGTACAGCAGGCTGTGCATAACGATGCCGTACGGAGACGATCATCTTGTTCAGAAGATTGAGTGCAAGAGTCATTTGAAGAGAAACTTTTGTACGAAGCTTTATGAACTCTCCAAAAGAACCAAAAGTGGCTTCCCCGTACATCTAAGACATGCACTTGACAAAAATGTTCGGCGTCTTAGAACAGCAGTCTCAACCGCTTCCATGAAAAGAAAAAATCAGGTGGCTCCATTCAACGTCAGAATGATGGAGTTGAAGAAGGATTTGGCCAATGGACCGTATCACGTATTTGGGAGTCACGGTGGGTGCCATGAGCGTGGTTATTTCTGTAAAGGTCCAAAGGACAACGAGGTTGATTTGGTTCCCGAGTTGGTCGAATGTGGCCTAATGCTAGAAATCGACAATGCGGTCAAGTGGTGTGTAACCCGCCATGCTGCCAGCTTACTGTTAGATGTCTCCAACAACCCTTGTGAGCATTATAACAGCCATGTGAACAAGTTTCTTGGTGGCAGGCGCGTCAACTACGCCCTCCGTGGTGCTTACCAAACTAGGTGCGACGCTGGCATCGTATCATTCAACAATCCAGGGGAGTACCTAAGAAATGTTCACAAAGCTATGGTTGGAGAGAGTCCAGGTGAGCTGCTTCGTTTAGTTGCAATTGCATGGTTATCTGAATACTGCAGCATAGTTTAGCAACATATATACCATTCATATACACACATATATATATATATATATATATATATATATATATATATATATATATATATATATATATATATATATATATATATATATATATATATATATTTATATATATATATATATATATATATATATATATATATATATATATATATATATATATATATATATATATATATATATATATATATATAAAGAGGTAGAGAAAGAGAGAGAGAGAGAGAGAGAGAGAGTTAGATAATACGTTCTGCGATGGTATAATTCATTAATTTCAGGAAAGTACACGAAGAAACATGTCGAACAGGACATTAAAAAGGTAGCACAGTCAAGATCTCGACGTGCAGAGAATCCACATCTCAGGCACAGAATTTCAAAACCTTCTGTACCTGGTATGGACGAGGATTATGGACTTCAAGAAGCTGACAATCCCGTGCAACTGACTGCAGAGGAGTTCGACAAGAAAAAGAAAGATTTATTGGCAAGTCTCACACTCTCTGATGATACTAGAAAAGAGCTGGAAAGAGATACTGTACTACAATCACAGAGCCAACTCTGGTTTCAAGCCAAAAGGAAACGTTTGACGGCCTCGTGGTTCGGTCGGGTGTGCAAGATGAGGCCTACTACTTCTTGCAGAGGTATCGTTAGTGCCATGCTATACAAGCAAGTCAAAACTAAAGCAATGGAGCATGGCATCATCAACGAGCCTGTGGCTAAGGAGACAATGGCTCAGAGGCACGGTATCGTGTCTACGGAGTGCGGTCTCTTCGTAGACGAGGAACATCCCTATATCGGGGCGTCCCCAGGTAATTTATAGTTCATTCATACTTAATCACGAAAGTATAGTATTTGCATATAATTGATGTCATGTGGGCCTAACTTTCGGAATATAACGTCAATGAATTCTAAACTGTTGTTCAGAATTATACTTCCGAAAACGTCATGTAATATATATATTATATATTATATATAGAGTATATATATAGATTATATATATATATATATATATATATATATCTATATAGAGATATATATATATATTATATATATATTTAGTATATATATTGATATATAGTATATATATATTATATATATAATATATATATATTATATTATATATAATATAATATATATATATATATATATAGCATATATATATATAATATATATATATATATAATATATATATATATATATATGTGTGTGTGTGTGTGTGTCTATATAATTGCGATTTCCCCGTAGATGGCCTAGTGGGTGAAGACTCGATCATTGAAGTGAAGTGTCCAGTCTCGGCCGATCCATACCGAACTCCTGAAGAGGCTATTGCAAATAAGAAGGTACTGGTCTCAGCTATATTTATATGAAGTTCATTCGAACTCATAACATCTCTCTTCGTTATTCATGCTAACCTTTTTCGTGATATTCTGTTAACTTCTTCCAGATACCCTATTGTGACCTTGTTGATAGCAGACTTCTGCTAAAATTGACTTCAAACTACTATTATCAAATCCAGGGACAACTTCATGTCACGAAAGTATTGTTATTTCGTGCAATATACGAAAAACTGGTTGACCTACGAGATAATAGAAAGAGACGATGACTTCTTTAGAAATCGGGTGATTCCTCACCTAGAGAGGTAAACGTAAACTATAATAAAGACTACTTTAGGGCCAACTTATTTTCAGTATAAACTGTTTATCTGATGAATCTGCTTACAGGTTTTATATGGAATGTTTATTGCCCGAGCTAGTTGAATCACAGTTCGCTAAAAGACTAGTTATCGGAGATATAAAAGACCCGAAATACATCACCGAAGCAATTTCTGCAAGTACTGAGAAAAAGACTCTGGAATTGGCATCAAGAGAAAAGAGACAAAAGGATGCTTTATCTAAAAAAGGCAAATCAAGTGTAAATCGAAGAGCAAAGAGCAAAGTAACATCTGCACAGTAACTATTGCAACTTGAAGGCAAGGTGATAACCCGTTGTGGATCATCAGTCAGCTAAGTCACAGATTTAGAAACTAAAGTCAAGTCGGGCTTGGGCTCGAGTCCTGCATAAGACAGGTTTTGGTAATCATCATTCACGGACCATCTGCTCATCCGTACCCATCCGCAAACAATGATCATCATATTCACCATCAATATTCATATATTTATTGTGTATTATGTATATGTTGTATGCAGCCATTTTAATGTAGACTCAACTTGGAGAACGAAAGATTTGCGTTGTTGGATGAGTGGGAGTTATACTCAAAATCTGAACACCTCAAGTTTTGAAACTATTGAAATCACGCACTGTTTTCCATATACGGTTTTTAATCAGATGTACCTGTTGCCAGCACTAATAATTTTTTCAACCCAATTTCTTTTCAATTTTCGTACCTGTTGCTCAGTTAGGAGCTTATTTTTATTCAGAAAAAATGATATATTCCATTCTTTATCTTTGAAATAGCTTGACTGATTTTTGCGAAATTTTGGGATAACGTGAATCATTAGCTTGTGTTTACATTCCGTGAGATTGTTTTGTAGATTTCTTTATCATTTTCACTCCGGCTTATTCTTATGGGGTTTTACATTATGTTGACTTTTTTTTTCTCGAAAGTTACTGAACTGATTGTGCCCCAAAACTAAACAGTATCGAGCTAGATGAGGACATATGTTGATACCTATTTTGATAGCATTTTGTACTTCCGTTTGACCTGTGTAGCGCAAACAAAATGCACACACAGAATTTTTTTTTCTCGTTTTTCCAAGTATAGTGAAATTGAATCTTCGCTTCGCGCATCCAATCAATCGATTACTTGATTGTGTGTTTGTATTACCAAATTATGACCGATTTCCTTGTCATTGTAGCCTGATCTCTGTGTACGTATAATATACCGCGGCAGTTATAGGCCTATTATAGTTGAATATTACCAGAAAAACGAATTTTCAGGAAAACATCAAATGAGTGTATAAAATATACTCGAAACCTATAAACGCGTCGTAAAACAAAGATATCTATTCGCTCATACTCACACTCCGACTTGGAAACTATTCAGCCAATTTATGAATACACTGAAGTCGTGAATTACTGTGCCTTTTAACATTCTTCCTATTCTCTTTTTTAAGATATAGGCCTAAATTCAATTGATTAATTTTCCAAAACATATATAGGGCCTACTTTAAGGATTAAACTGAAACTTTGTAAAAATGCAAAATTGCTAGTTCGGACTGTAACTTATACCAAATTCCATTCGTTCAAGAAATATTTAATCTCCGATGTTTCCCCCTAGGCTAAATCGATGTCTTCCAATTTTCAATATTCTTTATTCAGAACAATATGCCCAATTTTACTCAAAGACAATTAGCATATTTTATATAGCTTGATTCTAATGGCAAAACCGATGCACTTCGTGATGTTAATGTTGAACTAATGTCCTGTCCATCACGATTGAAGTTATTTGTGAGCTGTAGACTGTAGAGTGCGAACAAATAAGCATCCAAAAAGACAATGGAACCTCAATTTTTACAATAATTGAAATGCAATATATATTATAGAAGTGAATTCATCGAATGTCGAACCCAGGATTTGATATATGAGTATGCCTACTGAATGTATTTGTTCTGTTTGGAATCACAATATGCGTCTAAAAAGACTCATTGTGACCAAATTTCCAATTTATATAATAAATCAATGATAAATGAAAAACCTCTTCGTTATTTATCGATAACTGTCCATCAAACTATGTGGTCATGGAGCTAAGTATAACGCATGAATATAATTTATATCTGTATAATAAATTTCTTCCCCTCATCATCCTGCGTCTATCATCCGCTCATTCGTACCCCCATATAACCTAGCTGTTGGTGGGGTCGTTGAAAAAACAAAAATCAATCAATCACAAAATATTGTGATTGATATTGTGTTTCTATCATCATTACTTTAATCACCATTGTCCACATAATGAAAAATAAAACAGCTTTCAGAAATAATATATAGGCCCTACATATTGGATTTGAACTACGCACTGTAATGATAACTAAGATCTATTGGCGTCGGATGAATGAATAATGGGATGATGAGATGAAGGTACTTAGGTAATGGGCGAGGTAGTGGGAAGGAAGCGGTCGTGGCCTATATTGTAGGAACCATCCCGGTATTAGCCTACACTACAGAGGGAATTAAACCACGAAAAAATGTGGATGGTGGCAGGGATCGAACCAGGTCCGAGTTGCCCTTCATCTCCCGGATCACACGAAGCGAGCGCGTTAGCCACTCAGCTACATGTGCCGGTATTTCAAATATAGAAATCATCATTTATATAATTATCATTATTGAATTCATTAAATTGTTCACTGTTCATTGAATAATTAATTATGATAATTATTGCAATAGTATGCTAGATTTCAGTATTATTTTTAATCACTCTCGTTTTGAACGATAATATACATGTAGGCTAGTAGTTTATTTGAAATATATTCATAATAGAAAAATTGAAATTAAAAATAAAATCGAATCACACACCGAGTTGAGCATTTGTAATTTATCTCCACTCTGGTGTTGGCGTGAACTTGAAGTAATTCGTAACTGAAACGAGAATCAAAGTGATATTTAAAAAACTACGGTAGTGCGAGCTCAGGTCTAGCATACGCCTGCTACATCTCTTAGTTTTGTGAATGTTATCTATTAGCGTGCGTCAGCAGTCTAGTAGCCGGTTTCCCCTACTTTGCCGGGTTGACATGTGACCTGATGATTCGGTCAAGCTCGGTAATCTCCGCTCTTTTACGAAGACTTTAGGACATCATCCAAACTCCACAATCTCTAAGCCTAGAGAGCCTACAACGAGTCCGTCTCGAGACGAGCGGGTCGGTAGAGTAAATTTAGAGTTCAAGCCGCGCCCCGTTCGGTCAATTCCTTAGAACGGCTAATAACTCAACATATTAGCAATGTTGCGGTGGCTCTGCCGTAAGTTGCTCGCTTTTGGTCGCGAAGGTCACCAGTTCGAATCCCGCTTTAAGTATCTTTTTTGTTTTCATGAAATGATGTTTTTGATAATGTTCTACTATCCTTCTCTATTTTCTGAAAACCTAAAAAATATATGAAGTTATATTTGTCGTAAGAATTATTATTACGGTACGAGGAATTGGTTAGGGCAGAGATAAGCTATTATCTATAACTTCTGACAATCCTGTTTACAGTTTTGAAGGCAATAAGATATATTTTTTGTATGATGCCCCACATCTCTTAAAATCTGTGCGTAACAACTTGAAAAAGTACAATTTCAAATATCGGGACGTTGAGTACAGTTGGAAACCAATAATAGACTTCTTCAATGAGGATATGAATATGAGTTTACGACTTGCGCCAAAACTAAAAAAAATACACATTGAACTTCCACCATTTTCTCCAATGCGTGTTTGCTTAGCAGCTCAAGTTCTCAGTCACTCGGTCGCAACAGGAATCCTTACACATGTTGCGTTAGGAAGTATGGATGCATACGCAACCCACACGGCTTGCTTTTTAGAAGAGATGGACTCACTATTCGACTGCTTCAACTCAAGCAAATATGTAGGCAATACCAAGCAGTATTTACAGCCTATTTCTAGTTCCTCGACCAAGCACTGGGAATTTCTCGATAGAATACGAGAAAAATTTCAAGAAATGATCGTGTTGAACCCCACCAAGAAGCAACCACCGTGCTTTGAAGGCTGGATAGCTAACATTGCTTCTTTGAAATTGTTGTGTGCCGATTTGGAAGAAAATCACTCGTTTAAATACATGTTAACCAGACGTTTAACCCAAGATTGTATAGAAAACCTATTTTCAGTCATCCGAAGCAAAGGTGGATGTAACATAACACCGGACGCATCATCCTTTCGATCAGCAATCCGGGCAACCATTGCAAACCAAATTCTTACACCGTCGGACGATAGTAATTGTGAAATGGATATGGACCAGTTTCTGTTAAAAAGGAAGGAGCTAACAAGCTGTGCTCTTGCTTTACATGTTGCCAATGACAAAACCAAAGAACACGACATTGATGATGTCATTGATGTGGGAGAACCTTCGACTGAAACTTTAAACAGCATGGCTGAGAGAAATGCAATTTCTTACGTCACTGGGTGGGCGTGTTCAAGGCTGCCCCATAAAAACT
This sequence comes from Brachyptera putata, assembly GCA_907164805.1. Classification (NCBI taxonomy): domain Eukaryota; kingdom Metazoa; phylum Arthropoda; class Insecta; order Plecoptera; family Taeniopterygidae; genus Brachyptera; species Brachyptera putata. The sequence goes on along the minus strand of OU015472.1, from coordinate 18,568,452 downwards.
GTCGGAACAAAATATCGTCTTTTGAGGAATCTTACGATATGGAGCATATGCATATTATGTTTAAAAAATATGACTCTCACTCAAGAATGTTGTATCCGACTCAAAATGCCACTCAGCTGACTAGTCATATTTTTAATCTCAAGCAAGAACACTTGTGCAAGTTGATTGAAAGTAGCAGGGTAGATGTGAAAAAAAAGGTGAGAGCTCTTATAAATGTTCCTTCAGATTTTCCTCCATGTTTGGAATATACTGACATTTTTATTGATAAAAGTCTTAATGTCATGTTCAACGGTTTTATAAAATTACAAAACATGAATATAAAACGCACTGTTCTTGGTAAGAAAAACACAAAAGCAGAAAAGGTGTTCAACTTGTAATTTGTTAGCATTTCATGATACGCAATACGCATAGCTTTTTTGTGATTATTTATATATTTTATCATCATGTAATATTATTTACTGTAATGTGCCAAGTAAAAACTATCTATCTATTTATCTATAGGTCTACATAATTTTTTTCGTTTCATTTAAAAAATAATGAAAATGAAAACTACTTATATATATATATATATATATATATATATATATATATATATTAGTGATGCCTTCGGGTAACAAATTAGCAACCGGGTACCCGCCGAAATTACCCGGGTAATTGAAAAAAAAACGTATTTACGTCATCCCCTGTCTAGTTCTACCCTCAAATCGTAGAGGTAGGTAATGGGTTGACTATATATGCTTCTCAGTTCTCGGTAAAGAATAGCATTTGGCATGGCAACTAAAGAGCGAGTGTCAGGAGAGGAATTCAGTACACTGCACGTGTGACCTCAGATAACGGTAGGTGGTGCGACTAGATTTGACGAGCGCATTATGACAAGTTGGGGAAGGTCTGGAAAGGTAGGTGAAAAGCTTATGTAAAATGCGAAGTTGAATTTCTCTCGGTAGCTTGAGTGATTTATAAAAGTTATTCTCTATATTATAGGTACTGGATAGCACAATTACCCGGAACCTAGACGAGTACCCGGGTACCCGGGTAGCGAGTATTTTTTCAGCTATCGGTTGTTTTCTATAGCCATTGGTCTAATCGACCAATCCTGGACTCTTGCTTATGACGGCTAATAAATCAACTCATTCTCAATGTTGCGTTGGCTCTGCCGTAACACGCTCGCTTTTGGTTACGAAGGTCGCCAGTTTGAATCCCGCTTTATCAATACTTTTTTGTTTTCATGAAATGATGTTTTTGATAATGTTCTACTATCCTTCTCTATTTTCTGAAAACCTAAAAAATATATGAAGTTATATTTGTCGTAAGAATTATTATTGGGGGAGGCTGGACCGTGGTTAGGGTTAGGTAGGTCAGGTTGGTGTCGACCGGTATACCGACCCGAAATCGAGGTTTTAACCACATTTACGGGCGGAAAGGCTACCTAAAACACCGATACCTAAAACATTGAAATCAGCAAATCTACAAAAGATAAGTATTGCCGCGCGAACAGCCTAGACGACAGAATACAGAATATTACCCGGGTAATGCATCACCCGTACCCGACCCGGGTACCCGACCCGGGTACCCGAAGGAATCACTAATATATATATATATATAATATATATATATATATATATATATATATTATATATATAATTATATATATATATATATATATAATATATATATATATATATATATATATATATTATATATATATATATATATATACTATATATATAATATATATATATATATATATATATATATATATATATATATATATATATATATATATATATATATATATATATATATATATATATACATATTATATATATACTATATATATATATATATAATATATATATATATATATATATATATATATATATATATATATATATATATATATATATATAAGAAAGAAAGAAAGAGAAAAAATGAAGAAAGAAAGAGTGGTATTAGTATTGGTACTTATTAGTACTTATTGGTATTAGTTTACTGTATTTTCTAGTCTAAAGGTGCGATCATAGAGACCCGCCATTCCTACCGGTCCTGCACGACGACAAATATTTTTGTATCGTTTAGACATGAGCCTTCAACGAATCTTGATCTAAACTTACATTTTATTCATTCTTCTACTTATTGCACATTACCAACATTCCCATTTACTGCTCCTGCCAGCTGCCATTCAAGTGTATTATGACATTTTTACATTATATTTAATCATTTTTCAAGATATTATTTGAAAAAGCTTGACCTTCGTTACATACAAAACATTCACTCTGTGTTTGGAATGAATGTTCAGGCATTTTTGTAGGTATGAATATTATTACTTTTTTCAATGGTTCTGCAAAATTACATAAAATAAATCTCAATCTAAACTTACATGTTATTAATTCTTCTTCTTACTGCACATTACCTACATTTCCATTTACTGCTCCTGTCAGCTGCCATTCAAGTGTATTATGACATTTTTACATTACATTTAATTACATTTTCAAGATGTTATTCGAAAAAGCTTGACTTTCGTTGCATGAATAATATTTAAATACATGTACTTTGTTTTTGAGGTTGGGACATGAACAGTGGTGTATTAGTAAAAATAAAAGTACCAGGTCGGTGATAACTGAAAAAATCCATTCTTCCCAACTCGTCGGTGGAGGGGGGGGGGGGATTTGTGAGCCGTAACATGCCACAATGTCAATTTTAGCAGATTCTAATTCAAGTATAAAATAAAAATGATGTGTTTTACCTTTGCATCTAAAGTAATCACCACAGAGAATCTCTCGCAGCTTGATCCTCCGCGGGTCATCATGGTCTATGCATGTTGCGATTGTGCGTCGTCACAAAAATGTTACAAACTGACTCTACACTACATTACAAGATTCTATCATTATTGTGAAGTCTGACGTTGCAAAAAAATATTGGCAGATTCCATCTATCAGGATGCATCATTTTTAACATTGTGCGTTCACAAGTTAGCTGGTTCAAGTAAGCTTTGTATGTCTTCAAATATGGTTTTCAAGGTAAAGGTACCGAGGCGCGCCCTGCCCCAAAATTAAAGTACCAGGGCGCCGCCCCGGCCCGCCCTGGCCCGAATACACCACTGGACATGAAGGCCTAAACAACTGACAACTATATAAAACACAAAATGAAATGGAGGTCAACTGTTAATTTGTAATGGTAATATTTGTACTTGAGAACAACCATATTATTGCTATATAATAGGCATACCTATTAATGGAATTATACATTATTGCTTGCAGTGAAATATTAATTTTTATTAATATATCTAATCGGATTTTGGTGATAATAAGCAGCAAAATCAACGAGTAATATAGACCCTAATGGTAGGCAATGGTGTTGTTTGAATCACCGCGTATTAGTCAGACCCTGCTAGTGCGCTGATCGGCGGCGAATCTATGCTAAAATGCGCGAGTTTCCAGTATTATAACCGAAGGTTATATATTAAAGTATTTGGGATTAGTTCGTTTCAACAATTGATACATACACATTGTTGGTAAACACATCGTCAAACGCTTGTTTCTCGAGGTAGCTCCCACACAAGAGCATTACTCTTATGCGAGTTTATCTTCATTTATTCATTTGATTTTAAATTGTCTGTGTGATTATTATATGTATTGTTGAAGAGAATAAAAATTCTGTTAAAAATAACAATTCTTAAAGTAGGAGTATAAACATTGACTTTGAATATCTCAACAATCAATGAGATTCTATTCCATTGGCAAAGTCCATGATTCAGGATAATTCGAATATATTTCCTTATAAATGTGACATTAAGGCCTAAACCTGTTACACTTGTGACGTCTTCTCAACTCGTTTTCAACGTTAGGCCTATTCTGTATTATTATTTGAATGCTGACTAACGACCCCACCAACAGCTAGGTCATACGGGGGTGCGATTCAGCGGGGGATAATGAAAAGATGACGTGACAGGTGAAAGGTGGTTTACAGAAACCCACGCCTGACGTGACCGAGAGATGTAATAATTAAAACTCAATCGAGAGCTATGAATTGCCGCGTTAAGGACGGCGTCAGTTAGAGATGAACGAAGGCAGAAGTAAATTCAGAGATCAATGTAGAAACTAAACAAAAGTTTGTATGTGGAAGAACTCACAGGCGATCTAAGGCACACGTATACGAGTATTGTTTCCAATGATCAACAATTTATGCATCCATATTCCTACATTCTACTGTCTAGCCTAGTTTTAGAAATATAAATTATCATAACCACAATTATTCACATCAATTATCATTATACAGTTGATACTACAATCAACTAAAAATAGATGTGTCTGCACAACCCATCAACGTATAACAAATGTATAACACTGTAAAAGAATTCTTTAACAAAATATGACAATAAACGATAACTATCTAGAACTATATTTCAACAACCAACATTGAACTTCAGACTGTTAGACAATATCAAGTCAAATTACAATTCATTAACACCCAACTTTCTGACCACTTGAAAGTATACGGTGTCACACATCCAGCTGTTTTAAAGTACGAGAATGTATTTAGTCTACATAGAGATAGAAGTGAAACATGTCTGGCGCTAATTAAATTGATTTTATCAACTTTATTTCTGAAAAGTGAAAGCAACGATTTTACTCGAAAACTACTCGAGTATAACCTAACCTTCAGCGACAACAGTTTTGAATGAAGTCGACTTATTTGTTTATACAGTATATACGCCTACTGTGAACACCAACAAATAGAAACACAAGCCCGCCCCAAGCCCGTTTTTTCTCAATATTGATTTCCAGATACCCTCTCATTGATCCGATATGCGGCGTCACCTAAGCATGATGAAGGCTGCAAGGAAGTCGAGAGTGCCAGGGATGCCATTAGTCGCAACAGTTGGTCACCACGCATCCTGCCAGATGGAGAAGTGGAGGAAGAGAGGCAGCCGTTTTTCCGTACAGTTCTCGAAGGAAATAATGAGGAAGGAGACACCGCGGTTTTTGCATCACCGCAAATGACGTCTATATTGCAGCGGGCCACGGAGATACACTCAGATTGCACCTCAAGATCTTCAAGGATCCTAGCGACCAGCTGGACGCGTATGACCAGAGCAAGAAAGTCTAGTTGTTTGACCTTGACTACTTGGCCCATGATTCAGACTCCTTGGTAACGATCTCTGTTCAGAGCGATGTTACAGAATAGTGCGGTGCCAGACCACGACATACGACCCGTTACCAATAGACGAATACGAATGATAGAAATGTGCTACTAGCTTTCAGTTGTTACTCACAATAGTTTGGGCCATTGGTATTTAAGCTCCATACTGCGGCGGGGGGGGGGGGGGGGGGGGGGGGGGGGCTGACATCCTCTCACAACTGGACACTTTAAAAGGGCGTTACGCTCGGAAGCTTCATTTCAGTTCTTTGGCAATAACTTTTGAACGGCTTAAAATAAAAATCTAAGATTGAGCCCGAAATAGTATTTGCATAACCTGTTCAGTGATTAAAATAACATTGTTTAAATGGTGTACCCGTAGTCACAATACGAAATGGTCATAATAAAGTACTATTTTTTCAATAGTTCGTTTTTTTATTACGGGTTCAATATTAACCAGATGTTATGTACATAATTAAATAGGCGATATGCAATTACGATTTCGCGTACCATTTAGAATTTCGATAGAACTGACCGTTCAAAAGTATTGTGAGAAAACTAAAATCACGCTTCAGTGCTGTGCAGTTCTGTGCACGCTCCGAGTTTCTCACAATTCTCTGTCGTTTCTATTCAAAACATTCAGAAGTACGGACATTCATTATAAATAGGTTTAATCAAGATGATATATTATGTGTACATATGCAAGTCCGTGTCGGCGACACGCGTGAACGCGTATACAAATCCATTCTCACGTGATATTCACGAAAAGTTTCCTAACTAATTGTGAGCAAACCAACGAAGTGTTTGTTCCTCATTTTATGGAAGTGTAGGCGAAGCATGGATATAGAGTTGTTTTTGAAATTCTACTTCTAATTCGAAGAAACGAATAACGAATTATTCAAAAATGCATGAAATACCTCAATTTATACCTATTGTATCCATTTTAACTAACAAAAATCAATATATTTTAACAAAAACGCTTCTCTCTGATTCTAGTCCGACTGTTGTTACCAATGTGAGCGAATTGTGTCGAGCCGTTTGACCTTCAGTAATGACGTGTACATTTCTCGACCGCGACCCGTGCACTTCAAGTTCCGTCAGGGCGACAGCCTGGAGTGGTTGTGGAATGTACATTTCCTTAGAGCCAGCCCATGTTGTACTCGGATGCTCTTCGAACCGGTCTTCTACCTTCGCTTAGTGCTGTTAGGATCGAGGCCCCGCTGCTCCAGTGAGGACTTCAGCAAGCCACTACCGGCTGAGGCTAACGGAGGGGGGACGCTTGTGGCACGACGACGGCCACGCACGAATGGTCAAGTAGAGGGGATGAGGTATAAGAAGGCCAACAAGGGGGGTAGAAAGCAGAAAAAGGCAGAGAGTAGAACTGTAGAGAATAATAAGGTGGGGGGGGGAGGACTGAGACGATGGTAGCCGTACAGAATAGGTCTTCCCCGAAACGCAGTAACAAGGGTAAGGGGCAGAATGAGTTGAAAGTGACCCAGAGGTACCGGTAGGTAGTTTGACAGAGGGGATGATGGCTGTAGTCAGATGGCCTGTGCTGAAACATGGTGACGAGAGTAAGGGGCTGTATAAGCTAGAAGTTGAACTAGAGGTGAGGGGGAATAAGGTAGAAGTTGAACTGGAGGTAAGGGGGGGGGATAAGGTAGGAGTTGTCCTGGAGGTAGCGCTGAATGGGGTGAAGCTTGCGCGAGGTGTAGGACTGAATGGGGGGAAGAGTCGCGAGGTGTAGGGCAGGGTGATGTAGACGTAGCACAAGAGTTAGGGGGGAGGACTGAAATGCGTCAGTGTGGTGGTGGACCTATCACTCCCCTTCAGGTAAATGCAGTATATCATACATATTTGGAATTTGAATCTGTTCATAAGGAATGGGAATTAAATGAGCATCACCCTATGAAGATCAAAGACTCGAATTTGAACGGTTTTTTTCAATAATCCCGAACTAATTACTCTTGAGTTTAAGTATTCAAAAGTTGTTTTTACTTGTAAACATTCAGGTGCGTCTAGACGTAGAGGAAATAACGTTAGAAAAAATCAGAGTTACCTACCGGGAGGTACGTGTCCAGTTCAAGTCACAGTTGTATTTTCGAAAAGGACAGGAACTTATATTGTTAAGGTGTTTGAAAAAAAAACATGATCTTGCAGTTTCACTCAGCCTTGTAGACAAATACACTGATAGACGATTGTTAAATACAGACGAACAAGATAAATTAAAGGACATGATAAACTACAGAATTGGTGCAAAAGAGTCTAAGAAATTTGTAAGCGATAACTTTGGTAAGACTCTAACTTCCAAAGATGTTCATAATGTAAGGCAACGAGATGATGAAATTAATATGTCAGGACGGTATCAATCAGCTTTGTTAGTGGACGTATTGGCATCTTCTATTCGTGGATCTGATGGTAATTCTATTACCTTGAGCAAGATGATCAAAACGAAATGGTATTTCTTCTTATTCAAACTGAGTTCATGCACGACATGACCATCAAGTATTCTGACATGATCTCGGTTGACAGAACTTATCGTTTGAATAAGGAGGGATTCCCACTCCACTGCATACTGTGTGAGGATGGAAATGGTCAAGGACGACCTATGTGTTATATATTTGTAAAGAATGAAACAGAAGAATCAATTCAGAAAGTCTATGATACATTTTTGGAATTAAATCCTATCGTTTTAAAGAAATGTAAAGTCGCTATGATAGATAAAGATCGAGTTCGAATGAGTGTTATAGAAAAATCAATTCCCGATGCTACGATTCTCCTTTGTACTTGGCATGCCCTTAAAAACTTTCTAGATAGAGTTCGTTCGGAGAAAGACACTTCATATGATAAAAAGGTTCTTTCTGCGACATGAAAATCTATAGTTTACTGTACAAACGAAGAAGATTATATTACAAAGGTTGCTCAATTTTGTGTAAATGCACCGCTTGGTTTAGTGGATTATTTTAATGATAACTGTAAAACACTGTTATAGACAGGAGTTACATAATTTTGGTAATAATACAAACAATATCACTGAAAGTCACAATCAGAAAATGAAAAATACAATAATAAATAGAGGGTCTTTAGCTGAAGTTGTAATGGGTCTTCTTGAATATTGTAAAGAAGTAGAATTAGATTATGAACATTCTGCTTTCAGTGAAATGAAAACCCGTATTGATACTTCCAAGCCAGATGACACACGCCCAAGAGTTGATGCCATAAAATGGAACTTCATGATTATATTTTTGATGAACATTTGGTTACTGTCTGTGGGGGAAAAAATGTGCATAATATAGATTTAGATTTCACAAACTGTTGATGTAAAAGTCACATGCAACCTCATCTCCCTTGTAGACACATATTTGTTGCTCGAAAACATATGGGATTAGAATTATTTTGAGAAGAACTAGTAATAGAAAGGAGGATAAGGACTGTGCTCATGGATTATTCAGATATTGTTGAGGGGGCAGTAAAAGTAGATTCAGGGAATGTCAGAAAATACCAAGTTTAACTATGCCATGAGTCGGCAGAATAGCGTCATATTCGGCAACTTGCGGTGTTGCAGAATCTAATGAAGGTATTTGTAAAATAGATTGCTTCTTGGACGAACTGCGTAATGGCCGGGCCCAAGTTGACAACGTTCTCCAGACTAAAGACATCATCAATGTACCCCGCAATTCAGATTTAGACGACTCTGACATTGACAATGACCTCGAGGAATTAGTTGACAGTGGAACAATAGTACTGGTAGTAACTCCATCTCTTCCTGACATAAGACTCGCTGCTAAAATGATCCCTACCACTAGTGAAACCTCTCCAGTTGACAGTCTTTCCCCGACTTGTACAGAATTAATTGACGACATTATACTACCTGATAAACCAGTCAGACATAATCAGGGACTCGAAGTGAAATCGAAATCGAAATTAATTGATATTTTTGTGGAAATGAAATCGAAATTAAAATTTTTAATCTACTTCCATGAGAACTGGAATCGAAATCGAAATTATTATTCTGAGATTGTCCGAAGTAGAATCGAAATTGGAATTGATATAATTTTTTATATCAGAATGTTTTACTCTGGTCGGTTAGATTATTCGACGAGTGATTTCATTCTCTGTTACATAATTAGACTTTTTGACTACTCACCAATTGGCCCATGTTTAATTAAGCTAATGGATGTAAGGGACACATTGAAAGTACCGATAGTGACAGCAACTAAAGGTCGTCCTGAAAGTATTGGAAGATCTTTCAACATATTCACAAGTAATAAAACAAACAATAATAACATTCCAATTATAAAAAAAAAAAATGTGCAGTACAAGCTGTGAGTAATGGTATTTCCCAAGCTATTATTGACAACTTTTTTAAATGTAAGGATAGAGATACAAAACTCTCAACAACTTTGAACTCATAATGACATCAATTTTAATCAATTTTTGGCTAGTCACGGTCAGGCTTGACGTAGTTAGTAGGGTAATTATGTAGTATAGGGAACTCGCCTATTTGAAGGAACACATTTCTGAAGTTGATATTTTCTAATAATACCGTCAATATTATTAAGAAATGGTGGCACATTTCAGTTTGAATGGTGTTTTCATGGTTAAATCGTATCATGAAAATACGAATTTAAGAACATTTTTTCGTTTTGACAGCCATATCACGTACATACACTAGCGCTAGCACTTAGTGGAGTAAAAAATGATAGCACGTAAAAATGACAAAATGTGCCCTCGTTTAAATGATTAATGCAACGAAATACACAATATTCAGGTATTTTCGTCAAAAAAATCCAAGAATAGGCGAGTTCTCTATAATATATTTACCGTTAGTAGAGTATCCAAGTTATAGGCCTACTGTTTGGTAGGTGATGAATATTACCTCTTTTTATCTCTTATAGCGCTTGGTGATGTTATGTGAGAAGTGTTCTCTATAACACGAACAAGATTTATATGCCAGTGTATTTATTATATTTATTCTGACAATGAGTGAGCGCGATCCCACACCTTCTGTGTTGGCTCCAAGCCTCCAACTGCAAGTGGCACGTCTAGGCCTACGCATATTCCAGGTACGTTTTGTTTCAAACAAAATCCAATCCCTGCTTTACTTGAAATACCCTTCAGATTGAGATCGCAGGAGGTCAAAAACGAGATATTATTGTTGGGTCGCCCTCAGCACAAGTTATCAAAATTACAGGAAGATTCACGATCAGGAAAAAAGTTTTCATGTTCTTTTCAAACAACGTGGTACCAGTCAAAATCATGAATGGCCGGCATTCAACTAACAATAAATTATACTGTTGGCCTTGTTTGCTATTATCGCGAAAGAAATGTGTTTGTACAATTGAGGGATACTATGATCGGAAAAATTTGTCAAGAAGTGTTGAAATTCATGAAAACTCAAGTGAACATATTTTAAATCATGTTGCTTTTAAAGGCTTGGAGCACAACAGGTTAACTATAGTTGAACAGTCATCCAAACACGCGAGAAGATCCAAAAGCGAGTATAATTATGAGACCAATTGACCTGACGGTAGTTCTATGTAAGCAAGAACTCGCGTATCGCGGTCATGACGAGACTCCCGAGTCAATGAACAAGGGAAATTTCAAAGAGCTAATCTCTCTTATTATCAATCGAGACTCGGAAATAAAAAAATACAGTATGAAATTGCGGACAGTATTCACTGGCTTGTCGAAAACCACACAAAATGACTTGATAACTTGTTTAGAGGCAGAAGTGTCTGAATTCATTCAGAACGAAATAAAAAGCCTTCCGCTCTACTCTGTCTTGGTTGACGACACTGCAGATATTGCGAGTGTAACCCAGTGCTCCATTATTTTAAGATACATTGACAGCACAGGGAACGTACAAGAACGGTTTCTTGGGTTTTTCGATGTCAGTGCAGATAAAACTGCCACTGGATTATTCACTGTGCTTGACCGTGCGTTGGGTGAGTTGGGATGTAAAGAAAAGTTGATTCCTCAGTGCTACGATGGTGCTAGTGTCATGGCTGGTGAACTGACAGGCCTTCAGAAGCGAGTTCAGTACAATGAAAATAAAAATCCCGCGAAAAAGTTCAGGAATAACCTGTGAAGCTAATAAATACACTTAAAAAATAACAGTCATAAAAAATGACCGAAGGATTTGGGTAGTTTAGAAATTCAAGAGCTGGATGCAAAGTTTATGTAACTTTGGACTTGAGTGATGGACATTTTTGAAGTGACGAATTGTGTTTCCGATCTTACGTCACATTTATTCTATTTATTACTCACTTGAAGAATTACATTCCAACCTTCTCGAAATGAAAATAAACTACCCAATATACATGTCAGAACAATAAATGAAATAACAATACATAGATGAATAGATACACAATAGGCGAAGGGTTCATTTGAACCAATATTTCATCTGCGACTTGACGTAATAAATGAAAGCCCGCTCAAAAAACACGCGTAGGAGACGTGTCTCAAGCGCGCTGTTTAATTGCCATATGTTGGCCGAAATCCGAGCAAGCACTCGATTACACGTATAGCAGGGGCTCGGGAAGAGACGACTGTCCACAGCGTCTCATAAGCATAGCAGCGAAAGCATAGGAGACAGCCAGGACACAGAAACATACACACGCACCGCACACAGCGTGTGACGGTGTACAAGGCAAAATATCGTCTCCTGGAGAAATTTGAAATCAATTTAGAAATGAAAATAGAGATATACAATTTTTTACTTTCCCTTTTTTTCGTTGGGTAGACACTGTCTCAGTGTTTACCCCGACGCTTCGCTACTGCCAAATAGCTAATGAAAAGTATCTCTCCGTATATAATAGTGAGAAAACATGTCCGTCAAATGCAATCTGGAAGCAGTGCTTGTGGGCTTTATGCTATTGCAAATGCCGTGGCACTAGCCACAAGTACCAGCATGCTAGGATTAGCACAGGATAAAATGGCTAAACATCTAATTACCATGTTGAAGAGAGAAGTGGTTGGGCCATTTCCATCATTCCAAAAGGCAAGTGTCCGATCAACTAAGGGTGTGGAAACTATTGTGACTTTATACTGTCATTCTGAGTGTAGATTACCTCTTGCTACCTCAAAGTACACCAATTATAAACATAATATGTGTTTGGTAAAATGCGAAGATTGTGGTCTGCAATACCATTCAATTTGTGAGATGGGAGTACCGTCTTATGAGGTCAAGAAAGGTGAGGGTTATACTTGCAAATTGTGCCGCAAAGAATGAAGTTGATGCGCCCCATAATTATGATTGTGATACTATGCAATATTCTGCTTCATTATTGAATGCATGTCTTGTTATGTTATAATTGTCATGATTGACTGTTATTCAATATTATTTATATAGTTTATGTGAATCGGGTGAAGGGAAAGAAAGATTTGCAGCTTACCGAGGTCCATAAGTAGATAGGCCTACTCATGGTGGAGAGCCGTTGAAAGAACACGGAGATGGCTTGCACCAACACACGAGGTTTCGGCTATTGACTGATCTAATCTACTGTGATTAGTCAATAGCCGAAACCTCTCGTAGAGAGCAGACGTGTTTTACCACTCTCGTAATGCCGTGTGACAAGTGTAAGTCCGATTTGCCGAAAAGTGGTGATTTCGTGAGTTGTTTCGGGTGTAAACGTGAACTTCATCACAAGTGCTCATCCTTGTCCTTGTAAATCCACTGATCAGAAACTAGCGTGGAGGTGCACAGTTTGTCGAGACGGTAAAGAGTGCAGCAACAATACGCCATTATCAGCTGATTCAGAACTCAATTTCGACGACGTGTCTGTCAAGCATATTTGGCAGATCTTCCGCAAGAACTCCGAGATAATTCCAAGTCAATGTCAAGTGAGTTGAAGTCTTTCAAAGAAGAATTCTTGAACGAGTTCAAAGTGCTAAAGGAGGCTGTGACGTTCCTTGAAAAAAGCGGCGAAGAAAAGGATGTGGTAATTGCTAACGTTACATCCCAACTGAACAGCTTGGACCAATACGGACGCGATACGAATGTCGAACTCGATAACGTCGACTTCTGTAACGGTGAGAATATTGACCGAATTGTTTTGTACATTGCCAAGAAGCTAGACATCAACCTTGTCGAGGAAGAGATAGACGCTGGCCATCGCCTCCCGTCGCGGTCGAGCGGTCGTCCACCGCGCATTAGCGTCCAACTGAGAGAAGCGTATCATCATCAAGAATAGTGAGGTACGTGTCAACGCTATAATCCCGACTAACGAATCTTCTTGAACGAAAATCTATCTCCCTACAATAGAGAGCTATTGTGGAAAGCCAAGCATTGCCAAGTTCGGCATTGATATTATCTTACGCTGTACGACATCATCCTAGTGAACTTGCTCTCACAGATCTGTTACTAATAATAAATACACACACTCCCACAGTAATTTACCAGTCCACATATTATTTTCTTCAAGATCTAAATCAAGAGAAAGTCAATCACTGTTTATGTATTTGTTCCTACAAGTAGTTTGTAACAGGTGGTAGATTGATAATAAAATATGTATTTAAAACTTGAAACTAAATAAAACTAATTGAACATTAATGGAACAGAATAATGAAATTTGAAATGGAATAAAAACAGTGAATCTCGTCGTATTATGCTCACCCATCTTCAATGTCACTACTGTGCACATTGTAAAAGCCGCTTGTATTTGCAGCTACACCAGAAGTTACTCACAATCCTACAGAAGATCAGTGCATAAATGAAGGATGTGTGTTGTTCGGCAAGGATCAAACATTTGTAGAAATTAAACAAAAGAATTATTTTTTTCTATACTAGCCTTTAGCTGGTCAGTATGGGTGGTGTGACATCTGGTAAAGTATATAAGGACAATGTACAACATTGGACCGAATGATATAACTTTGCGATTCAACACAGATTGGGCTTCATCATCAATAGCTAGTATTTGGCCTCTTCAAGTTGCCATGAATGAACTTCCCCATCAAATGCGGAGAGAGAATATCATTCTAACAGCATTGTGGCAGGGGTCGAAACCAAACATGGACACATTTAGGAGCTTGAACGATTACATACCGATGGCATAACACTTGATAATAGACAAATAGTAAATGTTCACTGTTCATCATCATCTGTTGATTCCGTTGCTCGTCCACTCTTTCAAAAATCAAGCAATTCAATGGTGTCCGAATTGACAATAATTAAAAATGGAAAAAAATTATGAAAAAAAAAAAAAAAAAAAATCTCGAAGCCGAGAGTGGCATCAAAATGATGGGGCGACTGAGTCAGAGGAAGTTCAGTACTTATGCTGATTCTGATGTTCAATATAATAACATCATTTGTACCAGATTACATGCACAATATACTTTTGGGCGTCGTCCGTTGGTTTATTTGCGAGTGGCTGGATGGATCAAATTCCCATGAGCTGTGGTGGCAACAAGGCCAAGCTGATTAGTGCTCGCTTAGAAAACATGAAACCACGGTTAGAAATAACCCAAGCTCCACTGAACGATAGAAAACAATGGAAGGCGAGTGAGTTCAAATAATTTCTTCTATATTATTCTATCCCATGTCTGAAAGGAATTGTTCCTAATCGATACTACAAACATTGGATGTCATTAGTTTTTTCCATAACAACATTCCTGAAAGGAAAAACTAGTCACTTTGAAAGTGCCAAAACTGCAATTACTTTCTTCGTAATGCAGACCGAAGAGCTGTATGGCCCTACATGGATGACATATAACATGTATACCTCACTTCACATCCCAGAAAGTGGTTTTAAATTGGGGTGCACCATGGGACTCGTCTTCAACATTTATTTATGAGCATTTTAATGGCGTACTACTTGACTTATTTTTTGGAACCCAATATATTTCTTCACAAATCTTCAAAAGCTACAATAGAATTTAAAAAATGAATTCCATGCTAAACAGTTCACCTTAACAGTTTTGGCATCCCCAGGCTAAAAAGCTTCTTCATAATCTATCTGGGAAGTACCTTACATTTAATGCTGAACGTTTTGACAAGATGGTGTTTTTGTGGTGCATGGGAGAAAAGAGTGTTGACTATCCCTGAAGAAATTGCTATTGAACATTGCTATTTTACCATTTTTTGTTTGTTTTTGGCATCGACAAATAGATAACGATTGGGTGTTGTCGATGGATGTCGATTCGAATCAATCCATCTGATTTGTTGATGAAAATTGTCGATCTCAATCGACATCTATGTAGAGAATTTCAATGCAGGTGCTATAACCTGACGTATCGATGTAGAACAAAAAACTTTGTCCAATAAGGTGCTTTTACTGATACGCGACGTTCTGATCGCGTTTGAGCTGCCGACCAATCAGGTAACGTGATTGGAGTGTTTTGGTGCCACCGCCTTCAACTCGGTTACACTTTTGACGCGTCGCGCGCGAGCTATCGTCATCAAAACTGCTGCTGCGCATCGCTTGTCGTGTGATTCAACCAATCATACAATGTTACAAGGCGGATGAGAAATATATGCCCAAACTCCAAATTATACAAATTCGATAAACGTGAGACTTGACAATGCTGCATTCGTCTTTGAAATGTGGAAAGCTTTTCAATTGAATGACAGTATTGCCTAAATGCCTGAAAGAACTACCGTATTGAAGGAAGTTTTACGTGTAGGTTGAACGTTTTCGGAAATTTGTAACTTGAACGTTATACGTTCATTCTTATAAAAAATGCCCCCTCAAAGGATCCGGACACCTTGACGTGGTGTGGGGGCTTGTGTGGCCCGGTGATCCCCAGAGCTATCGTCGGGAGCAATTTATTTGCTCCCAGCAGGGTCACCCATGGCGATAAGGTCTGGGGTGAGGGTCTAGACCAAGTTCGGACCGTCTCGGTCGAGTGGGTACCTTTTGGTGACCGGGGTGTGTGGAGGGAGTACTGAGCATTGTTTTTTCTTCTCACTTCTCTCCTCATCTATCATCTTCTTTCTTCTAATCTTCCCTTACTTTCTTTCTTCCTGCCGGCTCCCTCCATATGCCTGAATCGCCCACATCTGTTGACAAAAATGGCAAAGTACAAGGACATGAACCTAAGCTCAAGGTGTTAACAATCGTGCCGAGGAGCTGAATGGCTACGGGTCAAGTTAGTCGCAAACGATGAACTCTGGACAAATGGCGACCTCCAGTTTTACCTTAGCCCTACTCCCACAAGCGGGGCTCTGTGGGAGGTGACATATATTTCCCTAGCTACTCGTGGGACCAAACATGAAAAATTCTTACTCAACCCCAACCACCTCCCCCCCCCCCCCGGACACAGAAAGAAATACAAACAAGAGGCCAAGACCTCTTATGGAATCACCGATCAATCCTCAAGATTTATTGTGTTGTACGCCCGCTCAACCTCGATTTTTCATTATAGAAAGTGCTGAACAAGGTCACACTTTTTCAAAGCGCTCTCCTTTTTTGATCAATAAAGCCATTGAGAACAAAAACGGCAGGCTACGAAATATCAAACGATTGAGAAATGGAACACTCTTGGTTGAGACAATCAATGCATCACAAACGGACATTCTTTTGAAAACCACTGCGCTAAATGGTTTATTTCCGATCAAAGTGAGTCCACACAAGAATTTGAATTCTACAAAAGGAGTTGTATCAAGTTTCGATCTTCTGGACTCATCAGAAGAAGAAATACAGAAGGAGCTCGCAGACCAGAACGTTATTGAAGTTTACCGGATCAAATCTCGTAGAGGCGGTAACCTTGAAGGATCATCTGCCTTAATCCTGACTTTTGCATCCTCAGCCCTACCATCTTCAGTCGTAGCGGGATACATTAAACTTAATGTACGACCCTATATCCCCAACCCGATACGTTGCCATAAATGCCAGCGATATGGACACACAGCTTCATCGTGTAAGGGGAAAGACACATGCCCACGATGCGCCATGGCCCTACATGGAAATGAGCTATGTGAATCGGAGCAGAAGTGTGTCAATTGTAAAGGAAGTCATAGCTCGTCTTCTCAAGACTGTAAAGAATGGATAAAAGAAAAGAAAATTCAGGAATTTATGGTAACCGAGAAGCTGTCTGCTTATGGAGCTCGGCAAAAGTATACCACACTCTATCCCACGAATAATTTCAATTTCTCCTTCGCCAAGGTAGCTGCCACTTCAAATCCATTGCCAACATTTTCAAGCGACTTACTTGAACTGAAGAATCTACTATTAGCACAAGGCATAGAGATTAAATCGTTGCGTGAGAAGGTAACTCCACAAATCCCGGTAGCTGAAGCTGCCGACGATAAGACAGCCCAGGCGATTAAAGAACTGCAAACACAGCTAGCACACGTTCAAGAGCAGATTACAGAACAAGCTCATCAAATCACCAAACAGAACAGGCTCATGGCTGAAAAAGACGAGCAGATAAAAGAACAAGCACATAAAATGTCCGAACTCACCAGAGAAAACGCTGATAGAGATAAAGTTATCAAAGATCTCCTTTCTAAACTGAAATGTCAGACTCCTCCCGTACCCTCTACTACTGTTCCTACCAAGCCACAAAACTCGAAGGGAGCAGGTAAGCTTGATCGATCCTCTTCTAAAGATCGAGCTAGGGACTACAGGAAAACCGAAGGATCACAAATCAAGAAGAATGAACAAAAAGTAAACACTTTTTGTTCAAAAAATGAAATGGAAGTGGATAAGGATAGTGGTTCTAGAGAAGATACGTGAAAAAAAGTGGTGAATTCGTTTGATAAGAATTCATATTCATTTTTAGAAGTACTTACCCCATTTGTTAATTTAAACTTTTATTCCAAGTCTTTAACATGTCCACATTGTTGCAGTGGAATTGTAATGGTTTTGGATGTCACCTAGAAGAAGTACGTCTTTTAGTTTACAATTTTAAACCTATGTGTATTTCTCTACAAGAGACACATTTTAAGACGAGTGACACACCTAGTCTTAGAAATTATTCATTTTATCGAAAAGATAAGATAGTATGTGATAGGGCTAGTGGAGAAGTGGCTATAGCCATCCATGACAGCTGCTATGTAGAGGAACTAACCTTACGGACGCATCTGCAGGCAGTAGCTGTCAGAGTGTCCCTCCCTAGCTCTATCACAATCTGCAGCCTGTATTTACCACCCGCTGACAGAATAATCCCCCATGAACTGAATGATCTCTATGCACAACTCCCACCGCCCATTTTAATTACAGGGGATTTTAACGCTCACAACAACTTGTGGGGTAGCGACAATGTTGACAGGAGAGGCTCTCTCGTGGAAGACTTTTTTACTCTTAATAACTTGGTGATTTTAAATACGGGTACAGCCACACATTTTAGTACATACCATGGCACATCCTCAATGATAGATCTAGCTGCGTGTTCTCCATCAATGTCCTTGAACTTTGGATGGGAGGTTCATGAAGATCTCTGTGGGAGCGACCATTTCCCTATTCTCATTAACACAGCAAATAGTCACAATGAATATAGGAGACATAAAAAATGGAAACTCCAGCGTGCTGACTGGGGTCGCTTCAGAGAGCTGGTTGTTTTCGAAGAAGACAGAGCTTTCCCGAGTTCTCAGCAGCAGGTGGCGTATGTCACTGACAGTATAATACGAGCTGCTGAAGCAAAAATTCCACAAACATCCGGGAAGCCTGGCCGTACTCCCGTGCCGTGGTGGAACGCTGATTGTGATGACGCTGTAAAGAAACGAAAACGAGCATTACACATTTTTTATACTTACCCTACTCAGATGAACCTTTGTGCTTTCCGCAAACTCAGAGCGAAAGCTAGATTCATAATAAAACAATCAAAGAAGGCTTCATGCAGTGGCGTAACTAGGAATTTTGGGCCCCGGGGCAAAGGAGTCACATGGGCCCCATCCTCTCAAAAAAAATATATATTGAATAATCAACATTAAATTATTTGTACCTTCATATGATGTGTAAACTGTTGAAAGTATTGACAGAGCTACGTAACTAGCAGTTTGTAAGTACTTTCAGCTGATCTTGTGCAGGGACGTCCCTGTGATTCGTGTATTGAAGGGGAGGGGGGGGGGTGCCGTTAATATATAGAAAATAACCGTTCAGCTGGACACCAGCCCCTCAGCAGAGCCCTGTAGAGAATTTTTGAAATATGGTCATTTTTCAAGTGATTTGAATTGCGATTTACAAGCAGTTTTGAATTCCGAGAAGTGAACCATTTTGAACATTTCGAAGTTATTTTCGAATTGAATCACTATGGATTCTTTTTCGAAGTTTTCCTGCAATTTCCTTCAGAGAAGCCCCGCAGGGAATTTTTGGAAAAATACTAATTTTTCAAGTGATTTAGCGATGTACAAGCAGTTTTGGAGTCTTGATAACTTAATCGATTATGGACGTTTCCGAAGTTATTTTAATTAATTCGAATGGTATAAACATTTTTGCACTCATTTTCGCGTTTTCTCCCAACAAAATTCTCAGAAGCGAATTGTCTAAAATATGGTCATTTATGAAGTGATTTTTATGAATCACGAGCAGTTTTGGAATTCAATAATTGAATCAATGACCACAACGAATATCATGAAGAAAACTCGACACAAGACAAAGATGCTCCAGCCCCGCAGGAAATTGAATAACGGTAGATGGAGTGTCCTTGCGTATTCTCTGTTATTTTTTTTCTGAAACTACTTTTGCAATTATGGGATCATAATTAAAGTCATATTTACATGAATATAATTTTAAAATGGGATCACAGGCCTGCAGAACGGTCGAGGCCTCGAGGAGGATTTCCCGGTATCCGGTGGGCCAGTCCGAGCCTGAGCATGGGCCCCCCGGGGTCGTGGGCCCCGGGGCAGCTGCCCCGGCTGCCCCTGCGGTAGTTACGCCACTGGCTTCATGGCGAAATTATATTTCGACCATTAACCATCTTACGCCCTCATCGAAAGTTTGGGATAAGGTGAAAAAGCTGTCTGGGAAATTTGTAAATAACTATATACCTGGTCTGGAGGTAAATAATACAATAGTTACATCGCGTGAAGACGTTGCTGCAGCGTTAGCGGAACACTTTTCCCATGTCTCAAGTTCCGAGCATCACTCTGCGTCATTTCTTTCGATCAAGACCGCGGAGGAGAGCAAAGTTTTGAATTTTAATAGTAATAATGACGAACTATACAATAGGTCTCTTAATATGTGGGAACTTGAGTCAGCAGTACAGGAGTCGAACGATACCGCTCCGGGGCCAGACCAAGTTCATAATAAGATGCTCAAAAATTTTAACTTGATTACCTTACAATATATTTGAGATGTGTTTAACCGTATTTTTATTTCCGAAGATTTCCCAAATTCCTGGCTAGAAGCAATTACTATAGGTATTCTTAAACCAGAAAAGGATAGTAGGAAAGCTCAAAGTTATCGGCCGATTTCTCTTACAAGCTGCCTCTGTAAGATTTTAGAAAGAATGATAAACAGAAGATTGGTGTGGATGCTGGAGACCAATAATCAAATTTCTGTTCAGCAATCTGGTTTTCGCCGAAACAGATCGACTATGGATCATCTAGTTAATAATGAAGCGATGATCCAGAACGCTTTTATATCCAGACATCACCTTCTTGCCGTGTTCTTTGACCTTGAGAAAGCTTATGACACCACTTGGAGATACGGCATTCTCAGAACACTTCATCAATTGGGCTATCGAGGACATCTTCCCGTATTCATTTCAAATTTTATTTCAAATCGGAGCTTCAAGGTACGCATAGGGGACATTCTGTCGTCTTCCTTCATACAAGAACGGGGTTCCTCAAGGATCCGTTTCAAGCTGTACGCTATTTTTAATAGCAATAAACAATATTATATCTTGTATCAAACCACCCTTTAACTGTTCCCTATTCGTTGATGACTTGGCGATTTTTTGCAAATCAGCCAAGCTCAGTACATCAGAGCGTCAACTACAACTGACGATAGGTAGATTACAACAGTGGGCAAATAACACCGGGTTTAGATTTTCGACTACTAAAACAGTATGCATGGACTTCCACAGGCTTCGGGGACTCCATCCTCAACCAAATCTGATTCTGGATGGTAGCAACCTGCCTACACCAGATACAGTCAGATTCTTAGGCCTTTTATTTGACCCAAAACTTAACTGGAAGCCACAACTTGAACATCTGCGTGCAAAGTGCATGAGGACAATGAATCTACTGAGGATCCTGAGTGGAACGTCCTGGGGAGCAGACCGCACTAGCATGCTCAGGATATATCGAGCGCTAATTAGGTCCAAGCTTGAATATGGCTCTATCATATACTCGTCAGCAAGGCAGTCGTACCTAATAGAATTACTACGGTTCACAATGCAGGGTTGAGACTGGCAACAGGAGCTTTCCGCACGAGTCCTGTTGTCAGTCTTTATCGTGAGTCTGGGGAACCCTCACTGGATGTTCGAAGAAACTACCTAATGTTGAGTTTTATTTCTAGTATTCGAGGCATGACAAGCAACCCTTCATATGTTCATATCTTTCGTCCATGCTATGCAAACATCTATGCAGCCCGTACCAAAGCCACCAGACCATTAGCCATTAGAGCCCTCGAACATCTGGGTCACCCACTCAGTGAACTCCCAGCTGGTTGTAGTAAGCGTGCTCCGTGGACCGTTCCCCGACCAACCTGCATGACTCAACTGGCGCAGCACACAAAAGCCTCAACTCCCGACTCGGTCTTTCAACAGTACTTTTACCAGTTACGCGCCAATCACCAGGATCACAGTTTTATTTATACAGATGGATCGAAGATGAATGATACTGTAGGATGTGCCTATACTATTGGTCATTCGAGTTTTGGCTTCAAGCTTCATTCTTTGTGCAGTGTATTCACCGCTGAGCTTTTTGCCATTCTGCATGCTCTGAAACTTATAAAGCAAGATCGACATAATAAGTTCATAATCTGTTCAGACTCGCTCAGCTCCCTGCAGGCCCTGGACCTTTATTCTCCATCTCACCATTTGGTGCAGTCCATTCAGATCCTCCTAGCAGAGCTTGACGCTCAAGGCTCGGAGGTGGCCTTCTGTTGGATCCCAGGGCATGCAGGGATCAAAGGTAACGAAAGCGCAGATCTAGCAGCCAAAGCCGCCACAAGAAACATCCACACATTCACTTCCTGTGTTCCAATAACCGACCTGAAAAACTCTTTCAAGCACAACATGGTAACAACTTGGCAACAATCATGGAACGCAGTTAACAACAATAAGCTGAAAACAATAAAATCATTTGTCAGCCGTTGGCACTCTTCGTCTAGAATAAACCGTAGAGAAGAGGTCGTGTTAGCTCGCATGAGAATTGGTCATAGTTTACTTACGCATGGATTCATCCTCAGGCGCGAGGAACAGCCAGAATGTGAGGAGTGCCTTGAGCCACTCACGGTTCGTCACCTACTGACCGATTGTGACAGGTTCCGGGATCTGCGCCGGCGCCTGCGCATGCCGGAGGACCTGTCACTGGTCCTAGGTGACGACCAGGCGGCTGTTGATCGCCTGATGGTGTTCCTGAAAGAGTCGGATGTTTTTAATCTAATATAAGTGTTATTTATTCGTGTTGTTACACCTGTTTCGGCCCTTTACACCAGGGCAGGCTTTTAACTATTCACTGTTATTGTTATTAGATATCTAGTTAGTGTTATGTCCTTCTGACAGCTGACTGCTGTCAGTTCTACCAGTAAAGAAGTTAGTCAACCTGTCTGATTAGTTGTGGACTAGCCACCAGGGTAGCTGACAGGAAGAGGAAATGATATAGTGTAGTTGGAGGTGTGAAAGAGAGAAGTAAAGGAGAAGCCACTTGCAGAAAGAACAATCTACATCATTGAATCCTATACATCCTAGAAAACCATCATTACCCAATTCCCAACAATACAACAATGGCGACGAGGATGGGATGTGGTAAGAAGAAATAAATACTATTTACGAAAACACGTGTGCATTGTGCGCCTAGGACCTTTTCCGTCTTGCAAACCAAAGGCCTAGCAAAACCAATCACATGGCAAGCGGCGTCCCTATTGGGTATGGATACCCCCCGTTTATGATCAACATCCGCGACAACTCCAAACTAGGAGCTCTATGGGAGAAATGGGTCGCCCGATTCGACATGTACTTAGAAGAGCTAGACATTACAGTTCCCAGCAGGAAGCGAGCCCTATTGTTGACCTGTGCGGGTGAAGACCTATTCGACCTCCATGCCAGCTTACCTGACTCTCCAGTGCAAGTACCTCCACTAGACATCTACCAGTCCTGCATATTGAAAATCCCCACAAAATTTGCTCCAAGAGTTAACCTAGAAGTAGAATTACTCAGATTTCGGCAAGCTCGCCCAGTGGAAGGTGAGTCATTAGACCAGTTCTATGCACGGCTACTGAAATTGGCCAAAACATGTCGTTTTCAAGATGAAAACAGGGAAATTAAATCCAAACTCATCCTACACACACAATCTCGAAGGCTCCGCAGGTATGCCAACCGTAACGCTAACGCCACACTAGACGATATCTTGGCGGAAGGCCAGTCGTACGAAATGACTGAGCGAGACGCATTACTTCTGGAAGAAGAAATGGACAAGTTGGAAGTGGCACCAGTTGAAGCTGAGAATGCTTGCTACGTCCGGAGGGGCATCAAACAGAATAGATATCCGTCTCAGAAAGCAAATACGCAGCCAGCGGGAACGCCTAGAGGAAAGCCTAACGACAAGGTGCAACAGTATACGGCTAGAATCTGCGTACGCTGTGGTGGTGACTGGCCGCACAAGGAAGGAATGGATTCCTGTCCCGCATGGGGAAAGGTTTGCCGCAATTGCAATAGGCCAAACCACTTCGCCCGAGGGTGCAAGAGAGATAGGGAGACAGCCCAGGCGACAGTTCATGTGCAAGCACTCTACAGCTCGGACGACTCATCTGATGAATCTGTCTTTACACTACATACAAGTGAGTTTGCACACAGTACCAATAGTCCAAGCAGCAAACGTATCATAGCCGAACTACAAGTACAAGGGATACCTACGTCGTTCGTTGTTGACACAGGGACCAGTGTCAGCATAATGTCAACTGAAACCTACAATTCACTTTCCTTGGCAGAGTTGGCACCCGTTACACATACAAATGTCAAAATATTCCCTTTTGACAGCTCAGCCAGTCTCAATGTACAAGGTAAATTTAACGCTACAATATCATTCAAAACCCAAAGCGTACAGACAATCATATATGTAATTGAGGGAAAAGCTGATTCATTGCTAAGTTGTAATGACTCCATTGCATTGGGTTTGATAGCCGTTACATGTGCAGTAACGGAAGAACCAGACTATGCCAAAAAGTTTCCAAAACTTTTCACTGGAATTGGGAAATTGAAGGACTTACAGATCAAACTGTACATCGATGAGACAGTTCCCCCAATCGCCCAAAAGCACAGACGCGTTCCGTTCCATGCGCGCAAGTTGGTAGAGACAGAGATTCAACGTCTTGAAGATGCGAGAAGGTTATCATCGAGAAGGTTGACGGTCCTACTCCTTGGGTTAGTTCAGTGGTCATTGTTCCTAAGCCCCATGACCCCAATTCCATTCGTTTATGTGTTGACATGCGCAACCCGAATTTGGCAATAAAACGCGTTAGGCACATCACTCCAACCTTGGAGGACATTGTCTCCTCACTGAATGGTGCCGCATACTTTTCCAAGCTCGATCTCAATGACGGATATCATCAGCTAGAACTGGAACCAGAGTCTCGTAGCATTACCACCTTCTCCACACATGTTGGTCTTAGACGTTACAAAAGACTGAACTTTGGAGTCAACTCCGCGGCAGAAATGTTCCAGGATACAATACGCCAGACCCTGGGGAACCTCAACAATGTAATCAACGTTAGTGATGACATCCTTGTTCACGGGAAAACACGTGCCGAACATGACGAGGCACTTCTTGGAGTACTAGCACGTTTAGAAAAAGCTGGACTCACACTTAAAATGAAAAAATGCCAGTTTGCGCAACCTGAACTCGAGTTTTTCGGGCATACATTCTCCAAACAAGGACTGAGAGTGGATCCATCCAAGATGACAACCCACATCCATTTAAAATAGTTCGCATTAGGGGCACTCAGATAACAGCCCAGAGAAACGAGCTTACAACAACCCGAAACTCTTCATTTTTCAAACTCTTTCGCAGTAATGATAAAACAATTATACCTGATGAAGCACCCACCATTCCTGATCGTTTGGTATCCTTCCAATACGAAAACGATCCGTACGACAACCTAAGACCAGCAGACCCTGATACCGCCCCCGGAGCCGATGCCGCCCCCGGATCCGATGCTGCCCCCGGAATTCGTCCAGTCCCCGGACCTGAGGCAGTTCCTGAAGTTGATGGAGCCATGCCGTCCACGAGCAGGGCCAGAACCGGTTCTTCACCCTGCAGGCGCAATCCACCGAGAAACCGTCGAGCACCACAACACCTAGACTGTTATACTCATGCATAAGAATAAGCGTGTTGCATGAACCGTTGAATTGTATAAACAAAACCACTTACTCATGTCAACCCCTTCCTGTCTCAGACATTTTAGTCTATTTAAACCATAGTATTTTCAATGTGTCAATTCCCTTGTAACAATTTAAAGATAAGGGGAATGTTATGTCCTTCTGACAGCTGACTGCTGTCAGTTCTACCAGTAAAGAAGTTGGTCAATCTGTCTGATTAGTTGTGGACTAGCCACCAGGGTAGCTGACAGGAAGAGGAAATGATATAGTGTAGTTGGAGGTGTGAAAGAGAGAAGTAAAGGAGAAGCCACTTGCAGAAAGAACAATCTACATCATTGAATCCTATTCATCCTAGAAAACCATCATTACCCAATTCCCAACAATACAACAGTTAGGTTTAAGTGGTAACTGTTAGTGGTCTAGTCAAGTCTTGGTACAATTTTAAAGAACGATCTCACACGATTACTAGTCATTGGTTGTGATTTTACTATTCATGTTCCGGACCATTACACCGGAGCATCATTTCCTTATTGTTCACCATTATTGTTATTAGTTCTTTAGGTTAGGTTTAGGTGGTAAATGTTAGTGAGAATCTAGTCAAATCTTAGTACAATTTTAACCCGCATTCAGTACTCTAGATTAATTAGGTTATCCTTTAGTTCATAGTACAATAGGATACGGCCCTATACACCGCATCTATTCATCTATTTATCATCTATATGTTAATACCGGTATTTAAAATGCCTTCATAGTAGTATGATATCAACCTGAACCAAGATTAGCCTTCTTTACCGGCGCAATATAACCAAGCCGTTGACGCGCCGTTAAACCCAATATTCATTCATTCATTCATTATAAAAAATGACTGTAAATTTCTTTAAAAATTCTCAAAAAAAGGAATGCGTTCCTTTTTAAAAGTTCGTACTCAACACTGCATGTGACTGTCAACACACAACCATTATTATTTTTGTATATAACCATTCATATATACAATAAAATTCATAGTTTTGATGCAATTTTCTTCTTCATCTATCGTCCGATTAGTGTAAACATTTCAGAAAATGTGTATTATGCAGCTCTTTTTTACATTCACTGAAAATTTTAGAGCTTTTGAAGTCTGAAGAATTGTAGTTTCTCAAATTATCTCTCCCCCTGGGTTATCCTTATGGGTATTCCCAAACTTTCCGAACCGTCTAGCCGATTTCACTTGTATAATCCCAACGTATTCTAGGTATGATGTTCAGAAAAAGTTTCAAGTCAATTGGTTTATATTTCTGACTTGTATG
This sequence comes from Brachyptera putata, assembly GCA_907164805.1. Classification (NCBI taxonomy): domain Eukaryota; kingdom Metazoa; phylum Arthropoda; class Insecta; order Plecoptera; family Taeniopterygidae; genus Brachyptera; species Brachyptera putata. The sequence goes on along the minus strand of OU015472.1, from coordinate 18,541,606 downwards.
CGCGGCGTACGTAATTACAAAAAAACAAAAACGCTGGCCGTTTTTTTTCAATACGTGTGGAATTGAATATACGCTACGCTCATCTGATAATAAAATATATTGAATGCTAGTTCAAAAATTATTAGATGAGCGTATAGCGAAGACTGCGCCCTCTCGCACAACCGAAACAAGTCGGGCTTGATTGTTCTTAAAGTTTGTACGCGGCGTACTCATGTCAGAATAATGAACCAATTCTGCAACTTGAAACGTTTTCTGAGCATTGACGTACGTCATACCAGAATAGCTAGTTGGGATGTTTTCAAGAAAAATTGGATCGACGTTTTTTTCGGATAAATATAGCATAATTTGGAAATTCCCCAGAAGGACGTAACCTAGCTGGACCCCTATTCCTGAGATAAATGAGATGTGAGAAATGTAAAAATGAGTGAGAAAACGAGTACAGTATCTCACATAAAATGGACGATTGGTATTCCTGGAACCATTTTTCACACAATCTTTTCTCATATCCCACTTTTCTAACACACCTACTATTCTGATCGTGAGAAAAAAAGTGACATAATCTAGATCAAATAAAATGGCAGTAGCTCTCTATTTATTTGATTTGTTTGAGGACGAAAATGATAAAATTCCAGTTGAGCAAACTGTGAGAGTGTTCAATGTGAGGCGCGATGCCCTTGAGCTTTCCGACTCTCGATTCCGCGCGCGATTTCGACTACCTCTTGTTGTGGCGCCGCGTAGTTATAATTGTCGTCCACAGATGGAGCTGAACATCACATAATTATGAAAAATTCACATTGCAAGTTTACGTAGTGAAATGTGTTTATCATTTGGTCTTTGGTTTCTCATAGAACTATTCCTATCGACGACAGACAGAGGTTCCAAGCGACCGTCCCCCCTATTCCACAACACTAGCGTACGGATGGTTCAAGCATGCTCAAGTATGCTCGCGTGGTCGATGCAAAATTCGAGGAAAAAGACAAAGAAAGACCGCCGAATAGAATTGTGTTGATATAAGTATTGTTACATTTATACGGCAGTAAGTTTCTGCTGGTTTCTGCTAAGGCGGTAGGGCCTACTATATTGTTTTACCGCTGCATAATGCATTTCTATAGTAAATGTACCACCGGGGGTCAGGGCAATCAGCTGACCCCTCAATAATCATACTTCAATAAACTGACCCTTCAATACAAATGATCTGTCAAATTGATATTATTTAATTATAGTGTAATTTAGTACTCAAAATTGAAGTAATTAGACGAGCTTTAGCGAGGATTCAATTTGACATACTGAAAAAAATTGGTGTTCGTTTTTTTTTTTTATGTTTTTTGTCGGTTCTCCACAGATCAAAAGGCTACAGCTATCGAGTTCAAACTTTTTTTCAATATGGTTCCTCATCTAACTTAGATCTGTATAGTTTTGTGGCATTATCGGGGAGTAACATTTTTTTTTAGGAATTTTAGAAATTTCAGAAATACCCATTAGAATAAGATGGAGGAAAAAAAAGAAAATATTTTTATTTTCCAAAAAAATGAAATTTCGCGTGAAGTTGAATTACATTTTGATACACATTTCTAAAAATTTTAGCTTGATCGGGTCAACGATTTCGAAGAAAAAACTTAAAATGTGCTCAATTGATACCACTCGAAGAGGTTTTACCCATTTTTACCAATACTATTACTGTTCGCTCGTCTAACAACGCATATATGGCGTTTTCCTAGTACTAGGAAAACGTCATATATGCGTTGTTAGACGAGCGAATAGTAATAGTATGGGTAAAAATGGGTAAAAACGTCTTCGAGTGGTACCAATTGAGCACATTTTGTTTTAATTTCAAAATGGCTGACCGATCAAGCTGAAATTTCTTATAAATGTGTATCAGAATTTAATTCAACTTCACGCAAAATTTCATTTTTGGAGTAATTTTTTTTTTTTCCGACATGTTATTCTCACAGGTATTTTTGAAATTTCCAAAATTCATTAAAAAAAAGTTACCCCCCGATGAAGCCACAAAAGAAACAGATCTAAGTTAGATGAGGAACCAACCTGAAAAAATGTGTTTGAAGTTGATACCTGTAGCCGTTTGACCTGTGGAGAACCGACAAAAAAACAAGAAAAAAAACGGAAAAAAAAACGAACACCAATTTTTTTCAGTATGTCAAATTGAATCCCCGCTAAATCTCGTCTAATAAAATAATTATATTATATATGTATATATATGTTCGACTTTATTAGACGAGCTTTAGCGAGGATTCAATTTGACATAATGAAAAAAATTGGTGTTCGTTTTCATGTTTTTTTTTTTGCTTTCTTAATGTTTTTTCTCGGTTCTCCACAGGTCAAACGGCTACAGCTATCTATCAACTTCAAACTTTTTTTCAATATGGTTCCTCATCTAACTTAGATCTGTATAGTTTTGTAACATCATCGGGGAGTAATTTTTTTTTAAGAAATTTAAGAAATTTCAAAAATACTCATTAGAATAACATGGCAGAAAAAAAAGAAAATATTTTTATTTTCCCAAAAAATTAAATTTTGCGTGAAGTTGAATTACATTTTGATACAAATTTCTAAAAAAATTCAGCTTGATCGGGTCAGCCATTTTAGAAGAAAAAACATAAAATATGCTAAATTGGTACCACTCGAAGCAGTTTTTACCCATACTATTACTATTCGCTCGTCTAACAACGCATATATGGCCTTTTCCTAGTATATATATATATATATATATATATATATATATATATATATATATATATATATATATATATATATATATATATATATATATATATATATATATATACCGGTATTGGTATGATTTTGAACTGTTCAAAAATCGCGACCTCCCCCGGGACTTGAACCCGGATCTCCAGAATGCCGGTCCGACGCGCAATCTGGAGATCCGGGTTCAAGCTCCGGGGGAGATCGTGATTTTTGAACAGTTTTGAATCATGCCATTATAATAACCTACTGGTGGTTAATCAGCAAGCTATTGAAATAATATATATATATATATATATATATATATATAGCCGCCCCGGTGGCTAAGTCATGGCTGAAGTCACCGTTGGGCGTGGGTTCGAGTCCTGCATAGGGCATGGGTTTTTGTAAACGTCCTTTCATCTATCATCACTTCATCGTTTCATTATCATCCGCTCATTCGTATCCCCGTATAACCTAGCTGTTGGTGGGGTCGCTAAGTAACATTATTGTTATTATATATATATATATATATATATATATATATATATATATATATATATATATATATATATATATATATATATAAATATATATATATATATATATATATATATATATATATATATATACATCATAATTAGACGAGCTTAAGCGAGGGTTCAATTTGACATACTGAAAAAAATTGGTGTTCGTTTTTTTATTATTATTATTTGTTTGCGCTAGACCGAAATCTAACAGAAAAAGGGAGTGGACTGTATTTTGAAATAGAAAAATAATGAAAAGAGTGACTTACAGTTTGAAGCGTTGCGATGTCACCCAACCGAAATGTAGAATAATAATCGAAAATAAACGAAAGGAAGAACGGAGAGATGAGGTGTAAATAGAGAAGGAGAAGGTAGGAATAATGAAGGAATATTCCAGAAGAAAAAAGAACAGACGAAACGTCCGTCCGTACTAGCAAAATGCCTAGACGACCAAACTAGATAATAAACGTAGCGAAAACTTGAATGATGCGTGGTCCACGAAGGAATACCTGTAACAAAACTAACTTGTCATAGCGACATGCAATGGGGAAGGGGGTTGAAAACCAGTTAGGCTGGTCGTACACAGAACTAAACAGGAGGGGAAATACATAGTTGAAACCACGAACGTGAATTTCGTCGGGAGAAAAGAAATAAGGCAATGAATGGCGCGAACATACCGCCCACCAAAATGAATATTTTAAAAACGAGACGAAAAAAAAGAACACAAACGAGAACGAAAACTAAACCTTAACGGGGAGAGATATTTTGTGATAAGCGTCGCATAGGAGAGCAGAAAGATGTGCTTGTTTCGGGAGAAGGAGTGGCTGACGCGCGTCTTCAGTAGGAGACGCGTGACGCAGTCTTCCGCCCACCCTGAGAAGCCCGGAAGGGTCAAGAAAGGGCTTGAGATCGGCAAGGCTAGACTTGACTTGCCCGTGTTGAACTAGTTGACGAATTTCAACAGCGTAGTGATGTTGTTGCGTAATCTTGACGAGAAGATCAAGAGCTTGTTGGAGCTCAGTCGGAATTAAAGGTCCGGTGGGGACTGCGGACCGAAAACGGTCGGCGTGTAAGATGCGAGTGAAGCGAGTGACGTGCCCGAATACTCGTTGAGCACGGAGGAGCGAAGAAAACTGTTGCAGTTTTACGAGGAGCGGCTCGACGGCGACGCTCAGCACTAATGTGGTCGTCGTCTTCATCTCCAGCATCTCCTCTGGAAGTTCGAGCGGAGGCGACGGTCGCGGCCACGTGACGGGAGAAGAGATCAGGAAGCTTGGTCCGGTCAACCATAAAGGGTGCGTTAGCAACTGGCTAGGTAAGATGCCGCGAGAGGCGCAATCTGCGGGATTGTCGGCGAAAGCAACATGCCTCCAGTCAGAAGGAGTGGAAGTTTCCAAGATCTCAACCACTCGGTTGGCAACAAAGGTCTCGAGACGGTGTGGAGGTGTGACGAGCCAGGCCAGAACGATGGTGGAATCTGTGTAGAGTACGACAGAGTCCACAGAGAGGTCCATGAGGGATGGCGAGGTGTCTTTGAGCAGACGCGTGAGCAGCACTGCTGCGGACAACTCAAGTTTGGGAATTGTGAGAGTTTTGACGGGTGCCACTTTGCTGCGAGCACGCAACAGAGTGACAGACGATGAGACGGAAGTCGAGGTATGCAAGTACAGCACGGCGGCATACCCTCGTTCAGAAGCGTCGCAAAAACCAATTAGGCGGCAGACGCCGTGAAGGTTCGGTAGAAAACGCGGGACACGAAAACTTGAGAGAGTGCTGACTTCAGACACAGCGGTGAGCCAGCTTTGAGTCAGCTGGTCAGAGAGCGGGTCGTCCCAGTGAGTCTGGGTGAACCACAATTGTTGCAGGAAGATTTTCATCCAACAAACGAAAGGGGTGAGAAAACCAAGAGGATCAAATATCCTTGCGATGTATGAAAGCGCAGTGCGCTTGGTCACAGCACCTTCGAAAGGGAGCATGTGAAACGAGAATGAGTCAGAGCCTGGATCCCACAGTAAGCCGAGAATTTTGATGCCCTGGTCTGCGTTGGCGAAGACCAGCGGCGCCTCCAAATGTTCTGAAGGCAGAGTGCTCAATGCCTCGGGAAGATTTGAGGACCACTTCCGGAGTTCAAAACCTCCTCTAGAGAGAAGATGTTCACTCGGGCACCGGTGACGACGTCGTCGACGTAAGTGTGGTGTCGCACAGCATGAGAGGCGAGAGGGAAGCGCGTTCCTTCATCATGAACTAGCTGTCGAAGTACACGTTGAGCAAGAAACGCAGAAGGGGAGAGTCCATAGGTAACGGTATTCAGCTCATACTCAATTACCGGAGAATTTGACGGAGGGCGCCAAAAAATGTGTTGAAACTGTCGGTCAGGAGGATGAACCGAAATCTGGCGATACATTTGTTTGATATCTGCACAGATGGCAATAGGGTGAGTCCGAAAGGAGGTGAGAATCTCAGGAAGATCAGCTTGAAGCTTCGGACCACTCAAGAGTTGAGAATTGAGAGACGCACCTTTCTCGTCGGGAGAAGAGGCGTTGAACACAACTCGTAGCTTCGTGCTAGAGCTGGTCACTTTATGCACACAATGATGAGGGATGATATACTTGGCTTGAGTTACGGCGGGTTGCATGTGACCGAGAGCCAAGTACTCCAGCATGAACCGCTGATAGGCGTCGTCGTGCGAGAGATTCCTCTTCAGTCTACGTTCCAAGGATAGGTAGCATCGCATGGCGGTGTTACGATTAGATCCGAGAGGTGACCGATGAGGTGTGAACGGAAGACCCACGGAGTAACGTCCTGAAGCATTACGAGAGTGGGAGGATACGAAGTGATCCTCGCACACTTGATCGTCAGGGTTTTCCTGCTTGGGCCGCGAAATCTCTTCCACTTCCCAAAAGCAACGTAGAGAATTCTCTAACGTGGGTGTAAGGCACGTGAAGAGAGAAAGAGGAGTAGGCGATTCGGCTCCGTCGGAGGGTACCGAACCCAATATGACCCAACCAAACAAGGTGTTGAGTGCGGAGGGCCTGCCTCTAATGACGTGGTCGCCGTTCGCGCTTAGAATGTCCGGGTACAGATCGGCTCCTGAAAGGAAGTCAATCTGGTCTGGAACATGGAATGTGTCATCCGCCAACGGCAGACCGTGATATCGCTCAAATATCTCCATGGGTACTGAAGAAGAAGGAAGCCGTTCCGAAATGGAATGCAGAACGAGTGTCTGAACGTCGAGTGAATAGTCGCGATGAACGCGCGAAGCTATGGTGCACTGAGTGGTACCATAAACCTGCGTTGTAGCTTGCCCGATTCCGGACACGAGTGTATGACAGGGCGTGACCATCAGCCCAAGCTTGCGAGTGATAGAGCGCGTGATAGCCGACACTTGGGAACCGGAGTCAATAACACCACGAATCGGCTGATATTGACCGGCAGAGTCTTTGATCAGTGCTCGGAACGTGCCCAGCAGGGCGGTCCGTTGACGAGAAGGAGGAGTCCTGACGCGGCAAGAGATGGCTACAACGGGGACCTCTGGTCGCTGGTTTGCTGGATGGGCGCCTGCTCCATCGGGATGGAGTGTCGTGTGATGATGTGTACTGCGACACTGTCGGCAGCAACCTTGTGACGCGCAAACAGACTGCATGTGTCGTCCCAGACAGTTGAAGCATCGTTGCATTCGCTTCAACTCCGTATATTTATTTGGCAACGACAGTTGACGGAATACGTCACACTGGTGGAGCTTATGAGAGCCTTGGCAAGTCGGGCAGGAGCTGGACGTCGTACGCGAAGGGCTGGACGCGCGGGGACGTTGACGTGCTTCGTGTCGCGGCGGTTCCGAGACGAGCAGCGAATGGATCTTCTTGGACGACGACGACGTGCTAGATGGCTGTTTCGGAGAGCTAAGTCCGGTTTGCTCCACCGAGCACAACTCGAGAGTCCTCGAGGTGTCGTCTAGAAAGGCGATGAGCTGCGTGTATGTGGGAATGGGCGAAGAAGCATGCTTAGATTCAAAGCTCTTCCTCGTTTGAGTGTCTAAATTAGAGAGACTCAGAGAGAGTAACAGAAAGTCATCTAAATTAGGTATAGATAACGCTTTGAGGGCATCCATACAGTTGCGATGGATTTGCAAGAAATGTTGCAAATTAACATGATGACTGGATTTCAATGGCGTAAAATCCAGCATTTGTTGTATGTAAAACGAGGCCAGAAGACGTTTATTCTGGTAGCGATTGGTCAAAGCTTTATACGCGAGAGGGTAGTTCTCATCGGATATCTGAAAGCTACCGATCGTAGCGAGCGCAGCATCTCTAAGTGATGATCGCAGGTAATGAAAACGTTGGACATTTGTCAAAGTCGTATTATCATGCACCAATGACGTATACAAGGCGTAAAAGTCTGGCCAATGCGATATGTCACCCGAAAACACCGGCAATTTGATTGTCGGTAATGAGTTGGCGCGAGAAACGTCATGAGTCGGCGACGGCGTGGGCGTCGACGAGACGACGGCAAGGTACAGGTTACGAGTAGCGTAGAACAGGTCCTCGAAGCTGGCTTCAATAGTGTTGACCGGTAAAGCAGCAACGTCTTCGTCAAGTTGAGCGTTCAAGATCAGTATCTCATTCTGAACGTCCTCAAAATTGACTTTCAAAACTTCGAGTTGCTCAAAACGATATTTATACGACAAGACATCAGAACTTTGAAGCGATTTGAATGCGTCATAAGAGCGTTGCAGCGTTGCAAATATGCGCTCGCGTTTAGCCGTCAACAATGATTGTTGTTTAGCGATTTTTGTGCTCATGGTTGAGTAATAGCGTGATAACGTAATAAATCAGCAACGAAGACTGATCACGTAAACACTGAATGACCTTCAATGTGATAAATAATGGAAGAATCGAGACGAATTTGAAATGGCGAAAATACGAAGCTATAATGAAACTTATAGCGAGTACAGCGTGCGACGAAGAAGAGGCGAAACGAACAGGAGACCAGAAAGCGAAACAAGAGAACAAATGTCGATAAGAGCGAACAAAACAATTGAGAAAAACAACAAATTCCAAAGGCGTGATGCAAAAACTTCTCCGGCTCAAGGGACCAAATGTTTGCGCTAGACCGAAATCTAACAGAAAAAGGGAGTGGACTGTATTTTGAAATAGAAAAATAATGAAAAGAGTGACTTACAGTTTGAAGCGTTGCGATGTCACCCAACCGAAATGTAGAATAATAATCGAAAATAAACGAAAGGAAGAACGGAGAGATGAGGTGTAAATAGAGAAGGAGAAGGTAGGAATAATGAAGGAATATTCCAGAAGAAAAAAGAACAGACGAAACGTCCGTCCGTACTAGCAAAATGCCTAGACGACCAAACTAGATAATAAACGTAGCGAAAACTTGAATGATGCGTGGTCCACGAAGGAATACCTGTAACAAAACTAACTTGTCATAGCGACATGCAATGGGGAAGGGGGTTGAAAACCAGTTAGGCTGGTCGTACACAGAACTAAACAGGAGGGGAAATACATAGTTGAAACCACGAACGTGAATTTCGTCGGGAGAAAAGAAATAAGGCAATGAATGGCGCGAACATTATTATTTTTTTATTTTTTTTTGTCGGTTCTTCACAGGTTAAACGGCTACAGTTATCAGCTTCAAACTTTTTTTCATTATGGTTCCTCATCTAACTTAGATCTGTATACTTTTGTGGCATTATCGGGTGGTAACTTGTTTTTTTTATGAATTTTAGATATTTCAAAAATACCCATTGGAAAACACAGCGGAAAAAAAATATTTTCAAAAAAAATGAAATTTCGCGTGAAGTTAAGTTACATTTTGATACACATTTCTGGAAATTTTCAGCTTGATCGGGTGAGCCATTTTGAAGAAAAAACATAAAATGTGCTAAATTGGTACCCTTCGAAGCAGTTTTTGTTCTCTTTGTTCTACTTCTAAAATTTGGTTTGAAATTCGGACCAGCCGTTTCAAAGAAAATGATATAATAAAATATGTATTTTATCCATCGAAAAGATAGAAATATTAGTTGAAAAATGTTGCATTGTCAAAGTCACGGCTTCCTAGATTCATTGGCATCGGATGAAGGTCATTTTATATGATCAAGGTGTGTAGAGTTTTCGATTATACTTTATATAGACATCTCGCTCATCACACAACGCACATTCTGCGTTTTCCTAGTAGTTTTAATGCAATGTTATTGATTTCATAACTAGTAGGCTATGTTTCCTGCGGTGGCTAATTCAATATGTGCTACAACAGACAGCAGAAGAACCACAAATCAAATTCAGTGATGGCTGGTCATAAAAACCTATTCAATTTATTTCTCGTTATTATTTGTTATTTCAAGTTCAATACGCAGCCACTATTACTAATAATTATGTAGTGGAAACAGTATACCTTTCTTTGATAACTTTTCCCGAATGTACTCGTTGATCTCTTGCACTCGGTCCATGCCACCCACGTTCTTCAATGTGGGTGGCACCGTTAAGATGAATAGCCGATCGGTGTGTTCCGATAATATTCTGGTGATTGTCGCCAGCTGCTGGGTCAAAACACTGGCCGGTGTCTTCTTCTTATTCTGTAGGATAATAAAATGAAATATATCATTTCATTTTCTACAACGACGGAAAAACTGAAAGACAGTAGTCTATTCTAATTCTAATTGTCATTGGACTTACATGCAAGACGTTGGTACCAATCATCAGCACAATCGTATCCTGCTGGCAAAGGCGCTTCATTTTGCGTAATCGCTGCAGGTGGTTCTGGAGCTCCTTAGTACATGCCCCGACTTGCACAAGCCCAACATTTCCATGCCTTTCCCTGTATCAAAAAAGAACAATCCATGGAAATAACAATGATAATGACAATAAAATTAATATTTTCTAAGAATTTGGATTATTTCTTAAGTGAAGTTTGAAGATTTTGTAAATTATTTAGCTTACAAGTCAAATGATGTATGAAAAAATGCAAAATTGTAAAAATTATTATCATTATTGAATGATATTATTATCAATAAAATATTAACAGAATGGAATATTACACAGAATGTAACAGAATGATTTGAGTACAACGTGAATTGAGTAATAACTACAGTAGATTAGTTCCTCTCTTGACTTACCATTTCTACGCGAAGTCCGATGCAGAATAGTTTTTTGGAACCGCAACAGCATAGAATCTCCTACAAACATTACTTTGTTGCTTGCCATTTTTCTTGAATCTTGTGACGCGTTAATAAAAAATTACGAAAATTGTAAGATCCATGATGAAGCTATACCTGCGGTTATATAGCTCATTGAAAAATCACAAAACCCTTTGCTGTAAGGTGATTGGCTGTATATTGCTAACGGGCTGGGAAGGGTACCAGGTGAGGCTGCCAGCACATCACGTCTGACATTTGACTATGGCACCTCTCTTCAGAATTAGTAGTAGTAGTAGAAACTTTATTTAGCAATCATGCTATCTTACATAATACATGAAAGAACAACAAAATAATAATGATGATAAAAACAATGTCATATAAGAATAATAATGGTAAAACATTGTGAAAAGAGTATTAAAGAATAATTGAATAATAATAATAATAACGTGGACCAGATTGGACATAGCATGTAACATCATGAATTTTCACATAATACCTAGAATAACAAATAATAATAATTGTGAAACAGTGAACATGTCTTCTTTCAACATAACTATGATCATATAAGGCCTATGTACTAGTATAGTCTTAAAATTATTTATTCACAATTACGTTTCATCCCAATCCCCAAAAAAAGACTAGTTGTCTACAATTTGGTAATAGTCTGTTTTCTCTGATTAATTTTGAGCATTCTCTTCGAAAAGTTTCAACATTTTCCGAATTTCGTATATTTTCAGGTATTCTATTAAAAATCCTGATTCCTTCGATATAAATTGAATTGTTCCCAAATTTTGACTGCTGTCTTTCAATGACTACTTTACTTCCCGCTCTTGTGTTATATATATGAATATCTCTATTGAATTGAATGTTGTTGTTTCTTAAATATGATGGTGTTAATCCTTTTATAATTTTATATATAAGACATAGTGTATTTAAGACTATTCGTTGTTTTATATTTAGCCAGTTTAGGGCGTTGCACATTTTCTTTATAGAAGAATATTTATTGACTAAGAGGATACTACGCATTGCTATATTTTGAAGTTTTTGCATTTTCTCTATTTCATTTTTATTCAAAAGAAATAACACGGAACTGCAATAGTCGATGTGTGGTGCTATTATTGCCTGATACATCATAACCTTTGTTTTAGCAGGCAAACATTTATTCATTCTCCGGAATGGATTAATCTTTCTTGACATTTTTTTAGTTACATATTGGGCATGATTTTTAAATAATAAGTTTTGGTCAATAATAATTCCCAGATATTTGTACTCTTTCACCATGTCTACCTTCTCTCCTTCTAAAATTATGTCTATATTTTCAATTTCTTTATTTGTTTTTTACGGTTTTGACTACAAAAGATCATCCATTTGGTTTTGGAGACATTCAATTTCATTTTGTTTGCTTTCAGCCATTTTTCTATAGTAATCAAGTCATTTTGTATATTGTTATGCACTTTTACAAGATCATCGCCACTACATGTTATAAGTGCATCGTCTTCATAAAGATTTATTTCAGAATTTTTTGTAACTTTAACAATATCATTAATATATAATATGAATAGTAATGGACCCAATACTGAACCCTGCGGCACCCCATATTTGGTCTCTAATGTTTTAGAGTAACCATTGCCAAATTTAACTTTTTGCAATCTCAAATCCAAATATGATCTTAGCCATTTCAAAACTGTCCCAGTCATACCATATCTTTCTAATTTTTGTAGAAGAATTTCCCTATCTATTGTTTCAAATGCTCTTTTTAAATCAATGAAAACTGCTACTGTTATTTTACATTCTTGCATCTTTAACTTCAAGTTATTCAATACGAACTGAATAGCCGTGTCACAGCCATGGTTTTCTCTAAACCCCGATTGTTCTTCTACGAGTATTTCATTATTTTCTATAAATTCGTTTACTTGTTTTTTTTACAATATATTCTAATACCTTTTCTAAAATAAATAATGTGTTTATTGGTCTTTAATTCTCCCCGTCTATAGCTTTCAGTATTTTTGGTACTGGAATTATAACTGATGTTTTCAGATACTGTGGTACTTCTCCTATTTCTAGTGATTTATTTATTGGATGAGCGAAGCGAAGACTCAATTACACTTGACCCGAAAAAAATGTACATGTTTTTTTTTTTTTTTTTTTTTTTTTTGTTCGCGCTCTACAGGTCAAACGAAAATTCAAATTCAATTGAAACTTGGCAAGCCCAAGTGTCATCATCTGGATTGAATCTCATTGATTTTTATGCGCAATCGATTGCACCACTTCTGAGAAAACTAATTTTCCATTTTCCAAATTACCCATGAGAATAAGCCGGAGAAAAATTTTCGTACAAAAAATGTCCTTCAAAAAAATTAAAATTTTCACCGAATTTCAATATAATAATGATACACATGATTCCAAACTTTCACTGGAATCCAATCAGTCGTTTAGATATAAAAAATGATTTAATGACATTTTTATACATCATTCAAAGCTATTAAGAAAACCAATTAAATCCAAGTAACAAGTGTCACCAATTATTGAAGAACTATTAAAACTAGGAAAACGCGTTATGTGTTTCCGCGTTGATGGATGAGCTAATGAAACTGAATTATTTCAAAAAGTTAAATCAAGTTGATGTTTTGACGGCATTCAAATTAAAAATTAATGTTTTCATTCGGTTGATTTATTTCGTAGACTATTCTCATCATGAAGGAAATATTAGATGCAATCTAAGATACAATATATACACCTTGAGATCCAATTATATTCATTACTCATTCTAAATAATGTCTTTGATAATAAAGAAGGCCTTGTTTTAATCGTTCTTGACTAATTGGTGACACTTGTTGCTTGGATTTAAATGGTTTTCTTAATAGCTTTGAATGATGCACAAAAATGTCATTATATAATTTTTTATATCTAAACGACTGATTGGATTCCAGTGAAAGTTTGGAATCATGTGTATCATTATTATATTGAAATTCGGTGAAAATTTTAATTTTTTTGAAGGACATTTTTTGTACGAAAATTTTTCTCCGGCTTAATCTTATGGGTAATTTGGAAAATGGAAAATTAGTTTTCTCAGAAGTGGTGCAATCGATTGCGCATAAAAATCAATGAGATTCAATCCAGATGATGACACTTGGGCTTGCCAAGTATCAATTGAATTTGAATTTTCGTTTGACCTGTAGAGCGCGAACAAAAAAAAAAAAAAAAAAAAAAAAAAAAAAACATGTACATTTTTTTCGGGTCAAGTGTAATTGAGTCTTCGCTTCGCTCATCCAACAAAGCCTTCTTTATTATCAAAGATATTATTTAGAATGAGTAATGAATATAATTGGATCTCAAGGTGTATATATTGTATCTTAGATTGCATCTAATATTTCCTTCATGATGAGAATAGTCTACGAAATAAATCAACCGAATGAAAACATTAATTTTCAATTTGAATGCCGTCAAAACATCAACTTGATTTAACTTTTTGAAATAATTCAGTTTCATTCTTATTAGCTCATCCATCAACGCGGAAACACATAACGCGTTTTCCTAGTTATATTAATAATAGAATCTTTGATACACGGTAGGTTTATAGAAATTTTCAATATTTTGTCCGATATTCCATCATCCCATGGTGTGGTTTCTTTTAGTTTTTTGATTACTGTTACAATTTCTTCTATCCCTACACTTCTAAAATTACTCGTCTTGATGACGTTTAAATCTATATTTTCTAAGACATGATATCCTTCTAGTTCTACATCACTTTTAATACTATTAGCTATAACTTCTATGCTGCTTACAAAATACTCATTAAAGGTTTCAGCAATACTTTCTATACCTCGAACTTTCTGATTTTTGAAGTACAATTCATTTTTATTATCCTTATATTTATCCTTATACAACGACTTGGGTGTTTTCCACATTTCTTTAGGTTTATTTTTATATTCTTCTACCATTTTGCAACAGTAATCTACCTTCTTCTTCCTAAGTAAAGATACTACTCTATTCCTTTGTATTTTGAATTCTACCCAGTCTTTGGTACTGTCTCCTCTTCTTGCTACTCGGTATAAGTAATTTCTGTGATCTTGAGCCCTGTTTATTTCATGATCAAACCACTTATTTTCGATGTGTATTTCTTTTATTGTAAATGATTTAACAGGCACATTATCTTTCATAGTTTGACTCATATTTTCCATAAATTCTGTCAATAGTATATTTACATCATCTATCTCACTGTTTGATTGCCATTTCTTTTTTGTGAGATCCTTGAGAAATGAGTCTTGACCCTGTTTGCTGTGTAGTACAGTTTTATAGTCTTCACATGTAATTTCAGTCTTCTTAACTTTTCCATAATTTCGTACCTTATGAGTTTCCTGACTTATACATATCCCTATGATCAGATATGACTTCATCCAACATAGAAATGACAAATTTGTGTTTATCTATAAAATTGGTGATAACATAGTCTATAAGCGTTCGCGAGATTTTGTGTGTGTCATCTATATTACTAAATGTATTAGCTATTCTAGTAAATTCATCAATCAATTGAATCATACCATTTGCTTCTATCATACTAATTGTTTGTTTGTCATATATAGTGTGTTTTTTTGGATAAATCTGTATTAAAATCTCCAGTGATAATTATCTTCTGGTGACCACTTTGATTTAACTCTATTATTTTTTGAAGATTTCCTAAGATCTCGATTTTTTTCGTCCTAGGAGAGGCATAGGTAATATTGTAAACTAATCCTGTCATGGAACCATTCAATATTTGTATCGTTGAAGACCACCATTGTCTTTTGATTATTTCTGTCTGTAAAATCGTATAATTAATATGCCACTTTTTATATACTAGGAAAACGCCTTATATGCGTTGTGAGATGAGCTTAGAAGTATGGAAATGTAGAATTAAGAACATTTTGTCAGCTCAATGTACATATACAGGCCATGGATCACTTCAAAGGTTTAAAAACCGCGGCCGTCTGTTGGTATATGGACCTTGGTTTCCAAACAATCAAACCAGTGCCTTCTTCATATACATCACAGATTTGAAACGTTTTAATTTATTGGTGACACTTGTTGCTCATATTTAATAGTTCCTTAATTGCTTTCTTAATTGCTTTTATTGATGTGTAAAAAAGTACCTTAAAAATGCGTTTTCTTCGTTATTTCACATCCGATTGTTCCATAAATCGCTTAAAATAGGTATGATAGATCTTTCCACACTCAGTATAAATTTGAGAGCTTTTGAAAAAAATAAAATTCCAAGTATTTCTCCCCTGGCCTATTCTTATGGGGAATTTCCATACTTTCCGATTTTTTTCCGGAAAATCCATTAGACCTATTTTTCTGAAAAACAATCCCAACCTATTCTGGTATAACACTAATTTGTAAAAAAAGTTTCGAGTTGATTGAAACTTTTTCCTGACCTGTATGCCGCGTACAAAATTACACACAAAAAAAAAAAAAAAAAAAAACATAAAAACCAAGCCCAAAATTTTTCGGTATATGGAATGAAAATCTTCGCTACGCTCATCTAACTAGGAAAACGCCTTATATGCGTTGTGAGATGAGCCTAGAAGTATGGAAATGTAGAATTAAGAACATTTGGTCAGCTCAATGTACATATATAGGCCGTGGATCACTTCAAAGGTTTAAGAACTGCGGCTGTCTGTTGGTATATAAACCTTGGTTTCCAAACAATTATACCAGTGCCTTCTTCATATCCATCACAGATTTTAAACGTTTTAATTTATTGGTGACACTTGTTGCTCACATTTAATAGTTTCTTAATTGCTTTCTTAATTGCTTTCATTGATGTGTGAAAAAGCACATTAAAAATGCGTTTTCTTCGTTATTTCACATCCGATTGTTCCATAAGTCGCTTAAAATGTGTATGATAGTTCTTCCCATAAACAGTATAAATTTGAGTGCTTTTGAAAAAAAAAAAATCCAAGTATTTCTCCCCCGGCCTATTCTTATGGGGAATTTCCATACTTTCCAATTTTTTTCCGGAAAAACCGTCCGACCGATTTTTCTGAAAAACAATCCCAACCTATTCTGGTATAACACCAATTTGTAAAAAAAGTTTCGAGTTGATTGAAAATTTTGCCTGACCTGTATGCCGCGTACAAAATTACACACAAAAAAAAAAAAAAAAAAAAACAACATAAAAACCAAGCCCAAAATTTTTCGGTATATGGAATGAAAATCTTCGCTACGCTCATCTAATTAATACACCTCCTGTGTGCCTACTATCCGAGTCTACTCTTATGATGTTATATCCATTAATGTTGACTTTCCAATCTTCTATGTCAGTTGTGAGATGGGTTTCAGATAGACCTAAAACTTCTGGTTGCCTCTTAATTAGATGAGCGTAGCGAAGATTTTCATTTCATATGCCGAAAAATTTTGGGCTTGGTTTTTATGTTTTTTTTTTTTTTTTTCTTGTGTGTAATTTTGTACGCGGCATACAGGTCAGGAAAAAGGTTCAATCAACTCGAAACTTTTTTTACAAATTGGTGTTATACCAGAATAGGTTGGGATTGTTTTTCAGAAAAATCGGTCGACCGGTTTTTCCGGAAAAAAATTGGAAAGTATGGAAATTCCCCATAAGAATAGGCCAGGGGAGAAATACTTGGAAATTTTTTTTTTCAAAAGCTCTCAAATTTATACTGAGTGTGGAAAGATCCATCATACATATTTTAAGCGATTAATGGAACAATCGGATGTGAAATAACGAAGAAAACGCATTTTTAATGTACTTTTTTACACATCAATAAAAGCAATTAAGAAAGCAATTAAGGAACTATTAAATATGAGCAACAAGTGTCACCAATAAATTAAAACGTTTAAAATCTGTGATGGATATGGAGAAGGCACTGGTTTAATTGTTTGGAAACAAGGTCCATATACCAACAGACAGCCGCGGTTTTTAAACCTTTGAAGTGATCCATGGCCTGTATATGTACATTGAGCCGACCAAATATTCTTAATTCTACATTTCCATACTTCTAAGCTCATCTCACAACGCATATAAGGCGTTTTCCTAGTTATAAACTGTTATATTTCTTCTCTTTCTGATGATATGCTCTGTGTATTGAAATATATAATAGAATTTTGTAGAGCTGCTATGTTTGACTGCATGATTACTATTATTAACTTGATCAGTGAGGAGCTCTGAATTAATATTATCTAAATTATCTAAATTAGGCACAATATGTCCTGCTGATGGCCTATCACTAATATTTATATGATCTCTTACATTATTCCTATCTACTCTAACCTCTACTAGTTTTTTGTATTTATAAGCCTATCTTCGTTCATTTTCAACTTTCTCGAGAGACCAATGAAGAGAATGAAGAGATTCACATTTTCCCAATACTTCTTTCATTTGAAAGTAATCTGGCATTCATTTTCAAGCTGCTTTAACCACTTATCACAAATGGCCTGTAGTGTATTCACTTTACAATCCATCTCTCTTTTTGTGGCTTCCCATTCTTTCTTTTCACATTCCCATAAATCCCATTGCCTCATTTTCAGGCCTATTTCACTTTTTTCTTCTACATTGCTTCTTCTCATCAAGATTTGAATCACTTCTTACAATCCTTTCACATTAGATTCAAGTTCATTAATGTATTTCCTCCCCAGGCCTAATTGTATACTCAACACTGGGTTTAACTCTTTTCTTATTTTGTTTACTCTTGAGTGTGTGTTTATCTAGCTGCTGCTTAGACCTAGGCCTAGCTTCCTTTTTGTCCTTCTTAACCCTACTTTTGCATCGTGTACAAACAAGGTCACTTTTTTTGTCTTTATAGGCTTTTTTATTTACATTTAGGCATCTAAAATGAGCCCATCCAAAACATGCACAGCACGTCAGTCCAACACGAACATACATAACACTGACTCCACCTTATTCACCACTACTTCTTTCTGAGCCACCATCTTGGAAAATTAAGTCGATTTAAAGCAACCATTTCCTCTACGACATTACTGCAGGGGTGAGAAAGGTGAACATATAGACCTAAAACTTGGACTTGGTCCTATTTATACTTATAACATACTAACTTGACCAATTGAAAAAAAAAAAAATGAAAATCCTAGAATACGGCATCCTTTGAATTGTTGTACAGTAATCTCTGTTCTAGGACGCAGCCCACGGAATAGAAGAAATGAAGAAATGACGTCTACATATTTGTCAAGCAACTTCTTGCGATCACGGTAGAATGTTCTCTTTTTCAAACCCAACCCTATGTGAGACATGCTAACAAAATTGACCCTACTCAACAGAATTTGTCTACCAGTCTCTATTTTCCTACAAGCAAGAGGTAATCAATTTGAAGGTCACTGCATAGCTCCACCCACATGCAAGAAAACCGTAGTAGTTTTAAAATTGATGATCTCAACAAAAGCGAGATCTTAAGGAGCTACGAATGAATGAGTGATGATGCAGCGATGCAGCAATTAGGGGTTCATCAAGCAACACAACCGCTATCCGTTATACACTACGGCTAATATGCACATTAGCGTAGAGCTGATGATTATTGATCAATTGCTACACGCCTTCACCAACAGCGAGGTTATTTGGGAGTGATGTATACGAAATACAATTTCTTAAGCGGGACTCGAACCCATGTCCAGCTAGCCGTCTCAGATTCGAAAGCAGATATTGATTGACTGATTCAAGGTGTTGAGCGCAATACTTGAAATTAAACCTTACTATCCTATTGTAATGAATACGGTGAATGCAATAATTACCATTTGGTCTCATCCACGGTAGTTTCCATTCTCCTCAAATATTTCTCGTTGAGACGTATAACCTAAAATTGTACAATATACCGTATAATGTTAGTTCCATTATACGTTAATTACTGATTACTGATTAACAGAAACTAGGTGTTTATATCTTTGTCTGCATTTAAGTATTCGCAGTAAGCCCAACTCTTCTAGGATTAAAATATCACATACAAATAGCAGTTTTAGAGCGCCACCACTTATGGGAAAACCATTTGGAAATTTTAATAACAAATTTTGAGAATAACTCATGGAATAGAATCCGGAAAATATATTCTCCTCGAATAGATTCAAATATTTATTTCAATTTTACACATAATCGGATGAGCTGTTTCAAAGAATATATTGTATTGGAAGTTTTTTGATAGATAGATAGATAGATAGATAGATTTTATTCACAGTACACATTAATACAATGTTATGTTTCGTCAACAACCGTGAGGTTTATAAAGTTTACTTAAGACTATATCACATCACGCTATCAGTTCTTACAGAAATCTTCAGTATTATAAAATTCTTTTTCTAATAGATATCTTTTAACATTTTTTTTGAAACAAAAGAAAGACTTTTCGGAGCTTATGTCTCGAGGTAAAGCGTTAAAAAACTTCACACCAGTATGGTACAAACCACTTTCTTATAATACTGTACGGTGGTGTTCAGTTATTGGATTATGTTTAAGCCTTGTGTTATGATTGTGCTCTGCATTCTTCTTGAACAAATTGAAATTCATCTTGACAAAGCACACAACTTCTAAAATATAGAGACATGAGGCAGTTAAAATATTCAGTTCTTTAAATTTACCCCTGCAGCTGTCACTTCTCTTCATACCTAGAACCACTCTGATTGAATACTTTTGTATTTTGAACATTTTATTCATCTCTCTTTTACATGCACCCCCCCAAAAGACTATTCCATAGCGCATACTCGATTCGAAGTTACATAAATAAAATATTCTTACATCAAGTAATCTCAAAACATTTCTCAAGGATCTAATTTTGAAAATGATTTTCTTGAGTTTCGTGCATACATTTCTAATATGGATTATCCATTTCATGTGTCTGTCAATATCAAATCCAAGAAATTTCGTCGAGTTGTTTACACATAGAGTTTTATTCTGGTTTATTATGACGGGTTCCCAGTCCACTCCAGAGAAATTGATCACGACTGTTTTATTGTTGTTCACTGATAATTTATTCACGTGGAACCATTCACACAGACTGTTTACTGCAGAATTAGCTCTAACCTGAGCCTGGACTGGATCGCTGCTTGTCACAAGTAAACTAGTGTCGTCAGCGTATTGGGTGATGTGGATATTCTCATCTGCTATTGAAAGGTCATTTACGTAAAGTAAAAAGAGTAAAGGGCCCAGAATAGATCCCTGTGGGACTCCGATGCTTACTCGTTTCCACGATGATATGCCACAAGGACCATCAGAGAGTACTTGAACGCACTGGGCTCTCTCACTTAAGTACGACTTGATCCACTCGAGGGGTATTCCTCGGATTCCATAGAATTCAAGCTTATTCAGTAAGACACTGTGTGCAACGGTATCGAACGCCTTGGACAGGTCGAAATATATACCCACACAATATTGTTTCTTATCTTTAGCAGCAAGAATTTTCTGGATTGACTCGTATGCTGCTGTAACAGTACTTTTACCCTTTCTAAAGCAGTGTTGATGAATTGACAAAATGTTACATGATTCACAAAAATGGCTGAGTCTATTGAACACAAGTGTTTCTAGAATCTTAGCTTTTGATGATCGTCTCACTCTCTAACGTCCTTGATTCATACTGATTTCACTCTCTCTATCTAACTTCCAGGTTTTCACACTCTCTCTAACTCCCTTGTTCTCATGGTGTTCTCTCTCTCTCCAACTCCCTTGTTCTCATGGTGTTCTCTCTATCCAACTCCCTTGTTCTCATGGTGTTCTCTCTCTATCCAACTCCCTTGTTCTCATGGTTTTCTCTCTCTCTATCCAACTCCCTTGCTTTCATAGTGTTCTCTCTCTCTAACTCCCTTGTTTTCATAGTGTTCTCTCTCTCTCTCTCTCTCTCTCACTCCCTTGCTTTCATAGTGTTCTCTCTCTCTCTCTCTCTCTCTCTCTCTCTCTAACTCCCTTGTTTTCATAGTGTTCTCTCTCTCTCTCTCTCTCTCTCACTCCCTTGCTTTCATAGTGTTCTCTCTCTCTCTCTATCTCTCTCTCTCTCTCTAACTCCCTTGTTGTCATACTGTTCTCACTCTCTCTCACTCCCTTGCTTTCATAGTGTACTCTCTCTCTAACTCTCTTGTTCCATAGTATTCTCTCTCTCTCTCACTCCCTTGCTTTCATAGTGTACTCTCTCTCTAACTCTCTTGTTCCATAGTATTCTCTCTCTCTCTCACTCCCTTGCTTTCATAGTGTACTCTCTCTCTATCTCTCTTGTTCCATAGTATTCGCTCTCGACTTTTGTGTTATTGCGTGTGTAACTTGCATACCTAGCTCTTCTCGTGAGAGTTACCCGGAAGTATGCCGTCGCTCTGCCAATACGCCCTCCTCCTATACTCACACAGCCCCCCCCCCCCTCCCCCCTCCCGCGTGGTCGTTGCGCTCCATTATACCGCTCACTTCCGAGTCCACTCGTACCAATACTGATCAAACAAATACCACACACTGGTCACTTAAGGCGTCCACAGTCACCAGAGGGACAAAGTTCCCACAAGGGTGATTATTTTTGAAAATATTGTGAATGTTTATTATGGTTCGACCGTATTTTAGAAGATACTTCTCTGCACGGTGTGAAGCAGTCTCACAACAATACGTTCATCCGGAAAGCCACTACGATAATTTATGCTTTAGATGCCAGTGAAAATGGTCACAAAACATGCATCTCGCATTACATACACCACTTGATTACTTCTTGAGGTATTTTATCGTGTGTGTTCGTAAAAGAACTGTCTTTGGGCTAAGTTAAACTTAATTATTTCAACCGCGTGCGTTTGGCACACAAGACCGGGGAAAGTCACGCATTTTTTTTCTTAAATCGAGGTAACCGAAACTATTTATATTTTATTTGTATCAACACGACCATAGGTTTGCAGATTAAAGTTAGCTTAGCTGGTAGAGGAAGGTTCACCCTACCAACGTATCAATTTTCTTCTTGATGCTAACTATCTAATTGTTTTTCGTGGATGTAGCGGTTTAATGTTCTTTTCAACCAGTTCTCCCAAATTTTCTCGGAATTTCCAACTTTTTTTCAATTCCAAATTTTTGATATACTATTTTAACCTAAAAACATCAATAAATAACCAAATATATTTTCGTCGCTGGGTTCCCCTTAAAATAAGAGTTTTTGTTTGTATGTTGCGTGTGTTTTGTATTAGTTTGCATGTTATCCTTGAGCGAGCAAATGATTTACTTCTGAATGTATTATTCTATCTAGTAGGCCTATCAATTGTTTAACCACTTGGAATAGAAATCATTCATATTGGTTGCGAGAGTCCGTAATATTCGCGTTGTTGGTTGAGTCGTGTTGTCACAGGGCACACAGGCCTACGGTCGAGGTGGGAGTCTGTGAGGTTTGTCACGGGTATCCGGCTTCCGTTCGACGACAAACCTTTTTAAGTGTTGTCCTCGGCACAGCGCTCTATGGTACTTTATTCTCCTCAACCTGCAGCTATTCATGTAGTGAACCATCGCACATATATACGCCTATATATATGAGGAAAGTCATACGGGGATCAGTTCTGAGTGAGTCACGTTGAGTAACCAGTCAAAGGAGAAGTGTGAAGGAAGTCGATAGTTTCATAGCAATGAAGGAAATGAACGGCTTTCTGGAATTGGGTTTCAAATTCATAGGTTTACTCGTCTTGGCACTTTCACAAGTGAACCACGCCCATGGAAAAGTAGGTTGATGATAATAGTCTGGAATTAGTACATATATATTATTAATAGCATACACATATTATACGTAATAGTAATAGAAAAATATGTCAGATTATTTATATTCATAGATTTATAGAAGTTGATCCTTGTCGGTAAATACTCTTGAATGGAGTAAAAACTTTCTTACCTGTAAATATTTTTTTGAACCCAATTTGAAATTATTCTCTCCTGAAAGCTTAGAAAACGAGTTTTTCTCATATTTTCCGTTTTTTCTTTTTTTCGTATTATTTTCAATCACACTTAATTGAAGAGCCCCAAAATGTTTCGTCATTTTTGGAGACTCATTACGATAAATAATTTTTGTATTTACACCTGTCACACTGTAGTGAATCGAGACCAAAAGCTTGTATTGCCTGTTATTGATTACAGTAGTTCCATACGTATGCGATATCGAAAATCGCTATTCCTCTTCAGTGGTGCTACTTGAAGAGCTGACTTTTTTAGTGTGAATCCAATGTAATATTCTTGACAATAAATGAGAAGCACATTTGCAATTCAGGCAAAATTTCCCATTGAATAAAATTGAATACGGCTGTCCAAAACTGAGAAGAAAAATATTTGTGAAGTTCCAGGTATAAAAAAAAATGAGTTTCGGAATAAATTCCAAAATGTCCTCCCCATTTATCTATTATACAATCGCGCTGAAGTATATAGAAAAATAAAAACTTTGAAAACATGCAAAATGTTGGAGTAGTATTTTATTTTTCAAGTCAAATTTTTAATTGGGTTTTCTTTCAATTTGTCGACGATTTTCATTTTTTTATTTTTCATAATATGTTTTGGGCAAAAAGACATCGTTTGCAAACATTTCATCATCTTTGAACCCTCATCTAGGGCGATAGCAATTTCAGTGACTCGGTCCCCTCAAGGCTTTTAAGAATGTGATTATGCATTTTGTCAGCACTCATTGGGCTTTTATCAACAAGTTTTTGAATTCTAAAATCACTTCTCATTTCTTTTTTCATACTTGTAAAAAAACTAACATTTGTTGAGACTTATCTATTTTCTACAATACATCAACAACTAAGATGTACAAGCATGGTACGGGTAATGTTTTGAAACGAATGAATATATGTTTGCACGTATCTTGCACATATGGTGTGGTCGGGTCAGTTGGTGACTTGGTTTCAAGGTTTGAAGGCGCGTCGACAGCGAGGTCATTTAGCGCCTATATTCGTGTCCGTGTACTTTGCCATGGTTGTCAACGTTTGTGGATGTTTCAAGCATATGGAGGGAGCGGGATAGAAAGAGCTAGAGAAGTAAGATAAGATGATGTAAAATGAAATACAAGACGTCTATAGATGAAGAGAGAAGTGACAAGAGAACGAAATAGTATAAATCTGTACTTGCACTAATTAGCAAGGTACCTGATTATGAGGAGAGTTATTTGGGTTAGTTTTGAATCAATATACGCATAGTATGTAAGTTTGGGCAACATTAGTACCACAGGGTTTCATCACACGTTCAACTAGGAATCAACCAGATGCCAGGTTCTTGCACATCATGTTGAAATGGATATCTCATTTTGATTTGCTGACAAAATTATCGCCAAGAAATTTGGTGTGGGTAATACTCGAATGCTTTTACTGCTTGAATAGTGTAGAAGACTTGAGTTCTTATCTATGTTAGCATTACCTTTGTTGAAACAGATTTATTGCCGTTCAAGCATAGAACATGTACATTACTCCAAGTATCCTTCACCAGAGCTTCATTCATCATTTATATCATTTCCGTTACCTTGAATTAAGAGTTCTTGGGAGTCGATTTAGCGGAATGTCAGATTTTTTGTGATTACTTTTGAACGGTATCGGAATTCTGAAAACAAGGAAACACGAATATTTGCAATACCTTCAAGATGGTGTGAGTGATGAGTATTCAACTCAAACCGTCTGATTGTCACGTGTGTGCGGTGAAGAATACAGTGTTTCAAGCGCGATACGCCTGACGATTGGACGATATCTTATTATCTTATTACCCACACCATCTTGAAGGTATTGAAAATGTCGGTGTTTCCTCGTTTTAAGAATTTCGATATCTCATGCCGTTCAAAAAAATCACCAAAAACCTGACATTCCGCTAAATCGTCTCCCACGGGCTTTCAAGTGAGTGGTATATCGTCGACATACGTCGTCAGCGACCCAAGAGCTATAACTAGGCTTGTCGTTTACAAATAATACGTCGAGCAAGGGTGGTCTCTTGAGGGGCCACACATCTTAGTTACCTCATCTGATGAGAATACTAATAAAATACTCCTGTCAATTCATAAGAAAACAGAGGAATTAATCATCCGCCAATATATTTGTACTGATCAGTGTTGAAATGCGTTGCTTTGATTACCGTACATTCAATTCAGCCAGCATTCAATTACTTGGGTGTTATAATCAGCCACGTTAACGAAATGCCGTCTCACTCTTATCTAGTTGTTTCCATCCCGCCCCCTCCATATGCTTGAAACATCACAAACGTTGACAACTATGATGAAAATAGGCGCTAAGCCTAAGTGACCTCGCTGCCCTTTGAACCGTAACACTCGGAGCCAATTGTACCAACTGATGATTGAATATTAATCAGTCAATCATCACTTAAAGGTACAGAAATAGCATATGTATCCAAGGGTAATAACAAGTTAATTTGCTCATTTTGGTTCATTCACCAATCATCACTTGGTACAACTGGGTCTCAGGAAATGGAGTTCTTCTGTTTCCAGCCCAACTACGAGATAGTCGTCGAGCAGCTGATCCTGTACAAGAACGACTTGATGACGGTCCATTACGCACGGATGCAGAGATTCAACAGCACGACCAGAGCACTGAATGCTTCCTTCACGGCACACAGAGACCTGGACCTGGAAACTGTCGTGAGCTAATTGCAGGCATCTCATCCACGAGTCCGTGGGAGTCGAGTGAGCGGGATATCAGGTTCTTGGTGATAACTTATGAACGGTATGAGATATCGACATTCTGGAAAGAAGGAAACACAGATATTTTTAATACCTTCCAGACGGTGTGAGTAATATTCTCTTTTCTATTTATCTAATATCACATAACTATCACGCGAATACGATAAAGAAGTATGTAATTTTAACCGTATGCGCGTGACTAATAGGCTATTCGAAACGAATAGTTATCCTTCACACCAACCTGGAGGTATTGAAAGTATCTGTGTTTCCTTGTTTTCACAATTTCAAGATCTTTCACCTGTCAAAAGCGATCACGGAACAACTGATATTCTACTAAATCGACTCCCATGGACTCCTAAGAGTGAATGGGGAGATTCAGCAGAATATTTGCCTTTAAAAAGCTGAAAAAACAGATTTCTAGCTGATTACTTGTCAGAATGTAAGAATCCAAGTTTTACAGTTTTATTTCAGGTACTAAAACTTCTGTGTTTCTCATATATTGGAATTTTGATACCTAATATTATACAGCAGTTCTCGTCATAAACTTATATTTCGCTGAATCAACTCAAATGTATGATTGTAATCTACGTATCTATGAATAGTGAATTTTGATTGGGTAATTTATCGTTCCAGTTACTGGCTTCTAGCATGTCAAATTGTACTGCGAAAACGCAGACTTATAAGTTGGTTGGTGGTAAAGGCGCGTCGACAGCAAGGTCATTTTGCACAAATGTTCATGTCCGTGTACTTTGCCATAGTTGTCAACGTTGGTGGATGTTTCAAGCATGTGGAGGGAACGAGATAGAAAGAGCTAGAAAAGTAAGATACGATGATATAAAATAAAATAGCAGAAGACGATAGATGGGGGAAAAGTAACAAGAAAACGAAATGAAATACAAATACAAACGCAAGGTTCAGTACTCCCTCCATATACTCCGGTCACCCAAAGGCTTCCACTCGACCGAGACGGTCCGAGCTTGGTGTGGACCCTCACCTTATCGCCATGGGTGACCCTCAGCTCTGGAGGTCACGGGGTCAGGCAAGGTGTCCGGATCCTTCGAGAGGCTGGTCTGAGTTTATCCCGTCTGTTTCTAGATAAAGGTGACGGCCTTCCAGCAAATGCCGAGTGGAAGATACTCAATGGTTCCACTGAAATTATTGGATATGAAAGTTTGTGATGCATACAAAGAAAAATTTATTGTTCCCCAAATTTTGAGGTGCAGTAATTATCCAAAATCATGTCCATTCGTAAAGGTACGTAGTGTCTATATTTGCATCCAATGAAAAGAGCATATATTTCAAATTGATTGAGTCCAATAAATCGAGCGTAGTTTCCATCGATTCATTCGTATAACAGTTTAAAACATTTCAATGTTTATAATAGGCCTATGACTTCAGAATGTAAATTCATTTATAATTCTTCTCTTAATCAGATCAGCAGAGTCAACAGGAGCCCTAATTTTGAAAACAATTGCATATTCGGTGCATTCAAGTTGAGCCATAGACAAAAGATATATCACCAAGACAGTTCACTTTTATGACTAAACAAGGATAGAGGATAAATCCCTGCGTGCACCTCCATTTTCTTCGCCTACATCTGCAATTAGTACCTATGCTCGCCACTGAAGGAACGGCCCTGGTGACTGCTCGGCAGCAGCACAATCCAGCACGCCTACAGCGTTTTCTAGTGGTTCGCGTGAGTACCTCAGGTGTTATATGTAAGGGTATTAGTATAGAGTGTCGATAAAGTAGCGAGGGTGAAGTGGGGATCAGTATCATTCTAGCATTGCTTGACATGTCTTGGTAGAATATATTTTGTCTTTGGTCCATGGCCTAATCTGTTTTTGTTATTTGGATGTGTTCGTGTTTTGTTCTGATTACTGTAAACGTGAACCAAGAGGTCCGAGTATACTTGCCAACGTTTGTGGATGTTTCAAGTATGTGGAGGAAGCGGAATGGAAAAAGCTAGAAATGTAATATAAGATGATATTGAATAGAATTGAATTAAATAAGAGAAGACGATAGATGAAGACAAAAGAGACAAGAAAACGAAATGAAATGAGAATACATACACAAGGTCCAGAGAGTAGCTAGAGAAGAGCTGTAAGACCACGGGGAAATGTCGGCGGCTATCAGCGGAGAAGAAAGGCCTCAGATAATGAATGGTGCGCAACCAAGGACGCCCTTCGGAGTTGTGTATTGGGGGCGCTACCTGTCCCCCTTCTAACTGCAATCCTTCGCAGCCTTTCACATCCCTTATCTCACCTAAGCTATAAGGATCCCAGACTGAACTAGCATATTCCACCATGGGACGCAATAACGAGAAATATGCTTTTTCCTTTATCTCCATACTTGTCCACCTAAGCTGCCTCATCACAAAGTTTAGTGCATTTATACTCTTTTTCACTATTCTCTCAATCTGACTCCCCCACCCTAAACGTTCATCAAATACCACATCTAAGTACTTGTAATTCTCCATTGACTCAAGTGACTTCCCTCCTACATCATACACTACATCAGTCCTCACTCTTTTCCTACCAAAGGCGACTAACTTACACTTCCCTGCATTTAAACCCATCTTATTCAACTGAACCCAACAATTAATTGCCGTCAGATCTGCCTGAATAGCTAATACATCCTCCTCTGTATTGATTTCCCTATACAACACACAATCATCTGCGAATGACCTTATTCTCGAATTAACAACCCTAGTTAGATCATCTGTATATAAATCAAATAATAACGGACCTAACACACTACCCTGTGGAGCTCCTGACGTCACCTTAACCTCACTTGAAACCTCTGAACCTACTCGAACTGTTTGCACTCTATCCTGAAGAAAGTTTCCAATCCAATTAACTAACCCAGCATTCCCAATGGACAGTTTCCACTTCCCTAATAATATAGTGTGATCTACCTTGTCAAAAGCCTTTTCAACATATAAAAACACTGCATCAATACAGCCCCTCGTATCTACTACCTCTGCCAGCTCTTCCGCAAAACCCAACAGCTGTGTCTCACATGAATACCCCTTCCTCAACCCATGCTGCACTTCTGAAATACCCCTTCGTTCATCGACTTTCTCCATCACTCTCTTTATAACTACCCTTCCCATCATCTTACACACATGTGACGTTAAACTGATTCCCCTGTAATTGTATACCCTGCCCCTCTGCCCTCCCTTCGAGATTGGAACCACCTCCTTTCCAATCGTGCGGTTTTGAAGGTAATTGCGATTTTCCCGCCTCCCCCCACCCCCCCTCGAAGCCACACATAAGTAATATTTGCAATTTACAAGCAGTTTTGGAGTATAGTGATAATTGTACCTTTATGGATATTTGCGGAGCAATTTTTTATATTTTTGATTTTATGGACATTCACAAAGTTATTTAAGCGATTTCTCCCAGCAAAATATTCTATTGTGTGTTTATTTGTGACGCATTTGTGCCATTTTGGACGCAATTGTTGAGCTTGCACCCCCCCCCCCCCCCCACCACCATTTCAAAGTGTTCCGACTCCCCTGTAGGTTAAATGTATATATTTTCGATCAAATGTATTCATTAAATGAGTGTTAGCGAAGATTTCCATCCTACTCTTACAAAGCTTTGTCTGCATGTTTTTTTTTTGTTTGTTTGTTTGTAAGCACTGCACAGGTCGCAGGTTTTGACCGATCGACATGAAACTTTGTCCGTATATGACTATATGCAAACTTATCCAACCTAGAACCCTATACTTTTGGGTCGAATCGGTTGGACCATTTTTGAGAAACATTGCGTAGAAGTTCCTAAAAACCTCTTAAGATTAGGCTGGGTCAGAAAATTGAAAAATTTAATCTCTCCAATATAGTTCAAATTTCCCTCAAATGTAAACACGGAAATTATACACATGATTAAAAATGTGTATGCAATTCGGACCAGCCGTTGCAAGAAAATAATGTAATACATGTTCTTTATTAATCGAATAAATAGAAATAATAGCAGAAATATGTTGCATTGTTAATTCACGGGGTAGACTCATTGTGGTACTTGATATTGTGCGCCTTACTTTACTGCACCTCATCAGATTCATATAGTGGTACTTGATTTAGTGAACCCCAAATGGATGCGAGAGTGAAAAACCAAGTTGATATTGTGGACCCTGATTTAGTGACCCTCAGTATAGTGAACCTCAATATTTGTATATTGTGGTCCTTGATTTACTGAGCCCCATTCGGACGACGACCACATGCATATAGTGAGCCTTGATTTCCTGATCCTCAGTGTTCTACATCAGAGCCTTGTGTATACAGCGGCGACCCGTGTTTGTTTTGAGAACTTATCTTTCAGCCCCTGCTCTTAGGCATCTTGCGTGGCAGTAGTGCTGTACGAGATGCATCTTTCCATGGCGAAGTCATGGAATTAAATACACAATACCAATTAGATTTCAATTCATATCTGGACTATTAATGAATATCATACTAGGCGAACGCAGGATGTGCGTTGTACGATGAGCGAGATGTCTATATAAAGTATAATCGAAAACTCTACAAACCTTGATCATTTGAAATGAACTTCATTCGATGTCAATGAATCTAGAAAGCCGTGACTTCGACAATGCAACATTTTTCAACTAATATTTCTATCTTTTCGATGAATAAAATACATTTATTATATTATTTTCTCCAAAACGGCTGGCCCGAATATCAAACCAAATTTTTATTCATGTATATTATTCTTGTGTTCACATTTGTGGAAAATTTGAATCATATTAAAGAGATTTTTTTTTCAATTTTTTTCCGCTCAGCCAAATCTTATGGGGTTTTTAGAAACTTCTAAATGATGTTCCTCAAAAATGATCCAACCGATTAGACCTCAAAACTATACAGTGCTAAGTTGGATAAGTTTGCATATAAAAAAAAAGTTTCATGTCGATCGGTCAAACCCTGCGACCTGTGCAGTGTTTACAAACAAACAAAAAAACGCACAGACAAAGCTCCGTAAGACTTGAGTGAAAATCTTCGCTACGCTCATCTAATCACTAGGAAAACGCAGAATATGCGTTGTGAGATGAGCTTGAGAAGTATGCAAGTAAGCTTACTCTATACCCACAGTTCTTGAATTCCTCCAAACGTTCAAGAACCCTAACTGCTGCCTGTTGATATTTATATAGTACTAGGCAAACGCAGGATGTGCGTTGTACCATGAGCGAGATGTCTATATAAAGTATAATCGAAAACTCTACAAACCTTGATCATTTGAAATGAACTTCATCCGATGTCAATGAATCTAGAAAGCCGTGACTTCGACAATGCAACATTTTTCAACTAATATTTCTATCTTTCCGATGAATAAAATACATTTATTATATTATTTTCTCCAAAACGGCTGGTCCGAATATCAAACCAAATTTTTATTTATGTATATTATTCTTGTGTTCACATTTGTGGAAAATTTGAATCGTATTGGAGAGATTTTTTTTTCAATTTTTTTCCGCCCAGCCAAATCTTATGAGGTTTTCAGAAACTTCTAAATGATGTTTCTCAAAAATGGTCCAACCGATTAGACCTCAAAACTATACAGTTCTAAGTTGGATAAGTTTGCATATAAAAAAAAAGTTTCATGTCGATCGGTCAAACCCTGCGACCTGTGCAATGTTTCCAAAAGAAAAAAAAAACGCACAGACAAAGCTCCATAAGATTTGAGTGAAAATCTTCGCTACGCTCATCTAACAAGATGGTGCATGACCACTTGCAACACCTTTGATCTCAACATTCAATAAAATGTATAAGCCCCCTTTTTATGACGTTTACTTGGTTGTTTCTCATCCGATTATGGTGAAAATCAATGAACATATGTGCGGTAGTTTGTCTCATATTCGTGTAAATATTGACCTCACGAAGAATTTTAGTTATCCAAGTATTTTCCCTCAGTATTTCCCGAAATTCCGGAATACATACGTATAAACTGTTTTTGCGGTATATCTGAACAATACCAACATTGGTATTAGGAATAATCCAACCACACGAATGTTGATATCTTTCACTTTGAACTAAGTGTCTTAGGCAATGTTCACTTCTTCCAATGACAGCAGATGCAGAGTTCATCACCCTCATGATGGATATATAAAAAAAAGTAAACTCAAAATGCCATAGATGAGTGGAAAGTCAGCCAAGAGAAGGGCAGTGAAAATGTACGAGAAAATGTGCATCTTCAAAGAGAGAACGAAACCAATGAAGAGATGGCGAAAAGAAGGAGAGAGAGCTTAGCTACTCCTTCGGAAAAAACAACCGATCAGGCTGAGAATAGACAGAGCAGTAGAGATCGTGTCGCTCAGTCTAGGATGGGAGAATCGTTAGTTCAAAGTCAGGCGAGACAGCAACTGAGTTTGGAGGATGAAGTACTATAGCTATAGTACTATAGTACTATGCACAAAGCCAAATAACTCCACTAAACAGCTTCTACGCTATCATATCAGAATATCGTAATTTTGACAAAATGTGAATACTGAGGAAACAACAAACGGAAGAATTCAAACAACAGACAAATCACACGGTACTTAGTAATATTCGATTAAATAGATTCACAAAGCCAAAGAAACCAACTCAATAGTTTGATGATTACAATAAAATGTAAGTATTGTGGAGACAGCAAACCGAATAGTTCCAACAACTTCCAAATTACACAGACGTTGTCAATGTTTCTTCAAATCGCTCAATTTAATCGATTCACCATCAACTCAATCAGTCTCATATAGTTTAGATAACAATATAACTGATTGGAGAATGTGATGATATCAAATCAAATAAACCAACTATAGGAACGAAAACTCGAAAAGTTCACATTGTACGTTGAATCAAACGCAAATATGTCAAATGGATACACTTCCAACTATTTCCTTATATTTCTTGTTAAAATATGTTAAACGTATGGACGTGAATTGAAGCATTAGCAAGCATGATCAATATAATACCAAATGTTGATAATCTCGGTATTAACCAACAGAAAGATAAACAGAAGTTTGCAAATTACTGAATCACGTCTGCTATCAGTCGAAGCTTCAGTAAATATGCAATTTTTTTTACAAACGATCGAACAACAATGCAAAGCAACAAGAGTCCTAATGAAACTGAGAATCTTTTGTTCTACATCACGGTGAATGGATGCATTACCCTATCTCAGCTTGCAGTTCAGTCAATATGTGATCCAGGCTACCGTGACCGTAACCATCCGTTCATGTTTTACGAAATATTTACATTTTCACTTTCCGGCCGATAATGTTGATAGATTCTCACTAAATAAATGATTAATCAATATATTAAGTATCAAGAATTCCATTCCAGTTATGTAATGATTGAAAAACAGGAATACAAAGTAATAGACGTCGTGCCGTGCATTATAAATGATGTAGGTCAGGTCTTTGCAATGTCCAGGTCGCAGTGATTTTCCCTGAATTGATATAATTACGTAATTATTTTATGAACAATAACAATAAACAGCGTATTATGAACTTTGAAGCTACATTCTGCTCGATAACAAACATAGACAATGAACATAACTTAATTATATATTGAGAATCTATGTTGATTGGTCCATTCATGCAAACCAGCTCCCGCATGGTCTATAATTTATATGATTCGGTAGAACTTTAAAATCGCAAGGTGCAATGTTCTAATTCCAAGAAAGGCTGTTTTTTTGTCTATTTTTTCATAACATATCGAAGAATATTATAACATCAATATAATAGCATGACATTCTTATGAATTCGGAATAATTAACAATATCGATAGTTATTTTGTGACAATAGCACGGCACACGAATGAATATAAATATATGGAGCCAATGACATTGTGAACGGACTATATAGAAATTTATATCTATAACTAACTAAACTAAGATCAAATCCTATCAAATGCAGGATCTGGTGTGAAAAGTGGGTGTAAATTACAAAGGAATATACATTTATATTTTTTTCCGAAACGACTATTTCAATCTGAATGAAAGTTTGTAATAATCTGTCGGGTCCGAGTCATAACTGACCTGACCTTTATAGCCCAATTGGGTTGGGCCACATTATATCATCTAAGATCATGTCCGAGTCGGTTTCAACCTGACCTTGATAACCACAACCATGATAACGCAGCCGAGGCGGTTAGTTTAGGCCACCTTAGATCGGGTCAGGTCCGAGTAGGTATTAACCTGATCCATTTAAACCTAAGCACGATGGCCCAACCCAGGCTGCTAGGTTAGGCCAGGTCAGGTCCGATTCGGTACTAACCTGACCTTGATATTCTTGACCATATTGGCCCAACCTAGGCAGTTAGGTTGAGCTACATCTACACAGTACACTACAACATCCTCTTCCACTTCTCTTTAGATTGCTCAAGTGATAAGTTCATAGACGGGTGGATTTAAATACAATTCAATTAACTATCGTCGATCAGTTTTAAGGAAGGTCGCGTGGTAGGACAGTATATTACAAGTACAGTTCAACCATCGCCGTCACAAGAGATACAACATGAAGTTAGTATTTTTCTCAAAGGTCTCTGAGCAATGTGCTGTGATTGTGAATGTTATTTTCGAACAATTACTGTTTCTATCTTTACTGCAATTTCACACAAATTTCACTCAATTTCACACTAAATTCCACCCAAATTCGTAATAGAGTCTATCAATTTGATGTTCAAATTCAGGGAAAATTTTGATTTCTTTGGAGCGATTTTATTTTTCAAATTTTCTTGCCCAGCCTAATCTAATGGGCCTCTTAGAAGCTTTGAGATGGTATTTCATGGTTCAACCGATTAATCACAAAAACGATATAGTTCTAAATTGGATGAGTCTACGTGCACAGAAAAAGTTTCATGTTGATCGGTTGAACCGTGCAACCTTTGCAGTGCTTACAAACAAACAAAAAAAAACACAGACTAAGCTCTATGAAAGTGGGATGGAAATCTTCGGTAACTCTCATCTAATGAGCGAGATGTCTATATAAAGTATAATCGAAAACTCTACACACCTTGATCCTATAAAATGAACTTCATCCGATGTCAATGAATCTAGAAAGCCATGACTTCGACAATGCAACATTTTTCAACTAATATTTCTATCTTTTCGATGAATAAAATACATTTATTATATTATTTTCTCCAAAACGGCTGGTCCGAATATCAAACCAAATTTTTATTCATGTATATTATTCTTGTGTTCACATTTGTGGAAAATAAGAATCGTATTGGAGAGATTTTTTTTCAATTTTTTTCCGCCCAGCCAAATCTTATGGGGTTTTCAGAAACTTCTAAATGATGTTTCTCAAAAATGGTCCAACCGATTAGACCTCAAAACTATACATTTCTAAGTTGGATAAGTTTGCATATAAAAAAAAAGTTTCATGTCGATCGGTCAAACCCTGCGACCTGTGCAGTGTTTACAAACAAACAAAAAAACGCACAGACAAAGCTCCGTAAGACTTGAGTGAAAATCTTCGCTACGCTCATCTAACAATTCTTTTGGGGGCCTGGATACGTCAGCCATGTTGTGACGTCATACCCATTTTCCTCCAAAAACATGCAATACTTGATAACATTTCCAGACAACACGGTATAAGATTATTAAATGCGGTTTTTGTAATCAAGTCAACAATAGAATAAACAAGGTTGCTTACGTGCTAGAATTTCCATTTTTACTTTCCCGTCCTCTGTATTGACGTTCGAAATCCACGGATTTGATAAATGCAAGTGGTTATTACACATACGATTCTAACAATTCAAATACCATAATCACAATTCTACTTCGGGTTAGATCAAGATCAATCCTTTACTTTTCATGCTGAAACCCGTACAACACTTTGAACATCACCATTAATCCGCATTTCGTTATCCCGTAAACCATGTTTCACTGCTGTCACACGGCCCACACTGTTCCGTCAACGAGCGACTTCGTGGCAACGGGGAATACTACAACAGCGCGTATTCATACATTGAATATGCGAAAACCCGGTAAGGTCAACCCATCTTTGAATCTGTAGGGGCTCAATTCTGGGTTCTTCTACAGTAACTTTGGAGAGAAATAAACAGGGAAAATCCCTTGCAGGAGTTAGACAAGGGAATCGTGCAAGGGACTCCCTACTATCCAGACCAGTATATAAAGACAAGGAAGGCAACCTACAAGTCAGTTGCCAGTTTACAATCAAGTCATCATATAGAAACCATATTTTATTGGGACCATCAGATGTCCCCTTCACGATCATGTATTTTATCAATCAGTGTAAATAAATATCAATTAGACAGTGCTACCTTTTAATATCAGTGACAACATAACCAGTGTATCTGGCATTTCGATCCATTCTCTTTTTGGGGGGGTATGGGTCAGTGTATATAGGCCCCAAGTATAATGGGAAGAAAGAAAAGACTTACAACTGCAGTGAAACGTAAATCCAGATATAGAAAGAAATTAATGCAAATTATCAATGAGAAGAAGCGGTAAGTCTAAATCTAAATACCATACCTAATAAAATGAATGTAGGCCCAACTAGAAATAAAGAAATCCAATGAGAAAAAAAGAATGCAGTAGACTCAATCTGTTACACTGGGAAGGAAATTGTCTGTTGAGCTGTCTACTGTGAAAAGGGAAGACATGTCGTTACTGTTACTTGAAAGTTGGTATGAGCCGCTTCTTTGTGAACAAGATAGTCTTACATTTTTCCGTTGATAATGATAATCCATGTCTATCGGTCCATTCGTTGATGTTCTTTAAGGTGTAGTTGATAGATTCTGTTGCCAGGCTTTCGCCTGGCGTGAGTTTCTCACTTTCCTACGTCGTCATTGTCGACGATGGAAGCATAATAAAATTGATTTGCAAGGACCTACATCTAATCTGTGTGGAAATATTGTATTCTCTATCTGGAACACTGTGCTCGCGGACTAGGACTGGACGAATTTCTTTGGCATTTTTGTTTGCACAATACTAAATCTAACGATCGTTTTGTGCAAAGTCAATTTAACAAGAGACATGGTCAACAAACTGGTGGTCGTGGACAATCATCACGGCCAAGAGATTAACCATTTCTATAAAAGATGATCAGATTGTTTGATTGTGTCAGTCGATTAGAAAAGTTCAATGGAGGAACACCGTACGCAACAGATTGTAGAACCGGAGCGTAAGCCGAGGAAGCAAGCATTAACATCAATATGGGATGAAACGATTGAATCTAGTAAATCGTGTAATGCAAAGTTGAATAAAAAAATGTCGAAACAATCGGACGTGACGAAACACACGCGAGAATTAAACAAAACGTATGGATACAGTGTGAGTTTAGTTAGAAGAGAATTTTTTCGCAACCACGAAAACAGCTAGCATCTATCGAAGAGTTGATGGAAGTGGCAAATTCATTTCTCATGAGAGCATCACGTGATGGTGTCAACTCTGCAAAAACACTCGTTAATGGACGCTACAAGGTCGAGCTCTCCACCAATCGAGGAATGCAGACCATATCGGTTGGTGTTTAAACCGTGTGAAGCGATAGTCTTTGTTGAACAGTGCGAGGATGGAGTCTTGTTTCATATGTTCCATCAACTTTATGGACAGAAAGGGTGATCTACACGTCGTCAAGGAGTTTGCACTCTTTGATCTTGATTCTCTACAATGTACTCAGTTTTTATTCGAACCTCCGTACGATTTTTCTTTACTACCTCAACCCGTTCAAATATGTAATTTATCATTGAGTAGAAGCATGTACAACATCAACTGGAATCACGGAATAAATAAGTACAATACTTTGTTCAACACTATCAGTAATGCAGTGATACCTTACCGACGTGTGTTTACAGCGGGGACAGATCAGCTTGCACAATTTCGTAAGATTCTCGGTTATAAGATCATTGATATTGTGAAAAATAGGTGTTAAACTCACTAAACTTACCTTTTTCTAAATAGACGTCGCTCCCTTCAACAACGTCTACTATCATAATTGTAACTCGCTTGGCCAGTGCAGAGGCGGGTAACACGAGGCGTGATGGGGGGAGGGTTATTAGAATAGGTTGTCGAAAAGTGAAAGATAGGCAACTGAATACAGGCTATGAAATGAGTTTATTTAGGAAATTTAGAATTACAAGAAAAGTTAAGTAAATAAAGATTCGGTACTCATCCTCCCTCAGACACGGTCGGCGTTATTATCAAGAAAATTGGCATCGTCGGTCTCGTCGGGTCCACGCTCTCCTCCCTCTCTTCTCGTCGACGTCTGATCTTCTTCCTTCACTGGTTTCAACTGTCCTCTCTCTCCACCGTGTCATTCACACTTCCCCGTTGTCGATCACGTTAATCTCGTTACCTACGCCTCCGCCTGGCTTCGCTAGGCGCGGCTCTACGGGCGATTTAGTCCCTCGATAGGCCTGGTCCTGGATTGATACCGAGTCCTGACGGTATTGGGACTCAGTCCTGCGAATATTGGGACTGAGTCCTGACAGTTCCTCCTCTTCACTTAGATCCGACCCGGATCTATCTGTCCCTTCCTCTCTCTCTTCGAGGATGGTTAGGGTCTGGTGTTCTTGTGATACGTGACTAGGCGAGGGAGGTTTATGTCTCCGTCGTCGTTGTTGCGTTTCTTGACGTTAGCCAATTTCTCAATGATAACGGCGATTCGTGTTGTGAGGAGGGCTGAGAAAAAAATTGACATTTACACATTAATGTATACGTTATCTATAGCGTTACCCTCTTACTTGTGTGAGGTTCCTAATGGTTAATGAATTACAAGTTATTACGCTCATTATTATAGTACCATACACCTGCTCTGAACAGTTAAAATCACTTTAAAGAGCACTTTAGTATCGCCATCACCCTGTCTAATTATACAAATATATCAAGATGAACAGATAAGTATTTATTTTATGCAGGCTGAGCAAATGTCATTGTTCATCACCTCAACAGTGCTATTGTAGCCTGTCTAAATGTTCACTTTCCGTGCAGTCCTGTATTTAGTGTTATATTGACTAATCTAAGATAAACTAATTTATTGATGCACAAATTACTACACCTAACCACTGATTGTCAAAGTTCAAGATGCCAGCCTTGATTATGTAATAACATTATGAAGCATTTGATAGAAAACAAAAAAAAGTGCACTACGTGATTCTCCACCACCACCCCACAAACACCACTACCGAGCTTGATCGGATAACTAGTTGATCGGTATATAATAGAAGATAAATCGAAAACCCGTGTTCTCGGCCGATCGGCTTCAACTTCCTCTGTTTGTCGGAGGTCCGATTCTGTTCGTGTGTTGATGCTTGTGCCGCAGTTGTTGGAGGATCATGTTGACTTGTAGCGTCCCAACCTCTTCTTTTGACTTGTAGCTGCCTGGCGATACCATGACAGCTTATAGCCACTGGAAGAGCTTGGTCCGTTAGTTCTGTTGTCAGTCAGAGTGCGGAATCAAATTACTTCTGAAAATAAATCACAACCGAGCTAGTATATATACTTGATAATTATTAACATTATTCATTAAGTATTAATCACATTTTTTTTAAAGTTTATGTTACTTTCCTGGCATTCTCTTCTTAGATGGCTGGAATTCTATCTGGTTATGTGCTGGGTGAAATTTTAATGTAATATAAATGCTAATCTTGAACATCGAGATGTAGAAGTTTGACCCCTAATGCCGTTGGCATGTCTACAACCCTTGTTGAACAGATTTCTGTTGGTGTTTATGAAGTTGGAATATATTAACCTATTGCTACTCATCTCAGGGTGTTGACTTATGTCGAGCCTGGCGAGTTATAAAATAATTGATAATTGTAAACATGGCTTACAAAGATAATGCCAAGACTGACTTTTTTAACTTAAAACTAATTGAATGAGTGAGAAAGACTGGAGTATTTATGTGTATCAAGCTTTAATCAAAGAAAGTTTGATTTGATCATTGGAAAAGTCTAACTAACTCTTATGAGATTATAGCAAAACTTGCACTACTTTTGTCATGACAGTCAACACCACTCTTTCTTCCTCATTATTGTACTTACAGCTAATTATCGCATTGCGTCTTATTCAGCAATTGTACCAACATTTGGTATACCTTTACATAACTACATTATATAAGTACGAACATAACTTATTACTACGTCTACATACCTAATTCCTATAACATTGTGCATATTGTTTTACAATCCATTTTCTTTTTGAGTGGTATTGGAACTGCCCAACTTGAACTTGAATAGTTGTACTAGCTTATATTTAGATTATCATTATTATAACCACCCTGGGTGTGTTATGTATGTCAGTGAAAATGTCATTTCATTTCTATCAACTGAACTAGACGAACCTTCTTTTCACATCATCAATTACAATATTTCTTGACTACAATCAGTTGTTCTTTTACTTGTTCTACTTTGATTAAACTTCTACTTTGATTAAACTTCTACTTTGATTAAACTTCTACTTTTATTACATTCATCTCTTTCGCTCTTCTTCACCCTATTTTGGGAAACATTCTGTCGATGATTTTGACATTCCCTAACTCCCCGTTCCAAAAAAAAAATTGTGCGACCGCGTTTGATTTTAAATTGATTTTAAATGATTTAAAAAAAAATATATAACAGTAATAATTTGTGAAATAAAAAGTTGAGATTGTAGATAAAAATATTTTTATGTCTTGTGAATCAGTAATGGATTGAGGATCTTTATAAATATCTATTTTTGTTTTGTTCTGTTTCATGGGGGTAGGGGCCTTGTTAGAAGGGAGAACTTAGCTTGTATTTAAGATGTAGTTTCGCCCTCCGCGGTTTCTGCTGTGCTCAGGTTCTGCAAACTCAGGTAGGTGTTCGACCCGTGTATTTGTAGTTGGAGTGGCTTGCGTTGTATTAGTTTGATTGCCGCCTCCCATTGCAGGTCGGTCAGCTGAGCGCAGGTTGTTGGTGGAATGGCCTCCCTGGGGGTTGGAATTGGTTGTTTGACCTCGATGTCATGGGTGTCGACTGAATGTTCCGGAGTTGGTTCCTCTACGGCCTTCTCCCTTGTTGGTAATGTTGTAACCGGTCCTCTTTGTTTATTACAAAAGTATTTGATAGTCCTGTAACAAATGTAGAATAGGACGAACAGTATGGTTGCTAGAAGGAATCCCGTCGACCAGTCAAGGAGATTCATTGAGTTCTGGCTCGCGTGGTCAGCGTTGGCCGGTTTGACAAAACATGAGCAGATTAGATATGGGTTCTGATAACAATTATTGAGACCAGAATGAGTAAGCCTGTGTCAATGATGCTTCCCCAGGATGAGTACCAGACTACTGAGTCCGAGAACAACCATGAGTGTGGCAAGGGCTGTAAGGGTGGTAACGGAGCTGGGGTGGAGACGTTGATGTGAGGGATTCTCATCATCCAATGTTCATCTAAACACATAGACATATTGTCAAAATGTGAAACGTATTTTGCCTCCTCGATAGCTGATTTCAACGTGTCGACTGTTGACCACACATGTGGTAATATGTGTGTTATCGTCACTCGTGCAATTGACCGAGCGTCACATGGGTATAGTTTGGGTATAATGAGTTCCTGTCCCATGAGTAAATCACAGTCACATGGAATCTCTACCTCCACTGCCCCTGGATGCTTGTCAATAGAAATGCCTTGATTGTTGCTATTTTTTATACCACATGTTAAAGTCAGGTTGCCGTGCACGTGTGTTAGTGCGTAGCCTGTCGTCTTGGTTACAATCTGCCTGACACTCGACACTTCCCGCACCAACTTGCTTGCTTGCATGTTTGCTAGTTTCTCTGCGGATCATTCCTTCTCCTCCTAGTATTGCTAATCTTGAAATATTTATTGCTAATTGATCTGAGAAATCCGAGATATATTTTACTCTCGATAGTTCGTCCTGTATTAAAAAAATTAAGTTCTTATATCACCCTGTTGACTTGACTTACGATTTGCGTTGAGCCTTCTTTGGGAGAAAATATTTGAACTAATAAATACGTTACCGGGATTAAACTGGTTGATCAAGGGAAAAGAAACTATCCCTTATGTCTGCTGTATCATTCCCTAGGTGAATGTAGGTCATCTAGTGGGTCTTATCTCATTTGTTTGTGGTCTGTTCTGGTACACCGTTGTCTTTCAATAGCCTGTGTGTGTGGGTTCGTCTGGTCCACTCTTTTATTAAACTCGCAAACTTCGCATACAATTTGCATTCAAATATTTAAGGCGCCAAAATTATTCCGTTTGAGAAAAGATTTGACCGACGACGTCCTGCTAACCGGAAGTACCGTCTTGCCTGACCATTTACCGATGATTAACAAATGTGCGCTCATTTTGTTATTCGACGTGACCCAATATGTGTCCTATACTTGCTTGCGATCAAACCGCGAGGTTGATATACCTACCCCTAAAAAAAAATCCCTGTTCATTTGATCCAATGTATAGTGAGGAGCTTTACTACTTGAGTATGGTATATATACTCTGTATTACTGTCGTACAGTCTTTGATTCACTGGAGGATAACCTACTTTTCATATATTATTTTTGTTGGCTTAGTCACATCCCTGAATTTGATTGTACAATATGATTTGCCCCTCACATTTTTATAGTGCCTTTTGGATCCTGCACTTTTGATGTCATACAGTTTTTTGCGGAACGATCAAACATTGCCTGTTGGGCTTTGTCATGTCTGTATATTAGTATGTTCCGTAGTTTTTTGTAATCTATCGACCACCCCGTCTGTTTTAAGTGCTTTGGTTGGATGCTGCACTTGATAATCTATTTCTGTGCTGACTGCACTGTTCTTGTTGACTATGGGGAATAAATGTGGAATTACTATATTTTTTGGAAAATATGTATATTCTCTAACTAATTTCTTCACCATCCTTGATTATTTTTATTTCCAATACCACTTCTAAGCCTAATCTGCTAACATTGTTGTTTGACACTCTTATTATTGGGAATTATTGATGTATTTACTACGCATGCTGATGTATGCTATATTTTCTGCTGACACGTGGTATATTTTCTGCTAGCCGCGTGGTGTTGAGCGAGTGGAAGAGGGGTTTGAGGGGAAGAGAGTCGATGACAGCATCGAAGCTGTGTGCGTGTTATCCAACACTGTGCATAGTATGTGTAATTAAATGAACCATCTTCTGACTGCAATATTTGACACTTGTTTTTCTGACCATTGTATTGTACGCGACGATAAATTATTGCTGAGTACATACTGGATCGATTTATTGCGTGAGATATGAGGAATATGCAAAATGCCCTTTGAGCGATCTGAGTTGGTGAGAACCGACGTTGTCCTTGGGATCCAAGTGTAACATTGTAACATTAACATTACGAACACCTCGTGGTATTATCCCTTAAAACTTTCCATGTTGAAATGTACCAACTATACGCGCCATTTTGTCCACGTTTTTGTGTTTGGTCTGAGAAGTGTGCGACTCAACTCTTTAGGTCTCTCTCTCTCTCTCTCTCTCTCTCTCTCTCTCTCTTTCTTTCTCACACATTCATCTGTTGTTGGCTAATGTTGGGAACACCCGCGTGTGCTGATCTATGCTGGTCGTTGTTGCGTTCGCTAACTTGAGTGCCAACACTGGTTGATAACTGAACAATATGCTATGCTATGCTATTTATATGTGTATTGTAATATTATTTAATTATATCGTTATTTTTATACGAAACTAACTCGTTTCTATTCTAAGCATGTGACTACCCTATACTATACATAATCGCGTTAATGCCACTAGTCTCGTCTTGCCTCCGCCTGGGTTCGAACCGGACATGATTCTGGTTTGTGGTATGGCTTCCTGCGTTTGACGTTCAGAACGTCGTTCGTCATTTTCATGCCTCTTCCTTTCTTGATTGTGACCAGATAATTGAGATCTGATAACCTTTTTACTTGGAATAAACTACAATGCTTCGTAGGCATCTTTCTTGGTCGTCGTACTCTCGTACGCTGCCTTGTTCGTAGTAACCTTGCATACGGCCTTGGTGTTGCCTTGTATTATCAAATCTTCTGATACGCGTACGTTGTCAGTTAACTCTTTATCATCTGTTTGTAGTATGTTCCGTAGTTTTTTTTTTCACCCCTTGCTTGCCTTCTGAATTTCGCCTGTATAATTTAAAAACACTGGTCTCCGTACCCTCGTCTGAACTGTCTGATTGTTGTGCCAAATATGAATAATGCTTGTCTAATACTGTTAATTCCGCTTTTTCTTTTACGGTGAGAGACTCGTTAAACGTATCTGAACTAGATGACTCTTCCGTATTGTCACCGTTAAACACGCTATCGTCTGCCGCTTCTAATTCTGTGCGCAA
Source organism: Brachyptera putata (assembly GCA_907164805.1). Lineage (NCBI taxonomy): Eukaryota > Metazoa > Arthropoda > Insecta > Plecoptera > Taeniopterygidae > Brachyptera > Brachyptera putata. The sequence continues at coordinate 18,497,372 of OU015472.1, read as the reverse complement.
ATTGACAGTTTCCCCGGCATAAATACAAATTGTACTATCATCAGGCACCTTAACTATGGTTTCATATTCATTTGGAGGTTGTGACATAAGGAAAAAATATACATACAGGCTGGCTGATGACGAATATTGCTAAACACGCAGTGAAAAACCAAACATGCAGTGAAGAAAAATCATGCCGTGAAGAAAAAAAAATGCCGTGAAAAAAGGTGACGGAGGGAGAAAAGAGAAAAAAAAAATTGTGTTTACTTAGCTGACCTTCCCCAACATCACTCTGTTGAGATAGAACTCACAGATGCCTCGCACTTCCACCAGTGTGAAAAATAGGTGTTAAACTCACTAAACTTACCTTTTTCCAAATAGACGTCGCTCCCTTCAACAACGTCTACTATCATAATTGTAACTCGCTTGGCCAGTGCAGAGGCGGGTAACACGAGGCGTGATGGGGGGAGGGTTATTAGAATAGGTTGTCGAAAAGTGAAAGATAGGCAACTGAATACAGGCTATGGAAATGAGTTTATTTAGGAAATTTAGAATTACAAGAAAAGTTAAGTAAATAAAGATTCGGTACTCATCCTCCCTCAGACACGGTCGGCGTTATTATCAAGAAATTGGCATCGTCGGTCTCGTCGGGTCCACGCTCTCCTCCCTCTCTTCTCGTCGACGTCTGATCTTCTTCCTTCACTGGTTTCAACTGTCCTCTCTCTCCACCGTGTCATTCACACTTCCCGTTGTCGATCACGTTAATCTCGTTACCTACGCCTCCGCCTGGCTTCGCTAGGCGCGGCTCTACGGGCGATTTAGTCCCTCGATAGGCCTGGTCATGGATTGATACCGAGTCCTGACGATATTGGGACTCAGTCCTGCGAATATTGGGACTGAGTCCTGACAATATTACATCCATGCCACAGTGTCCGTCCATATGGGAATATGTTCGCAACAGCAGGGATCCAATTAATCCATTACCCAACGTTGACTGTCGTTTCAATATACATGAACGAGGATTATTCGCAGGATGTGCAAAACGAATAGGTCTACACTTTCGAAATGGTGTCATGAAAACCCTCAACTTGTCGACATGAGACGTTTTGAAGCTCGTCTGGAAACATTCTCAAAATTTCCCAATATTAATATTTCACCCGAGTCGTTGGCTTCGGCTGGATTCTATTACACACAGTATGAAGATTTAGTGGGGTGTGCTTATTGCGATGTTCTACTGATGGATTGGGAACTTGGTGATATAGCAATCGAGCAGCACAGAAAATTCAAACCGTCGTGTGAATTTCTATCCAATCTTGTTTAAAACCTCGGACAATGGTTTTTGTAATTTATATTGTATTATGTGTATTCATTCTAATTTACATCTACAAATGCGTTGCAAAAGATGATGACCTCGGCGTGGTAACATGATGGAACTTGTTCGAGGTCATTGCGAGTCACTCCTCCCGGATTAATATTGTGTTTGATGATTGACGTCATTGTGAGGGTATTTAATGCGATGAAGAGAGTGGGGATAGCATCAGTTTACAATCGAGTGTGAAAGATGACGGACACTTGCGGAATATATACCGACGCATTTGATCAGCATGACGCAGCAGATACTCCGTGTGGTGATGTTCTATCCATCATGGAAGTTGTTTACCCATTGAATGCGAGTCGAACGAAACATGTAAGTGTAGGACTTGATGTGAAACGGAATTTAAATCATACGTTATTTTGGGAAAATCTGGAAGCACGCACGGTGTTGTTTTAAGTATCGACGAGTGGCAAGAACTTGTTGCACTGATGCATAAACTGTTGACATACGCTGACTGTGGACCGACATTGACTTCGAGTGGACTTGACGCTGAACGTATAGGTTCACACACGATATTGTTCCATAAATTTCGCGATACTCGTGTTATTCATATCAAGGGAATGGATAATAGTCTCATTATTCTCGCGCATACTAGTTTAGACTTGTTGTCGAAACTATCGCACATCATCACTCATCATGTCAACCGAAGACGGGAGTGGAGTACTGATATAACAACATGGTATGATCATCATTCGGGGTATCTACAAAACTATCTGAGAAATAGAAGCAAGGATCTTGACATGAGTGTACGTGATTATTTTGCCAAAACTTCATTTGCTCCACTTTCAAAATCAATCGATCATAAGCAATTTGTAATGGAATTCAATTTGTTTGTGATTGGTCACTTATGCAAAACTCTGTCGTCGTCAATCCACGCCGAGTAGAATTATCCATAACCACTTTTATTATCACGATTGATGGTGTTGTACTTTATATATATTTGATCATTTGATTGACTACAGAATGTTTATTCATTTTTTTTTTTCTAACACTTGTGTGTTTGGGACATGATTATATTGTCTATTATTCATTTCAATTATTATCATATTTGTCGGTGTTGGAGTTTATTAATCATATATTTGATCGTACAATTGAGTGGTAATTATAAAATGAAGATGTTGATGTTCACAATATGTATATCTATATTCTATAATAAATTTATTCAGTTTACTCGAGTGTCATGTGTCATTTACACAGTTGCTATCCATTCCATATCCAATATCATGAAAAACATGCAACTACATATAATTCAAACTTTGATGAAAGCATGCACTTCATATTGGTCATCTCCTGTATGACTATTGACGCTCATATAAACACTCGTCTCTGTAGTGTATCGGGTAAACTCTTGTCTCAGTATCGTGAAGATCGAGGGATCAAAGCTCGACAGAATAGAATTTTGTATTAAATTGATATAGGGATATAATTCACCGCTAGAGCGCACTGAGTGATGATATCCGTCAAAGAGGGGGAATTTCGAAAAAACGAGCGAACTTGTGACGTCAACTACGATCTAATAACAGAAGGGGGTGGGGGGGAACTGAACCAACTGATGACGTCTACTATCACGTGACTATGACGTAGAGGGGGGAGGGGGGACTGTCTGGCGGCGCCAATGTCTAGTCTGGCCCAGTTGCCGTTTATGCTACTCATCAACTTCATCACCTTGCAATGTTAAATCCCCCTGGGTGGACAACAGGGCATATTTCACCTTGATATTGATGAGTGAAGAGTGGCTATGCAACAGGCAGCAAAATGTGATGCTATTCTTCACTGTTAGACAATATTAGCTGTTCTGTCAGTGATGCTAACAAATAATATGGAATCATTTTTATCCCCAGGCATGTATTATCGGAGTGTTATACAACTGCTTCACGAAACAACTGCTTCACGTCGAGGTATAAAACTAATTCTGTATCACCTGCGCCTGCGCCAAATATGATGACTTCGATGCCCAGGAGCACGAGTGCTACGTGAACTAAAAAGGGCCATCAACAGCTATGGAGCAATCCGCCATAGTGAATGGGTTCAATGACAGTATCCCGACACACAATCTAATGTACAGGTGTCTGATCTGCGACGGTGACTCCAGTGTTTACGGGCGAGTTGTGGAGCTAGTGCCAGTGAATGGAAGAACCAGTAGAACCAAGTGAAAACCACTGACCAGTTCTACCAATGGAAGAAGCCATCAACATCATTGCCGACAAACATCTACTGACCAAACACTTGGTTAACCTAATACGACACTGCATGGTGACCACCTACTTCGTATATGAGGGTAAGTTTTACAAGCAAGTAGAGGGCGCACCGAAGGAAACTCCTTTGTCACCGGTCGTCGCTAATCTGTTCTTGGAAGATTTCGAGCAGAGGGCACTGGATTCAGCGGTCCTCAAACCTCGATACTGGCTGCGGTATGTGGACGATACGTTAGTCGTATGGCAACATGGATCAGAGAAGTTACTGGAGTTCTTGACTCATCTGAACAGCATTCACCCCAACATCCAGTTCACCATGGAAACTGAAGAGAACGAAAAGCTATCCTTCCTTGACGTTCTCGTCGAGAAGAAGCCGAACGGCAGTCTCGGTCACAGCGTCTATAGAAAGCCGACCCATACCAACCGCTACCTGCACGCCACCTCGCATCATCATCCTTCGCAGATAAGATCTGTGGCCAATACGCTGACCACCCGATCACAGAGAATCACCGACGCTGATCACATCAAAGCCGAGACACGAAAGCTACGAGAAGCCTTACATCTCAACGGGTACAGCACAAGCCAATTCTACCGAGCTTGGCACCGTCAACCGAGAACCAACTTGGACCGAGATGAAGAAGCCGAAACTCCGCTAGCTCAAGCCTACATCCCTTACGTGAAAGGGACGTCCGAACGGATTGGGAAACTGTTAGCCGAGGTCAACATCAGAACCATCTACAACACCGACAGGCAGATCATCAACCTCCTCAGAAGCAGCAAAGAGCAAATCCCACTCGAGGGCAAGGGTGTTTACGAGGTGCCCTGTGGTGACTGCAACCAGACATACATCGGCCAAACCGGGAGAAGAATAGCGTTTCGAGTGCAAGAACACATTGCCAACGTAACAAGCAACGCGACTTCATCGGCCCTCGCTCAGCATGCAAGCAGCACTAGACACCATATACACTTCCAAGGAGCACGCACTCTCGCAAACGTCGAGAAGTTTGCACCACGAGAAGTTCGCGAGTGCATCGAAATCGAAAAACGTCCACATAACCTGAACAGGCGAGATGACAGCCAGCGATTTCCGAAAGCATGGAAAACCATATTGAACACCATCATGGTGAAGCCGTCCGAACCTACAGACGAGACCCGAGTCCAGGCACGAAACCAACCTGTGAAGACCGACAAGAGACGAAGGGCAGTCCAATTACCCAGTGCGGAGGCAGCCCCAAGACCCATGACTCGGAGTCAAACCACCAGGGCCACACTCACTAACAGCATACCAACTACGAGTCCGAGCTCCAACATACAGCCAGCTACTCGCACGCCATTGGCTGAAAACCGGCGGACCGCAGAGAAAACCGCGAGCCGTTCCCAAGGCAGCAACAACACGCGAGCCAACCAGACGGCGAGTACACCTGAGAAGACGAATAGAAAGATTGTGCAATTTTGTTAGAGTTAAGAATACATATACAGGATGGGATGAATTAAGCAATAGAAATGGAAAGGGATTACAAAGAAGTACAAGGGGAGGGGTAAGAATGGAAGTGGAAAAAGTGGATAGATAAGTGGATAGTAGGTAAATATGGATTCATTCAAAGAACGACGCGGGAATGGAATGAATTGGAAAAAGATATCAAGAATATAACGAAGATCGGTGATTCAAGAAGAGAGCTAAGAAGAAAATAACAGTATAATTTTATTGAGTGTGTTTGACTGTAATTAATTTTCATGATAGTAATCATTACTACCTGTTTTATGAACAATCTGTAATGAATAAATAAATAAGAGAAGCGTTTGTTTTATCTCGGACAAAAGCTATCTAGCATGGATAAGCAACTGAGCAACATTTTGGTTTATAGGTGAAAGCGAAAATCCAAATATTGTTCAATTGGCAAAAAAGCAGTCTAGATGCTACCCTTTGCAACATCGTACTAAAAATAAGGTGCTATAAAATGAGAACGACAGATGTTCCCTCATATTCAGTTCTATCTATATGAACCATATATAGTTGGGTCAAGTTATCTTCATAAACACAACTATAGTGCAAATCGTGATACCAACATGAAACTTGGTACACTGACTGAGTTGACAATGAGAATTCCACAATTTGATGGCCCTAAACCGATTTCTCAGAACTTTCAGAGTTATTGATTTTAACCAATTTATCGATTTGATTGAATCTAAATATTTTAAAGTAGAATGAAATTCATCGTGTATGGTATCAACCTGAGAATATTTTCAATGGAAATCATTCAAAAATGATTAGAAAATTCATTCGATCGAACTCTATTGATAATCAATCAATCCATCAGACAAACAGATACATCAGTAAAATTGTGATAAATCAACGGTGGAATTTTCAAGTGGAATTTTCTCAATTAAATGTGATGTGAGAATCTTCAAAATTGGAATCCTCGAAATACAAGGTAATATCCGTGATAATTGATCAGATATATTGATTATTGAAAAATTGTGAAAACTGCGGTTATTTGAACCATCGATGAAACCTATCATGTGACATATCAAATCGCATGGTTTTACTCGTCAACAAAACCTAAAATGTCGGTTTGCATATTCATTGCATTAATACGTAAATATACGTATTTTTTCAAGTTGTTCCAATTGATTTCAAAGTTCATAATACATTCGATTTTATATATTTCGGAATTCAATTATCTGTAGTTTTTATAGAATGCATTTTATAGCCATGACCAGTCGATACAGTTCAATAAAACTTTGGTTTGATGGCATTATAAATAAACCCCTTTTTAAATATTTCAATTCGGGTGGTGCGCATGTGCTGTACAAACGAGGGACAGAAAAAATAAGGGATCACCATATATTGAGGAACAGAAAATCAAAGAACACAATATCAAGAGACACTTTCAGCATATGACGGCTGGGTACTAGTATTGTGACCCTTGATATACTGTACTTTGCTTTTCTGTCCCTTGAAAATGTGGAAACTGTACCTCGATATAGTGTGCCTTGAATAGATTTGTGTCCAGAAACTGTACCTTGAAAATATCGGAGGTTTTTCTGTACTTTATTTTTGTGACCCTCGAATTGTATAAAGTGTACTTCAATATACTGTACTTCAAATTAACGAAAACCCAGTTGTGGATAGTGTCCCTTGATTTTGTGTACCCTGTATTAAAGCAGAACGAGCTCTCATATGGTGAAAGTGTACCTTGATATTGTGTACTTTGCTTTTCTGTCCCTCAATATAGTGACCCTTGTTTTTCTGTCCCTCGTTTGTACGGCGCATGCGCACCACCCGAGTTGAAATATTTGAACCCCTGCTTCTTAGATGCTTCTCAATACATCACTACCGTAGAAGTTGCATATATTTCAAGGGGCTTCTAACGACATTCAGGGAGTTAATCGAACCAACATTCTATTGAATGGATCGTTTCGTTATGTCTATGAAAAGAAGCCTATGCAAAGTATGAAAAGTTGAACTTTAGAATATATAAAATTGAATATTTCTATTTTCTAGGCACCCCATTAAATTGAAGCAAAATTGAATGGAGATTAATCAAATATAACAATTTTTAAATAATCTGTATAATATGAGTTATATAGGCCTATATATTTTCACTTGCTCGATTCTGTTTTGAGTGTTCAATTGAATTCCAATCATGTCACGTATTATGTACGCCAATAAAGCTATATTTGTCCCAGATGACTCCGAAGTCCACTGGATAACAAACAGAATAGAATACATAGAAAAATATGATAAAAAATAATTAAATGAGTGGATATTGAAATGATAAAAATTGGAATAAAATCGAAATAATTAACGATATAAATTGACGATATCAATGAATGTGAACGTTGATGGACTATGGACCTATAGTTGTATAGAGGCTTTCTGAATATTCGGATGTAATCCTTCAACAAAAAGCTATGTAGCTTACAAAAGGTTATAGTAAAGTTATTAGATTGAATGGATTAGGTTATTATAGGTCCTCGTGATCTCTATTATCAAATTATCATCCAACATATAGGCTTATTATTGATTTCGGGCAAACCACGTTTCTGTGTGTGTTATAAAGCCTGGTTATGTTATTACATTTTAATATTTTCAGTCATTATATATCATTATCATTTATTATATTGATGTTTTTTATTATACTTACATTACCTACTACTGGGAACAATATAAAACCATGAGCAGCTCTTCTCATTCTTTCATATTATGTAGGCTTACCCGAAAACAATAGTAGGCCTTATTTCCACACATGTTACATATATTATGTATACACACACATACCATTGACTAAAGATATACAGTATAGATTCGTATGTATATCTTTAGTCAATGCACATACCCACACACACCCATACACAAGCATATATATGTATATATATATATGGGTCATTCTCAAAAATAATGACTATTTGGAAAAAAGTTTAAAAATGAGTTTGAGTGTCTCATATTGAGTTCGAATGTTTTGAATAGTAATCACCAACATGTTCTCAACTATATCCTCTCTGGATTCATCTACTTTTTGATTTTCTATGAAGTTATGGTAAGTTTACCTTCTCAGGCTGTTGGAAATGATCATGACTGTTACCTGTCACAGTACCATGTTTTTAAGGTTAACCTTGAATAATTTTTAATAAATATTCTCCTGTTCAATATTATTTATTATCTATTCTTGCAAAGGAATTTTAACAAATTGGAAACTATATTTTAAAATCACTAAATTACAATACACTTGTCATGAATGTTACCGATATTTCCCAATTGATCTTCTATAGTTCTGATTAATGCCAACTGTATACATTTTTGTGAACAAAATGTTTCTCATTACATTAAGTGTGGATAGTATTTTGCTAGTCCAACTTATCACATTTTCAAAACGATATGGAAAGTCACTATTTTATAAAAGTAGTGAGGTAACACTCATGACAAGAAAGTAACATTCATGAGCTGATAGTAACATTCATGATGTTAAGCCAGTGCACATTTATTTATAAGTGATCATATAGGAAACGAGTATTAGTTTAATTAAATATGAATGATCAAAGTATTGGTTCTATATTTAAAAATCACTTGCGCTTAAAAACATCAGTAGGATTGTCAAATTTATACCGTAATCCCTTTTTGCCACGAACGATTGAAGCTGGCGGTGGGAAAATGGCATGGATGTTCTCGAATGAATATTCTGTGTACCTTTGACTACTGTCAAGTCATGAGGAACGATTTTGGCAATCTTAGCAATATCACACTGCTCAATGAAGAATAGAGAAACTTTTGACTCCTCCACCTGGTTTAAAGTCTCAAACATAATTCTAGCCGTCGAAATGTCTGTGCCGTGAACCACAAAATCGTCACAAAATGTCTTTGAATGTCTTTCAAAGATATTCAAAAGACACAAAATGTCTTTGAATGTTTACGCCATACTTTTCGCTGGATACGAGCACCTCTGGCGGTCATCGAATCGATCTTCTTCCTGCTATCGTTTCTGAAAATAATAGTCGATGTAAAATAAATTTGTGTGTTTTAAATGACAAAGCTATCAGGCCTAAACATACTTTAAATTATACCTTGTCAAACGTTCACAAGCTTAGGCCTAAATTTGATGAAGTATGAAAATAATTATCATCTTACCGAATTTTTTCTTTGTCTTTATATGCCCCCTTATGTCTCTTTGAGCATCCTGACGGCGTTTCGCTCTATAGCGTTTTTGTTTTTCAGCATTCGTTAATTTGCTAGCCATTGTCGATTGATCGTTGAGCTACGGAAATATGAATAAATCAACTCGGGTACATCCAAACATTCTGGTTGTTACTGAAGAAGGCTGGGCTTGTTCACAATATGTTCACCCAGATATTGGAATCAGAAACAGAGAGAAATTGTCATGAATGTTACTCCAAAATCATGAATGTTACTCGAAATTAGTAACATTCATGACAGATAACATTCATGACTATTTGAGTGTATAAATCACAGCGATACTGTAAACAGTTGAATGGGATTGAGGTTAAGGTTGTCAACAGAGAGAATGGTAACGTTTTTGATGCTACTGAGAAAGAAAACTGAATCTCAATATTTATACAGAATAATAGAGTAACATTCATGACTATGAATTAAAATACGCACCTGTGAATTATTGAGTGAACGAATTATTATCTGAAATCTTCACAGTAGAACGACATCAGCTTCGCGTCATCAAAAAGGCGCCAAACAGCAACCTCTTGCCAAGTCACAGCCTTCTATGTATAATATTTAGTGATTTTGAGTGGGTAACATTCATGAGGTAACATTCATGATTGGGCGGGAGGTACAAACTTTGAGCGCTTATTTCATATGATGATTTGGAAATTGAATTACATATTTTGTTGAAAATGTATGGGGAATATATCGATACGGCACACACATTGAACACTTTTACTATGAAAAAATTGTCAGCATATTGGAAAGTTCTATTTGAAGTGAGAACTGCAGCAGGAGACAATGTTTTTTTCACATTTTGATGCTTGGAAATTCCTGTAAAAACTAAACTAGATACAATATACCTATGCCATCTTCACATGTTACTCTAAATTATTCAAACTTGAGATACAAAACACATAAAGTTGAATAGGATCATTCATCTTGAGTAAAAAAAATAGTTAACCCTTGATACACGACATAGTCATTATTTTTGAGAATGACCCATATATATATATATAGCATATATATAGCATATATATAGCATATATGCAAATAGGTATATGTGTAGGCCTATAATATAACCTCCCTCGGGAGTTGAACCAGGATCTCCAGATTGCCGGTCTGATGGGCTACCAATTACGCCAGAGAGGAAGGTCAGAAAGTTGTTGAAATATATGTATGTATGTATGTATGTATATATATATATATATATATATATATATATATATATATATATATATATATATATATATATATATATATATATATATATATATATATATATATATATAATATATATATATATATATATATTATATATATATATATATATATATATATATATATATATATATATGTATATATATATATATATATATATAATTTTTGTTGGAGGCTTCTTTCTTGGTCAAAAGGTAGATAATTCATGATAATTTAGGAAATGAACCAAGTATTGTGTGGTGATAAAATATAAAATCTTTCACAATGAACATCAAGGACGAATCGAGAAAACTTGCTCCTGCGTGGAAGGTCGTTTTGAATCGGTGTCAAGTAACGCCGACTGCACCCAATGCTGAACAACGGAGAATTGCGCATTGTCAACCACCCAGAATAGACAGAAGAAGAAGAATAGGAGGAAGAGTTTCTACAATAGCCCCTAGCACAAGAAAGTTGAGATCAGCCAAAGAACGTTGAACTTGTTTTTATCTTTTCGTTTTATCTTGTTTGATTCAATTTGTATCATTGTCTTGTTTCTTCTTTTCATTTTCACTTTCATCGTTTCTTTTTTTTTTTTTTTTTTTTTTTTTTTTTTTTCCCCTCCCTCTTCAGTTATTTTTTCATTTTCATTTTTTCACTTCCTCCCATTCTGTTTTCATTTTTAGTTTTCTCAATATCATTGTGGTCATTTTCTTATTGGTGATGCTTAATATCATTCCCCCTTTTTCATTAGTCTTATACAAACTCTGACTTATCGCTTTTAAGTTCCCAAGTCACAGTGACCATCAATCTGTTCATTTGATTTGATTTATCTTTTTATATTTTCTGTTGTTTCTCTGTTCTCTTCAAGTCACAGTATTTTTGTATTGTTACGAAGTTTTATTTCTGTTCAAGCCCTGATGAAGACAGGTACAATCCTGTTGAAACGCGTTGGCGATTAAAGATTTTATATTTTATCACCACACAATACTTGGTTCATTTCCTAAATTATCATGAATTATATATATATATATATATATATATATATATATATATATATATATATATATATATATATATATATATATATGTGTGTATATATATATTATATATATATATATATATATATATATATATATATATATATATATATATATATATATATATACATATATATATATATAAATATATAATTATATATTATATATACATCTTTATTAAAGACCATGTCATGGTACGCATGATTGCTGGAAAAGCCGTTCGACACATAGAGTAATGATCAAATTAAAAACTAATGAAGTAGAAAAAACACAATAATAATGAATCACACATGAATGATTGATTAGAAAATGATTGTGGAAAATAATGAGACAGTAATTAACAGTAATACGAAAAAGTATTGGGGTAAACAGTATGTATTGAATAATGCAAACAATAAGAGTAGGAATTGGGACCGCCCACTCTAAGGGAGTATACTGTATAGTTGAATGGCTGCAACCGTTCTGTGACTTGATTTGCTCGACCAATACGCTATAATAAAATCAAACGGAGCTCTTTCCTATCTTACAGGCTTAGCCGTATACGACCCTGTTCATGAGTAATTAAGTAATCTGCGTAATTGGAATATGTTACAGTAGGAACGATCTACAGTCCTAATTTTATGTTACCCGGAAAAAAAAAATTTGAATAAAAATAACTTTAAAATTTAAAATTGGATGTACTCTCGAAACCTAATTGGCTATTGGCGTTGTTTGTGGGTTACATAATATAATATAACAACGTGTTAGTTATTTCTTCCTGCTCATTACATTCATGTTGCCTGCAATTCTTGCTATTGCTCCAATGTAGGAATAAGCCATATCTTTCAATCACTGTAAATGTACCGTAAAAATGCAAATCCTCATAGAATAAGCATGTAGGCCTCATAAAAATAAAATTAGTCTTATCTTGAATTGTTACAGTGGATTTGTGATGGCCGCCCTGGTGGCTGAGTCAATTATCACTAGCGGTAGTAACTGAAGTTACCGTTGGGCGTGGGTTCAATTCCCGCCTAAGGCATGGGTTTTTGTAAACGTCCTTTCACCTACCATCACTTCATCGTTTCATTATCATCCGCTCATTCGCACCTCCGTATAACCTAGCTGTTGGTGGGGTCGTTAAGTAGCATTACAAAAAATGAACTTGTGAATATTTGTTTCAAATTTGTTAATGACGAATAGCCTACTTGATTTGAATATTTTACTAATCATTCATTTTGTTGATAATGAATTTGTTGTTGTACGGTTTTGTTGACAAATAAAGTGACCAACCATGCTCTACAAATCACTACCTACAAATGCATCCTGAAGAGAATATACTGATATTAACTTATTCGCTCTGAAACTATTAGAATGTGATACGGATACTATTAATGGATGGGTGATATTAATTTAATGATCTTACAGGCCCTGGGTATTCAAGGTGTTTGTTTGACAATTTGACAAATTTTTCCACAATGCACACGTTTATTTACGACAACTTCAATAACCAAAATACATGTCATGCAGCTTAAGTAGTGGGCAGGTATAGGGCGTACCACAGGTCTACTATAGACTATATCAAGTTGGTGAAGATATACATTATGTAGAAGAGAATGTATTGAACAGAAAGATACATATTATACCTAAATATAATCGGAAATGATTTCCTTTCCTTGGAAATTGCCTTCTATGCCTACAGCGTAACTAAATTTGAAAATTCAGTGACATATTCTCAGCTATTTAAGCACATGTATGTTTAGTATGTCAATAGACTTCTTCGCGTAATAGTTCGTGTGTATTGAACAATTAAAATTAAACTACGCAAATGTCAAACGACGATTTATACATAACTTCGTTCCTCGTCGAGATTCTCCCGCTTATATTGGGAATATACGCCCGCGCGAAGACGACCAAGAGTCCCGAACACTGATCAGTGGTCCCGAATCAGTTTCGACTAACCAGAACGGTTGAAAACATACACGGTATTCGAATTCAAATATCGTTGAAAATCGTAGCTGTGTCGGTAAATTATAACATGTTTGATCAAATATGTCTTCACGAGAAATCATTAATATGAAATAATAATAATAATAATAATAATATTAATAATAATATTTATTGATTCATGCATAAAAATGTACACTGGTATGGATTGCGTCAAATTAAAAGGATGATATGAAATATTACTGTACACTACGGTATTCGCGAAATGAGAATCTAGATTTTGGTTAATACAGGAATAATATAGGTTCATATGGTTTATATAGATAGAACTGAATATGAGGGGACATCGTTATTTTTAGTACGATGTTGCAAAGGGTAACATTTAAACTGCTCTCTTACCAATTGAACAACATTTGAATCTTCGCTTTCACCTATTAACCAAAATGAATTTAAACCGTTTTGATTTGCCATTTCTGAAGTATGTCAACTTGGTCCCCACCTTTGAAAAGATTTGAATCTTTCATTATGTTATTGGAATGTACTCATTCATTTCAAAAGGCATAGTGACTGAGACACTTGGACGATTGATTATCCTACTGCACTGTCATTCAGGAGACCGGGGTTCGATTCCCGCCATGGTTGACCATCCTGCTGGGGTTTTTCGTGGTTCCCTCTGTCGTTCAGGTCAATACTGATGATTCCAATAGGACTCCTTCCCACTATCCAAGAACACATAGCTCTATATGACGGTTCATAGCATTTCAAAGATTTCGAAACATTTCAAATATTCAATATGGTATCTTATTATCAATATCTTATCTTGTATCAGAAGTATTTTACAAGGAATCATGTGAGCCATTTTTCTAATTATTCAGTATTCTCACTTTGCCATGCATACGCCTATACATCCTCATACACAATTTTATGTTTCCGAAAATAGATGTATATTTCACGATATCGATGCCGGACATAGTCAAAACATTCAAATAAATTATAGAAGTACCCCTCAAGTAATGAAGTGCAATCCATCTATTATGAAAACCAGACCTATACCAAGACGATTCACGCAACGTTAAAAAAAGATTCATCCCCACTCTCATCCCCACTCCTTTATCCACGCAGTACCTTCAACGCCCGCTACGAGTGCTGAAAATCGTGTCAGCGATTGTGCTGCAGTCGACGGTGATTGTACGAATTAAGTGTGTTTAACAGAAATCACATGTCTATGAGATAAGAAGTAGCTCTTTTCGTCGGGAAAGGCCACAATCGCACCAATTCACGGTCCCGAGCGACCGTCTCCCGTACTCATGACACTTGGCGAACACATGTCCCGACCCAGCCAGCGTAGACTAAGCGGCAAATATCAAAAGTACATCGACGCTTCCATTTTGAGGATTGTGACAGTAATTTGCTATCAAATAAAATGAGAATGGAACTAGAGACGATCGAACTCATCCTTCTTTGTCGCTCACTTTGTCAGAGAAGTCACTCAGAAATTAGCATTCTGCTCCCGATCTGCCCACAACTTGCAGCCGTCCGCGCATTTTATCCATTTTGAACAAAATGTTTTTTGTTGTTTATGAACCATTAACTGATACAACTCATCAATATATAATTGCTTTATTTCCATTTTTTTTCTACAAAATCATTACCTTATTATAAAGGTGTTGGGAAAATTATATGATAAATATATGACTAATACACAAATGGAAAAAAAATATTACATATAGGCCTACACAATTTACTCCAACAACTATATAAGAAACCAATATTAACATCAATAACACAATATATATATATATATATATATATATATATATAAAAGATTAATTAAAATGAACCAAATACCTCACCCCACGAAACTAGTATCATATTGAATATAAGATAATTTCATACAATGACGATGGAATGTTTTTTTTTTTTTTTTTTAATGTTGCTTAACGACCCCACCAACAGCTAGGTTATACGGGGGTACGAATGAGCAGGTGATTATGAAACGATGAAGTGATGATAGATGAAAAGACGCTTACAAAAACCCATGCCTTATGCGGGACTCGAACCCACGCCCAACGGTGACTTCAGTTACTACCGCTAGCGATAATTGACTTGGCCACCGGGGCGGCACGATGGAATGTTATGGACATTGAATGTTATTACTCTTTTTGTTAATAATTTAGATGATTAAATTAGATATTTTGCTCGCTTCGCAGATTGATTTGTGATTTTGATTAGGTTTGTATCAACTTAAATTTTTATCAGCAAGATATTCCTCTATATTATAATAGACTTTTTCTAATAAAAGACATTTTAATCTGTATTGAAAAGTTTCAAATTTTTCAATATTTTTAATATAATTCGGAAGTTTATTATATAATTTTTCATTCATATAACTAGAGTTGATTAGTGTTAATTTGGATCGATATTTTTTAGAATGGAGATTTTCTTTCTGCCTCGTATCATGTTCATGTATGTTTTTATTTAAAGTTTGACTGTGAAGAAATATCTTTGTAATTAATATTGACTGCATTATATATATATACTATGAAAAGTTAAAATTTTATGTTTTATAAAATGAGGTTTGCAGTGGGGTTCATTGGAAGAATTTTTTTCTTGTCTCAGACCTTTAATATTTCTTATTGCTCGTTTTTGTAATCTGAAAATTTTAATTCAATCAGTGGAATAACCCCAAAATTCTATACCATACCGTATGTGCGATTCAAAAGCAGCAAAGTACACAAACACAAACAAAACGCTACCAATTTAAACTATTATTGGGGATTGAGATCCAATTATATTCATCGCTCATTCTCAATAATTTCTTTGATAATAAAGAAGGCTTTGTTCTAATCGTTCTTCATTAATTGGTGACACTTGTTGCTTGGATTTAATTGGTTTTCTTAATAGCTTTGAATGATGTATAAAAATATCATTATATATTTTTTTATATCAAAACGAGTGAATGGATTTCAGTGAAAGTTTGGAATCATATGTATCATTATTAAATTGAAATTCGGTGTGAATTTGAATTTTTTCGAAGGACATTTTTTGTACGAAAATTCTTCTCCGGCTTATTCTTATCGGTAATTTGGAAAATTAGTTTCTCATAAGTGGTGCAATCGATTGCGCATAAAAATCAATGAGATTCAATCCAGATGATGACACTTGGGCATGCCAAGTTTCAATTGAATTTGAATTTTCGTTTTGAGCTGTGGAGCGCGAAAAAAAAAAAATTGCGAGTCTAGTTAAATTGAGTCTTCGCTTCGCTCATCCAATTATCAATCAGAAGTATAATTTTATAAACTTTCATCGTTAATAATAATTAATATATTCAAATAATAATATTGAAATAATAATATTGAAATTTGTTGTAAATAATACCATTTCGGTCAGAATATTGCTTTGCTGATTTTATTCAATTCGGTATTGTTGAAAATATGTATTTTCATAAAAAAAAATGTATGATAGTGTGTATCGTTCATGTGTTTATACATTCAGTTAGTATTTGATTATTTTTGTGGAGATTTTATTTTTAAAATTCAAGTTGGTGCCATATCTCAAAACGTGAATGTACATTTTATGAAAATATACGCTATATATATATGTACGTAAAATAAATATGTAAAATATATAGTAAAATATATACGTAAAATATATACGCCGTAATGGGGTACGGCCCCTGGTGGTCAATATGAATTGGGCCTGAAAACAGAAGTTATCATGTTTTACTACGTCATCAATAATTAACATTTGCAAAAGAAGAGAAAACGAGAATACGAATAAGATAAGTTCCATTGAAAAAGAATGTTCATAGAACGATACAACAGACACACGTGGTATACTTACACCTTATGAATGAACTATTATTAATGTTGTGATAACTCTACAGCTGGGCCGTAATTATACAATCAGAAATTATGCAAAAGGAATTCCGACAAAGGAACCGTCAAACTCAGCTAGTTCAGCTGTAGTTTGTGAGAAGGGGGGAGGGGGGGGGGAGCTTTATTATTGGTCGATTCGACATCATAGACGGTCTTATGACGAGAGACCGACTTGTGACGGCTGAGCCAAATTGACGTGCATAGAAGTGCTCTCTCCAAAAGCCGGCGCTCTACTGCCGGTAATCGGGATATCTGCTAATTCATCAACTTGAGTACTAGCAGCGCTAGTAGCGGGAGTTGTAGTAACTTGATGGTCATAATGGAAAATTCCACTCCCACCATCAATTTATTTCATTCGCGTAGAGCCATATACATGGGACGTCTTGAGTATATATCTTTAGTCTATGGTATTACTTATTATAGTGTGAGAGAGTTGTTACAGGAATAAGTAAATTGATTGTATTTATTACCTAATTCTGTGTAGGCAAAATAAATTATGGTTCAAAACGAAATCTGTTTCCTAATAACATGTTATCAATACTAACTATTCTCTACACCTCCACTATGCAGTGTATAATGTGTACATAGGTTATTTATACAATTATCAATTACTACCTTTATTTGATGCCAAGACCTTTTAATTAATATTCATTCTGTTACGAGCGGAGTACTTGCTTCCGTATGAAATTCTAAAACATCCTGTAAGTATGCAACCAAAATAACGCCGATGTTATATAAGATGCCTAGTACATCCACGGCGCAACCTGACGGGAGTTCAATGTACTACGTGCTATCGAGGGTCACTATTGTTCATCTTATTAATTCTGTTGGTGGTGGCTTCTAATTGCCCGTGTTTATGTGCTTTTATTTCTACTCTGTATTATAATTGCTAATTTGGTGGTGGTGGATTTCAATTCACAAAAGTATAACTATTATCCGTGTTTATGTGATTCTGTTTGTCCATCTCTTTGTTTGTGGTGAGCTTCAATTGTTTTCAACTTATTTTCAATTTGAAACACATTCATAGTCGATGACTAGCTACGCTACGGTCGCGCGCGGCGGCCCGTCGCCCCCTCCCCCCGCATACCCCGCCCCGGTCCTAGACGAGTCGTCTGCTCCTGACTCGCCAGACACGCAGCACTTCACCCTCGTCTCGGGCAGACGCTTGAGGCGAGGAATGTCGCCGCTGGCGGACCACCCATACGGTCTGCCTCCCCCCCCTGAAGCTACGCTCAAGAGAACCCTGCAGCGCTCTCCCTCGCTGACTTCAGTCACTGACATCAAACGTCACTCAGGAAACCGTACCCCCCCCTCCCCTCCCACCTCGTTCGCCGAACAAGATGGATACTTCAGGAAGACAATCAGCCACCCCCTCACCCCCTGCTCTCATGTCCATCCTCACCCACCCTCACGCCAGCCCCTCCCCAATGAAGAATCTTACCAGCACCACTATCATCATAAGTGGCCTACCTGCCACATGCCGAACGAACAAGGCACTATTCTCTGCCCTATCCCATATAATGTCCCCTCAACTCATAGTCGACATCAGCTTCGACCGTCGTGGGGACGCCCACGTTCGGTCCCGAGATCCTGAATCCCTGATCATCCTCCAACGTGGTCTTTCTAACATCGTAGGGGAACCCCTGCGGATAACTCTGGTGGCCGCCCGACCCAGCCCCGTCACACGAACGATACCACGAACGTCTACAGCCACATTCAGTGTAGTCATCACCCAGGTGGACCTCGACGTCACTGACGTTGAGGTGGCAACCCGCCTAGAAGAACTTGGCCTGCCCTTCAACAAGACGTGGCGGATTATATCCCGGGCGACGCGACGCCCCACGCGCCTTTTCCGGGTAGTGACGTCTTCCAGGTCGACCGTCGACAAAT
Organism: Brachyptera putata; assembly: GCA_907164805.1. Classification (NCBI taxonomy): domain Eukaryota; kingdom Metazoa; phylum Arthropoda; class Insecta; order Plecoptera; family Taeniopterygidae; genus Brachyptera; species Brachyptera putata. The sequence continues at coordinate 18,478,224 of OU015472.1, read as the reverse complement.
TATTGTCCGGCGCGTTCACCCTCTTCGGGCGCTCCCACAGGGTAGAACGCTCTCACCCCCCCTCGCCTCAGCCGTCGATGTGCCCGCGCTGTCAATCGTTCGACCACGTGCTGGCCGACTGCCGGTCCACCCTGCAATCCTGCGCTCCCTGCGCAGGCGACCACAGATTGGCCGACTGCAACATTCGCCAAGTGGAGAGATGTAGCCGCTGCAGCGGGCCTCACCACTCCGCCTCCAGGGACTGCCCCCAGCGTCCGTTGCAGCCTGCGAGCATCGAGACCACGGTCCGCCTGGTCTCGAACGACCACGCGTGGGATTCAGAATCGAACACCTCTTCTGTTTCATCGACCGACGAGATTGAGGCTCCTCCTCCCTCCCCTCTCTGCCCAAAGGTCGCGGACCTGATCCGCTTTCAAACACTCACACTTCTTTCCTGCTTCCCCTCCTCGCGTGACTTCGTCGCCGCTACTATTTCACGTTATGCTGCCCAATTCTTCAAGCGACGGGTTATTGTTTCATATGCGGGCAACAACGTCCACATAACCATACATAATTTTCCGGCTAATAACTCACAATTCCCGGCCTCCCCCTCACACCGCTCGTCCAGATAAGTACCTATTTTACCATGTGCTTCCCTCTCCCGATCTCCAATGGCGTCCCTCCAAGTAGGTTTTATCAACATCCACGGCCTTCCCAAAAAACGCCCTCTCGTCAAACACTTGCTACAGACCCTCCCCCTCCATATCCTAGGTGTCGCCGAGACCTGGACCTCGCCCAACAACTCCTTTCGACTCCCAGGCTTTACCTCCTATCGTCGTGACAGACCTGCTGCCGGTCATGGCAACGCCAAGCGTGGTGGTGTTGCCCTTCTGATCGACTCTAGAGTAGCTGCTGCAGCCTTCCCTCTGCCTCCACACATCCAGGCTTTTGAATGTGTAGCTGCCAAAATCCAGACTCCCAGAGGTGATATAGTCTTCGCTGTCGCCTACGTCCCGCCCACCGAACCCCTCCCTGCACCGCTTCTACACTTTCTTTACTCTCTTCCCGCTTTTGTTCTACTTGCCGACCTCAACGCGCGTGAGGTCACTCTAGGGGACACTGTTTCCAACCAGCGGGGTCGCACCCTGGCTCACCATCTTCTCACGTTCCCTATCTTCCGCCCGCACATCCCCGAGCCAACCTACATAGGTCCCCAAGGTGTCTCTTCCCCCGACCATATCCTGCTCAGTGACTGCCTCACACGCAAAGTCACTCGGGTACTAGTGGGTGACTCCTACGGCAGCGACCATCGATTGCTCTCGTTTGGTCTGACCTCACTCCAGGCCCCTCCTTCTCGTCCCACCACTCGTATTGTTCCAGACTACCGCCATTCCGACTGGCCACTTTACGCCACTATGCTGTCCGACTCCCTTCCCATCCATGCGCCCCTCACCACCCCCGCGGACGTCGATGCCGCCGTTCAATGTCTCACAACATCCATTCGTGCCGCACGGGACCGTTGTGTCCCCCTCCGCACTATTAACGTTCTCAGACCCCCATTGCCCGCTGACGTCCTTGTCCTTATCAAGGACAAACGTCGTGTACGCCGGCAATACCTTCGCTTCCGTGACCCAGCATTAAAGACCCTATACAACCGCCTTGGGGCGCTAGTGCGCAGGGAGACCATACGTCACAAGGAGGCACAATGGATCGCAGCTACCTCTAACCTCAACTTCAAGGAACCCCAGAAGTTTTGGTCCCGGTTTCGGTCCCTCACGGGTCAATCTTCCGTCGAAAGTCCCCCCCTCTCCCATCGAGGTATTCTTCATGCTGACTCCCAGGGCAAGGCGGCCGTCTTTGCTGAGACTCTCGCAACGGTCCACCAGGTACCTCACAATTATCTCTACGACAACAACTTCTTCCATGCTGTCAACAACTCGATCGACCTCCTGACACCCTCTTTGCTGCCTCTCCCGGCCCCTTCCCCGATCCCTCCCGATACACCCCTCTGCTCCTCTATCGGCCTCGAAGATGTACGTTCAGTCATCTTGAGGGGGAAAAGTTCTGCCCCTGGTGAAGATGGGATTACTAAACGTTTACTTCGACTGGGTCCCCGATGCCTCTTGGTCCTTATCGGTAAGATTTTCTCAGCTTGCGTCTCATTGGGCTACTTCCCCAATGCATGGAAAACGGCCACTGTCATCATGGTTCCGAAAAGGGGGAAAGCTCTCTCTGATCCCTCTTCGTACCGCCCCATCAGCCTTACCAGCGTACTATCAAAGCTCTTTGAATCTGTACTCTCTGCTCGTTTCACTGCATTCCTTGACGACTTGGAACTTATCCCTCCGTCTCAGTCGGGTTTCCGGTCTGGTCTTAGCACCACAGATCCCCTGACACGCCTCACATCTGATATCGCGCGGGCCTTCAACTGCAGCAATTGCGTCCTTGCAATCTTTCTTGACATCGATCGGGCCTTTGACTCCGTTTGGCATAATGGACTCCTGCATAAACTTTTCCAATCTGAGATACCTCTCCCTTTCATTCGCCTTCTCCGTAACTTCCTAGTCGACAGGACAGCCCGCGTGCGCGTGGAGGGTCACCTTTCGGGGGCCTTTCAACTTCTCGCGGGCGTTCCCCAAGGCGCAGTTCTCTCACCACTCCTTTACAACTTCTACTGTCACGACCTCCCACAGCCATACCTTCCGTCCCTCACTCTTGGCCAATATGCAGATGACACAGCCTACTGGTGCCTGGCTCCGACTTCCAGCCTTGCCCAGTCCCTCCTCCAACGGCAAATCGACATGCTCCAAGGTTGGATGTGCCGCTGGAGGCTAAAACCGAACCCTGCCAAATCCCAACTGACTCTCTTCCGCCACTCTAACCTCACCAGACGTGCCTCTCTCCGTCTTGCGACCTCCTCCATCTCCATGTGGGGGGTTACCATTGAGCATTCACCTACATCCACTTACTTGGGTGTCATCCTGGATTCAACCTTGAACTGGGGTCCACACGTCGCGAAAGTCCTATCGGATACTCGTCGCCGATTCAACCTCCTCCTTCTCCTCCGTGGGCGCCTCCGTGGCTGCAGCCCTCAGACCCTACTCCACACATACAAAACCTTCATCCGTCCGGTTTTCGAATATGCCGCGATGCCTCTGGTCTCCATGTCATCCTACTGTCACAACCAGCTCTACTCATTTGAACGCTCAGTGCTACGCTCGCTCCTCCGCCTTCGCCCATGGACCAGAAATGCCGACGTTTACCAAGCCTCCGGCATCGAGCCCTTGCAAAACCGTCTACGCAGGGCTCGCGCAACTCTGTTGCTATCCACCATTCTTAACGACAGGTTCTACCTCCTCTCCTCTTTCCTCCCCAGCCCGGTCCTTGCTGCCCCTGCCCGTCGCTACGCCTACCCCCCCGCCCTGCTCCTCGCTATCTGCCTTGACTTTGGTATCATCCATAATCTGCGTCCTCTCTTACTCTTAGTCGTCCCTGACCTCGCACTCCCCCCTCATCTCTGTGCTTTCGAACCTCCGTAGGCTCACACTACGGACTCTTCCTTTTCTCTCCCTGCCATGCCTCCCTCACATCTCCGTATTCATTCATCCGAACTTCGTAGCAAAACTTCGTTTGAACTGTCTTTATTGCAACTCGTCCAGCCTATAGTGCTCTGTGTCATAGCCTTCCAATTAACTTCACCGCATTTCAATTTAATCTTATCACACTTCACCTATTCATTGTTGTAATCTGTGTGCATTTTGATTTTTGTCTTTTCTGCAGTTTATTGTGTTCATCAGTCTTTCCATCACCTACATTCCTTGAAATAATTATTTCCATTAGTATAGTTTATGTATAATATAATGTATTCACAGGACCGAAGGAGTACCATATTTGTAAGGTCTCGACCGGTCGCATCCGGCGTTGCCGGATGCACACAACGTTTTAATAAACTAGGAAAACGCCTTATATGCGTTGTGAGATGAGCTTAGAAGTATGGAAATGTAGAATTAAGAACATCTGGTCAGCTCAATGTACATATACAGGCCATGGATCACTTCAAAGGTTTAAGAACTGCGGCTGTCTGTTGGTATATAAACCTTGGTTTCCAAACAATTATACCAGTGCCTTCTTCATATCCATCACAGATTTTAAACGTTTCAATTTATTGGTGACACTTGTTGCTCACATTTAATAGTTTCTTAATTGCTTTCTTAATTGCTTTTATTGATGTGTAAAAAAGTACATTAAAAATGCGTTTTCTTCGTTATTGCACATCCGATTGTTCCATAAGTCGCTTAAAATGTGTATGATAGTTCTTCCCACATTCGGTATAAATTTGAGAGCTTTTGAAAAAAAAAAAAAATCCAAGTATTTCTCCCCCGGCCTATTCTTATGGGGAATTTCCATACTTTCCAATTTTTTCCGGAAAAACCGTCAGACCGATTTTTCTGAAAAACAATCCCAACCTATTCTGGTATAACACCAATCTGTAAAAAAAGTTTCGAGTTGATTGAAACTTTTTCCTGACCTGTATGCCGCGTACAAAATTACACACAAAAAAAAAAAAAACATAAAAACCAAGCCCAAAATTTTTCGGTATATGGAATGAAAATCTTCGCTACGCTCATCTAAACTAGGAAAACGCCTTATATGCGTTGTGAGATGAGCTTAGAAGTATGGAAATGTAGAAGTAAGAACATTTTGTCAGCTCAATGTACATATACAGGCCATGGATCACTTCAAAGGTTTAAAAACCGCGGCCGTCTGTTGGTAAATGGACCTTGCTTTCCAAACAATTAAACCAGTGCCTTCTTCATATACATCACAGATTTTAAACGTTTTAATTTATTGGTGACACTTGTTGCTCATATTTAATAGTTCCTTCATTGCTTTCTTTATTGCTTTTATTGATGTGTAAAAAAGTACCTTAAAATGCGTTTTCTTCGTTATTTCACATCCGATTGTTCCATAAATCGCTTAAAATAGGTATGATAGATCTTTCCACACTCAGAATAAATTTGAGAGCTTTTGGAAAAAATAAAATTCCAAGTTTTTCTCCCCTGGCCTATTCTTATGAGGAATTTCCATACTTTCCGATTTTTTTCCGGAAAATCCGTTTGACCGATTTTTCTGAAAAACAATCCCAACCTATTCTGGTATAACACCAATTTGTAAAAAAAGTTTGGAGTTGATTGAAACTTTTTCCTGACCTGTATGCCGCGTACAAAATTACACACACAAAAAAAAAAAAAAAAAAAAAAAAAAACATAAAAACCAAGCCCAAAATTTTTCGGTATATGGAATGAAAATCTTCGCTACGCTCATCTAAAAAAAAAAAAAAAAAAAATCAAAGCACAGAAAAACCTCCTCACAAAACCCGTTTCGAGGTACAGTAAATCGGGTACTAGTATTGTGACCCTTGATATACTGTACTTTGCTTTTCTGTCCCTAGAAAATGTAGAAACTGTACCTCGATATAGTGTGCCTTGAAAAGATTTGTGTACAAGTGGAGAAACTGTACCTTGAAAATATCGGAGGTTTTTCTGTACTTTATTTTTGTGACCCTCGAATTGTATAAAGTGTACTTCGATATACTGTACTTCAAATTAACGAAAACCCAGTTGTGGATAGTGTCCCTTGATTTTGTGTACCCTGTATTAAAGCAGAACGAGCTCTCATATGGTGAAAGTGTACCTTGATATTGTATACTTTGCTTTTCTGTCCCTCAATATAGTGACCCTTGTTTTTCTGTCCCTCGTTTGTACGGCGCATGCGCACCACCCAAGTTGAAATATTTGAACCCAAGTTTCGCATGCCATGTGCCATGCTTCCGTCGTTCAAGTATTCGACGACTGTGAAGGTAGCCCTCTTTCCCAGCCCCTCAAGGACGTCAGACTAGCAACAAACTATGGCGTGCTCAAACAACACCAACACGACAAAATACCGCTAGCTTTGCCCCTGTATAACCTGCATAGCATTTTCATTCCATATACCGAAAAATTTTGGACTTGGTTTTTATGTTTTTTTTTTTTTTTTTTTCTGTGTAATTTTGTACGCGGCATACAGGTCAGGAAAAAGTTTCAATCAACTCGAAACTTTCTTTCCCAAATTGGTGTTATACCAGAATAGGTTGGGATTGTTTTTCAGAAAAATCGGTCAAACGGTGTCTCCGGAAAAAAATTGGAAAGTATGGAAATTCCCCATAAGAATAGGCCGGGGAGAAATACTTGGAAAACCAAAATTTTCCAAAAGCTCTCAAATTTATACTGAATGTGGAAAGATCTATCATACATATTTTAAGCGATTTGTGAAACAATCGAATGTGAAATAACGAAGAAAACGCATTTTTAATGCACTTTTTTACACATCAATAAAAGCAATTAAGAAAGCAATCAAGGAACTATTAAATGTGAGCAACAAGTGTCACCAATAAATTGAAACGTTTAAAATCTGTGATGTATATCAAGAAGGCACTGGTACCATTGTTGGGAAACCAAGGTCCATATACCAACAGACAGCCGCGGATTTTAAACCTTTGAAGTGATCCATGGCCTGTATATGTACATTGAGCTGACAAAATGTTTTCAATTCTACATTTCCATACTTCTAAGCTCATCTCACAACGCATATAAAGCGTTTTCCTAGTATAGGCACCATATTTGCTCCAATGTGACTTCAAGTTATTTATTTTTATTTTATTTATTATTACACTTACAATTGCACAAAAATGCGGTGGTAAGGCCTTGAAACTAGATTAACAAAACTCTCTCAAATCCCCTCTCTTAACACTTCCCTCCGCTCTACCACTTCTTTAAATTCTTTCAACGTCAGGTTACCCTCCGCAATCCCCCCCCCCCCCCCCCCCAAACCATTCTAGTTCTTTTAGGTGTATGATATTCTCGGTTAGGTTAGGTTCAGGCACGTCGTTATGATTCGTGTATTCTTGGGGCGCAGGCCGCAGGTTACATGAAGAAATGACCGCCCAGCCGCAAGCTCAAAGGAGTTGCCTATACCGTTTTTATTCCATTTCTGCTGCTAGCATGTTGTCGTGGTTGTGGTATCCCTTCATGTGTTTTATGCTCTGTTGCTAGCCTCACTTCGTCTTCGTTGAGGGGCTGGAAAACTTGAGGGCTAACTTCACAGTCGTCGTTCTTCGACCATTGCTTCGAACGATCTGACGTGTGTAGTGTTTTAGCAGGAATAAGTTTCACACCACTTTTAGCAATCATTAATTAACGACCTAAACCTAGGGCGATCCACATAGAAACCAGTAAGTTCTGAAATCGGTTGTCATAAAAAAAAGCTCAGTTTAAAAGCCTAGTTGCCCTGTGGGTACTCAAAACATTGGTTAAATCATCAAGTATGGTTACATCATTAAGTATACAGGTTAGACCTGTATACTTAATGGTTACATCATTAAGTATATAGGCCTAGGTGGTTAAATCATTGAAGGCACTGCGGCCAATAACCTAACTTTTTTATATCTGCTGGAACAGTGAGCAAATGATATATTAAATAGATCTTGTAGGCCTATACTGAGTAGGCCTATAAATGGTGATGGTTTGTACTCGTCACTGGTTGAGGATAGGTTAGATCAACATCTGTGAAATTGATGCGTGAGTAGGCCCATGTACATAAAGTACCGACTACTACAAAATCAATGGTACCGGTAGTCTCTAGATAGGCAATGCCGTATGACAGAGCCATCAATAATCAAAAAGTTGGCTGCTCACAGCGCTCCTAGCAGCATTCACTCGCAACAGTGCTCTAGCAGATGAAATTTTCTTGGTGATTACAGCGCTCCTAGCAGGATTAACAGGCGTAACATTACCACGACCTGTTGGACTGTTTAACCAGGGCTCTGCCACTCAATGGTAGGGCCTAGGCCTATGGCTAATTGCCTAGGCCTATGGCGCTTAGCCATCATCATTGAGTTTGTAATAATGCAAACTCAATGCCATCATTCAGGAGACCAGAGTTCGATTCCTGCCAATGGTCGACCTTCCAAACTGAGGTTTTTCGTGATTTCCCTCTGTTGTAGTGAATACCGGCATGGTTACTAATAACAAGCTACGCTGCTTCCTTTCTGTATCTGAAACACCTGTAATAATTTTTTATCCCATCTCACCATCTTCTTGTTGATAGTGGTCAACCGACTTGAAAGTGTTGAGTTTATCGAGTCATTTTAAGTAGTTCCTGTCAAAACAATGCTTCCCTGATTTGAAATAGATTTTTGAATACAATAACAACGCAACAACTACCGGCACATGCAGCACAGTGGTTAACGCGCTTGCTTCATGTGATCCGGGAGACGAGGGGAATTTCGAACCCAGTTCGATCCCCGCCGCCAACCATCTTTACAGGGGTTTTTCATGGTTTCCCTCTGTAGTCTAGGCTATTGCTGGGATGGTTCCTACAATAAGTTGGCCATGACCACTTCCTTCCCATTACCCAAGAACCTTCATCTCATCATCCCATCATCTCATTAATTAATCATCCATCCGACGCCATTAGATATGCGCTATCAAACAGTGCGTCGTTAAACCCAAAATGCATAAAACAAAAAAAAATGCAACAAAACATTACGACAACTGTCTTCTAAAGAAGACGTACTGTTTAGTAGCAGCAACAAGGTGGTGTATTGCCATCTTTCCATTTTCCATTCCATTGAAAACTTGATTATTGTTTGCTTGCTGAATGACCAATAGCTGTGTTGTATGGGGGTATGAATGAGTGGGTGATTATGCAACTACGAAAGGAAGGTTAAGTGAGAGGACACTTACAAAACTCTTTCTTACGCGGGACTCGAATCCACGCCCAACGTGCCGTTAAGCTACGGAGTGTGGCATCACTAACCATAAGCTCGTGTTTCAGCCATGTGCTCCGTGGGTATGTTCCTGAAGGAAGAGTGTTCGAAGGAAGCTCCGCTGAAGAGCTGGAGCGATCTGGACAGCCAGAGCGCGCGGCTGCTGTGCATGCGCACGCGCTGCGAGTCGGGCACGGACGTGTGCCGGCAGCACGAGAGGAAGTACCTCAGCTTGTTCGCGATGAAGGAGAAAGTCTGCTGCGATCCGTTTGAGCTCCATGTCAACCTGGCCAGGAGGAAGAACCTGCGCGAGATCGATTGGCGGCTCATGGAGAAACACTCGGCCGTCGCCTCGCTCGTGCCCGGCAAGAAACTGTGCGGGATGTGTCGGAAATCTCTCGCAAAGAGAAGTGTTAAATGATTCTTATTGATTACACTTTGTATATTTAATACTTGTTAAAATAAAACATGAAAAAAGAGATTTTGTAATAAAAATTAACCAATTGAAGGTAAGATTATAAATTATAATGCTTGAAAAGTTGATTTTTTTCTCATACTATGCACATAACAAAGACTTTCTCTACTTTGTGGGTTGTACACACTTTTCATGGTTGCTGTAGGGGGGGGGGGGGGGGGGAATTGTAAGGAATTGTCCATATCTAAAATGGGGGGGGGGGCCACCCGTGATGCTTCGCGCCCAGGTAACTGCAGAACTTTAGCTTTACAGTATTTGGTGATCATAGTGTGAACAGGGAAGGCTATATAAGATTGTCCTCGCTTCACTCATCCAAAAAGGTCCAATCTAAGTTTATCTATTTTAGATTCAGTTTTCAAATATTGAACATGAAGAAAAAAATATTTTCAATTTATAAATAGTTTATCCTTTTATTGTTCTTTAATCATCTTAGGCCCAGTTTAACAAATTGATAGTTAGTGGATTAAGCAGCAGTTAGCGGATCAACTTATTATCACCCTTGGTTATGTATTTTATTCTCGTACCTTCAACTAATAAACTAGTAATTAGTGGGTTGGCACTTGACCGAGGTTTCTAAAACCGGTCTTAGAAGCATATTTGATCCAAGTTAACAAGTGTCCAGACAGAAGTATGTGATTGCGAGGGTAACCGCTCGCAGGTTACAAGCGTCCTTGAGAACTACCTGTTGAGGCTGAACGTGAAGCCAGGGCCTACTCTCCACGTTGCACAACTCGATCCAAACCTGTATTTTAGGTGCAGTAAAATGTTGCCATAGGATTACACTATGATTTACTCACCGTTTATTGTGAAATAAATGCGGTTGAACACGCAAAATCACACTTAAAACAAGAAAGTAACATGTTTTAAAACTAGGAAAACGCCATATATGCATTGTTAGACGAGCGAATAGTCATAGTATGGGTCAAAATGGGTCAAAACTGCTTCGAGTGGTACCAATTTAGCACATTTTATGTTTTTTCTTCAAAATGGTTGACCCAATCAAGCTGAAACTACCACCCCATGGTAGGTAAAATAGGCCTACAGTTATTATTGAACAATCAATTTGGTACCAATATGTAACTTTAAAGAAATTGCATACAAGAAATTTGAACCCCAAGTAATATTGTTAGAGACAATTAAAAATTGCAATTGACTATAAAAGCAATGAAATCTGAAAGTGCTTCAATACATGTTTTTCTACATGTTTCAATGTATTTGATGTTGTTGGATCATGATTTTGAAAAGGTGACAAAGCGTTACAAAAGTCTTATTCCACTACGTTTCAACGCACTGGGGATATAAACGCTATTTTCACTGTAAAAGCATTATTGATGCTACTTTTTGCAAAATAATATCAACTTGAGAGTAAAAGGGTGAAGTCAGTTGGGGAATTTTTAGAATGAAAGTTAAACTGCAAATGTAGGTGGAGGATGAGGCATAGGTTTAGCCCGGTGGCATAGGCACACTCATTGCAAAAACATTGATTGGGGTGTTTTCCTTATATAACTATTGTATGTTATTTAATGGTTCTACCAATACGTTGTTGTTGTGCCACAAGACGTTATTGCGCTACAATACACGACATTTCAAAACAGTGTTAAATATATAGTTATTGATCTTAACTATAAGAAAACTTCACTATTTGATACACAAGCAACGTTTATTTAATTAAAAAGTAATAATATTACAACACGATGTCACACAGACGTGTTTCGCTTTCTCGTCTAAATTCAAGGGGTTGTGTCTACCTCGACACGCATGCCAACCTAAGGCACCCCTAAAATTACAGCGCTAACAACAGTGACGTGCGGTGGTGTACTTGGGTAGGTATGCGCGTAACAAGTCCGTTCAACAGATGCAGTAGTACTGGGGATTGTCTGGTAGAGCACGCTAGTGTGTATACTTCGGTAACCCAGCACTTGGGTTCAGGCGCGGACTGGCAGGGGGTGCCAGGGTGCGATCACACCCCGGGCTTTTTGACCGGGCCCCTATCGAACATTTGATATAATTATGTAGGCAATATCTATACAAATATTCATTTGTCTATTGCGCAAAAGAATTGCCGAACCTCCATTGTAGTTGAATTAGTTACTATTTCGATTGATTATTCACTGATTATACGTATCCATCCACAAATAATAATCCATCGCAAACAGTTATATACAACACAAATATTAATTTGTGTCGAGATTTGTTTAAAAAGCTACTTAAAAAACATAAAAAACAAACAAATTCGATCAGTGAGGATGCTTCCTTCCGGCGGCCGCTGCGTGGGCATTGTGTGCGCCTGGCGCTAACTTTTACGGGCCTACTTTACAAGCAGCACCCCGGGCCTTTTGGAGCCAGTCCGCGCCTGCTTGGGTTATGATCATACATGAATTCCACTAAGGATGGGGATATTGACCTTGAAATTCAGGTGATGCAAACATATTACAGTACAACCTTGATAGTACGACGTTCAGGGGCGACAGTAAAATCGTCGTATTATCGCGATCGTCGTTATAAATGAAATTTATCCTTTTTTTTTAATTATAGGAAGATGAAGGATTTAGGAAAATTAATTACAATAAGATACTGTATTGTCGTCAACAATTGACATTTATGTTGTAGTCAGTACAGTTATGAATATAACAATAATTATTATTATGTATTAGGTTTGTCGGCGGGTAGGATTTTTCCTACCCGCGGGCTGGAGAGAGGAGAGCGCGTGAGGCGAGTCGTGAGCTTGAGCTTGACTGCATCTTTGCAACGAAGTGTACATATTATTTATTATTGCTTGTTACTTTTTGCTATTAATTCGTCGTAGTAATTGCATTTTTGATACTGTGGGGACCATTTTAATCGTCGTATTATCGCGATCGTCGTTATAATGAGCGTCGTACTAACAAAATAAAATAACATTGAGTCTTATGGGGATTGGCCGGGACTATCTCAAAACGACGTTCTATCGCGATCGTCGTTGTATCGAGCGTCGTACTATCAAGGTTGTACTGTACAACAAATTCGTTTTTCAGACAACTGAAATTGAATAGGTCTCTGTAAGTTTTTTTCAAGTTGTTTCAACCTGCATTTGCCTAGTATTTCTATCTTTTTGATGAATAAAATACATTTATTATACTAGGCAAACGCAGGATGTGCGTTGTACGATGAGCGAGATGTCTATATAAAGTATAATCGAAAACTCTACAAACCTTGATCATTTGAAATGAACTTCATCCGATGTCAGTGAATCTAGAAAGCTGTGACTTCGACAATGCAACATTTTTCAACTAATATTTCTATCTTTCCGATGAATAAAATACATTTATTATATTATTTTCTCCAAAACGCCTGGTCCGAATATCAAACCAAATTTTTATTCATGTATATTATTCTTGTGTTCACATTTGTGGAAAATTTGATGCATATTGAAGAGATTTAATTTTTCAATTTTTTCCGCTCAGCCAAATCTTATGGGGTTTTTAGAAACTTCTAAATGATGTTTCTCAAAAATGGTCCAACCGATTAGACCTCAAAACTATACAGTTCTAAGTTGGATAAGTTTGCATTAAAAAAAAAGTTTTATGTCGAACCGCCAAACCCTGCAACCTGTGCAGTGCTTACAAAAAAAAAACGCACAGACAAAGCTCCGTAAGACTTGAGTAAAAATCTTCGCTACGCTCATTTAATTATTTTCTCCAAAACGGCTGGTCCGAATATCAAACCAAATTTTTATTCATGTATATTATTCTTGTGTTCACATTTGTGGAAAATTTGAATCGTATTAGAGAGATTTTTTTTTCAATTTTTTTCCGCCCAGCCAAATCTTATGGGGTTTTTAGAAACTTCTAAATGATGTTTCTCAAAAATGGTCAAACCGATTAGACCTCAAAACTGTACAGTTCTAAGTTGGATAAGTTTGCATATAAAAAAAAAAAAGTTTCATGCCGATCGGTCAAACCCTGCGACCTGTGCAGTGTTTACAAACAAACAAAAATAAAAAAAACGCACAGACAAAGTTCCGTAAGAGTTCAGTGAAAATCTTCGCTACGCTCATCTAATGATATGAAAAGAAAAAAATTATTTTATAGGCCTATGTACACATGTCTCTAAATATTGTCACATGGCACATTGCTACAAATTTCATTTTTTTTCTCCATTTTACTGAAATTTAGCCTTTTGGTCAAGGATTATGGGTGAGTTTTTTTTTAGTACACCATTGAAAGTGTTTAGATGCACTTTCTAGAAAAATGACATATTTATTGATACCTTAATGCATAATATGTAGTATAATTATCTTCTTTTTTTATATTGGGTGATAACTAAGATCTATGGATGTTGAGATGAAGGTTTGTTGATAACAGGAAGGGAGCGGTTGTGGCCGTATTCTGGGAACCAGCCTGCAACATGATTGTCAAGGGCTAGGTGATCTAGCTTTCCTTTACGAAAGAAGCAAGCCATTGATTTTTTTTTTTTTTGTTATATATTATTTCAACTCACTTCAACGTCTAGATTTAGGCCTACTAGTTTTAAAGTAGATTAGTGAAACAATTAGGGGTTTAGTGATAGAACTGTATAAATTCTACCACTTGTTCAGAAAAAATTGCCCAACATAATAGGCTACGGAGGATGGTGAAATATAAAACCATTTGGGGGTGGGCCATAATTGATTTTTTTACTGTGCATCTTTTTTTTAAAGATTACACTATGAGTGTATTGTTAGAGAAAAATTATTGTCCTGGAAAATGACCAATCAATTGACTCTTTGACTTCTCACTCTTCGGGGCTTAGTGATAGATATATAGGCCTAATAAATGGCATGACATGCCCAGGAAATCTCTAGCTCTTCAGTAATTTTTATTGGCGGAATGGTTGGGTGAAAACAAGTTTGTATTCTCGTCACATGTTAGGCCTATAAATGTATCGTTAAAATATTAGTAAGGAGTGTTGTTTCAAGGCGCTCAACGAGTATCTCGATTATCTTACCAGTGCCGGACAATTATTACTAATCAATTGGCATTGACCCCTTTATTGAGAATATACTGGAAAACGATATACACACCTTAGTTTTCACATTTCTGAGCCTTCCTTATTCATACATTCATGTAATTTATTTCTTATACTCACAGCCTTTCAACCTGTAAATTTTCATTGACAAACTTTGATCTCACTACTGATACGTTTTTCTGTGTAATCATTCATTTTACGAAAAAAGAATCAATCGAATTTCTTCGAACTCGGTAGAAATATGTACTGGAACGAAATCAACATTAACGTCGTGACAAACGGATGATTTTCTAACTTTCCCAAAATTTCCACCCCCGCCAAGCCCAAATGGTTGCAAAATTTCCACCCCCGCCAACCCCAAATGGTTGCAAAATTTGCTGACCTCCTTAGCCTATTTTGTTGAGCTATTTTTTCTAAGCATGTAGTACAATTTATACGTTCCTATCACTAAACCCCTAATTCTGTGTCAGGCTAAATCAGTCTACCTATACTGGTTGTAGTTGTAAGATCAAGTTTTGATCTGCTGTGACAGCACAACCCTAAAGCTAGCCCTATAAATATGGTGACACTGCAGCACTGAGTACATAGACTTATGGCCCCTTTAGACGATCAAGATTATCTTTCTGGTATTGGCAAGATAGCTTGCCCATATTTTCTTGATCGTCTAAACGCTCCGGCAAGATTCTTTGTGATTCATGTAACAACGCAAGCGTCAGCCATTGGCTTGATTTCGGGCAAGCTTGCCGAAAAGTAGAGCCTTTTCCAACTCCAGAAAAGATCTTGCCGCTGGTAGCAAGATCGAGGCAAGAATCTTGACGTCGTGTAAAGGCGTACTAGGAAATCTGTGTACTCTACTTTTTTCGGCAAGATCTTGCCAATAAATTTTGATCGTCTAAAGGGGCCATTACAAGCGGGTCGGACTTACCCGGACGGATTTGTTCAGGAGAGTTCGGCTCCTTGGTCCGAGCCCGAGAAGATTGTTCAGATATGTTTATTAGATGAGCGTAGCAAAGACTTCCATTTCACATACCAAAAAAATGGGCTTCGTATTTTTTTCTTTTTGTAATTTTGTACGTGGCATACAACCTGTCAGGAAAATTGACTTATACACTGCAAGCTCTTTTGAATATTGGTATCACACCAGAATAGGTTGGGATTGTTTTTCAGAGAAATCGGTTGAACGGTTTCACCGGAAAAAAATTGGAAAGTTTGAAAAATCCCCATAAGAATAACCCAGGGGGGAAAAACTACAAAAACGAACAAATTTCAAAAGCTTTCAAATTCATACAGATTATGAAAACAACCATCATACACATTTACAATAATTTGTAGAACAATCGGATGAGATGTAACGATGAGAACGCAATAAAAGTATACATTTCATCGAATATCAGGATCAAAATATGTATTATGTACTGGTAATGCAAAGTGTATTTGCGACAGGTTGCTCTATAAATAGCAACAAACCGGCACATGCAGCGCAGTGGTTAACGCGCTCGCTTCATGTGATCCGGGAGGCGAGGGGAATTTCGAACCCACTTCTATCCCCGCCGCCGACCATATTTACAGGGGTTTTTCATGGTTTCCCTAGCTGTAGTCTAGGCTAATTTTTTTAATTTTTAGGCTGGTTTCTATAATAATTCGGCCATGACCGCTTCCTTCCCATTACCCAAGAACCTTCATATAATCATCTCATCATCTCATTAATCATCCATCCGACGCCATTAGATCTGCGCTATCATAACAGTGCGTCGTTAAACCAAATATAGAAAAAATAGCAACAAATTAAGTAAGTTAAGTAAGGTCTTTGATAGTTCGAGGTAATCCACGGTCTGTAGACGTAGATTAAGCTGACAGAATATTTTTTAATCCCAGATTTCCATACTTCTACCACCTATATACTTAATGCTTCTACGCTCATCTCACAACGCACATTCTGCGTTTTCCTAGTAACTCGATTGTTGGTTGTGTCCATACGGATCAAGCGGTATGACGCCTTACTTCTAGTTATTACTTTTTAAATATTATATCAATGCTTTTGGCCAAAGGATATGGGTCAGGAAGATTTTTTCTTCCAAACCTATATTGTTTAGCGATCGATATTGAAATGATTCTTTATAAGGAAACGCACAGAACCGAACCCTCCCGAATGAATCCAGCAGGGTGGAAATTGACCCGTGCGTCATAGACTTGACCATTAAGTTTATAGGTAAGCTCAATGACTGGACCTACTACGGTAATAGAAAACCAAAACCAAAATCTCCAACAAAACGGCATGCACTGCTTCAGTCAAACACGCCGTCTTCAGTGCAAAAAAACTTCACATAGACCTAGGCCGATGATACATTTCATCACATGCCTATTAGGTGCTGGTCTCAAATATGTAATATTGCTCATTTAAAATACTGTATACTTTTCAGAACATATTTATTGAAATAATCACAATGCACTTTGCATAATTTACAATTATTAACCAAACAAATCCACAAGGAAATCCTTACGCTGGTCATCTTTGTCTTTCGTCTTCTTACGTTTAAGTTTCTTTTGTGAAGTAGAATTTGCCAAGTCTAATTTCAGTTTGGCATGATTCTGTCTTTGACGCGGTAAAAATAGAGGAGACTCTGAAGAAGTTTCTTCATTACTTCCATACTTCTTCTTCAAGTTTTGTAAGTTTTCGCTAACATCCACATTGTGTGAAAAATAATTTGCTTCTTTCTTGACTTGTTGTATCTCGATACGAAGTCGTTGACGATGTACAGCTCTTTCATACGCTAACCGTTCGTTTAAATGAACCCACTTGAACCGAGGTAAATATTTCATGTTCCACATTTGATCGTACAACTTACAGTCCTTTTTTCCACCAACCAATGTATTATTAAGAGCTGCAGCTACTAGCTTCGCCACTCTTTTGCTTTCAAACTCGACCCAACCTTCAGTAAAATATCTAGGCCATTTTTTATGCGTAGATTGTGTTTCCTTCTTTGCAGTTTCAGGCAGTTGCAGAAATATTTTTCCGACAGTTCCATACACACTTAGCATTGATCTAAGTTTGTTGACTTGCATCCCAATGGGTACTGTTGCTAAATAGATAATACCAGGTTTTCGTTTTTTCACATCGTCTGGAAACTCATCCCCTAATATAACTGATTTATTTTCTTCTGACATCGCATCACACGCCTCTCCTTCATTTTCTTCTGACATCGCATCACACGCCTCTCCTTCAGCAGTCGCCATCTTTAAATATCAACGTTCTCAGTTCTCACCACCAGAGGACCAGGAAGTTGGCTCCTGGCTCCTGGCTCCCTGGCTCCCAAACGTAAATGTAGGGGAGCCAACACTTGAAAATCAAATGTTACCACGTGCGATGTTCCGAAATATTCCATTGCAGTGGTGTTGCCAACAACAGAAAGTCGAAGCCAAAAAATGTTGTTACAGAGAGATACAAAATGTGTGCAATTTACATCCGGTACTTCAGATTCTTGTCAACTGGAAACTGTCGGAACATCAGCTTGTACACATCAAGTTTTCGAGAAATATATTATTCATTCGAAAAACATTTTTGGGAGCCAGGTTTTTTCAATAATGGAAACATTTATTGAATAAAAGCGGGGGAATAAAAGTTTGACGATGTCCGCACATGAGAACACACCGGATCGTATTCGAACGTGATCCGAGACGAATGACCGTCTCAATTCGGAATGTACACATCAAGTTTAGAAAAAAAAATACAAAATAAATTAAAGAAGAGTTCTTTCATATTGGCGAAAATTAGAAAAGCTAGCAGAAAAATGTTGCAGTGATAGATAGATATTCACAGCTCCCTAGATTCGTTGGTATGGGGCTGTCCATAAATGATGTCACACAATTTTAGGGTATATCGAACCCCCCCACCACCCTTGTCCGAGTTGGTCACAGAGATGATACCCCCCTTTAATGATGTCACAATCAGGCCAATATTTACCTCTCCCTCATGAAATTATTCATGCGAATTCGGAAAAACTGGGATTGGGATATTGAAATCTGAGTTTTCCTTGATTTTTTAGGCCCCCTAAAAACCACCTAACCCTAAATTCTGCATTAAAAGATAATTTCATACAAATTATATGGCGCCAACTTATTTTCCTGAAAATTGAAAGAAAGGAATAATATGTAGTGCAAATGTGGATGTCACATTAGTGTATACCCCCCCTCCCCCCTTGTCAAACATTGTCACATGGTTGATGACCCCCCCTCCCCCCCAAAATGTGGATGTCATTTATGGACAGCCCCTATCTAGTGAAGTATATTTTCTAAGCGACAAGGTGTGTAGAGTTTTCGATTATACTTTATACAGACATCTCGCTCAACTCACAACGCATATTCTGCGTTTGCCTGGTTGTATAAAATAGCGCTCGGCGGTATATGACAAAGCGGCGAATATACTATACTTCCACGTATGTGTATGATCGATTCGATCACCCGTCTTGTAATCTTCTACTACTAACGACCTACTGTTTCGAGCTGTCAATTTCGACTATCGTGACATACGTTGATGGCTCGGGTACAAGTTACTATCAACGGCAGTGACGTTCGAACGTACATTCCAAACACATATGATAATTCCGTTCTATTTGATAATGAATGCAACTTTAGCGGTTTCGGGTTACCTTCGAGAGATGAAGCTTCCGATCGACAGTTTGTCCTATCCCACACACTTAGCGTACGGGTGGTTCAAGCCTTCAGCATTCTCTTATCAATACAAGTACTAGGAAAACGCCTTATATGCGTTGTGAGATGAGTTTAGAAGTATGGAAATGTAGAATTAAGAACATTTGGTCAGCTCAATGTACATATACAGGCCATGGATCACTTCAGAGGTTTGAAAACCGCGGCTGTCTGTTGGTATATGGACCTTGGTTTCCAGAGGCGGACTGGGCTATCTGGCAACCGGGCATTTTCCCGGTGGCCCGCCTCACTTAGAGCCGGCACTTATAGACTTATGCCTATAGTTTATGCAAATATGAACGTATTGAGATAAACACGTAATATTATATTTGCAAGACAACACTACAGTCCCTCAGAAAGTATGCAATGATGGGAGTGGTGTTCGTACGATACAGCATTCACAATATACAGTGAAACGCAGAAAACATAATTAGTATTATAATATAGTCAGTGACGTAACTGGGAATTTTGGGCTATATATTATATGTTATGCTATACAACAGTACCCTAGGGCTGTTTGAGAAGATTTGCCAGGGCCGGAATATTTCCCCAGTTCGCCCCTGTTGGTTTCCCAACAATGGTACCTGTGCTCTCTTCATATCCATCACAGATTTTATTTTTAATCGTTTTAATTTATTGGTGACACTTGTTGCTCACATTTAATAGTTCCTTTAAATTGCAGTTTAAACAGTTTCGGCCACTTGTACTTTATAATTTATTTTGAATAATAATAATTTGTTTATTTTGAATTATTCTCTGGTTCTTCTGATGAGATTCTCGAAATAATAATATTTGGGCAAATTTTGATTTATATATGGTTTGATTGAACCAGAATCAAAAGTTCCTTTTCTACGTAGAAATGAAAAATAATTCGAAAAGAAGACGTACATTTGCTCCAAGCTCTCGGGGCTCTCCATCTTGTGATGAATATAAATTGCGAGTTTTCATCACTGAAATTTCTTGTTTGTTTGTCAAAATACAATGAGTTTTTATTACTCTTCAATAATATTGATTCTTATATTATAAAACTTTATTCTTATTTATAAAACACATAATATTCTAAATTTTAATTATTGCTTCAACGATTATGATCATCATCTTTGATTATTATTACTTTTACATCATAAATTTTTCAGAATTATTACAATGAATAAAATACAATGCAAGCTACTAGAAGTTCCCTGATACGATGCATCTTTTAGGAAAAGGACTAGAACTGCAATAGCATATATTTGAGTACAGGCCGCAGTTCAAAGGAAGTCATATGTAATGACATTTTAAAAATTAAACCCTTGAATAGTACAAACAAATTATATCTCTTGTCATAATAATAATCATAATATCATCTTGATACAGTAATAATCTTTCGAAATATAAAACTCGATTTATTCGCAGACTAAATTAGAAGCAGTGTTGGTATACTGGCACTAAAGGTAAAGTGCACCAAACAGCTGTTCACACTGAGCACGAGGTAGGCAACCGAGCTAACATGCCTGGTCGTGGGGTCGTGGTCGTGGCAATGTCTTGTGTCTAGTGTTTTGTCAATGATAATAATGAAACGTAGGCCTATATATTTGTTCATATATTTACACCTGTAAAACATATCTATGTATTTTTCATTTGCATTCCAAGTTTAATTTACCATTTTATATTATCGAATTAAGACTGAATGTGAAGAAATTACTATTGTAGGCCTATAAATTGAACAATGATTTCTGCTTCATCGACCAATTGTCAACGGTCCATAACTTCAAAACGCTTGAAATGGAAAAATCTTAAATTTTGTATTCAAGCTATTCTTATATCGTGCTATGGACGGATCAAATGTAGAAAATATAATATGGGATAGGTCAACAACCAAATGCTAGGACTATTGTAGTGACAGGTAAAAATGCAGGAGAAGCACATGAAATCTGTTATAATAGTGTTTATTTATTCTGTTGAACACATACATGTTATTGAATACGTAAATTATTAAGAAAGTCGTACATTATAATTCAATACTCATTTACCGAGTATAGACAAATTGTTGAAAAATATTTGTTCAGTTTGTTTTTGATCGTGATGTCAGCAAGTCTCTTCATTCTCGCGGGCAGTTTGCAGTTTGTCATAGAGAATCACACCGGTGTAGGGCGGACTCTTCGGAGCAGCGCTAATTTGTGAATATGATAATTATCTCGTGTTCCAGTGTTGTGGATTTTGATACCAATAATTATTTTGAACTTAATAAATTAGGACTGAACAAATGTATTACAAATCTGGTTATAATTGACAACGCGCGCAGAAATAATTGCCACCTGTCTTGAACGGCATTGATGAAATTAAAGTAGTCCATAAAACTGTATTCTTAGGACTAACAATCGACAAAATATCAAAATGGAGAAAACATGTAAAAACACTCCATTTAAGATTAAATAAAGCATGCTATGCATCGAGAATAATCCGAGGTCAGTTGAAGTTAAGATGGTTATCATGGATATTTCGAATCAGGTATGAGACATGGACTCATATACTGGGGTGGTATGAAAGTCAGTGAAACTATTTCATAGTGCAAAAAACTATCACGAAACAGACGATTTTCATGTATATAGGACGGGGGAAACTTCCACAGATGTTTTAATATTTACACCATATTAACTTGAGTGTCCCACTAGAATAATTCTAATAACGGCTTGCTGAATAAGTATGAAACTTCATGGTGCCTCTTGTGGCACGATTTGTGTGATTCATTTGATGTATATATTTTTGGTGCGCATTCTAACTTCAATCTACCATTTTACATTATCGGATCAAGAATGAATATGAAGAAATTATTAGTACATAAAATTAATTAAACAACGATTTTAGCTTCATCGGCCAATTTTCAACGGTCCATAACTCCAAAACGCTTCCCGACGAGTATAACATTTGACATTCAATATTCAAGCTAGGCCTATATCCACATCTAGGGATGACCGAATTTAAAAAAATACATGGGATTAGTCATGCACCACCAATTAATTCCATAGGGAATGTCGCTGAAGTGAATATACTGCAGGACGGTTCCTTTGAGGTCCGCTTCCTTCCCATTATCCAAAAACCATTATACAATAGTGTGGATGTAAACTAGGCAAACGCAGGATGTGCGTTGTACGATGAGCGAGATGTCTATATAAAGTATAATCGAAAACTCTACAAACCTTGATCATGAAATGAACTTCATCCGATGTCAATGAATCTAGAAAGCCGTGACTTCGACAATGCAACATTTGTCAACTAATATTTCTATCTTTTCGATGAATAAAATACATTTATTATATTATTTTCTCCAAAACGGCTGGTCCGAATATCGAACCAAATTTTTATTCATGTATATTATTCTTGTGTTCACATTTGTGGAAAATTTGAATCGTATTGGAGAGATTTTTTTTTCAATTTTTTTCCGCCCAGCCAAATCTTATGGGGTTTTTAGAAACTTCTAAATGATGTTTCTCAAAAATGGTCCAACCGATTAGACCTCAAAACTATACAGTTCTAAGTTGGATAAGTTTGCATATGTAAAAAAAAGTTTCATGTCGATCGGTCAAACCCTGCGACCTGTGCAGTGTTTACAAACAAACAAAAAAAAAACGCACAGACAAAGCTCCGTAAGACTTGAGTGAAAATCTTCGCGACGCTCATCTAATAAAACTTGGAAAACATCTTGCAATCTCCTATGACTATAAACGATCAATTAATAGAGCTAAATTCAAGAAGGTGAAGCCGTAGAAAATTGACCCAAGTACCAGGGAAACAGAATACCTCAACAGGTATTCCGCCTGACACAAATGAATACAAATATTCTATCAAACCTCAGCTCTCCTACCAGAGGAGCAGAATGTACCAACAGGTTAGGTAATAATTCAAATATATTTTCAAGTATCTCAATAACTTTGCAAATGTTCCATGTCTAGGTAGCTTAGTTGCTAGCGTTGGTGGATTCGGATCTCGATGCGAAAGGTCCTGGTATCGAATACCATTGAGGACTGCTTTTTTTCTGTCATATTTTGTTTAATATATCCATATGCAATTGTACAAATCCTCAATGGACATTAACTCAGAGATAATTCCTCTCTTCACTGGATAAATTAATCACACTGTAATAACTCTCATTACTGAATTAATCTAAGTAATTGTCGAGTGAAATATAACAAAAAAGCAGCTCTGTATGGGATTCGATAGCGAGCCTCTCCGGACCACTATCCGAAATCGTCTGCGCTAGCCACTCGGCTACCTGGACATATGAATTTTGGAAAGTTGTCGAGATACTTAAAGAAGATATTATAAATAAAACTCGACCTGTCGATTGCTCTGCTACCCTGGTAGGAATACTGGACTGTTGACCAATTTGCTCGAAAACTTTTGTTCGTGGAAAATTGACTCAAGTACCAGGGAAACAGAATACCTCAACAGGTATTCCGCCTGACACAAATGAATACAAATATTCTATCAAACCTCAGCTCTCCTACCAGAGGAGCAGAATGTACCAACAGGTTAGGTAATAATTCAAATATCTTTTCAAGTATCTCAATAACTTTGCTAATGTTTTAAGTCTAGGTAGCTTAGTTGCTAGCGTTGGTGGATTCGGATCTCGAAGCGAAAGGTCCTGGTATCGAATACCATTGGGGACTGCTTTTTTTCTTTCATATTTTGTTTAATATACCCATATGCAATTGTACAAATCCTCAATGGACATTAACTCAGAGATAATTCCTCTCTTCACTGGATAAATTAATCACACACCCCGTATAACCTAGCTGTTGGTGGGGTCGTTAAGCAACATTGATTAATCACACTGTAATAACTCTCATTACTGAATTAATCTAAGTAATTGTCGAGTGAAATATAACAAAAAAGCAGCTCTGTATGGGATTCGATAGCGAGCCTCTCCGGACCACTATCCGAAATCGTCAGCGCTAGCCACTCGGCTAACTGGACATATGAATGCTGCAAAGTTGTCGAGATACTTGAAGAAGATAATATAAATAAAACTCGACCTGTCGATTCAGGTATCAACAGGTATTCCACCTGACACAAGTAAATTCTCAAATATCTCGATAACTTTCTAGGTAGCTGAGTTGCTAGCGTTGACAGTCTCCGGAAATTGATGAGGAAGGGCTTGATATCGAATACTACCATGAAGTTTGTTTTTTGTCATATTTTGTTTAACTAGATGCAGTTGTGCTAATCTGTAATGGATATAAGCTTGAGAGAAAAAGCCTTTTTGTCAGATAAATTACTCACATTTCAATAATTTACATTACTGAATCAAACTAGGCTACTGAATTAGATTAAATTTAATACCCTGATTTCTAGTGAGTTATAACATATTTCACACTGAATGATGTATTATTAGGAGTATAACCCTCAGATATGGAGAACAACACAATAAGTACATTGTCATTACAAGATTGATTGATTTAATGAATTTATGGACAAGAACAACAATACATATTGACAGTACAATTCCAGTTGTATTCACAATGATAATCAAACTCCGTAAAATTGATAACTGGTAAACAGAAAAATGCATCTATAAGAAGTAAATGGAATCTCACATAAATAATAATATTGTATGTCAAAAATTCGATTCGATTCAAAAAGATCAGTTCAATTAAATCTTAGTATTTAAAAATGGTATTTTCCAACCATCACATATTACAACTATATTATAACTGTATATTTTTGATATGCATTGTCAAAATTCATCCAATTATCATGAAAAGTGTGTATGTTGCCATAAATGTTTGATTGCATGGTTTTAAGAAAATGCTTTCGTATGCACTGACTCTAGGACATTAGGTTGTTCTGTGTAGCTGGCTATACCACTTTGAGAGATTGGAGGAAGGACAGACAACTTAAACAAAAAGGATGATAGCCATAGACGACCAAATACATGGAAAACAGTCATTATGAGCATGGATAGCAAAACCATCACCAAGATCAACAAGAATAACTCGAATGAAGGTGGTGAATTTTTATTGGATGAGCTAAGCGAAGTCTCAATCTCACTCGACTCGAAAAAAAAGTCCTTTTTTTTTTTACCTTTGTTTTTTTGTTCGTGCTCTACATGTCAAACGAAAATTCAAATTCAATTGAAACTTGGCATGCTCAAGTGTCATCATCTGGATTGAATTCCATTGTTTTTTATACGCAATCGGTTGCACCACTTCTGAGAAAACTAATTTTCCATTCTCCCAATTACCCATAAGAATAAGCCGGAGAAAAATTTTCGTAAAAAAAATATCCTTCGAAAAAATTCAAATTTATAATAATGATACACATTATTCCAAACTTTCACTTGAATCCAATCAGTCGTTTTGAAATAACAAATTATATAATGACATTTTTATATATCGTTCAGAGCTTTTAAGAAAACAAATTAAATACAAGCAATAGGTGTCACCAATTAATGAAAAACGATTGAAACAAGGCCTTCTTTATTATCAGAGAAATTATTGAGAGTGAGTAATGAATATAAAAGGAGGGTAATGACTTAATTGTTTGGATCTCAATGTGTATATATGAATACAGCTGTCATTACGTTTCATATAGTAGTCTAATATTACATATATTAAACTGCATCTAATATTACCTTCATTAGAATAGTCCATGTCCTACGAAATAAACCAACAAAATGGAAAGATTGAATTCTAACTTGAATGCAGTCAAAACATCACCTTGATATAACTTTTTGAAAGAATTCAATTTCATTCTTACTAGCTCATCCATCAACGCGGAAACACATAACGCGTTTTCCTAGTAGTTTAGGATAGGTCGGATAGATTGTGTCCGGTTAGGTTGGTTGGGTTAGTCCACCGTGGGTTAGTCGTTTTTTTTTTTTTTTTTTAAATGTTGATTAACGACCCCTCCAACAGCTAGGTTATACGGGGGTACGAATGAGCGGATGATAATGAAACTATGAAGAGATGATAGATGAAAGGACGTTTACAAAAACCCATGCCTTATGCGGGACTCGAATCCACGCCCAACGGTGACTTCAGTTACTACCGCTAGCGATAATTGACTTAGCCACCGGGGCGGCTGGGTTAGTTGTATCAGGTAATCTTTCGTCAATTTAGATTACTCGCAACAACAACGCGCGCCACAGGGTACGACATTATACAAGTCTCGAGAGGCTATATAATACTGATTATGCTCTCTACACAAGACTAGCTGCACATAGACCTTCATGAACTTGTGTGTAGTAAATAACTCTATGAACAGGAATGGCCGTTCACATGAAACTAAGACACATGCTGAACATCCTACCCAGTCACACTTTCTTTCCTGTAATCGTATACTGGGGCTGCCCTCGGTAGCTCAGAAAGCTGAGGCACCGCTCCGCTGAGTTTGATAAACATCAGCTCATTCGTACCCCGTTATAACCTAGCTGTTGGTGGGGTCGTTAAGCAAACAATAATCACAATGGTATACTGAATCTGAGATGGGTGGTCCAGTGTCTAGCATGTAAAACTGTAATTCAGGAGACAGGGGTTTAATTCCTGTCAAGGTAGACCATCCTGACAGGGGCATTCCGTGGTTTCCCTCTGTCGTTGAAGTGAATACAGGCCACGACCGACTCCTTCCCACTATCCAAAAACACCTAATCAAATAACATTATTCATTCCATCATCTTATTCATTATTTTTCGATGCCAATAGATCCTAGTCATCAGTACAGTGCGTCGTTAAACCCAATAGAAAATATACCGTACATATTCTAGGGATTCTTTTCATTCATTTTTAAAATCTCTCTTGCCTAAATTGACCAACAGTTTTGGCCTCTTTACTTTATAATCTATTTTAAATACGGTAATAGTAATACTAATTTGCTTGTTCGGAATTATTCTCTCCTTCTTCTCATGACGTTCTCGAAGTAATAATATTTGGGAAAATTCAGTACATTGCTTCAGTTTGATTGAACTAGAATCAAAAGTTCCTTTTCTACCTGAATCTACCGCATCTCGGCGCGTGTTTTTGTCTACGTGTTTGTTGTACTTACTTGCGCATATACCGTGGTCAGCACCTTCGTATACACTCGATATTTCTATTGTGTGAGTGTGCGTTTGAGTGTTTACAATTATGATGACTTACTTCTTCTAGTTTATGGTATTCCATGGTATCATTCGTTTTTGTTTTTTTTTAGATATGAATGTGAAATTTGGGATCATATAGATAATTAATTGGATGAGCAAAGCGAAAACTCAATTTCACTCGAGGACTTTTCCACTTTTTAACACTTAACAGCGTATCTGCTACTTTCACTGTTGAATCTGTTAAAATCAGTAAAATTAATAAAATAAAATTACAATGAGTAAAATTGAATGTAGTGAATAATATAAGATGGCAGTGACACAATAATTGAAAAGGTGCATCATTACACCTTTCCATTATATTTCATATAAATATGCCTGTGTCACATTGTTTCTTTTTTTCTATGGTTATGTAATAAATGATTATAATAATTATAATTACAACCAAATACAATCAAGACCCAAGCAATATAAATTTCAATTTTCTCCACAAAGGTTAGTACAGCAGCCACCTTAGATTATTGAAACCGGTAGAAATTGATATTGTTCTGCTTTCTACCCCATAAGATTTCAATGGTAATAAATAAAATATGTCATTGCTAATCGTTACTAAATCTGTAATCACCTAATTCAAAGTATTTTGATTATTACAACAGCTGACAGATCTTATCCCGTGAAACCTCAACGCATCGTTTCCTTGCTTCCATTATTCATTCCCACCCTTCTATCAATTAACCAATCTTACATTTTCCTGGATGGACAATTTTTTGGAATGGATCCAACGTTCTTTTACTGGTTCCTATAAAAATCATATCTTATAGACGTTTCACTGTATGCATTTGTATATTACAAAAAAGAAAACATAAACAATTGAAATGAATCACAGCAAATACAATAATAATTATATGATACTACGTAATACCCAAGGTTTACGCAAGTAGCGTCACACAATAATACTCTTCAGAATGAATTTGTCAGGCTCTTCCAGAGACCACGAGTCATGACGTAGGCATTACCGATTCTGTACAGAAACATAAACAGAATCGATTAATGTCTATAGATAAAAACTCAGAAGATTTTGATGTTTCGGCTGTATCGCATTGGTCACTGTAGAGTAGGTAGTAAAATTCTCATTACTTTACTACCTACTCGACTGTGACCAAGGCAATAGCCGAAACGTCAATGCCTTTGTTAACAATCATCTCAGTGTTCTATCAACGGGCTCTCCACTATGAGTGACTACTTATAAACCTCCGTTCTTTCCCTTTTACCAATTTCAAACGAGTTAAATTGTTAATCAATACAGTAGAACCTCTTTAGTAATTTTCTCTTTAGCACATTTTTCATCCTAGTACCGTATTGTCCCGAATATAAGCCGAGGGTTTTTCTCGAAATTGCGAGTCCAAAAGTCACCCTCGGCTTATATGCGGATCTCGGCCTAAAATCGGTCAAAAACACGTTTTTTTCTAAATTTGATTGGGTGCACTACACATGCACACTCTTAACAATGGAATCAACTTGAAACTGCAAAATATTGCACTAAAACACGTTTAATAACTGTTTTATCACGAAGAAGCATCATTTTCCCGTTATCCATCAATTTTATTTGACGCGCAGTAATAAACAAAGGCACGTTGAGCTGTTAGCTGCATTGTCTTGTCAGACCTTGACGAGTAGACGGGCCATATGACGATCGCGTGTCATCGGCACTAGCCGAGTACACACGATCGTGAGGCCCCTCTCAACGGTTTCTCACACGCAGTTGGCATAGCTTCCTCACGCGCGCAATACGGAATTGACTAAATTCTAACTCGGAAGAGTGATGATTTACGTGGAAAGCAGATAAACCCTTTTTTCAATTGTTGATCTAAAAGTTTGGGGGTCGGCTTATATTCGGGACAATACGGTAAGTTTTATTTTTTGATCCCATCTATATGCTCTCACATGTTGAATAGTTTCTTTAGTACATTTTTCTATTTAGTAAGTTTTTTTCAGTCTGGTCCCCTGAAAAACGTACTAAAGAGATTCCACTGGATTCATCACGGACTTCTGAACGGTAAGATTTACTAGAAATCAAGTACCTCGGCCCTAGCTGTCACGTTGCTGGAGTTGAACTCAGTCCCGTGAAACTCTTATTGCTGACCAGAACCCGAGTCTGATGCAGTGAAACGCTGGCAAGTCGTACAAACGATTGCTCCAAGTCTACGTAGAATTACCCTTTATTATCACATAAAACCGATAAAATGCTATTTGTAAAGATATCTACTACAGTATTTTGGATTATAGCCATTGTACTGTACGATGGATAGGCAACAGTATTCAAAAGTGAAATTATTCTAGAGATATATTTAGGGGTGTGCGAGTCCAGGTTTTCGAACTCGAGTCCGATTCTTCTTAAAATTATCGAGTCCGAGCCGAGTCTCGAGTCTTTTTTTCAACATTTAAATTTAGGATGATTTCAGGCACTATCAGTAGGCCTACAAAACTTCAACTTCAAATAATTATAATGTGCTGGTTAGAAGTCATCAATAAATGAAAGGGGTAAATACAAAGGAATAAATAAAAAATAAGAAAGGGCATATTCATTCTCGATTTACATTCATTAATTCACTTTATGTTGAATTAACTTAAAGTTGTTGCTTAAATTAGGCCCTGCTTGTATGTAGTAAATAGTAAATACATATGCGAGTATTTTTGATACCATTTCAAAACCACAGTAACTTCCCAATATCTTTGGTTGCCATATTATTGAATCTGTTGAACATATCATTCGTGCTATGTAGATCAAAACTATAGAATAGAGAATTCAAACTTCGGAATCGGCGGCAAATTCAAAGACTCGAATGGACTCGAAAATCGAATCTAAAATTACTTCCGCGAGTCCGAGTCCGATCCTGGCGGAGACTCGGACTCGGACTCGAAATTAGGTAGACTCGCACATCCCTAGATATATTTAGATACAGCTTGAAAAAGGAAACGTGCTGTTACCGCGCCAATTCTGCTGGTTTCTTTAATATTGCACTACGCATCTATTGTTTATTTTCGATTGTACACTTTTTATAGCCTATTCGATTTCATGCAAAAAAATACAACGGCAAAAATACGTATTCGCCATTTTCATCACACAGCATTTCTACGTCTACATTCATGAAGTCTTCTTCTCGTAAACATCTCTCCATATGGATTCAATTGAATCCATAAAAAAAACAGTAGGCCTACCAGTTGATCACGTAAACGTTCGAGACGACAAAATCTATTTCACAATAGGCTACAGCGTACGGTATTTCGAACTTGAAATCGGTCCCCGGCTGAAGGTCAATGTGAATTAATATGGATAATCTGAATTGCAGCCAAACCATAAAGCTAGGTTCCCATGACGATTTTTTCACGTGACGTCCGTCAAAACATCGGACGGCATCGTTGGTGTCAAATAGATCGTGTTCCCATACCGTTTTTTTCCCGTCACGTGAGGATGCGTTCTGTCGGCAGAAACTAGAACTTTTTTACGACAACCATCCAAATCAAAGGTTCAAACATGACGCTATATTAGGCACGCAAATTATCTAATGTCCTCGATGAACATTTCGGGATAGAAACTCATCATTAAAAATGAATAATTGTGTTTAACCTCAAAATACAAAACAGCGTGTGATTTTGCGCGCGATTATAAAACAGTAATATCGAAATAAAACGGAAATGCGACGATGCGATTCTACATTCAATTGTTGGTAGTGGACACGACTTCCGTAAATCGTCCCGTGCCGGCCGACGTGAAAAATTGGAATTGACTCTACTTGGACGGGGAAAAATCGTTGCCTCCCACCGTTGCTTTTTCTTGCGCGTGATTGGTTGAACGTTGACGTCGGCCGAAGTTTTGACGGACGGGACGTGAAAAAAACGCCATGGGAACCTAGCTTAATTCAAACTAATATTTCGTCCCTTCAATTGCTTCAACACCAATTTCGAATTGGCTAATCCAAAACAGTTTTGAGTAAATTCCTTGAATTCATCATTATTTCCCAATTTCCATCATTTTAAATTGACAATGAGTCGAAGCACGCTCGGCTGTTCCATGCTTTATGTGTGGCTGTGTGCCATCCGGCCGAAGCCGTCCGAATGCAGTTGACCTTGACGAAGTTTCAGCTCGGAACACTCGTTCATCCGACTCGGGACGGCCGAGCGCCAATAGAAACGGGCCATATGAGGATCGCGCGTCACGGAGATAGCCGAGTACACACGATCAGTGAGGCCCTTAGCAACGGATCTATTACGTAGTCTCAGCCGGTGACATAGCTTCCTCTAGCGCGCAATACGAAATTGACCAAATTCTAAGCGGGAAAAAAAAACTATTTGATAAATCCAAATTTTTATAAATCGAATGAATTTTATTTGGTCCCTTCGATTTCGGATCAACGAGGGTTTACTGTATAATTGGAACTTGAACCGTCACGCCAAACTGAACGATCCAACACATTTATCGCCGATGTTACATAGCTCTGGAAAGACCACAGTACGAATAGAGCAAATAGCACAGGTGATGTCCCAGCCCGAAAGTACGGTTACGATAGCTGTAATCCAAGCTACTGCTAATACGTCGTGACACAGCACGGCCATCTTG
Source organism: Brachyptera putata (assembly GCA_907164805.1). Lineage (NCBI taxonomy): Eukaryota > Metazoa > Arthropoda > Insecta > Plecoptera > Taeniopterygidae > Brachyptera > Brachyptera putata. The sequence continues at coordinate 18,446,603 of OU015472.1, read as the reverse complement.
CCACAGATCTCGTTGTTACGACTCCTAGAATCACGTTTATCGAACTGGTGGCTCCGTCACCCAAACTACTGTTACTATCACAAACCTGGCTACTCTAAGCCCGGCACCATTCAATCTAATACAGGAAACTGTAGCAAAAAAAATTAAATAAACATGAACACAAATAAATTATGATATTCTCGAGGAAAGACGCAAGTTCCTCATGCATAACAAACACCGTTGAACTAGTTTTCCTACATCGTTGATAAACTATCATAATTCTTAGTTAATCTGCTTCATCATCTAGATATAAGTCGATTTCGTTCAAGGTCAATGAACTCTAAGACACGTTTAAACATGTCTTCGATTGAAATGTTGAACTCGAGGTCTTCGAACCGCAGATATACGTCGTAGATAAACTTGTTGACCCTCAAAATCAGAGGTCAACGAGTCTCTCAAACGTCCTCGTAGTCTGGTTCATCCTCGCTCGAACTGTTGAGCTCGAAATCTTCGAACCACGATTCTGAGGCGTTGACCAACGGTTCGATAATACCTTGGACGTCGTCAACATCGTCTCTCTTGTACCTGAAATTCATATGTTTAGTAATTAGACGAGCTTTAGCGAGGAAGAAAATTTGACATACTGTAAAAAATTGGTGTTTGTTTTTATGTTTTCCTTTTTTTTTTTTCTTTTTTTTTTTTTTTCATGTTTTTTTGTCGGTTCTCCACAGGTCAAACGGCTACAGCTATCAATTTCAAACTTTTTTTCAATATGGTTCCTCATCTAACTTAGATCTGTATAGCTTTGTGGCATTATCGGGGGTCAACTTTTTTTTATGAATTTTAGAAATTTCAAAAATATCCATTAGACTAACATGTCAGAAAAAAAAAGAAAATATTTTTATTTTCCAAAAAAATGAAATTTCGCGTGAAGTTGAATTACATTTTGGTACACATTTCTAAAAATTTTCAGCTTGATCGGGTCAGCCATTTTGAAGAAATAACATAAAATGTGCTAAATTGGTACAGTACCACTCGAATCAGTTTTTACCCATACTATTACTATTCGCTCGTCTAACAACGCATATATGGCGTTTTCCTAGTACTGTGTTCAATGATGCACTCTACGGCAACTCTAGTTTCACTACTACGCTAGCCACTAGTGGTCTACTAGTAGCAATAGTGAAGTGAAGGGCATGCCACTGGTTCAGTCTCTGCTCCAAGTACATTTGAAATGGCACGTGGAAGCACTGGTTGAGACAGCTAGATTTTGCTTACCCTAGACATGGTACAACTACTTTCTACAAATAATATGAAAAGAAAAAGCAGTGTTCTTGACATACTTCCTAAAATATGACAGGTGAATTTCAACAAATGTCTTATCTGTTAGCAATGGTTTGCTATGTTGGTATCTATGATAAAACCTATACTTCTCTTATTTGAATGAAGATCATAAAAATAATTACCGTTATGTGACACAATTTTTCAATTTAAAGTGAAACCTCTGTGCATCGTTCCCCGCATCCATCATTTATTTTTTCTCAACCTACTACCATTTAATCAATGTTAATTTCTTTCTGTATGGATACTTTTCCTGCATAAATGGTGTTGTTTTCCTAGTTGAACGTATCGCTCATAGTTAACGACCCCACCAACAGTTAGGTTATACGAGCGTACGAATGAGCGGGTGATAATGAAACGACGAAGGAATGATGGGTGAAAAGACGTTTACGAAAAACCCATGCCTCATGCGACTCGACTTCAGTTTCTGAAGCAGTGCAATAGCTTACTGAGCCACGGAAGGCGGCTCATGCATCTAAAAAACACACGTATGGGTCATTCCATGTGAAATAGGAACACTTGAAACAAATTTAGACCTTGAACGACTCAGAATTTTATGAAATTTTCCACACTTGTTAAAAATATTGATTCGATTAAAAAAAATCATTTTATTTTCCACTCGAAGGGTGAACGTGCGGAGGGGGTGAAAACGCCTAAACTTCGACCCGCTATCACTTTTTTACCCTTCGAGTGAAAAATAAAATAAAATAAAAAATACTTTGACTCAAATCAACATTCTCAACAGGTGTGGCAAATTTCATCAAATTTCGGGTCAGTCAAGGTAATTTTTTTTAATATTGGGTTTAACGACGCACTGTTATGATAGCGCAGAACCCGTATAACCTAGCTGTTGGTGGGGTCGATAAGCAACATTGATAGCGCAGATCTAATGGGTCGGATGGATGATTAATGAGATGATGAGATGATGAAATGAAGGTTCTTGGGTAATGGGATGGATAGTGAAAAGGAAGCGGTCATGGCCAACTTATTGTAGGAACCATCTCGGCATTAGCTTAGACTGAAGAGGGAAACCATGAAAAATCCCTGTAAAGATGGTCGGCGGCGGGGATCGAACTGGGTTCGAAATTCCCCCGCCTCCCGGATCACATGAAGCGAGCGCGTTAACCAGTAAGCTGCATGTGCCGGTGTCAAGGTCAAGGTGGTTTCCATTTGACATGGTATGCAGTGCATTATGCAAACCTGTAGGCCTATGCATTCTATGAAGAAAAAAAATCAAAAAGAGATACATTTTTTGAAATTTTTCCACAAGTTCGCTCAGCACGACTAGATTGTTCGCTAAGCACGACGGTCGTGTACCTGTCTAGCGCGGCCGGTTGCGAGAGCGACGCGACCTTGACCACATGCGGCGTGTCCTTGAACGGCTCGACCGCCTGGTCCTGACAGAGACCCCAGCCGTCGGCGTCGGCGTCGTAGACCAGCACCGACGTCACCAAGCGGCGAACGTCCCGAGCAAACCCTCCAATCACGTACAAGCGGCGGCCGGACACCACCAGGCTGGCCTGCACACAAACAACGTCGGAACAACGGTCAACGGTCAATCATTCGCATTGTTTGGGATTTGGGTTGGAAATGAGCACTGATTGGAAAACATAATGTGGCTTGAGGCTAACTAATTTATTTGAGCAAAAAGGTTAACAGTGCGGTACAATATCAATAAATGTCACAAGATGCTCATAGGTAGGGCTAAGATGTCCTACAGAAGCGTGGAACATGAAAAACCAGGGACCCGAACCGGAACCCGAAAAAACCCGTATTTTTGGGGAACCGGAACCAGAACCGGAACCTTTATTATTGATTTTCAAGAACCGGAACCTCTAAAAATCTTGGGTTCTTTTCGGTTCCATAAAGGTTCTCAATACCTGATTCAGACTCATTATTTACTCATTTTGTTCATAACTTTGTGACCCAGTGTGAGGGGAAAGATCTGTCCCCGGCAGATGGACAAATAAAACTAAGTGTCGAAAACCACCAAAAGTAGAGTGGAAAAAAACTTATGAAACTATTTAGCAAGTGGAACCGGAACCCTTATTCACACTATGGAACCGGAACCAGAACCAGAACCGGAACCTTTATTTGAGAAAATTACAAACCGGAACCTTTATTAATTTCGGTTTGGGTCCCTGTGAAAAACCCTAAAAATAGAAAACCTAAAAGTAAACCTGAAAACTCATTTTTTTTTTTAATTTTTTCAAAAAACATTTCAAAGTAGGATATTTTGAAATATATGACTAGGCCTTTTCCAAACACATTTTTAAATATTTCAATTCTAACCCTGACACGTCAGAGGAGATACCACGAAGAACGCCGAGAACGAGGATCTAATACAATAGCTGACTGTAGCCTACTATTATTATTCTAACCCCAAAATACATTAAAGTATTTTATCGGAGAAAAAAAATCAACACTGATTTCTCAATCTATCTCCTAGATGTCAGTTTCTATCAGTTTCTGTCCAATATGTTGTCGAGATATTAAACGCAACGTACTGGAAAGTGTAAGAACGCACATTACGTCGACAGCCTCGATCGTGGAAAACCACGCCGCACCTCGGTCCGTACGGTCGACCCTGACGGGAATCGAACCCCGGCCTCCTGAATGTCGTTCTCAAGTTCCTACTCACGTTATGTCTCTGTTCGGGCAGCTCCGCAACGTTCCGCCACTGGTTGTCGGCCGGGTCGTACCGTTCGACCACGCTGGTCATACTGCTGGCTCGGGGCGGCGTGACCTGCAAGCCACCCGCAACAAACACGCGACCTTGGAACTGGGCCGCGGAATGGAACACACGCCGCAATACCTGGAACACACAACACACAAGGACATCACAATGCAGAAACTATATTTTAAATTTTTAATGGATGAAGATATTTGTTTCCCCAATTTGAGATAACTAGGAAAACGCCTTATATGCGTTGTGAGATGAGCTTAGAAGTATGGAAATGTAGAATTAAGAATATTTGGTCGGCTCAATGTACATATACAGGCCATGGATCACTTCAAAGGTATGAAAACCGCGGCTGTCTGTTGGTATATGGACCTTGGTTTCCAAACAATTAAACCAGTGCCTTCTTCATATGCATCACAGATTTTAAACGTTTTAATTCATTGGTGACACTTGTTGCTCACATTTAATAGTTCCATAATTGCTTTCTTAATTGCTTTTATTGATGTGTAAAAAAGTGCATTAAAAATGCGTTCTCTTCGTTATTTCACATCCGATTGTCTCACAAATCGCTTAAAATATGTATGATAGATCTTTCCACATTCAGTATAAATTTGAGAGCTTTTGGAAAATTTTGGTTTTCCAAGTATTTCTCCCCGGCCTATTCTTATGGGGAATTTCCATACTTTCCAAATTTTTTCGGAGACACCGTTTGACCGATTTTTCTGAAAAACAATCCCAACCTATTCTGGTATAACACCAATTGAGGAAAAAAGTTTCGAGTTGATTGAAACTTTTTCCTGACCTGTATGCCGCGTACAAGATTCCACAGAAAAAAAAAAAAAAAAACATAAAAACCAAGCCCAAAATTTTTCGGTATATGGAATGAAAATCTTCGCTACGCTCATCTAATTACAAACGCTGTTCTACTGTATGATAAGGCCATTTAAAAGCAGCACCTCTTGGCTGTTCCGAACCTTAGAGGTGGTCTTGAAAAACCCTGAAAAACAAAAGAAAAAAGTGTTCTCTCAGCCCGGAAGAGTTCCATGCCGAAAGAGCCACAGGTACAGAAGCGACGTACATACCTGCCAGGGCATCTTCTCCCATTGGTCGACGTCCGAACGGTATCGGTAGACGAAGCCAGCGTTGGAATAGTCGCTCAGATCTCTGTTGCCGCTGATCGCGTACAGGTGTCCGTCCGTCGCAAGGAGAACCGGACTCATTCCTACGTCCAGCGGCCGAAGCTGCAGCCATGAGCTGGTCATCGGGTCGAACCTGGCAAGAAGGTAAGCTGCTAATCATCGATGGCTTTTTTTTTTTATATTGGGTTTAACGACGCACTGTTATGATAGCGCAGATCTAATGGCGTCAGATGAATGATTAAGGAGATGATGGGATGGTGAGATGATCTTGGGTAATGAGAAGGAGTGGGACGGAAGCGGTCATGGCCGACTTATTGTAGGAACCATCCCGGCATTAACCCAGACTACAGAGGGAAACCATGAAAAACCCTGTAAAGATGGTCGGCGGCAGGGATCGAACTGGGTTCGTAATTCCCCTCGCCTCCCGGATCACACGAAGCGAGCGCGTTAACCACTGCGCTGTATGTGCCGGTTTATTTATTTACATTTTGAGATTGAAGACGCACTGTACTGACAACTAAGATCTATTGGCATCGGTGAATGATTTATGAGATGACGGGATGGAAGGAAATCAGAGAAACATTAATCCAATGAGAGATCCAATACGATCGAAACATGTCGCGTTCACTATCGCAAGTTCACTGTGTTTTACCCACTGATCTCTATATACATGGATAGCATATGCAGTGAGAGAAACCTGAAGCTAAAAGATGAGTGTACTAGGCCTAATATGTCTGCCAGTTGTCTATGGATCATGGGGTTGACGTGGCCCGAGATGACCACTGCGATCTCTTTTTGTCTACGGGCACAGTAGTGATGAGCTTTGGTCAAAGATATTATGTTTGGCCTTGGGCGTGAACATCAGCGCGCAAGTCTGTCAGATGTCAGATGGATGTAGAAATTCTTCAGTAAAATCTGTAATTTTGCTGATTATTTCTAGTATTCTAGTAATTATTTCTGGCCCCAGTAAACAATATCGGCTTTATTCCCTGTTTCAACTGAAGTAGCTTGAAAACAAAAATCCGCTCATAGGTTGCTATACGCGTAGCGTAATAGCTGGGGGTTGGCTGCAGGTACAAGATGGCTGCCTGGTTAGTTTCACTTTGGTTAGGTTACGTGAAGGATCCATAGGCCACCGACCAGCACCAATAGCCATCTCTCCGCTTCACTACCTTACCGGCAGTTGGCGACTATACGCTGTCCATGTGTATAGAGATCAGTGGTTTTACCTCATGAAGACGCGGACCCTGGGATCTCGCGTTGACCCGTACATGTAGAGGTAGGAGCCGAACGCAGCCAGCGTGTAGTCGCTGTCGTACGGGATGCAGTCGGGCGGGGGGCAGCGCGACCACGCCTTGTCGGGCAGGCTGAACGCAAACAGCCCGACGTGCAGGCACTGCCGCGTCCCGGCCACGTAGACCACCTGCGCAACAAACGCAAGACTTTCAGACACACTCAAAAACCAGGGTATCTCTCAAACCCAGAAACTAACTTGATTGGGTCAGGGGATATTTCAACCAATTCTTCAACGGCAGCCATCTTATATCTTATTGTCTTATATAAATTATATATAAAGCTCAGAAGAGAGTAGTCCGCTCTGTGTTATCCTTGAAATCAAGAGAGACCTGCACGCAGGGTTTTCAAGATCTGAACGTGCTTCCGCTACCATGTCTCTATATATTGGCTGCTTGTTTGTCTGGGATAATCCTAAGCTATTTGGTAAACTCGATCATTGCCACAACACAAGAGGGTCAAATCGTCTTGCTCACAGCGACTGTAGACTAGAATCGACAGTCAAAGGGACCGTGCAATCAAGAAGACGACTGTTTAATAAACTACCTCTACTGATCAACGATGCAAACAGCAGCCTCAAGTTCAAAACAAAAACAATGGAATTTCTCAGGACAAATCAGTTTTACTGCATTGAGGATTACCTTGATAGTTGATAAGATTATTCAATGAACTTGTTTTTCTCTACCTAGTTGAACAACGTTTAAACAGTTCTCGAATTGTGCTTTTTAAGAAACGTCAATAAATAAATAAATATAGGTCCTACTTTTTACCTGAACGTAGATTGTTTTATAGGCTTATATAGGCCCAAGTATTTCTTCAGTTTCAAAACCAGGACTGCCCAAATTTATTTTTCAACAATCTCATCTTTTGAATTGAAAAAAGTTATGTAGCTTCATAACAAAACTCGGGTAATAAGGGCCTACAAGATTATGAATTATAAAATTGTTCGTGTTTAGAAACCAATCGCAAGAGACACTCTGTACATTCTCAATTTATCTGTTTGAACGTTGACATAATGAATAGATTTAGGCTGTCAAGTTGGTACCTGGTCGAGCAGCGCGACGCTGAGAACGTCGTTCAGCCGTTCGGGCAGCATCGGTCCGGGCTTCCAGTCTCCGAACGGCGTGATATCCCAGCCTTGCTTCATGGAACAGCGAACTTCGGAAACTGAGGGTAAAACACATTCTCCGTGTAACGTTATCACCGAGACTATACGGTACAGCTTGGAGTTGATCCCACACTGAAGAGTTGAGTTGGGCCTACATTTAGTATTTAGAAATCAAGACAACTTTCTCATACACATTTCTCATAGTTTCTGTGAGTGGAAGGAGTGTTTTGAATATATAATACAATAATACACTAAATAATACACTTCTTGTCGATTGGTCAAACCCTGTGAGTGACCAGTGCAGTGCTTACAAACGGGAAAAAAAAAAGACAGACAGACAAAGCTCCATAAGAGTAGGATGGAAATATTCGCTAACGCTCATCTAATAAGGTTTGAAGCTGTCTTTCCATGAACACGATTAACGATTCGCTTAACCTCGAAGTATGGTCCTTGTATCATTACTACATTACTCATGACAGCTAAGTTCATAGATTTGGCCGGTAAAATAGTGAAAATGGGACTGGCAAAATAACGCAACCTTCAATACATCGACCGGCAAACCAACGCAACCCTCAACACATCTTATCCCCGCGTATAAGTGCGTGCTGGTTGACGGGAGCGAGTGCCCAGACTGACCTGCGAAGAGAACGTCCCACTGTTTCCTGACGTTGGGCGTCGGTCCGGTCTTGAAGACGGCCTCCTCCAAGCGCCGTGTCGACCTGCCGTCCCCTTTCAGCACGGGCCGCACGCTCCTCACCAGGTAGTCGCGGTCCAGCAGGGGCAGACGCACGTGGCGCAACAGCTGCGGCAGGTGCTGCCTCCTGGTGGGCTCGCTGTGCTTCGTCCACAACATCACCGCTTCGTACACCTGACACGCACAGCAAGACATTAGCCCTCAAGACACGCTAAAATTGATTGATAAGATTTGTGGAAGCGAAATTGATATCGGAATTAATACTCCAAATTTAAGAAAACTTGAATCTATACATAAATTATTATTCTGAGATTGGCTTGAGTTTAAAAGTCCCAATCGAAAGCGATACCATTTTATTAGTTGAACAGAACATACTATTGCAGGTGCCTTAGATTACAGTGAAACCTCTATCCATTGTTTTTCAAGGGACCAGGAAAATAAAACCATCCATGCAGGAAAATGATCCATCCAGGAAAGTTTAGCATTGATGGGAGTGGGGTTAGAAAAAATGAATGATACAAGCAGGAAAACGATGGATCAGGGAACGATGCATAGAGGTTTCACTGTAATCAATAACTATAAGTTATTTGATTTTCTGTTCTTATTTGTAGGTAAAGTACGTGAGTGAAACCGATCATTACGAGAGGTCGGAACTACAAAGTGGCTTGTGCTATTGAATGGAGTCGGTTATGAAGAGAACCTTGTCAAAACAAGACCTGCCAGTAATATCACTAGAAACAACTGTCTTAATATCTTCTGTTGGCTTATTAATGCGGTAAATCTACAAGTTTCATAATGGAGAGATTCTCTCTTTTCCAATAATACATTTTCAACTTTGGAGTTTTAGAACTTGTAGGCCTTGTCAGATTGTTACTTTTTTAATGATTTTCTTAAGAATTGTGTGGAACACAGAAATTGTCATAACCCAGAGCTAAGAAGTGAAGGATTGTCACTTGATTGCAATCACATATTAAATCTAGGTAGACGTATTATTTCTATCACTTCCAAAGAAACATCAGTTGTGACTCATTATCCAAGATGTAGACAAGTGATGACAAGTTTCAAGAGGTAGGCCTAATTAGAATATAATCCAAATTTCAATATCAATTAGGGCCCAGGATAGGTAAATCTAAATCTAAATTATGCATAATTTAATTATGCCATGAAAATCAGAACCTAAATCAAAATTATTGCTTCTAGAAGTTCAATTATCACTGAATTATGTAGATTTGCTAGACGAGCAAAATCTGAATGGAATTCAGATATAATAAATTATATGATAAATTATAAATAAATTACAGTCAGCTAAGTGAAAGTGAAAGCATCATAGAAAAATGTTCCACTTCGAGTCCCTGGTTACGCTAAGATTTAGTTACCGTACCTCCTTCTCCGAGTCCACGTGAAGATTATCGCTCGAGACAAAGTCTAAGAGAAGACTAAACGAGATCAGTAAGAAACCTGGTGTCTTGGCAATGTCTTTGAAATGCCTTCGAGCGAGTTCGATTGCTGATTCTTTCAAAGACGCACATGAGTATAAGTCTGCGACTGCTAATAGATCGAGACAGTTGGCGAACGTCAAAAGGGCTTCTAAGAATGTGACACATTTTTTAAATACTTCATCCATCTGTAAAAAATAATTATTGGAAATCGATACCAGTACGGTAGGTCGAAATACACCTCTCTATGCCGTTAATTTGAAGGGAATTTATATGTGCGTCAAGAAGACGTATTTCGCACCATGATTTATTAAGCTGCTTGGCTTAGGTCAGAGATGAAGCCTTTCATTCTTCTCAAGCACGGTTACATTCGGAAACTCTAGTTGCCCCAATCGTCAATTGGCTTGGCCAAGTAGATGTGATACCAACTCGATGATCGCTATTGACTGGGTTGGTTTGATGAAGAAGGAGAGCGTCTAAAAATGCCAACCTAACCCAATCAATGCCAACTAGCGGCAATAAACTCATGGGAATGGGAAGTGTGTGACGTCAAGTATTGTCTGCTAATAATTTCATTATAATTAAATTTTACATATCAAGGTGTGATTATATTTTTACTCATTCCCAATTGGCTACTTCATTTATATGCCACAGAATTGACATTTATCAAGTGGTCACCGATTGCAGTCACGACAGGCCTAGGCCTACGTGTTAATATATACCGGTACCTGTACACAAATAGGTACCGGTAGGCTAGACAATCCATTTAGGCCTAGTTGGCAATTGTGTCGTCTGGAATCGTTTGAATGTACCATGCTTCAGACTCGGACTAAACAACTATATACTTAATGCCCCTAGCCTACGCTCTAGGACTTGGCCCAGAGTCGGTGCCACTCTTTGTTTTCAAACTGAAACGGTTCTACCCACAATCACGTGAAGTTCTGTATAAAAAAGATTGTGTACTTACGAGAAACATAGAAGCAGCAGCAAGTACCATTTCTACATTATCAACGTCCAAGTCAATATGAGATGTGTAGATAAACTGAATTATGATATCCATAGCGTCTTCAGTTACTCCGCTAATATTGATATGGCGCTCGTGGCTTTCCAGCATGTTACTGGTAAACATTGTTCGAAAGTATTCACTACATGCAGCAAGAACATTTCTTTGGGCCATGAATGACCTGTCGCCCACATGGATAACGACATCGCAGAACTGACCATTTAACCGCTGATTATTTAGACTTCGGAATAGGTTCGAAGCATGTTGGCTAGGCCTAATTGGTTTATCAACTTCAAATTTCAGCTTGAATGTCATTGGGCATGGAATTTCCATATTTCAATCCTTTAGTCGACCTAGGTCTGGACATTTCTCAATGGTCTGAATAAGCTGGTGCCAGAACCCTCGGCAATTTGTGTCGTTTTACAGTTAAATCTTGACCTGCCACAACTTTATGTTTATAAAATCGATGCCTACAATGCTACGGCAACGCCTACACCTAACCTCACTTTATCGGCAGCGCTGTTATTAAAACCTAGATTAGGCCAAAACCTACTAGCAGTGATATTTATGTGATTTATATGATTTATGAAATTAATTCATAGCTTGCGGCAAGTTGTCGGTCGTCAAGAAATATGCTCTCTTATCTTTTATTTATCAAATACGGAGGTTCGCGGTCCGAAAACTTTGAATTAGGCGGAAGACCTAAAACCCTATACTCCAACTCCAAGCGGGATCATTTGAAAATTGAATACAGATACCTAGGCGTCTAAAGTAGACCGGGGTTAAACTTCGTTCTTGCAATCCACCCCTAGTTCTTTATTCCATGTTTTGAATAAAAAATGCAGAATATAAAGTCACTTTTTAGTATTTCTTGATGTTCTTATAAACTTGCATTTGTAATTTTATTTTTCGATTCTTGTTTCTATGAAATATATATAATTCTAATTTTTATAATATCATATTAAATTTTCTAACAATATTTGTTTTAATAATAATGTCATAGTGCTAACGCACATAAACACACACTTTTATATTACGGTACGGCAAATAAATCTAGGCCTACTTGACTGACTTACACAAGTGTATGAATTAGGACAATAGTTATTGTCCTATATATGATTAATAAATAAATAATACAAATAATAAACAAATCACATACATCGGAAGAAAAATTAAGCATAATCGAAATGTTGATACTGTTTGAGATCAACGTTTATTAGATGAGCGTAGCGAAGATTTTCATTCCATATACCGAAAAATTTTGGGCTTGGTTTTTATGTTTTTTTTTTTGTTTTTTTTTTGTGTAATTTTGTACGTGGCGTACAGGTCAGGAAAAAGTTTCAATCAACTCGAAACTTTTTTTACAAATTGGTGTTATTCCAGAATAGGTTGGGATTGTTTTTCAGAAAAATCGGTCAAACGTTTTTTCCGGAAAAAAATTGGAAAGTATGGAAATTCCCCATAAGAATAGGCCAGGGGAGAAATACTTGGATTTTTTTTTTCAAAAACTCTCAAATTTATACTGAATGTGGAAAGATCTATCATACCTATTTTAAGCGATTTATGGAACAATCGGATGTGAAATAACGAAGAAAACGCATTTTTAGTGTACTTTTTTACACATCAATAAAAGCAATTAAGAAAGCAATTAAGAAGAAACTATTAAATGTGAGCAACAAGTGTCACCAATAAATTAAAACGCTTAAAATCTGTGATGGATATGAAGAAGGCACTGGTATAATTGTTTGGAAACCAAGGTTTATATACCAACAGACAGCCGCGGTTTTTAAACCTTTGAAGTGATCCACGGCCTATATATGTACATTGAGCTGACCAAATGTTCTTAATTCTACATTTCCATACTTCTAAGCTCATCTCACAACGCATATAAGGCGTTTTCCTAGTAATTAATGTAAGTGGCCATTTGAATAGTGATTGTTTTTCAAGTCTGCGACGTTAGCGACGTACCAGTAGCTTATTATATCATTTTGCCTTCCAATATAGTATAAAGACATTGAAAAAACACTTATTAGTGAAAGGTGCAAGTCGCAACAGAATGATGTAATTTCATAACCGATAAGAAACCTTCTGCCATTATTTATGTTTACACATCAAAATCTGGAAACTCTTTAATGAAATCAAGATACGCACAGTCATAATACAAGCACCCAAAAAACCTACATGTCAAGCCCAACAAGAAAAGAACGGATATAGACCCTGTGAACATAGGTATAAAGGCATACAACAAGCTCCCAGAGAGAATAAAACTGAATGAAAATATCAACATCTACAATACTGAAGTAACAAATTTTCTACTGGAAAACGGTTTCTATAATATTAACGAATTTCTACAGAAAAAATGGAACTGATTATTGTGTAATGCAACTTATTTTACACCTCTTGTCACTCTGAAGATATTTTTATTTTCGACTATACTTATATTTAAGCAGGCCCTAAGCTTACATGAACATGTTCTTTGTAAATATTTCAATTATTTTTCTTTTGACATCTTTCAAAACCTTTATGTAAGTTTTGTTTCATAACCTCTACATATGTATACTGGTGAAATGCAAGGCAAATAAAAACTAAACTGGTTTAAACATTTTGAAGCAAACAATTTAATTAGATGAGCGTAGCGAAGATTTTCACTCAAGTCTTACGGAGCTTTGTCTGTGCGTTTTTTTTTTTTTTTTGTTTGTAAACACTGCACAGGTCGCAGGGTTTGACCGATCGACATGAAACTTTTTTTTTACATGCAAACTTATCCAACTTAGAACTGTATAGTTTTGAGGTCTAATCGGTTGGACCATTTTTGAGGAACATCATTTAGAAGTTTCTAAAACCCCCATAAGATTTGGCTGGGTGGAAAAAAATTGAAAAAAAAATCTCTCAAAAAGGATTCAATTTTCCACAAATGTGAACACAAGAATAATATACATGAATAAAAATTTGGTTTGATATTCGGACCAGCCGTTTTGGAGAAAATAATATAATAAATGTATTTTATTCATGGAAAAGATAGAAATATTAGTTGAAAAATGTTGCATTGTCGAAGTCACGGCTTTCTAGATTCATTGACATTGGATGAAGTTCATTTCAAATGATCAAGGTTTGTAGAGTTTTCGATTATACTTTATATAGACATCTCGCTCATCGTACAACGCACATCCTGCGTTTGCCTAGTGAATAGATAATAATATTAGCCTGAATGCTTTTCTAGTTGGTTCCATTTGTCTGTGGAACAGCATCCCGAAGGATAGAATGGTGATAAATCCCAAACTCTCTGCCTTCAACAATGTATTATCAGAGCTGAACAAGACTACTGCACCTTTTGTAGCATCATCATCTTCACACACTTTTATATTTCATTCATGATTTTTCATCGATCATGAATTTATAATAATTAATTTAAAAGAAAATGCTACCAGGCGTGGATATGAGTCCAACGCTTTGTATATTTTACAATAAAATAAAAAAATTGTTTCAATGAAAAATTGTTTTCAAGTTGAGTGTTCAAATATAAAATTAACTGGAGAGACCAATGGTCAAGTTGAAAAGAATAGTTACCTCTCTTCTGGAATACCTACCAACAGTAAGTGGTATTCGTACAGCTTCCTGCCTCGGCCTAAAAAGTCCGAAAGAACGTGGGATTTCCGTTGATTATCCAGTAGTTGTTGATCCATAGTTTGCAGCTACTGTTTTTTCGTAGCTTGCTACAAAATACTATATTTCACATAAAAATATACTGTACTACCAAAACTGAACGTGAATGCTACATTCCTACAACTCTAATAATAGTACTGAATAATGAGGAACTGGATTTCCCTACAAGACTACTTCAGAAATCTCAGACAGGAATCCGGATCCTCTACAATCTAATGAAACGCATTGAGATACCGGTAGGCATAAATAAACATCTATCCCAGATTCCAAATGATGGGTCAGGGGTGGGATGAATCTCACCGAATACCCGGATCTCCATGAAACAGAGCTGTCCAGGCCTGTTTCATCCTCTCCTTCTTTTTCATCTTTTCTTTCCTTTTTCCGCACCAACTCCCTCCACCTTGTTCTGTCTTCCCACAATCTTGTTATTCCACAGCATTCCATATTTCTTCTCTTGCAGCATCATCCTCCTTGATCAGTCCACTCCACTTATCTCTTGGCCTTCCCACCCTTCTTTTACCAAGTAATGAGGCTTCAAATTCACGCCTCGGAATTCTTGTCATGTTCATCCTTTTCATGTGGCCAAACCACCGTAGTCTCTCTCTACCCAATTTGAAATCTAATCTCTATACTTTTAATTCACTTATAACCTTTCTGCTTCTCACTCTGTCCATCCTTGTCACTTCATTTGTGCTGCTTGCAAATGGCTTCGTTCCTTCTCTCCTATCGCCCTTGTTACGGCACCATATGACACGATAGGCAGAGAATACATTTTGTACAGTAGAAGCTGACACTGCTGTGGGAAATCTTCGTCCCACAACAGTTTCCTCACTGAAAGCCGGTAGGCATACCTAATTAAATTCTGAGAAGTATTTTTTCTTCATTTTTTCAGGGAAGTAGGAAAGCAACAGAAAATGGGGAAATAATAGACACAAATTTGACATAAAATGCAATTTTCTTTATTGATACTACAATTCACAACACAATTTCATTGACCGTAACAAGTACAGACGCAAGGGTTACAACTGGTATTTTATTGACCGTAAGAAGTACAGACGCAAACAACTGGTATTTTATCGACCGTAAGAAGTACAGACGCAAGGGTTACAATTAGCATCACTGACGGTGACGCAGAGTAAACACATCTACGGGTAGCGAACGGTGAACGGCCTAATCCTCGGTGTACTCGAACGGCTCTGGTGGCTCCGGCTCCTTGTCTTCGTCAGGCTTCGGCCCGAAAGCTGGACACAAACAAGAACAATTGTTTTATTTATTTATTCAAGAATAACAGCTCTGGAATATAGATACCCTCATAAATAATTACGGTGTTAAGCAAGTATTCGTAATGCTGAGTCTCACTCTTCCAGTGGCTGATGACTTTTCTATTAAAAATAATTAATTTTAAATTTAGTAGTTTAAATTTTGTGTAAACTTAATCCCCACCAAAAACCCCAAAAAATCTAAAAACCGGGAGCTATGCCCTTGCTATTTGCCCTTACCAGTGGCTAATGGCTTTTCTACTAAAAATAATTACCGTAATACCAAATTTAGTAGTTTAAATTTTGTGTGAACTTAATCCCCACAAAAAAACAGAAAAAATCTAAAAACAGGGAGCTATGGCCTTGCTATTTGATTACTTTGGCTTATAAAAGTAGTGATATAAAAAGTTGAAGCCAAGTTACTCTTCACGAAAGGGAAAATGCATGTGTGTATATATATTAGGCATATGATGCAAACGCCAGTAATTAAAAGATTTATAACTAGGCTTAATAGATTCTGACATGATGAAATGAAACTGCCATACACATTCTATTCCACCATACCATAAGACACTGTCGAGGTTTCACTGAATTACTAATAAATGTACGAGGTAAGCTGGTGGCTGCGTCTTACCTGCGACCGGCTCGACTAGCTCCTCGGCGGTCCCGGCCTTGACGTGGCGGACCATGACGATGCCGCCGATGCTGACGTCCTTGAGCGGCGTGTAGACGCTCTGGTCCACCTGCGTCACCACCTTCAGCTGAAACAAGAAGTCACTCGTTACGCTCGCGATCGGCAGAAGGAATATCGACAAAAACTGGGCACCGGTTTTTAGTAGTTCGTTGAGTATATAAATCGACTGATGAGTAAGGAATCAATAATAATACCAGTGCATAAATGAGGGAAGTGAATAGTCGATCAACTTTGAAAGAACCACTGAAAAATCGGTACTTTGGTATATTGGTAATTTCACACTACTGAGGAAGAGAATACAGTAATACAGTACTAATAATTCTTCGATTGTTACCACGGTGCGAAGCTAACGCAGCGTAGTTTATTTGCGTTTGTACAGTTTGACATATCGATCTCGATTTTACGTTGCAAAAGAAAAAACAAAATAAGTAAGCTGCTGTTCTTTCTATCCTAAACTTCCCTCCGCCCAATGATGAAAGAAATCACCCGAAAAACAAACAAAGTTAGATTCAAGAAGAGAAAATAAATAACAAGAACAACAGTTTTACCAACCTGAGCCCTCATCGCACGAGCAGGATTCTGGAGGATCTCGAACAACGGTTCCGGTTCTTTCTTCTTCTCCTCTTCCTTCTTCTTCTCTTCCTCCTCCTTCACCACCTTCTTGTCACCCTTCTTCTCCTCTTTATCCTTCTCTTTCTTGTCATCCTTCTCTTTCTTATCGTCTTTCTTCTCCTTCTTGTGATCGTCCTTCTTCTCCTTGGCGGCTGCTTCTTTCTTCTTGTCTTCCTTCTTATCCTCCTTCTTTTCCTCTTTCTTTTCCTTGGACGTTCCAGCCTCCTTGTCTTCATCCTGGATACAAACAACAACAACAGTGTAAAAACCGGAGTATATTATACGTGTGAAATATGGTGCGCAGTTCGATTAAAGCCACTCCGTCAATTGACTGTTTTTTTTATATTGCATTAAGATGTTGTATATAGCATAAGTATTGACAAAGTTTTCAAATGTATTAATACAACTGAGTTATTATATACAACTTGAAGGATTATTCTTCAATTTTGTACTTTTAAAATGAAAAAGGACCGGGATGAAATGACCATGCTGTCGGTGAGACCGTGAGACAACAAAAGAAAATGAACCTGAACAACATTGAGGCCTAGGGTAAACTGAAAATTCTTATATGATGACATTCCTTTTCAACTCGAGATGAAATTGAATCTAATGGACGTCTAGAATGTCACAATAACTGTTTCTGACCTGTGATTTGTTCTAAAATGAAACTTAAAACTTGGAAGTTGAAGAAAAAATGTTTGTCACAGCACTAAAAACAGTCGACTTGAATTAAAATTCAAACAAACTCAAAACCACGTTCAATCGTTCGGATTCGCCTTGGAAGAAGAGCACGAAGTGAAGAAAACTGTACTCACCACGTCCATCTTGGAGTCGTCGCTCCTGAGTCTCCTCTCGGCCTCGCGACGCCTGGCTCGGGCTGCGATGCTGAGCACAGCGGTGGTCACTTTCTCCCGCTCCTCTCGCTTCTTCTCCTCGAGAGCGGGCGGGTACGCGTACAGCGAGGGTCGGGCGGCGGAACGGTACTCCAGCTTCGGCATCTACAAACACGACAGACAGACCAGCTACAGTACTCATTCATTTATATCACGTTTAATTATGAAGAAGAAGTAGAAGCATGACTCGGAACTGGCAGGAACCAATACTCAAGGAGTTTGCCCTGGAAGAATTGGTGGAAAAACTCCCTGACCCAATTAAGTTGGTTATCTGGGTTCGAGAAACGTATATCTCCGGTTTGAGATATATACAGTGAAACCTCTATGCAATACTATGATAGCATAATTATTTTTAGCGTGTAAACATATTCATTTCTTGAAATATTTTGATATAGAATTTACGTGGGAGGAATCAAGTTCGGCGTTGAAGTGAATTGGTAAAAATTATTTCTGAGCGAATGATTCACCTCTCTCAGATGAAAACCAAACCAACACTCATTATTAGAAGTGTAAAGCAGCAAGCTTACCTACCTTGCTACCTTCTCAGACGCCTTAAGCCCATTGTCAACCCCAACTCCCTTCTCCTTGTCTATCACGCCCACCTACACTCTCACCTGTCATACGGCCTTCTCTACTGGGGCAACCCAGCTTCTTCCAAACGCATCCTCATCCTTCAAAAACAAGCCATCCGCATCCTTGCCGGAGTCTCTCGCCGCCAATCGGCTAAACCCCACTTCATAAAACTTGGCATCCTCACTCTTCCTTGCACACTCATACAGATCGCTTCCACCTTTGTCCGCACACACCCCGAACAATTCCCCCTCAACTCTTCCGTACATCACCATACCACCAGAAATAGAAACCACATAAGACTTCCAACTCACTCTCTCTCGTCATTCACCAATAGCCCCCGTTATATCTGCACCTCCATCTACAACAAACTTCCTCCCTCTATCACAAACTCAACCACCCGCACCTCCTTTGATAACAACCTCAAGTCTTTCCTAACCCAATACCCTTTCTACAGCCTCTCAGAATACCTCAACTTTGATATCCCTCCACAATAAACTCTCTGCCCCACATTTCACCCTCATTAGGCCTACACTCTTTTATTATCATTTTCTAATTGAAACATTTTCATGTTTTTCTTTTTGTAAATATTCCTCATACTTCTGCTCATCTTATTGTACTTAATCATTAACTATATTTATTGTTACTAATACCTTAAGTATTATTTTCTAACTTTAGTTTCACTTTTTATACTCTACTTGACGATACCCATACTCTGTACTATGTACTGGTCCACGGGACGATAATAAAATACAAATACAAATACCTTGAGCTGAGCGTTAAGCAGGATCAGGCAGGTGGGGGTGAAAGCAAGATATTAGAAGTGTAAGCAGCACCTTGAGCTGAGCGTTAAGCGGGACCAGATAGGTAGGTGTGACGACGAGCTATTAGATTTGATTGTTGTTTGCTTAACGACCCCACCCACAGCTAGATTATACGGAGGTACGAATGAGCTGGTGACTATGAAACTATGAAGTGATGATAAGTGAAAGGACGTTTACAAAAACCCATGCCTTATGCGGGATTCAAACCCACGCCCAATGGTTCGCTTCAGTAACTGAAGCGTGCCTCAGCTCACTGAGCTACCGAGGGCGGCACGAGCAATTAGAAGTGTAATAAACAGCAGGCTTACCTTGAGCTGGGCATTAAGCGGGATCAGATAGGTGCGCGTGAAGGCGAGATATTAGAAGTGTAAACAGCAAGCTTATCCGACCATAGCGGTCAACTAATTAATATCCCAATAACTTTTTCTAACGAAGGGTATAAACAGCCGAGGAAAACTGCGATCATGAGAAGGAGGTTTCCAGTTGATGAGGTTCAGTCCTTTATCCTTGACTTAGAAGCGGAGAACTGGATAGAAACCGTGAACGGCTCTTCAGCGGACGAGAAATACGATGCATTTATTCACTCGTTTCTTCTACTATTTGAGAAACACTTCCCTAAGAAACTGGTGAATCAGCGAGGCAACACAGCTAAAGGATGGGTTACACAGGACATACGATTGATGTGTAAACAAAAAAGATACCTAAGCCATTTATGTAAGTCAGGAGGCTCCCCAAATACAAGGTCTCGTCTCAAGGAACTAAATAGGAGATTAAAAGTTGAAATAAAAAATGCTAAACAACTTTATCATGAGAATCTTATCCTGAAAGCGGACAACAAGCAAACTGCCTCTTGGCATCTAATCAAAACGTTGACTGGTCGAGGGAGGAAAGCGACAGAGCCTACTACTCTTATCAATAACGGAGTTGAGATAACGGATCAACAGGAAGTAGCCCAACTTTTCAATAAGTACTTTTTATCGGTGGGGTCAGATACTACATCCCTAGCTACAGCTTGTCCACTGTCAGCGGATTCAAGTTTATCCTACCTGAAAGAAGCCTGGCCTGAAAGCCCAGTAGTTTTCAAGAATCCCATTATTACGCCGGAAGATATACTGAAGGTTATAGACAGTTTCAAACCCAAAATGTCAACAGGTTGGGATGATGTACCCATGGCCCTCGTCAAGCGCGTTGGAGCGTGGATAGCAGGTCCCCTTGCACACGTGGCCAATTGCTCTTTTTCCACTGGCAAGTTCCCCTCTAAAATGAAGCTATCAATAGTTAAACCCCTACACAAGAAAAGTGTAATATCCGACTGCTCTAACTATAGACCAATAGCCTTGATCACATCATTTGCTAAGATATTAGAGAAGTTGATGCAGAAGAATTTAATGGATCACCTATGCTCATCAAACATGGTATCTGATGACCAACACGGATTCAGGAAAGGACGTTCAACCACAACAGCGGCTTTCCAGATGATACACAAAGTAACCAAGGCACTCGAGGAGAAGAACAAAGTTGGTGCTGTACTGTGTGACCTATCCAAAGCCTTCGACGTAATGGACCACGAACTCCTCTTAAATAAACTAAATTGGTATGGTGTTTCCGGGTAAACTGGCGAGTGGATTAAGTCTTATCTAACAAACAGAGCTCAACGAGTTCGGTTAGGTCAGCATGCCGAGTCTCCATACGAATGTGTTGAATGTGGCGTACCCCAGGGATCAATTCTCGGACCTCTGTTATTTTCAATATTGGTAAACGATCTAGCCCCGAGCACTACCCTAAATAATCCGAACAGGAAGATAATCCAATATGCAGATGACTCCAGTGCAGTTGTCGAAGCAAGAAACACACCCAACCTCGACGAGGAACTGACGGCTACCTTGCAAGACCTTAGTGTCTGGTTCACAGCGAATAAGCTCCGACTAATTCATGAAAAAACTCAAGCCATCATCTTTTCCTCCAGAGGCAAGACACTTCAACTACCATCTTTTTCCAAGGCAGTTCCCAGTACAAAATTTCTAGGACTTATCGTTGACCACCAGCTAACCTGGTCCCATCACATTGCTGATCTTGTAAAAAAACTAGCTAAAGCCAACTACATGATTAGAACACTGGCACGACAATGTAACAGGCAAACGGTTTGCATGGCCTACTTTGCGCAGGTTCAATCTCTGCTTCTATACGGCCTAGTGTTGTGGGGTGCAGCGACAAACAGCCACAGAGTATTCCGTGCTCAAAAAAGAATAATCCGCTCTATACTAGCACTAAAAGCTAGATCATCTTGCAGGCTGGGTTTCCAAGAACTGAACATGCTTCCACTCCCGTGTTTATATATACTGTCGGTGTGTTTATTTGTCAAAGATAACCCGGACCTCTTTGGAAACATAGAACATCTCCATAATACCAGAGGGTCTAACTCGATTGCCCATGAATATTGCCGTCTCGACTCTACAGTCAGGGGACCAGTGCAGTCCGGAAGAAGAATTTATAATAGACTTCCGTCCCACATCAAGGACTCGAGAAGTAGAAAGCAGTTCAAAAATGAGACCATTAAATTCTTACATACAAACAAGTTTTATTGTATAGAAGACTATTTTAATTCTCAATCAGATTTAAATCATTGACACATAAGCTATTACATTCTATCCTATTATTTATATTTATGTACTATTATTATAATTTTATTTTCTAATATCTCTGACAATGTTTATACAATTTTAATATTGTTCTTTAATAAGAAACGGCAATAAATACAAATACAAATACAAATACCTTAAGCTGGGCGTTGAGCGCGATCAGGCAGGTGGGGGTGAAGGCGAGGGCGAGACAGTGGGCGAGCGGGAACCAGTACCAGTACTGCGTGAAGACGAGCGTGCCGACAACGGCCAGCATGTTGGTGTGGCCCGTGCGAGACTGGAGAGACACAGTCACGTTGCGGCCGCCGGCGTCGATGATGCCCTGCGCCAGGATCGCGCCGAACTTGGCCATCACGTCCTCGTGCTTGTCCGTGATCACCTTCGCGTACAGCGCGCGGAAGTCCTTCACCTGACGCACGGGAGAGACAGAGACAGACGTGTTAGAACTTTGTTTTTTAAATTTATCTATTCATTATTATCATTATTATTTCAAATATAATATAAATTAAGGATTATATAATGGTTATAGGCATGAATAGGCTATTACTTCAATAATGCTCCTAGATGTAGAAGCTCATATCGATTGTCGTTCACATCACACCGAAGATTAGTTGTAAATATCGATATTTTTTCTTCTATTCGAGAATTTATTGAATTATTAGTTCCCGTTCACGTCGTTCATATCACATCAATAATTGATAGTAATACATCCATATTATTTCTCCTATTTTTCTATTAATAATCGTATTGAATGTCCAGTATAAAACCAAAACCAAACTGGGATTTTAATAATAATAATAACTTTATTTGTGGGCAGGATTAAGACAAAATGGGTTTTCTTCAACCAAGAATTTTCAATAGAAGTTCGTCGTTATAAAAGCGTTTCTCATTGACTTCAGAGAGGGTTCAATAGAAGACCGATTCGACTGATTGGAGGAATCATGCAAACAGAAAAGAGGTCAAACGATGGGCTCACCTTAGCGCAGGTCTGCTCGGTCTGCTGTATGAGGATCATGGCGGACGCGATCAGAGCTCCTTGACGCACGAAGTTGACGGGGTCATTGGTCATCGGGTCAAGCAGGGCGATGGCCTCCTGCAACAAAACAAACACGTTGATTAGACGAGCGATAGCGCAGACTTCCACGCCACGCTACTAACAAACAACAAGTACAAACAAGTATCAAGATTCTGCCTATAAATCAATTCAATTCACTCCTCAAAGAGCACCTTACAATTAATAGTTTCTATTCGGTGCAAGAGTTTGTTGATGCTGGATTTCATATTACTAATTAAATTCACTTATTAATATGCGGGGGCTTTTCAGTAATTCTTCTTCTTTTTTTGCGCTAGTCAAATGATTATGCATAGTATCTAGTTCTCTGAATGTATCATTATTATTTTGTTGTACATACTACTTGTTAGTGTAATCACTGTAATTAGATGAGCGTAGCAAAGATTTTCACTGAACTCTTACGGAACTTTGTCTGTGCGTTTTTTTTTTGTTTGTTTGTAAACACTGCACAGGCTGCAGGGTTTGACCGGTCGACATGGAACTTTTTTTTTATATGCAAACTTATCCAACTTAGAACTGTATAGTTTTGAGGTCTAATCGGTTGAACCATTTTTGAGAAACATCATTTAGAAGTTTCTAAAAACCCCATAAGATTTGGCTGAGCGGAAAAAAATGAAAAATAAAATCTCTTCAATATGATTCAAATTCTCCACAAATGTGAACACAAGAATAATATACATGAATAAAAATTTGGTTTGATATTCGGACCAGCCGTTTTGGAGAAAATAATATAATAAATGTATTTTATTCATCGGAAAGATAGAAATATTAGTTGAAAAATGTTGCATTGTCGAAGTCACGGCTTTCTAGATTCATTGACATCGGATGAAGTTCATTTCAAATGATCAAGGTTTGTAGAGTTTTCGATTATACTTTATATAGACATCTCGCTCATCGTACAACGCACATCCTGCGTTTGCCTAGTTTATTCATCAAATAGATAGAAATAATAGGAAAAATGTTGCAGTGATAAGATTCTCGACCCCCTAGCCCACAAGGGCGATCTCACCACCCCAAAGAATAGTTAATAAGATAACTCGTTAACAAACAATAAATCTCGAGAAAACCATTTAGTGAATAATTCAAACGTTTACATAGGCGGGAAAAAATCCTCGATCGTATTATTATCTGGATCTTATTCTCCTCCCTATTTTCTAACTCTTCTTTGTTCTTCTATTTCATCCAATATTGTTAATTTTTTGTTTCATTTTTCTCACTCTAGATTAATCAATTGGTCAGTTGATTCATTTTTTTCTTGATTAACTTCCTATCCTCAAAATCGAACAAATACCTTAAAAATAAAATAACATCGAAACTTGATACAAAATCTTTACTTCCTCAATCAAGGCCAAGGATGAAAGGTAGGATCGTTCGGACGGGGCACCACAAGGGAGATCTTACCATACAATTTAAATAATATAAAATGAAAAAAAACAATCAACTTTACACCAGGATTGCGTGGTCTGTGACTAGACCTTTTCACCGCAGATAGAAGATAATCAAATTATAACTGTGATGAGTATTGTATTGTATTGTATTGTATCTTATTAGACGAGCTTTAGCGAGGATTCGAATCGACATACTGAAAAAAATTGATTTTTGTCGGTTCTCCACAGGTCAGACGGCTACATCTATCAACCTCAAACTTTTTTTCAATATGGTTCCTCATCTAACTTAGATCTGTATAGTTTTGTGGCATTATCGAGGAGTAACTTTTTTTTTTATGAATTTAAGAAATTTCAAAAATTCCCATTAGAATAACATGGCGAAAAAAAAAAAGAAAATATTTTATTTTCCAAAAAAATGAAATTTCGCGTGAAGTTGAATTACATTTTGGTACACATTTCTGGAAATTTTCAGCTTGATCGGGTCAGCCATTTTGAAGAAAAAACATAAAATGTACTAAATTGGTACCACTCGAAACAGTTTTTACCCATTTTCACCCATACTATTACTATTCGCTCGTCTAACAACGCATACATGGCGTTTTCCTAGTATTATGACATTACATCTGACATACACAGGTTATAAAAATTTGTCAGTAAAACTGTGTCAGGTTGTCAGTGCACCTGCAAGGTTTGCAGCAAGTGCACCAATCTGACAGCAACGATCATCTAGTGCATATACGACTTCAGACTTTCTGCATTGACTAAAGAGATACTCAAGACGTCCCATGTGAGTTACTTCGCGAGATTCAAAACCCTTTCATTATTACCAGAAGTTACTTCAATGGTCGCTACACATTCCTAGAGCGCTGCTAGCAGTCAAGTTGAAGACTTGGCAGACAAGCCCGGCAGCATCCATCTAACCGTCGACTGAACGCCGAAACGATTCTTAACGCTCAAGCGGTGATTGCAGGAACTACAGGGTAAAGGGTGTGGGGAGGGTAGAGACAAAGGAGTGGGGATGAATCGTAATTTAACGTTGGGTGAACTGTCTTTGTTGTATCTCTTTAGTCTATGCTTTCTGCTAAGAATTATACAAGACAAAACTTCACA
The DNA here is from genome assembly GCA_907164805.1 of Brachyptera putata. Lineage (NCBI taxonomy): Eukaryota > Metazoa > Arthropoda > Insecta > Plecoptera > Taeniopterygidae > Brachyptera > Brachyptera putata. The sequence continues at coordinate 18,421,203 of OU015472.1, read as the reverse complement.
TTGCAATTAGTTTCAAACTTCCCGTGCAGATGCACGAAGAATGCGTTGTTGTTGTTGTTGTTGAAGTTTAGCGTGTCGCGAGGAACAATGCAAGTGCATTTAACTATGTCAAAGACGTAAAGATGCGACAGCGCGGCGTCTTTTATGTTCAACTTGAAGAGTTGGCATTTCTTTGTCTCACTTCCGGCCCACGACTCGACAATCCAACGCAAGAGATAAGGCAAATAACGACATTTTGAAAGGTACTAAAAGTTTCTACCGTATTTGAATTTTGATATCTCAAACCGATGAAAAGTTATTACCAAAATAATATGATTGAATAGGAATGCACCTTGTTATTAAGAGTCCACGGGAGTCGATTTTGCGGAATATGTTTTTTTTGTGATGACTTTTGAAGGTATGAGATATCAAAATTCAAATACGGAGGGAACAAAGGTATCAGTAAAACCTTCAAAATGGTATAAGTTATAGATATTCAACTCTTGTCGCATAATGCCACGCGTATATGGCTATGAAGACACATTTTCAAGCTGTATACGCCTGACAATTATATGCGACATGAGCAAATTGTACGCCATCTTGAAGGTATTAAAAATATATGTATTTCCTCCGAAACAGAATTTTGATATACTAGGAAAACGCCATATATGCGTTGTTAGACGAGCGAATAGTAATAGTATGGGTAAAAATGGGTAAAAACTGCTTCGAGTGGTACCAATTCAGCACATTTTATGTTTTTTCTTCGAAATGGCTGACCCGATCAAACTGAAAATTTCCAGAAATGTGTATCAAAATGTAATTCAACTTCACGCAAAATTTCATTTTTTGGAAAATATATATATATTTTTTTCCGCTGTGTTATTCTAATGGATATTTTTGAAATTTCTAAAATTCATAAAAAAAAAAGTTACAACCCGATAATGCCACAAAACTATACAGAACTAAGTTAGATGAGGAACCATATTGAAAAACAATTTGAAGTTGATAGCTGTAGCCGTTTGACCTGTGGAGAACCGAAAAAAAAAAAAAAAACGAACACCATTTTTTCCAGTATGTCAAATTGAATCCTCGCTAAAGCTCGTCTAATCACTCCGTTATCACCAAAAAACTATTATTTCGCTAAATCGACTCGCATGGGCTCTTAAATGACATCTGTTTGAGTGCTGAGTGAATCACGTTAAGTTGGCAACTTTGAAACGTGAAACGTGTGTTTTCCGCAAAGCACTGCTTACATAATATACTGTCTACTCCAACGACTTAACAGTGTTATAGCCACACAAGCAGTAACCAGTAGGAACAAACTGGGACCATCATGGCTTTTATTTCTTTCGAATACGACTAGAAATTTGGTAAATTGAAGAAAGAAATGTCTTCCGGGCCACGAACGAGAATGCATCAATCAGAGATATTGTTAGATGCATCCAGTGTTGAATTCAGAGATTGTGTTGCGGGGAAGCTTTTGTGTTTTCCGGGGGGGCAAGGGATACGTACACAAAATTAAGCTTGATAACCTTACACCTATATATATATATATATATATATACAAATTAAAATACGCACTTTTTTAATTTTCAAGTCAGTTTATTATGAAACGATTATGCTACTAATTCATAATAATATGATGAGAGGTATAACGGTATAACGGGTACCGGCAGTGTACACTCGACTGATCCATATGGAATTGACTCCACTCCAGCCACTTCTGACATTTGAGGTGTCTCTAACCAGGATTCACGGGCAGAAGGGCAAATAACAATACAAATAAATAACATCTAGATTTTTTTCCCTTAGTAATAAATAGTAAACTCCTGATACTTTTTAATTTTCACAAATATTTTTAAAACCCAAAATACAAGTTTCTCAAAAAATGTAGTGCTTAATGTTCTTATCTCGGGGGGGGGGGGGGGGGGGGGGGGAACGACGAACCACGGGGGGGGGGGGGGGAACGACGAACCGCGGAGGGGGGGGGGGGGGCAATGCCTGGATGCATCAGTTCTCTCAGCTATCGTGACGTATCAATACACGAAATAGATACAGAAGAATGATTGATTAATGTTCCTCATGTAATAGGGATGGTTGACACATTCCCCAATCTTCAATCAAATTCAAATAAATGCAATTCAATTAAAGCCCGGTTTTACCAACTGATTATTAGTGGATTAAGCGATATTTAGTGGATCACCTTGTTATCACAGATGGTTACGCATGCTATAACCAATAGTTAGTGGATTTACACTCGACTAAGATTTGTAAAACCGGCTCTAAGTAACAAATAGTCACTATATACGAATGTGTATACTGGCCCTGTTTCCATAGCAACTATACATATCCCTTCAATTATACGCGCGTATTAATCACTGCATTCCACATTAGAAGAACCAGATCGATTCAAGAACTTCTTCACATCATGCAGCTACACATATATATATATATATATATATATATACACACCCACACATACATACAAACATAGGCCTACATATATATTTCTTATAATGCTATTTTATGAAAAAACGAAAAAAAAGGAAAACGAAATATTGCTCTTAAAAGTTTAGTATAAAATGAGATTCTCAGTTTCTCTCCCTCTCACTCTTTCTCTCTCTCTCTTTATCCGATTAGATATTGGAAATGTAACGGGTCGGCAGAAAAAGTGCACATACTTGTTATTTGTATCATTTCTGTATTGAATGAGTGATACGCCAGTCGAAATGGATCTGGCTACACGTCATAACTTCGAGTTCAAGTTGAGCTCTTTTCCGAACAGCTGAACAAAACCCAGTTCACTACAGAAACTTGGAATGGAAAATCTAGACGCGATTCGTTGCGTCTTTTCACTATCAATCTTTTTGTGATGAAAGTTGGATATATTTTCCATTTGCCGCGAGATCAAGGAGGCTTTTTACTAGAGTCAACATGACCGTGGTTGCAGCCAGAGCACTGCCTCGGCGTCTCGGCCGGTAACAGTTCAAAGTAAGTACAAGTTGTTCTATTTATTTAATCGTTGACCCTCTTTTCATTGACTAAATACTTAGATACTCAATTAAGTCGTTCCACGTAAGTTACTTCGCGAGATTAAAAACCCTTTCATTATTACCTGAAGTTACTTCAATCATCGATACACATTCCTAGAGCGCTGCTAGCAGTCACGTTGAAGACTTGGCAGACAACCCAGGCAAGCAACCATCTTACCGTCCACTGAAGCACAATCGCAGAAACGATTTTCAGCACTCTTGGCGGTGATTGACGGTACTACAGGGTAAGGGGTGTGGGGAAGTTAGAGACAAAGGAGTGGAGATTAATATCAATTTAATGAGGGGTAAACTGTCTTAGTATATCTTTAGTCTACGCTTTTTCGAGGTAATTGGTATATATTGCCCCCCCCCCCAACTTTTGGCCAAGGGGGCAAGAAAAAGGTCTTGCAAGACTCAAGTTGTCTCTTTGATTTCTGTTGGAACCCTCTTTGTTAAGATAAGCTGTCATTTTGGCGCAATTGTTAGCTTGCCCCCCCCCCCAACTTTCAAAGTGTTCAGACGCCCCTGAATAAGAGTATATAAGTATAGTTATAAATACAAATAGTCAATAAAATTTGTAACAACTAGTTTACAGCAGTTCGAGTTATGATGATAATTTTTACCTTTCAGTCAAGATTAATAGCATAATATAACTTCACCTAGATCAAATGTAGTCCTTTTCAGTAATAGTTGGGAGTGAAGTGGTGGGAAAAGTTGGGAGCGCGTGTTTCGAGACAAATAAGCTAACTAGGCTTACGACAACACAGAATGTTGATCACAGGCACTAGGCGCGATTTCGATTCGTTTGTCTGCTCGCTTGTATATCATCAGAAGTCCACAAGTGTACGCTTTCACGCCCTGAACTATCACGACCGTACTTTTAAAAATATAAATTCAAATTTTGTATTCTTTCGTTTTTAAGTAAAGAATCCAAGTCTACACGACACCAACACCCTTAACGCGATCATCACTTGACATAACGTCCTAGGCCTATAGCTAGCTTCAAGAGACTGGGACTTTCATTGCATGGTAGATAGTTCCTAGAAGAGCTAAGTAGCATGGCAACATGTCCAGTCTTTGTTCATTTCTGCTGTTGTTAGCCCTGCCCTATTTTCTTCTAAGCGCAAGGATTCTGTACATATTGTCGTAAACGCCAACACAATATGTCGTAAGCGCCAAATATGCTGTGCTATTTCCTCATTCATTTCTTTTCAACCTCTGTCACTACAGATGTTCTAATTTTTATGCAACTATGATAATAATATAGGAATGCTTGGGGAAATTTTGGGGAAAAAATATCATATATTTTCCATGTTACAATTCTTTGTATTGGTAACTCGCGTATCACTTCACACGGTGCAGAGAAGTATATTTGGAATCAATATTCATCCATGATAAAAATTCACAATATGTTACCTATTATTTGTATGTATGTTCAACGGTACGCGGTGAGGTGGAAAATGAGGTGGGCTATCAAATGTGCGAAGTTCATATACAGTCCAAGAGACCGTGACTTTGTTATCATCATGGTATCGTAGGTATTGTCGTAGTATTTGGGGTGGTGAGATCGCCCTTGTGGTGCCCGTTCAAATGATCTAATCTTTCATCCTTAGCCTTAATTGGGGAACAATGATTTTGTATGAAGTTCGATGTTATTAAAAAAAGGTATTTAGGTTTTATTAGACGTGCTTTAGCGAGGATTCAATTTACATACTGAAAAAAATTGGTGTTCGTTTTTATGTTTCTTTTTTGTTCTTTTTTCATATTTTTTTGTCGGTTCTCCACAGGTCAAACGGCTACATTTATCAACTTAAACTTTTTTTCAATATGGTTCCTCATCTAACTTAGATCTGTATAGTTTTGTGGGCATTATCGGGGGGTAACTTTTTGTTTTATGAATTCAAGAAATTTCAAAAATTCCCATTAGAATAACATGGCGAAAAAAAAAAAAATTTCATTTTCCAAAAAAATGAAATTTCGCGTGAAGTTGAATCACATTTTGGTACACATTTCTAAACATTTTCAGCTTGATCGGGTCAGCCATTTTGAAGAAAAAACATAAAATGTGCTTAATTGGTACCACTCGAAGCAGTTTTCACCCATTTTTACCCATACTATTACTATCCGCTCGTCCAACAACGCATATATGGCGTTTTCCTAGTAGTGAATAATGACCAATCAAAGTCCTAGCTAGTCTTCTGGAGCTAGCCACGTCTAGGACGTTATTTCACGTGCTGGCAGTTGCGATGAAGGTCCACACTTTTCATCAAATATATTTGACTACGAAAAAAAAATCGAGTGTGACACGTTGCTCTTCCCGTTGAAAAAAATATGAAAAAATATATTTTAATAATCTCACGGCGTTTGAGTCTGTAGCATAGAAATCAGCGTATGGGGAATCCCCTAATGAGGTACCGAAGTGTTACTGGTTCCGATCGACCGTCTCTCCCGCCCACCACCAGTAACGGTCTAGAGTTCCGAGACGTCACGTCATTACAAGACATGTTATAATGACGTGTCAACGGCCCGTCAACCGCCGGTCATTACGGCACGACGTTTAGCACGGAGGAAAGCACGTAGGGACGACGTGTGAAAAGCGTTTTGCACACGTTACGCTTGTGCACCGAGCGTTGCCGAAATAACCACCAGATCCAGGGAAACGCTGTCGGCTACTCGGTGTTCACGTCCGAGGGAAAGTCGGAACACGGATTCAATGTTCGAAATTTACACCGGTATCTAGGCAAACGCTGAATATGTGTTGTAAGATGAGCGAGATATCTATATAAAGTATAATCTAAAACTACACACCTTGACGCATATAAAATATACTTCATTCGATACCAACGAATCCAAGGAGCCGTGAATCTAACACTGCAATATTTTTCTGCTATTATTTCTATCTATATTCGATGAATAAAGAACATGTATTACATCATTTTCTTCAAAACGGCTGGTCCGAATTGCATACAAATATTTAATTATGTGTATCATTTCCGCGTTTGCTTTTGAGGAAAATTTGAACTATATTGGTAAATTTTTTTTTCATTTTTTTACGCTCAGTCTAATCTTATGGGGTTTTTAGAAACTTTGAGATAATGTTTCTAAAAAATGGTCCAACAGATTTGACCCAAAAACTATACAGTTCCAAGTTGGATAAGTTTGCGTGTACAGAAAAAGTTTCATGTTGATCGGTCAAACCCTGCGACCTGTGCAGTGTTTACAAGCAAACAAAAAACATAGAAAAAACACACAGACAAAGCGCCGTAAGCGTTGGGTGGTTTCTTCGCTAACGCTCATCTAATAAATTAAAATTAAATGTTAAAATTTGTAACAAAGAATTGAATAATAATCGTGTTCTGGAGCCTTACCACAATTGCCACACAGAATAACGTCCTAGGCCTAGCTAGCTCGAAGAGACGAGGATTTTGATTGGTCAATCTTTACTACAAGAACTAAATTCTATATACAACATACCCAGTCCTTGTGTACTTCCATTGTTGTTAGTACAAAATCCTAGCCCTGATCTTACATATTTACATATTTTTATTTATTCATTACAGATTGTTCATAGAACAGGTGGTAATGGTTACTATACCTAATGAAATCACAATCAAACATACTCGATAAAATTATACTTTATTTTTTTCTTAGCTCTCTTCTTAAATACCCAATCTTCGTTATATTCTTGATATCTTCTTCCAATTCATTCCATTCCCGCGTCGTTCTTTGAATGAATCCATATTTACCTACTTCTCTATCTACTTTTTCCACTTCCATTCTTACCCCCCCCCCCCCCTCGTACTTCTTTGTAATCCTTTTCCAATTCTATTGCTTAATTCATCCCATCCTGTATATTCATTCTTGACTCTAACAAAATTGCACAATCTTTCTGTTTGTCTTCGTTTCGCCAAATTTTCCCATCCCATTTCCTCAATCATTTTACTGGGTCTTTCTATAACTTTTTCAACCACATCCTTATCGTTCCTGATAATCTTCCAGCGCTTAATCTTCTCTCCCCGATACGCTTCTTGCAGCAACCCTTTGGACATTCTCCACAGCCTTTATTAGTCCAACTTCTATTAGTCTCTTGTGGTGGGCTACCAAATATGTGAAGTTTTTGCGATCTAATCTTTCATCAATATATAACTGAGACGAGTGGTCGAGTGGCTAGCACACTGAGCCGTCATTCAGGAGACCGAGGTTCGATTCCAACAATGCTTCACATTCCTGACAAATGTTTTTCGAGGTTTCCCTCTGTTATCCAGGTTGGTACTGGAATGGTTCCCGAAGAGCAGGCCTCATTCCCACAGCACAATAACAATCAATAAAATCTTTTCATCCCATAATCACACTCATTCATTCCGTGCGGATATATCTCAAGGCATCAGTACGTCGCTACACGCGAATACATTAATGAATTAAGGGGGTTCATGCGCGTTGCTTATAAAAATAGAGAAATTCACCTCCACTAATTTTTTCTCATGTTCAAAAACCATTGCGATTGAATGAAAAGTTCACATCTCCAAGATAATTTTATGCTCTTTAATTTATATTACCGTACATTCTATTTCTGTGAATTCGATAAGTTGTATAAGATAAGATGTCTCAATGAATGAAAAGAATATAATGAAATTCATTGACGTATCATCTCAAAACTGATTGAATTCATAAAAATAAAATGTCATAATGAATGAAGAGTATAAAATTACCTTGGAGATGTGAACTTTTAATTCAATTACACTGGTTTTGGAAAGATAAATGTCTCGATTTGTGTTTGCACCGTGCACAGTCTAGATGTGCTGGTGGTGCCGGTTACCTTGAGTCCGGTGCCGGCGCAGGCTATGCCCAGAGCCATGGCGGCCCCGTAGCGCACGTGCGGGTTGTAGCTCTCGGCCAATAGCGAGACCACGCTGGGGCACTGCTCGGGCGTCCTGCGACAACAGACAAATACACACGTTACACACGTTACACACGACTACAGATACATGAAAACGCTCCATGTCGATCGGTCAAACCCTGCGACCTGTGCAGTGCTTACAAACAAACAAAGCAAAACATAAAAAACACAAAGCTTCATGAGAGTAGGATGGAAATCTTCGCTAACGCTTATCTAATCAAAAGATGCAGATAATATTTGTTGAATATGCCAATTACTCAAATTTATAATTTAAAAAAGTGGAAGGATCCATGTATGTAACAGTAACACTCGATATTTTTGCCATCGATTTTTACCTCATCGCACCGTTACATACAAATAACACGTGACATATTGTTAGTGTTTATTATGGATCAACATTTTTTTTTATATCTCTGAATGGTGTGAATCAGTTTCACTAAAAAATGTTCAGACGGAAAGTCACGCTGATCGTTTATATGTTACATTGATAGTGAAAATGTTACCGTGGGTTAATTCAACCTCTTTCAAGCACCAACAGGAATAATTCAACAGATAGCCGTCGACGGCAAAACAAAGCAGCGGAGTTTCAGTGTTAAACTTGAAATCAATGCTCTCTGCAACAACGTACAAGTGAACAAAACGCACCGCAGCCGCTAATTGTGCGGCAGTGCGGAAACAATTCCATTAGCACGCGGTTTCAATTTGCTCGGCGGTGCGGCCGTCTTGCCGCATGCGGTCAGAAACAGATTACAGCGGCGGTGCGTGGTGGCGACAGATACGACCGACACAGCACGGCGCCTCCACCAACTCTTCAGATGAGGTATTGGTGGTGGAGCCGGGTTAAAGCGGGTAACGGTTTCAGATTCTCGGCGATAAAAACCGCAAAGAAGATTATAAACGCCCGGGCACTATTATTAGACGAGCTTTAGCGAGGATTCAATTTGACATACTGAAAAAAATTGGTGTTCTTTTTTTTTTTTTTTTTTTTTTTTTTTTTTTTTTTTTATGTTTTTTTGTCGGTTCTCCACAGGTCAAACGGCTACAGCTATCAACTCCAAACTTTTTTTCAATATGGTTCCTCATCTAACTTAGATCTGCATAGTTTTGTGGCATTATCGGGGGGTAACTTTTTTTTTATGAATTTTAGAAATTTCAAAAATACCCATTAGAATAACATGGCGAAAAAAAACAATACATTTTTATTTTCCCCAAAAAATGAAATTTTGCGTGAAGTTGAATTACATTTTGATACACATTTCTAAAAACTTTCAGCTTGATCAGGTCAGCCATTTTGAAGAAAAAAAATAAAATGTGCTAAATTGGTACCACTCGAAGCAGTTCTTAACCATTACTACCCATACTATTACTATCCGCTCGTCTAACAACGCATATGGCGTTTTCCTAGTTAATAACAATCAAATGATAGAATCAAGAGCTTATATGTAGGATTATAGGCCTCTTGAAGTAGGCCTATCCACGTGATGTGACTGCAAATCCATCAACAGTTCAACTGCATTCAAATCAACACAAGAAATCTTCCTTACCAAGAAAATGTATGGCAACATCGACGAATATATTTTCATTGCCTACCTTTTATTACCTATATTGATTTTTTGCATTTGTCATTTTATTTTACATTATAATATTTGTTTTTTTTGTGAGTTTATTTTTACCTTCAGGTATGTGACATAGAAATATTTATTATACATATCTCACATATTTAATATTGTATTTTATAATATGACATTTCACACAAATCAGAAGCCATATTTTCTTATATCTTATTTGCAATACAATAGATGCAATGAAATGAAACGTTTGAGTTGATTTCAGAGGTTCAGGACGAATAGGAGTCCTGCGTGAAGCAAGCACCAAGAAGAGTCTAATGGCAGGCTCACTCAGTCGAACAGCGGTAGACTTCCACGAGGTCTTCCAACGACCATTTGTCATCCCCCCCCCCCCCCCCCCCCACCGCCCAGCACAGAAAAACACGGAATCAATGGGTTACGGTCAACCCTTGAACTTTTGTCTATACCAGCCGATAAATCACTTTAAAATCTTGATGGGGTTTCTGCCGCCCCCCATCCCCCCCCCCCACCTCGTCTTATACCCTCCCCGAGGTGCTAGCACCAAGCTGCGAGCGGGAATACCTGGCACCTCCACCAAAAAGTCGAGTAATTTTTAAATTTGAATAAATGTATATTGATAAGCAACATCTGTTGGCGTTTGTCAATGACGAATGGGATTAGGGGAAGATGACACGGAATTTATTTCATCAGGTGTTTTTGTACAGTGGGAAGGAAGCTTGTCCTTGAGGAACAATGCCTTTTTTTATTTTGGGTTTAACGACGCACTGCTATGATGGCGCAGATCTAATGGCGTCGGATGGATGATGAATGAGATGAAGGTTCTTGGGTAATGGGAAGGATAGTGGGAAGGAAGCGGTCATGGCCGACTTATTGTAGGAACCATCCCGGCATTAGCTTAGACTACAGAGGGAAACCATGAAAAACCCCTGTAAATATGGTCGGCGGCGGGGATCGAACTGCGTTCGTAATTTCCCTCGCCTCCCGTATTACATGAAGCGAGCGCGCTAACCACTGCGCTGCATGTGCCGGTCATCCCAGTATTCACTTTATCGACAGAGGGAAGCCACGATGCATCTCCGTGATGGAAACCCAGTCTCCTGAATTACGGTTATCCCTTATTCACCGTCTCAGTCCTGAAAGTTGCGAACGTTGCGGTTCCCCTCCCCCCGCCCCCATCCATGACGTATACTAATCAACAATCACCATGCCGTGCCGTTCCTGCTGACAAGAGCGCTTCTCTTCGGGAGCTCGGAGGCTGGATCTACTTGAAACGCGTGACTGGCTTCACAAGCCAAACACACTTCCAAGTTCTTTTCTCAGGACAAGACGACTTTTGTTTTTATAGTTGTTGTTATGTTGGTAAGAAAGTGTTCTTCTAGGCTGATTGATCAGCGGTTGGCAGCAATTACCAATCAACGAGGCCAAGTTGTTGGTAAACAAAACACCACGGGAGAGAGAGAGAGAGAGAGAGAGAGAGAAAGTGAGAAAGAGAAAGTGAGAGAAAGAGAGTGAGAGGGAGAGAGAGAGAGTGAGTGATATATATATATATATATATTAGTGATGCCTTCGGGTACCCGGGTACCCGGGTCGGGTACGGGTAATGCATTACCCGGGTACGCCGGGTAATCGTGCTAACCAGTACCTATAATATAGAAAATAACTTATAAATCACTCAAGCTACCGAGAGGAATTCAACTTCGCATTATACATAAGTTTTTTCACCTATTTTTCCAGACCTCCCTCAACTTGTCATAATGCGCTCGTCAAATCTAGTTGCACCACCTACCGTTATCTGTGGTCACACGTGCAGTGTACTGAATCCCTCTCCTGTCAACCGCTCTCTAGTTGCCATGCCAAATACTATTCTTTATCGATAACTGAGAAGCATATATAGTCAACCCATTACCTACCTCTACGATTTGAGGGTTTTGTCAAGTATTTCTTCTCACTTCGCTGTTGTTTTTCAGCATGAACACAATTAACCAAAGTCCTATCTCGCTTCCTCTACATTCCGAATCATTCTTTGACAGATGGAGCTTATCTTATTGATCAATTGGTATAGCCACCAGCCAATGAAACAAACAATTACATAACCTTGATCTTAGTGCACGCGTATACAATGCAGGAGATTATGAAACGTCAGAACCACGGAACTAGACAGGGGATGACGTGAATACGTTTTTTTGTTAATTACCCGGGTAATACCCGGGTAATTTCGGCGGGTACCCGGTTCCTCATTTGTTACCCGAAGGCATCACTAATATATATATATATATATATATATATATATATATATATATATAAATATATATATAAATATATATATAAATATATATATATATATATATATATATATATATATATATATATATATATATATATATATATATATATATATATATAGAGAGAGAGAGAGAGAGAGAGAGAGAGAGAGAGAGAGAGAGAAAGAGAGAGAGATACAGTATTTGTATTGTATGGTAATCTGCAGAGGATGCCTATAGAGGCGATGTCCACATCACGGCCTTCCATATCCAGCCAGATTAACGCGCTTGGCTTGACATTGTAAGCATGACTTGTTGACTTTGTGGCGGTGCGATCGTCCTTGTGTGACGCCCCGTCCGAACGATCCTACCGTGCCATCTTACCCTCACAGGGAGGACACTGACTTTGTGTACAAATGGCGAAAAAAATGAGCCTCCCTTTGTAGCTCAGTCCGCTAAGGTACCGCTTTAGAAACTAAAGTCACGTCCTCCTTAAGGCGTCCGCAGTCTCTATAATAGGGCTAAAAGTTCCCGCTAGGGTGATTTCACAGACGGAAATGATCATATAACTTGAACTGTGCAAGATACACATTATCTGATGCTCACAATATTTGTCGGAAAAGCAACTGAGTGAAATTGTATAATAACAAAGATGGAAAGATCACTTGTATGTAACATTAATACTCCATAATTTTGCTTCGATTTTTACCTCTCGGTGTACAAATAACATGTAACATATTGTGAATGTTCATTATGGATCGACCGTATTTTATAAGATACTTCTCTGCATCGTGTGAAGCAGTTTAACTACAATATGTTCATCCGGAAAATCACTACGATCGTTTATATCTTATGTTGACACTACAAATATCACGCTTTTGGGTGGGATCCCTTCAATCGATCGATTTTTATAAATATCCCATCGCTTATCATCATTTCTTAATCCCCTGCTCAATCGTACACCCCTTTTAACCCAGCTGCGGCGGGGTCGTTAGCACACCCGCGTGTCGATCACGTGTCCCGGGGATTACCTGCATGACGTCACGGCGATGGCGAGTGTCCCTACTAGGAGTGCTGCCGGCGCTCATCGAGCTGTCAGCTGTGCCGAGTTAGGCGACACAAGGCCGTGGCCCACGCCCGGTCATTACACCTGGTTACTCGCTAATCACGCAGCCATTAGGAGATGGATGGTGCGACGGATTATGGCCAGCATTTGATTTGCATTAAGGCGATGCATGCACGGTGCTTATAAAAATAGAGACACTCATCTTTAATATTTTTTTTCTTTATTACGAACAATAAAAAGTATATCAAACCCAAGATAATTTTATGCTCTTTAATGATGACATTCTATTTCTGTGAATTCAATCAGTTTTGAAATAATACGTCAATACATTTTATAACATTCTTGATATTTATTGACGTATTATCTTAAAACTGGTTGAATTTACAAAAATAGAATGTCATAACAATTGAAGAGCATAAAATTATCTTGGGTTTGATATACTTTTTATTCAAATACACTTGTTTGTGATGAAGAAGAAAAAACAGTAAAGATGAATTTCTCTATTTTTATAAACACCGTGCATGCACCGCCTTAAGAGTCCTTGGGAGTCGATTCAGCGAAATATCTATTTTTTGTTGATAACTTTTGAACGGTATGAAAATTCTAATGCGGGGGAAACACATATATTTTTAATACCTTCCAGATGGTATAAGTTATGGCCATATAACTCATGTCACATAATTGTCAAGCGTATAACAATTCTGCGATATGAGTTCAATAGTTATAATTTATACCCTTTTGAGGGTATCAAAAATAGCTGTGTTTCCTCCGCATTGGAATTTTCATACTGTTCAAAAGTGATCAATAAAAAATAGATATTTCGCTAAATCGACTCGTATATTATTAGACTAGGCAAAGGCAGAATATGCGTTGTACGATGAGCGAGATATATATAAAGTAAAATCTAAAACTCTACACACCATGATCATATAAAATAATTCTTCTGATACCAACGAATCTAGGAAGCCGTGGGTCTATCACTGCAACATTGTTCTGCTGATATTTCTATCTATATTCGATGAATAAAGAACATGTAGTAGTAGTAGTAGTAGAAGTAGTAGTAGTAGTAGTAGTAGTAGTATAGTAGTAGTAGTAGTATAGTAGTAGTAGTAGTAGTAGTAGTAGTAGTAGTAGTGTCTATTCCTTTAACCCTCTTTCGAGGAAATCGGTACACAAATGACATATTTTACAATATAACTTATAGATATATTAAAAGCTTGAGTGTGGCAGTACCACCATTTACAAATTAGTAGTAGATTAGTGATTACAGTATATTGAACAAGTAGTAAAACAAATAATGATACATTCAAAGAACTACATAAATATAGATAGCTAGATACTATGCATAATTATTTAGTAAATCCAGCATCAACAAACTCTTGCACAGAATAGAAACTGTGCTCTTTGAGGAGTGATTTGAATTGATTTATCGGTAGAATCTTGATACTTGTTGGCCTATAGGCCCTACTATTACGTTATATTCTTCGAAACGACTTGTACGAATAGCATACACATTTTTATTAATGTGTATCACTTCCGTGTTTACATTCAAGGAAACTTTGAATCATATTTGAGAGATTAAATTTCTCAATTTTTTCCACCCAGCCTAATCTTATGAGGTTTTTAGAAACTTTGAGATGATGTTTCTCAAAAATGGTCAAACCGATTTGACCCAAAAACTATAGGGTTCTAAGTTGGATAAGTTTGCGTATACAGAAAAAGTTTCATGTCGATCGATCAAATGGATTTGCATGAGAAAAATTGGAAATCATGCTTTTTCAATTCATCTTGAGATTCAATGAGATTCTCTCATCTTTACGCTGATCTGGACCTACTAATAATGCCCACCAAATGACACCACCTTCTCGTCTTAGCAAGCTACTATATTGTTTTTACTAATTCCTCTTCCCTCTCCCTCTTCCCCTCCCCGACACACCTGGTGTGCGCATGCGCGCATAACGGCGACCAGTTCGCAACTTCGGGAGATCACGTAGCGTCAGTTACAACGGCGTCGCGACGGGGGACAGACGCGACCGACGCTCCCATGCGCGACGTGCCGACACGACAAACTGGCGCGAAAACACGTTCATTCATGAGACAGCGAGAGAGAGAGAGAGAGAGAGAGATATTAGGGGAGGGGGATGTAATCATGTAGATCTGGTGGAGAAAATACGTGTAGATAAATGTAAGTGTTGATTTAATAGATTTTTTTTTAGATAGTTCACTGATAAAAATGTTGAGAATTGATCGGTAACTTTCAATCATATTACATGAAAATGTAGTTTATTTTAGTTGTAAATATGATTATAACCTATGAAAGAGATAGTGAAAATTTTTGATGAGAATAAAGTAATTTAAAATGTTACAAACGAGTTTAAAATATTTAATATTTTTCTCTCGTAGCTTCCAAGTATTTTTGATGTTGAGTTTGCATTGAAAACTTTTCTTTAATGAATTTCTGTCATTCATAAGAGAAGAACTCTTCTAATATTTTTCAAATATACTTTTCCTTAGCTTTCAATAACTCAGAACGTTTCGAAAACTGTTTCCATTAAATCACGTTACTCGCTTGGAAAAGATCAACAATAAATAAAGCGAAGCATTTCTTCACTTAATGAAAACATTTCAACTATTTCCCAGTATCTTAATACAGAACGAAAATTCCATTTCCAGTCTAATCACGAATACAACATCATCCAGTAAGAAAATGGTTTAGCGATAAATAAAACCTCGAGTTTTTCCTTTCAGTGGCAGAAATAATTCCATCCCATAACCTTATTCTAATCGAGTTGTCTGCTTTGTAACAGTGACCACCGTACAGCTGTGAGATAAAAGCGATAATCTACCGATAAGTCTGTGAGAACAGACGTCAAGTTCTATCTTCACACGCGATCCCGTGCTTAATAAATCACAGCCACTAAGAAGTATACGTATTATTTGTGTGCCACCTTTGTGTTAAATTAACGCTACCGACAAGAGAAAAACAACAACAACAAGAATTATCGCCGCCATATTGGAATGTAATAGAATTCAATTAACCCGAGTCATGTTTGGTAATTCACCAGTCATGCCAATTATACATGTGATTAGAAAGTGAAGAAATATTCAGAGATTTTCAGTGTGTATAACGACGGCCAAGTATGTGTTAAAAATGTTAGATTATGAAATAATTTAACCGATTAGAAAAAAGGTAATAAATTGTGCGTATTTGTGTTTCAAGAAAAAAGTGTTAATATTTTTGTGTCGAATCCGTTTTTGTCAATCAAATGAAGAAAGGGAAAATATCATATAGTGCCGATAGTTGTGAGTAAAACTACGACAGCGAAGTAATTGGGTCAAAGTCCCTCAGTAGGCATTTCCATTCCAGACCGATTCCCTATTCATCCAGAACATACTAGTATAATTATTACTTGCCCCCCAAATAACCTAACTGTTGGTGGGGTCGTTACGCAAACGATAGTCTGTAACATTTATAGGGTGGAGCCAGACTTAAAATTACATGTTTCATAATCGACTATGAAAGATATTTGCTCGGTTTTTCTTGGGAACAGAGTTTCGGTTTTTACGGCCGCTTCCAGCGTTACATTTATGGCGTTGTGTTCCAATATTGACTCAATTATGAGTTAAGAAGAGAAAGATAGAGAGAGAGAGTGAGAGAGAGAGAGAGTTTAGCGAACAAATATTTGAGGAGGGAATTAAAACTGTTAGTTTGGCTACCGGTACCAACACTAGAATAATTATTATCATAAGTACGGATTAAGTTTTCAAACAAAAGCAAATAGGTATTTAATTGGACAAAAAATAATCCAGTCGTTGTTACGAAATTGAACATCATAAATAAATCCAATAAAATTTTATTTGCTGTAAGATAAAATAATTTAAATAATAAATAATAAATAATAAAAGAATAATACCAACCGAATAAATCTAACCTAGTGACCTTCAACTTGCTCCATGGAATCCGAACTAAACGAAATATCCCTAAACCAAACCTGGTCGACTTTCCTCCAGTGCCAACTGACCCAGACCACAGACAACCTGACAACATGCCACTACCCCAACACCATCGGCCTGACCTGCCAGGGCGAGTACCTCCAAGACGAGCCCGTCGACACCTTCCTCTGCAGCCCCCTCTCGTGCCAGCCCTGCGCCGACAACCCCCTCGTCAACATCACGCTCACGCTCATCAACTACAACCTGCCAACCACCTGGATCGACATACCCGCCATCATCGCCAACAAAACAAACGGCTTCCTAGACATGTACTTACAGTGTGAAAACACGACAAAAAACAATTCCCTTAACGAGACTTTCCCGTTTGAAATGAGCAGTAATAGATTGATAGGTGATTTGGTGAGGTGCTCGCTGGAGACCGTCTGGAAACCTGGAGAGAATGTTCTCAAGCTGGAGAGGATCGGTTATGACTGGAGTTTCCTGTTTGTCGTCGCGTTCATCTTCGCCGGAGGACTCGGGAATATCCTGGTGTGCCTGGCGGTATGTCTGGACAGGAGGCTGCAGAACGTCACCAACTACTTCCTGTTGTCGCTCGCCATCGCCGACCTCCTCGTCAGCCTGTTCGTGATGCCCCTCGGCGCGATACCGGGCTTCCTAGGTGAGTTCCCCGGGGTGGATATCCGGAGGACCGGATGTAGGGGTTATAGATTGGTTTTACTTTACCGTAAATTAGTTTTCATCATTGTGTTTTTTTTACTAACATGGATCATACATTTAATTCAGTCAAAAATCCACAAATAAGACTTGACTGTGGAATAAAAAAAAATTAATTCATCAGTATATTTAAAATATTCATACACTGAGTTATGCAGAAGTAGATTGGTTGGTGATTTTGCGAGATGCTCGCTGGAAACTATTATTATTATTATTATTATTATTATAACTGCAAGGTGGTAGACGATCGGTTACGACTGGAGCAATTTAAATTATAACGTAAATAAAGTCTATGAAATGAAGTCTATAAAAATCACTCCAGTAACTGCCAATTGGATCTTGATTCAAAGATTTATTCGATTCAACTTATCCGAGTGACTGTTTCTACGGAGTTTCTGCTGGCGGTAAGTGAAGGATTTGTAGCAGTGAACGTCCGACTGGTTGCAACGACTTCCTCGTGCGATTATGTTCCCAGCTGAGGTCACATGTTCCACGCGTGTACAACATGCATGTTCTGCGCCTTGTGATGCCTGTTCGACCGACATTATCGCGCCGACTATCAGTGGATCAGGGTCGTGTGCAATCGACACGATGTTCACGTTAAGTGGGCATGCGAGTAGATTTAGGGAGATATCAGTTTTTTGGTGATGACTTTTGAAACGTGTGTTATATCAAAATTATAATACGGAGGAAATACACATAATTTCAATATCTTGAAGACGCTATAGGTTGTAGCTGTTCAACTTATATCAAATAATTTTCATCGTATATAGGCCTAAAGCTAAAAAAAAAATCATGTGTATATACGTTTGACAACTCTGTGATATAAGAAAGAGTACAGTTACATCCAGAAGCTGAATTCACAATAACAAGAAACTTGTCCACAACTATTGATATTGATGTTTTTTTAACGTCCCCACTAACAGCTAGGTTATTTGGGGGTACGAATGTGCGGATAACAAATGAGTGTGTACACTAAAACCAAGACTCGAACTCGCACCCCGACTTGAGTTTCCGAGGAACGCTTTGACTGATTGAGCCAGCGGGGCGGAATGAGGGTCGAACACACAGCTGGCTAATCCAGGTTCCAGGTAGTAATTCCCTGATAATGGAACAACAATATCCCCGCGTATAATAGCCTTTAGCTCCTGCAGGATTAAACCAATCGAGGGGTGTCCAACGTCCGCTCGAGATCACGTGCTCGACGAGCTGCTGGTGTAACGACGATCTCCGGTGGTTTAACGACAAGCTCGTGGAACGAACAGGGTTACGAGTTTTACAGGATTTATATTTTGGTGCGTATAGGCGTCTAGTCACGTGATACAACTCATTGTTGAAGAGAGAAACAGTGATGTCCACTGATTGATACTAACCAATCACAATCATTGCTAGACACTGGTTCGCTGTGTTGCTTTGGTAATGATTGTCAGTACTTTATAAAATATCGGTCTTCAAAAAAATATAAAATATGATAATTGGAGCCGTTTGTACTGTACCAACTGATAGTTAAGTATCACCCTTGCTATTTTCGTACCTCGACTGAGAATAGACTAATTAATAAAAGTGAATTCGCTATTATTATCGCTTGATCCACGAATAATTCAGCAGTGTATGTCGTGGAGTAAAACGGCCGCTAGACACTGGAACAGTTGGACGGGCCAAGAGCAGAGACAATACATCCACTGCCAAAACCCAGCGCGATCACGTCAGAAATATCTCCGCAGCCAGAGGACCGTGGAAACTGTCACACACCAGCCGATCACTCTCTCTCTCTTTCTCTCTCTCTCTCACTCTCTCACTCTCTCACACCCTCTCTCTCTCTCTCTCTCACACCCTCTCTCTCTCTCTCTCTCTCTCTCTCCCACCCTCTCTCTCTCTCCCTCCCTCCCTCTCTCTCTCTCTCTCTCTCTCTCTCTCACTCTCTCTCTCTCTCTCTCTCTCTCCCTCTCTCTCTCTCTCTCACACACCCTCTCTCTCTCTCTCTCTCTCACACCCTCTCTCTCTCTCTCTCTCTCACTCTCTCTCTCCATCACTCCCTCTATCACTACCTCTCTCTCTCTCTCTCTCTCTCTCTCTCTCTCTCTCTCTCTCTCACTCCCCCTCTCTCTCTCTCTCTCTCCATCACTACCTCTCTCTCTCTCACCCTCCCTCCATCCCCCTCTCTCCCTCACTCACTCTCTCCCTCACTCACTCTCTCTCTCTCTCTCTCTCCGCCTTATGTAATACTAGTAACACTAAGCTCTGGTATAGACGTAAGAGTAAACCCTGACCTGCGCTTCTTGACGGCCTCACGCGTCAAGCGGGCTGGACGCGTCACAATGATTATACCTCATCCGTTAGTTACGTCGTTAACTCGTCGCAATTCCTTGTTTCCAAGACGACAAGATACAGAAGGCCTAATAATACCAGACAGATACACACAGTTTCGAATGTCGAAGCGTTCAATTCTAAAGTTTGTAAAATGATGTTAGACATCACGATCAAGATTTAACTGGCAAACACTCAAAACGTTGACTATTTACGAGTGATATTAGGTGTTTTAACTGTCAGTTAAGAGTTCACTATCCGTCAATTACAGAACATCATTAATAAAACGGTATTTTCGTGACCCATGCTACAACAGCACCAGGAGATGTAAGAAGTGGAGGCGGTGTGAGTACATCACAACCTTCAAACTAGATTTGAACGAATAATGACGATATTCAATACCATAATTCCAGAGAAGACTAGTATAGGAATCATCATCTCAATTCCAGAAATTATAATTCATTCACTTGTCTTCCAGGACCGGCCCTTTTTCTGAGTCGTGACGTAGACTACTCGATTCTGTCCATGTTTTTTTTATATCGAGTTTAACGACGCACTGTTATGATAACTGAGATGGCGTCGGATGGATGATTAATGAGATGATGGGATGATGAGATGAAGGTTCTTGGGTAATGGGAAGGATAGTGGGAAGGAATCGGTCATGGCCGACTTATAATAGGAACCATCCCGGCATTTTCCTAGACTACAGAGGGAAACCATGAAAAACCCCTGTAAAGATGGTCGGCGGCGGGGATCGAACTATGTCCGAAATTCCCCTCGCCTCCCGGATCACACGAAGCGAGCGCGTTAACCACTGCGCTGCATGTGCCGGCCTGTCCATGTTTATCTACAGAATCGATAATGCACCTACGTCATGACCCACGTTCTCTACAGGACAAATAAATGTATTACGATTTCCAAAATTAACACGTAGGTCTCTATTTTCCATCAAAATTATGGAAATAAATATCGTCATTATTGATTAAAATCCAGTTTCAGGGTTGTGATGTCCTTTAAGATAAGAGACGAGTGTATCTCCTCGGCCACGAGAGATACACCATCAATCAGCCGGCCACGTCACTCGGATTAATTGATGACGTATAATAGCGTCGCGACGCCTTTTAACGTGTCACAGTTCATTACGTCGGACGGACTTGCGCGCGACGCGGCGACGTCTCGGGACTGCCGCGCGGTAACGCTGCGCCATGGGCCGGGACGGGCGCTCGGACCGTCATGTCGCAGCCGAGCCATTAGCCACCGAGTCGTCCATCATAGAGCGACGTAAGACAATGTGAATCTAGGCGTATATTCAAGGAAGAGGAAAGTCTTGTGAATGCAGCATGGACACATTGTGAAGGATTTGAACAGAAAGTTCATATTACGTTTTGCTTTTAGTACTCATTGAACTTGATGACAATTTTTTTAGTTCAACACAAAGGCATTGTTTTCCTAAAAAACCATAGGTTGATAGTTTAGGATCGTTTGAGGGCGTTGACCACAAGGGCGATCTTACCACCCCAAAGAATAGTTAGATGTAATATAGCTCATTGAACACATTGTCATTTTTTTTTAATAACATCGAAACTTGATACAAAATCATTGTTCCCCAATTAAGGCTATGGATGGAAGATTAGATCGTTTGAACGGGGCACCACGAGGGCGATGAAGAACCATTCAAAAGTCGTGTTGGGAAAAAGTTTTCAATCTCCTTTTTGAATTTCCCTTTCGTCGGTTTTATTTTCATTTTATTTCCTTGTTTTACGATCCCACCAACAGCTGTATTATTTGGGGGTATAACGCAAGAATGAACGAGTGTATGATCGATTCAAGTTCAGAAAAACACACGCTACGGATACGTTAGTGAAGGTTCACGCCGTGAAAGCTTACACGCCTAGTAGACACACAAGCGGCGTCGTGACACTTCTGACTTCTCCACAATTCAGCTGTGCAGTGTCCGTTTTTATTATTCATAAAATATCCAAATTCATATTTTATACAAGGAAGAGATTTGAAAAAAAAAGTCTAGAGCTAAGACGTGATTTTATCATCAGATTGGATGTTTTTTCCTCGTTCTTTTATTCGGAATAATATGAGCGTAAAAAGCAATATACCAGAACTGCGACGTAATATGAAACGGAAGTCCCCGTAATACCAACTGTACACACTCGAAGCATTTGACTGGCGAGTGCCAACCTAACAATATCATGTCCCCGATCAAGTGCATGGTATCGAGATCAGAAGTGAAGGAGGAGAGCTGTTGAATCAACATGTTCACCCACGTCAGAGCGAGAGAGAGAGAGAGAGAGACAGAGAGCGTGCGAGGGAGAGAGAGAGAGAGAGAGAGAGAGAGAGAGAGAGAGAACGATATATATCTATATCTATATCTATATGTATATATATATATATATATATATATATATATATATATATATATATATATATATATATATAAATATATATATATATATATATATATATATATATATATATATATATATATATATATATATATATATATACACGCACATATATATATATATATATATAGAGAGAGAGAGACAGTTGATCGGACGTTCATAAAAACCCTTGCCTTATGCGGAACTCGAACCCAAACACGGTTTACTTCACAATTCACAGCAAATCTTCAAATGTATGTAGCTTTACGAACGTCTCACTCTCTCTCTCTCTCTCTCTCTCTCTCTCTCTCCTCCCCCCTCTCTCCCTCTCTCTCTCACACACACACACTGACGGCCACTCAACACGTCACATCACTTGGATTGCGAGCCGCTAATTAACCACCTCCTCGTGTGTGTGACGACGCGCGAGTGTGTGAGTGACTCGTGTCACGTGATTGGAAGCTACTCGAGCTCGGGCAGTTGTCAGAACCGACCGCTCGGCGCGCTGCACGCGCTGCTCCATTGTGATGCTGTAGCACGCGTGTCGAGCAATTATCTTACAATCTGTCGTTAGCTGGAGACTAATCAGCCTCACGTATTGACGACTTCCTCAACTAACGTGGCAGTTAATTGACATTGGGTTTAACAGACACAGAAATAGATTGAGTGAAATATCGAATTGTTCGTGATGACTTTTGAACGATAAAAGGAATCAGAATACAAGAAGCTTTTCTATTTTTGTAACATCGAGAGCTCGGCACAGGAACTTTGTGTCCCGATTAGGGCTAGGATCAGGTAGGATCGTTTGGACGGGGCAGCACAAGGGCGATCACACCAATCACAAAAAAAAATTATATAATGTAAAACTTTATGATATATATATACTGATGAAAATAAAAGATGAAGAAGTCAAAATGTAGTTGAGAAAAAAAATTGAAGACGATTTTTTTTATTATTTCTACTTTCCAGATCGTATTGTTGATTGGCTGGAGGGGAACTTCCATCTTCAACACGAGGAGTACGCTGTCTTTTCAGTGGCTCTCGAATCAATTGCCTCGAATGTAAACGTTCAACTAATGCAATTGTCATTTCTACGCAGTTACAAAACTCACGTCTTTGCCTGCACCTGTTACCAGTAGCTGATGAATACAAAATTAGAATTAAATGACTTACTGAATTGTCAATTGTCATACAATTGCGTTGTTGAAATTATAAATATATATATATATATATATATATATATATATATATATATATAAATAAATATATGGGATGTTTTAGCCGTGTCATAAAAGATACGTCTCGACCGGGACTCGAACCCTCTATAGGGCTAGCGCAAGGAAGTGTCGTAAGTATAGCCATGACATAAGAGTAATATCTCGGTAGCTCATTGGGAGAGAAGCAGACAAGCAAAATGAAGGTCCCGGGTTCGAGTCCCGGTTGAGACGTATCTTTTATAACATGGCTAAAACATCCCACACATCTCGATATTGGATCGTATCCAAGAAGTTTAATGATCACATATGTATACGTATATGTCGCACAGATTGCAATGTTGATAACTCGACGCATGTTACCGTCGATAGCAGCCGATCTTATATTCTCCACATTCTCGTTCATGCTCTGTCTAGCGATGCTAATTACACGCACTAGACAGAGAGAAGCAGCGCCTCCCAAGCAGTCTGACGAAGACAGAAGAGATCAAAGCGATGTGTGGTTGTCGCAGGAAGCGGTGATGACCAACAGCCTGGTCACAACCTTTGACCTCATCTCAAATCAGCAACTAATGAAAGCAGGATGGACTCGACTATACAGGAGTCATTTCGCACGAGATTGGAGGTCGTTGTTGTTGTTGTTGATGATATTCCTTCATGGCTACAATGCTGTGTGGCGGAATTATCAACTAGCGCAGAATAATTCATGAGGAAATGACAACAACTATTCATTACCAAATACCAATGGTTAAACCATGTTTAACTTATATATAAAAAGCTCGTGTCACATGTTAGAGGATGAACTCCTCCGAAACGGCTCGACCGAGTGTCGTGAAATTCCTCACGCACATTCGATAGGGGTGGTAGATGGTACTAAAGTATACGAGATCTTCCACCGAGCTTTCTCCTATGAGCAATATCCCAGTAAACACCAGTAATGACGTTGTTCACTGACATTGACGGCGTTGCATAATGTCACTCAACGTTACTCACCATTTGCGCTAGATAGCATAACAACCAACATTCACTACAAATCACTTCGATGGCAGAACAATGTTTGCCGAGTCTGCTAGTTAATTAATATATGGTAATAATACCTTAATACCAATGCTGGTAATGTCCGGATAGATCACAAAAACGGTTTATACTTATAATGTGTTCCAGACTTTTGAACTGAAGACTTTTATCTGCGGCGAAAAAGTATGGTCACACAAAATACAGCACAGTCCTAGTGCCAAAGTTCATTTGATTGGTATTTAAATTAATGATTAAAATGGGGTGTTGAGATCGAGAGAGATCGAAGTAATTACAATTAGTTTTTACAATTACTCAGTTACTAGATGACCTTCATATATCGTGGATACAAAAATCAATGAATAATTATATTTTACAAACTCCACGATTCGTTTTTGCCCCAACACAAAATGTTTGAATTCATTATCCCATATTATCATAATTCTTACAGTTTATCTACTATACCGTAAGCGTACTTTTCCCAATGATATCAATACTCATCGCTACCGGATTTCTATTCCGTTCTCTGACTACTCTTTCGACTGCACGCTTGACTGCACAGTGCCAGTGTACAGCCAATCAGCGTGATGCATTACTCAATACCCCGACACACGTGATCTGATTGGTCGTGTGGTTGCGAGGTCGGAACACTGAACAGCCGACTGGAGTAAGCCACTGAGGATATTATCCGCTATACGATATGAGCGCATAGCGGAAACTAAGCAGCATTAAAAGAATCCGCTCAAGCGTTAAGCTGAATAGAAAGAGCATTATTTCAATACTATTCATTGAATAGATGTTAATTCTGACAGTTTAATTACGGAAGCAAAATCACAGTTTATTTTTAACTCTGAAAGGATGTTTTTCAATTCGACAGTAGATTATTTTTGCTTTTTTTATCTATTTTAATGCTGCTTCACGACCCCACCAATAGCTAGGTTACATGGGGTACGAATGAGCAGGTGATAATGAAATGATGAAGTCATGATAGGTGAAAGAACGTTTACAAAAACGCATGCCTTATGCGGGACTCGAACCCACGTCCGACCTGACTTTACGCTGTAACTCAGTGCGATAATTGACTGAGCCACGGGGGCGGCTGTATCTGTTCTCTTGGGCACGGATTTTCAAGTTCACCATCAGCTGTTGCTATAAAAACATGCCATGATCAATTAACATCGTCTAAATTATACTTGTGAAACTCACTCTTGCTCTCACAAAGTCAAGTTTACTGCAGATTCTAATTGTTAAATCGGCTTTCACTCTCTCTCCAAGTTCATCACACATCTCCTTTAATCACGACGTCATCCAGTCTACTCTCCCTTTAACCTCGCGCGAAACTCTCCTCAAGTACTAAACAGTTTATGCAAGCCTACGTGTTATACCAATTAACAAGGCGGGGTAGGGGGGGGGGGGATAAACAAAATTACTGGCTTATTGAATTATCATATAAATCAATTCATGACCTGAAGCTTATCTAAGCCTAATGTCGGTTGACCCCGAGCGACCTCATGAATAACAAGCCGAAATCTAATTTCCTCGCAACCAGCCGCTCGGTTACTCAAACACAGATAAGCAAATAACCAATAAAATAAAATGTTATCGCTTCAGGTTAACAAAGCCAAGGGTAAACATGTTAAGGTTATTCTGCGGATATATCACCGGGTGTTATCAAAACGAGTTATTGGGTTTGATTAACTTTTAGCATTCTTTTGTTTGGATTGTTACTTTCGTTTCAGCTTGAAAAAATGATCTGGGATAACATGATGATTGGTTGTTGATTGAGGAGCGCGTTCTAGTGGTGTAATAAGGTATTATACGTTTTAATAGATTCTCGGCCAAACATTGATGAATTTGACTGATTTTACTAATTTCAGAAAAAAACTAGAAACCAACATCTCAATTTCAGAAATTAAAATTAATTTCTTTGTCCTCCAGGGCCGGTATTTTGTCTGTATTGTGACGTAGACATAACTCGATTTTGTTTATCTTATATATAAAAAGCTCGTGTCACATGTTAGTGGACGAACTCCTCCGAGACGGCTCGACCGAGTGCCGTGAAATTCCTCACGCACATTCGTTAGGGGTGGTAGAATGTCCTAAAGTGTATGACATCTTTCGCCGAGCTTTCTCCTATGAGCAATATCCAAAAATTGGCACTTCAAGGACGCCACCAGTTATTAAGTAGTTCATGTTGACATTGACGACCTTGACTCAATGTCGGCCTCACTCGACAACCCATTTGATAGCACACATCACGCTAGATAGCGCCTAATCCGCCTTCCAGCTAATCGTTGACCATGTCCATTACGTCAATGAAACACACTGAATTGAGACACTGACATATTGTTATTCATACTTGGTTAGTCTTCGAATTTACTGTTGACTTTCTTTATTTCACTCCACTACTTTGCGATAAAACCAACTTTAATTCTGTTCAATTAACGTTCCATTTTCAACACAAACGATTCACAGGACCTTTTATTGTACGTTCAACATTCACTACAAATCACTTCGATGGCAGAACAACGTTTGCCGAGTCTGCTAGTGTTTCTATATTTCTAAACATAATCAGTAATGTCTACGTCATAACTCATGGTCTCTGGAGGACAAGAATATTAATTATAATTTCTGAAAGTGAGATGATGATTCCCAGTTTTCATCCAAATTGGGGAAATAAATATCGTCATTATTCATTAAAATGTAGTTGCAGGGTTGTGATGTCCTTCAACGAATAACTGATTTCAAGGGAATTTCAGATACAGATTAATAATTCCAGCACCAACATAACTCGGTGAAAATTATCGAAGTGACTTTCCGTTTATATGTACTGTAGTGAAATTGCTTCACAACATTCAGAGAAGTATCGTCTTAAATACTGTTAATTCATAATGAACATTCATGTTTACATGTTTATTGTGAATTAAGATCTGTGGTGAGGTGAACATAGTTGGTAAAAATATCTGATTTACTATAATACAAATTCGTACTTTCCCCTCGTGGTTATTATAAATTTAGACCTATTAGTATTCCGACAAATTACTACCTGTATTTTACGACGTATTCATCAATCTCGATTTTTGCATTGTCATTTTCATCTGTGAAATACGCCTTACAATAAGTATTCTTGTTAATTGCGTCTGAAAAGCAGCTTACTCTGTACTGAGGTACATTGAAGATTGTTTCTCTTTCTGTTACGTAACGTTTCAAACGCTTCGGGTTGCGAAAACGCAAGCCGCTTGCGTCACGGAAACCCTTGCGGCACGCTTTTAAAACAATCGCATCGCGTTTTAGAACACTTATAAACTTACTCACAAAGTAATACTTCTTCAATTAACGTTTGTCCCCTCTTGAAGACAAATCAGTTTTACACACCGTTTTCGTTGACACAAAAGAAAATTTGTTTGAGAAAAATCAATCACAAGAATGAACCATACAACTGAGAGCTGATTTAACAAACGGATGATTTAGAATTAATTAGTTAATTATTATTGAGATACGGAAATAACATAACCGAGGGCGATAACAAGTTAATTCGCTATAACTATCAGTTGGTAATACGCGGTCTGAATAAATTACGGAGTGTCTGATGATTATATTCCATAAAAGTTGAGCCACACAATAAAGTTGAGAACACAATAAAAAAAATGAGAATAATCAAAGAAAGAGAAATTCAGAAAGAAGATTGAAAACTTTTTTCCCAACACGACTTTTGAATTGTTTTTCATTTCTTAGCTCGTCAACTTATAATTTTTACAATGCGTTGAATGAGAGCCTATTTTATCCACCTAATTCTTTGTGTTGGTAAGATCGCCCTTGTGGTGCCCCGTCCAATCAATCCCAAACTTTCATCCTTTGCCTTTATAGGAAAACAATAGCAATGTGTCAAGTTTTCGATGTAGATGAAGAAAAAAATATACAAATATTATAATTATCTACTTGTATTTTATACAATAATAATAATAAAATCATACCCACATCTCCACTAAATATTTGATAATAATTCATTCTCGCATTTTTTTGGTTCATACGCAAACAAGATGTGCCACAGTCTGATAATAGTAATAATCGTATCGACTAATCGACTAATCGAATAATCGTATAACGTATCGACATAATCGCCATCAACCGTGCAACGAGGAAAGGCTACATAATTGATCCCACGATCCGGTATGAGACAGGGTCGAGCCAGGCCGAAGATGTGGACAAGGAAAAGAAGGGCATTTACGAACCTACGACCCATTATTTTCTGAACAAATACAATCTTGTCAACATTGAGGTGTTAGGCCTTCTAGTTGGAGCAAGGGGCACCATCCCAACATTTTTTCTAGATTTTTGTACGAGATTTAACCTAAGTAGTAGTTTTATTTATAATGTTACGCTCCTCGCTATAAAAGGTTCAGTATCCATTCTTAGAAATCATTTATATTCAAGTAAACAGTTAAGAGTATAGGTGCATATATATATATATATATATTTTCTCATATACCATTAGTAATTTTGTTAGTGTTTCAATTGATTTAGATTTAATTACTACTTTTCTTCTCATAACTTCATTCTTCTATTGTATTTTTAATCATTGCCCATTCTTTTATTTTATTATCTGTGTTTATATATTTTGTATCTTATTGTTCTTTTTATTCTGTGTCGCATCGGCAACTCGACTATGGGCAGAAATCATCTAAATGAAGAAGATTTTACACACACACACACACAAGATGACCAGATTGCGTGGTGGCCTGATTATATAGTTCCTCCTCGACGACTGATTCCCCCGGAAACTGAGCACAAGTCTTCAAGTGGGGCGATTGTCGAGCGCAGAGAAGTTATGAGGCCTCCAAGTTTTAATCAAATATCCGACCTCGTTTGTTGGGAAAACTTCTCCAACTGATAGATCGAGAATGTAAATACGTTGTTAACATTTTCTCAAGTGTTTCCCGCCGTTTTTCAGGTCGCGGAAATATGCGCATATGTTGTTTCGCAGTACCGAAAACTCGGTCAAGTCGCGCATTGTTTCGACAAATTAATTGAGAAAATCACAGCCCTGGAAATAGATTAGATGAGCGTTAGTGAAGATATCCACCCAACTCTTACGGAGCTTTGACTCTGTGTTTTTTTTTAAAACACTGCACAGTTCACATGGTTTAACCGATCGTCGTGAAACTTTTTCTGTGTATACGCAAACTCATCCAACTTGGAACTGTATAGTTTTGGGGTCAAATCGGTTGGATCATTTCTGAGAAACATCATCTCAAAGTTTCTAAAAACCCCGTAAGAATTATACATCTCTTTCGTCTTACAACGCATATTCTGCGTTTGCCTAGTTTGTATACACATAACGATATTTACTATCCTGAGTTTAGAGAAGACTATAAATCATTACCGGTAAGTCGATTTCAGAAATTATAATTAATCTTTTTCTCCGTGACGCAGACATTACTCAATTTTGTTCATTTTGTTAATCTGGTTTATGAATCGCTAATTAGATGAGCGTAGCGAAGATTTTCATTCCATATACCGAAAAATTTTGGGCTTGGTTTTTATGTTTTTTTTTTTTTTTTTTTTTTTGTGTGTAATTTTGTACGCGGCATACAGGTCAGGAAAAAGTTTCAATCAACTCGAAACTTTTTTTACAAATTGGTGTTATACCAGAATAGGTTGGGATTGTTTTTCAGAAAAATCGGTCAAACGGATTTTCCGGAAAAAAATCGGAAAGTATGGAAATTCCCCATAAGAATAGGCCAGGGGAGAAATACTTGGAATTTTATTTTTTTCAAAAGCTCTCAAATTTATACTGAGTGTGGGAAGAACTATCATACACATTTTAAGCGACTTATGGAACAATCGGATGTGAAACAACGAAGAAAACTCATTTTTAATGTACTTTTTTACACATCAATAAAAGCAATTAAGAAAAGCAATTAAGAAACTATTAAATGTGAGCAACAAGTGTCACCAATGAATTGAAACGTTTAAAATCTGTGATGGATATGAAGAAGGCACTGGTTTAATTGTTTGGAAACCAAGGTCCATATACCAACAGACAGCCGCGGTTTTTAAACCTTTGAAGTGATCCATGGCCTGTATATGTACATTGAGCCGACCAAATATTCTTAATTCTACATTTCCATACTTCTAAGCTCATCTCACAACGCATATAAGGCGTTTTCCTAGTATCTAAGCATGGTCTCTGGAGGACAAAAAAATCCAACTTCAGTTTTGCCTATGAAATTAGAGAATAAAATCATTTTCATTCAATAAAATCTAGCTTCAGGGTTGATTGTCTGTTATCAAATTCATATGAGTTTCATATGGATTTATATATATATTATTTTTCTGAATATTGTTAAAAGTAATATTACATAATATATTTTCTGGCTATATCTTCAGGACATATGACACATTCTTCATTTTGGAAATATTCAAATTTCACTGCCAAATTTTGAGAAGTTTACGGATGTTTTTTGCATTTTTGCCATAACACATCACACAGAACTTTTAAAATACACTTTTTTCAAACAGCTCTACTCACTGCCACGTGTAAGGACAGAAAGATGAACGCTTGAACCACCCGCGCGCTAGTGGTGTGTGACAGCAAGGAACGGTCGTTCGGAACCTTCTCTAGCAGACACAATACACCACTCGATCCTCTCCGATGTCGGACATGGCACAAAGCCTCGATCACATTGTCATCACGCTATCGGCTGTCACGTCGATGGCGGTCGTTGACACGTAACAACGGGGCACTCGACGTCAAGCGTGGACCACCGGGCGACACTTGACACAGCACTTGTTGTGGGTGGAGGCGCCGGGTTTACAAGCCACGCAATCTCTCTCTTTCTTTCTCTCTCTCTCTCTCTCTCTCTCTCTCTCTCTCTCTCTCTCTCTCTCCATCTCTCTCCCTCTCTCTCTCTCTCTCTCTCTCTCTCTCTCTCTCTCTCTCTCCCTCCCTCTCTCTCTTTTACTCTTCTCTTCTCTTCTCTCTCTCTCTCTCTCTCTCTCTCTCTCTCTCTCTCTCTCTCTCTCTCTCTCTCTCTATCCCCTTCTATCTCTCCCCCCCCCTCTCTCTCTCTCTTTTTCGAGATCATGATGGAACTATCACGATAATAATTTCATAAGATGTTCATTATTCGGACGAAGTTCTCAGCCCCGGCAAGTAGCAAGTAGTTGCGTCGGAATGTGAAAGAGATCACCCGGCGCCACGACGCGCGTAATGGCAGCATGAACTGCGCGTCGTTTGCGTATCGCGTCGTTTGCGTCACGCAATGCGCCGATAACAACAGTCTAGCGGCATTAAACCGATTAATGAAACTGATAGCTATTAGCCAAATCACAACATCCAACGAGGGATTATTACCAAAGACGCAGTTGAGATGGCTTTAATTAAAATGTGACGAGAAATTACTTAACTGCTCTGAGAGGCAGTGAGAGCGAGAGAGAGATGCAAATAGTGAGGAAACTAACCCTAAACAACGTCATATATTCCGTTTTCATTTGAATCACATATAACTGTTATTGACGTCATCGTGGAGCGCATATCAGCTATTATGGAGCGCATATCAGCTATCATGGAGCGCATATCAGCTATATCATGGAGCGCATATCAGCTATATCACGGATCGTGGAGCGCATATCAGCTATATCACGGATCGTGGAGCGCATATCAGCTATTATGGAGCGCATACCAGCTATCATGGAGCGCATATCAGCTATATCATGGAGCGCATATCAGCTATATCACGGATCGTGGAGCGCATATCAGCTATATCACGGATCGTGGAGCGCATATCAGCTATTATGGAGCGCATACCAGCTATCATGGAGCGCATATCAGCTATATCATGGAGCGCATATCAGCTATATCACGGATCGTGGAGCGCATATCAGCTTACATGGAGCGCATATAAGCTATCGCAATAACAAGTTAAGAGTCCGAAGAAAAACTTCTATTATATCTGTGAACTTGGACCGTTGGCTAGAAAAATAGGCGTATAAATTGTAAAATCCTCCGACAAACGGCTACTAAAAGACCTAGGAAATAAGTTATTTTGCGACCTTTATCTCCCCCACGGTGCTAATAAAAGTCCTATTACGATGAAACGATGCGATTTTGAGGTGATCGCTTACCCCTCCAAGAAATGTGACAGATTTAGCTACTGCTGTAATCGCTGCTGAACCGGCGTAAATCACTACTTGAGGCCAACTCTTCTCATTGGTCACAAGTTTATTGACTTATTGACCTTACAAACTTCTCAAATAATATTTATTCGATATCTAATATTTTACTCCAAATTTTGTACGAGAGTAAACGGTTGTTCTGTGAGAAAAACTGCATGCGATTTGAGAGATCAAGTTGTAAATATACAAAAGATGTGTAGGCCTATTAAATACTTGCGTCCACCGGAAGAAGAAATTCGTCTACCAACTTAACAAACAGAAATATCACCGTTACATTCGTATAGCTGTGGTATTTTCTATATATTATTATATTTTAATACGAGCTTCACGATAAGAAACGCAGCTGCATCTTTCAAAAGTGTTCAATCTTCCAAGAGGCAGCGAGATTATATCATGGGCTATACAGTAATGAATTTTTAGAAACCTCGTCAATCTATGATTATGTTACAACGCAAGTTTTCACAATTATCAAGTTGGTAGAAGAGCTTATATAAACAATTAATTAAATTGAGATTAAACTTCGATGTGTTGTCAACAGGTTCGATGATGCGTGCGCAGCTTAGAGTAATACACTAAGCTATGTTATTCTCCATTCAGGAGAGATTACACAACGCACTTGACGACAACCACCCCTCTAATTACCAAAGCATCAACTCAAATTGCAATTAATTTCCCCCCCCCCCCCTTCGTGTCACTCCAACGGGCGCCACCTACACACAGTACATCAACCTGCTGCAGGAGGGGAGGGGGGGGGGGGGGCGGTACGTATACTTGGAGAGAAGGTCGTATACCAACATAAGAAACTACATTTTTAAGTGTTGAATGGTGCAAAAGCTGCGGCGAGTTGATCTACCGTTGGCCAAGTTTCAACAATTATTATTTAGTTGGTAGACGACCCCTGTCTTTTGTGGATACCAGTATATGGACGGACGAGAAGGACCATATTAAACGGAAGGGGGGGGGGGGCAAATACATATTCTGAGAGAAAATGAGAAAATAAGGAGGTGTGAAAAAAGGAAATCGCCACGAATTTTTTACTGAAGGCTTTAGAATATTAAATGAATCATATGGTTAAATTGAAAATATTTACTCATAAATAACCTTTTTTTCGTCATTTTTTTCAACACTTTTTCCTCATACTGTTTGAATTGATATATTTACATATTACACATTTAAAGTATCAACGTTTACGCTATTAAAATGTGTTATAAAAAAAGGAATAATAGCGAAAAAAATCAGATGTTCATAGACGAGAACTGAGCATATAGCATCACTTCCTACCTTGGGTGAATTTGCTCCAATTCAAGCACAGTTTCAAGTTGTGAAATAGTTTCAAGCACGATTAAGACACTCTTACGTCACTAAACCACAAGACGGCAAGCACGTGCCGTACTTGGGCGGCTCTGTGGGAAAAGCAACGCAACGCGACACGTGTCAAGTGACGCGGCGAGCCGAAGAGGTCGGTCTTACGTCACACTTGTCTTGTGTAGGACAAACATGCTGAACTTGATTACACGCAAACTAGTTGCACACTTGCAGTCATGTACTGGTCGATCGGACGACATTAAAATGCATCCTGAAGATAATTTACTGATATTATACGCAATATAACTAGAAGACAATGTGCATACACACTCCATGCATAGTATATGAAAAAAAGTACCGGTTAAGTGTGGTAGATATTATCTGAATCAAACTTTTCATTTCGAATTAAACCAATATGTGGCCGTAATAAATAATAATATACGAATACTAGCTGACTCGGCAAACGAATTGTTCTGCCATCGAAGTGATTTGTAGTGAATGTTGGTTGTTAATGTGAAAATAAGGTTATGGCAGATTAGGCACTATCTAGCGTGTACCCCCGCAAATGTGTTGCCGAGTGCGGCGGACCTTGTGCACGCCATCAATGTCATTGTACGACGCCATTATTGGTGTCGTCCTTGAAGTGCCATTTTTTTTGGATATTACATAGGAGAAACATAGGAGAAAGCTCGGCGGAAGATGTCGTATACTTTAGGACCATCTACCAGCCCTATCGAATGTGCGTGAGGAATTTCACGACACTCGGTCGAGCTGTTTCGGAGGAGTTCATCCTCTAACATGTGACACGAGCCTTTTATATATAAGATATATAATCCCCGTCCGCCTGAACTTGGCTTTCATCCTCATCCTTGATGAATAAAATGCATCTTCAAGAAAAGATACTGACAATATAAGGACTGAAACTCCTAGTAGTGAACCGAAGAAGTAGGAAACGAAAAACAGGTCATAGAACATCAAATGTATTGCCATCAAAATGGTCACTTTCAACTCGCTAGAAGTACAGCAGCGCTGTTGCGTCCCCTAGACATACTAACATATAGGCCTATATTTCAATCTGTTTGTACTGTAGTAAGAAATGATAATATAAAAAAGCCCCGTTCGAACGACCCTACTTTCAACCTTACCCTTGTTTGAGGAACAATGATATAGTATCAAGTGAATTAGAATTCACAAATTCGATCAGTCACGACTATTAAAAAAATATTATACACGAATTAAATATACATGAATATTGAGAAAAATGAATAAAATTAAACATATACATAAAAATAAAACGACGAAAAAAATTGGAACAAAATTATAAATTTGGTTAAAAATACAAGAACAAAAAAAAAGAGAGATGACAGAAGAAGATCAAGATAATAAGAAGATTCAAGATTTTTTCTCCCCACTGTGAATGTTTGAATTGTTTTCTAACCCTGAAATTATTACCTTATTCAAGATTAGATTTGTTTGTTAAATGAGTTATCACATTTTAATTGTTCTTTGGGGTGGTGAGATCGCCCTTGTGGTGCCTCGCTCAAACGATCTCATCTTTTATCCATAGCCTTAATTGGGGAACAATGATTTTATGTCAAGTTTCGATGTTATTAAAAAAAATAAAAATAAGTTCCGATGTTGGTAAAATAAAACATAAGAATAGCTAGATGAGGCGACGGGAAGACTGGGCGTACTGAATACACGGGACTCAATGTAACTACGACTATTGTTGGCTGTGAACGATGAACTAGCTTGCGGGAAGATGAGAACAAGGTCGCAGAGGGTAGATTATTCAATGTGTTTCCGCCGGACGAATGGGTCCATGTCCGAGTTGATGCCGCGGTTTAGTCGCAGCTGACGCCGAAGGTAAATGACGCTACTCCATCACCCGTGCGCGGCGCACAAAACAAACGAGCCGCTTCCATTAAGGCGTCCTCAGTCACCGTAGGGAAAAAGTTCCCACCAGGGTGATTTTTTTTGAATTTTTTTTTTGTGAAAGTTTATCATGGATCTACCGTATCTTAGAAGGTTCTTCTGTGAACGGTGTGCAGCAGTTTCACAACAATACGTTCATCCGGAAAGCTACTATGATAATTTATGCTTTTCTATAGTTGCTATGGTAACCTTAGCAACTCGTAACTGCGATCACCTTTATTATTATTGTTGCTTAACGACCCCACCAACAGCTGGGTTATACGGGGGTACGAATGGGCAGGTGATTATGAAACGATGAAGTGATGATAGGTGAAAGGATGTTTACAAAAACCCATGCCTTATGCGGAACTCGAACCCAGGCCCAACGGTCACTTCAGTCCCTGAAGCGTGCCTCAGCTGACTGAGCTAACGAGGGCGGCTACTGGGATCACTATAATACACTTTTGACACAGACAAGAGTCTGTGCTTTTGAATCGATTTTTTACCTCCCGATGCAAATGTTTGAATTGTTCAATAACCCTAAAATTACTATCTCAAGATGTATTATTTGTTGAATGAGCTATATAAGTATGCCCCGTCCGAACGGTCCTACCTTTCATCCTGAGCCTTAACAGAGGAACAATGATTTTGTATCAAGTTTCGAAGTTGATAAAATGAAATATACTAACAAAGTAGAAGACAAGACGTAGGACTGCGCGAACTGAATGCGTGTTCGTACACGGGAATACCATATAGGTGTAACTAAGCCATATTTACACGGTCCAAGTTTTCATCCAAGTCCGTGGATTCAAGGGTTGGTCGAATTACTTTGACAGCAACTAGGATGAAACATTGAAAGCCTATCTACACAGTCCATATACTGAGGCACATTAATCCAATAGTTGAACATGCTGATCGAGTATCTAGATGACTTAGTAACAGCTGACTGGCAATCAGATATGGCGGAAGACCAAGCGGTCACCGTTAAGTGCGCATGCGCGCTAGACTTGTGTGACGTCAAAGCCTCTGATTGGTTGGTTTCATCAAAGGTTGGACGAAAATTAGGAATTTCCTAAACGAAATTAATTGGATGAAAGGATGTGTCCAAGGGTTGGATGAGAGCTTTTTGCTCCAAGTTTTCCATTTAGACATTCCAAGAAATTGTAACCAATCTTGAATCACAGAAGTTGGATGAAAACTTGGACCCTGTAAATAGGGCTTAAGACTACATGAAGTACCGTGGGGCTCAGCAATAGAACATGGACTAAAAGATCGGTGTATAATATAAGCTCCGAGGTAAAAGTGTCACCCGTCTCTTTTAGCGCGTGCTAAGTCTCTCTCTCTCTCACTCTCTCTGTGCGTGCTAAGCCCGTATCTGCCGTCTCTCTCTAAGCCGGCTACACAGAGCTTAGCAGATAAGCCTCGGGTCAGTGGTGACGCATCTTCATATGCAGCAACTTCGCTTCTCACGACTCGTATGCAGGTTCGTGTCCCATCACGGTGTGGCCATGGTGGGATATATATCAATACACATGGCTTCTAATAACGATTTTTTTTTCAATGGTGCGTAACGATCCCACCAACAGCTAGGTTATACGGGGGTACGAATGAGCGGATGATAGTGAAACGATGAAGTGATGATAGATGGAAGACGTTTACAAAAACCCATGCCTTATGCGGGACTCGAACCCACGCCCAACGGTGACTCCAGGTTTCTACCGCTAGCGATAGTTGACTTAGCCACCCTTTCTTTCTAATACGCTTTCTAATATGCTTTCTAATACGAATATAATCAATTTAAATTTTCACAGCCATTAATGTTTTCTAATTACATTGTTATTTTATTAGGAAGTAAAATCGCCCTTGTGGTGCTCCCACTTTCATTGGGGAACAATGATTTTGTATCAAGTTTCGGTGTTAATGAAAATGATTTCATTTCAAAGAGGCACTTTAGCAATTCTCGGTACAAGAATTAAGAAAAAAAGAAAGTCGGGTTACTTCCGCCTGGTATTGAACAAAAAATGTATGAAAAAATATTTTATTAGTTCAATTATAAATTTTCAAGAGACAAAACAAGAGAAAAATATACGATTCCGTTGCTTTCTATTTCATTATCTTAAAATCTAAACAGCGAATTGTTCAAACGGTGTTAGTTCGATTCAATACTGTTCTACAATCTTGAAGACGAAAATTCATCATTCACTCGAGTCAACTTTAAGGACTAGGTTCGAAGCCCTGCTGGGTCGAACCACACGGCGACCACACTGGTTTCTACCCCCCGGCTTTCAACCCTTATAACACGGCCAGGGCGTCGCTTTGACACCGACCAACGGGCGCTGATTACAAGTCAAATCTACTGGACTCACGTCTCGAGGAGGCAGGCAAACAAACAAACAAACAAACAAACACAGGACAAACTCATCAGGACGCGTCATTGCACTTCTCGGACACGGTCAAAGTCGTTATTACGCTGCTTCGTTTGATGAGAGAAAAGCTCGTGGTTTTACAGTCGTCGTGGTTACGAGCACAAAGACGAGGGGATTTAATTTCATAACATAATACTAGAGGTGGGCGGACGAGTTAATAAATAGTGAATTATCATCCTTGGATCCTTTATTGTATCTACCTGGAAATATTGATAAATATAATCATTGTCTCCCAATTAAAGCTAAGGATGAATTAGTGACACCGTTTAGAAGCGGCACCTCCACTCCACAATTTCTTCTTGTCAAAAAACAGTATTTAATTAGCAGTATTAACCCGGAAGTCCGCTGTTTTATTCCATCCCTGCATGCAGCTGGTTCGAGGGGTTTACAACTTGAGAATTTGGTGTACACCTGATTTCAGATTTCAAGATATCAAGATTTCAAGATTTCAGCTAATGTCAGGTGATTTCAGGGATTTCAAGTGATTTCAGGGATTTTCACGTGATTTCAGGGATTTCAGGTGATTTCAGGGATTTTCAAGTGATTTCAAGGATTTCAAGTGATTTCAGGGATTTTCAAGTGATTTCAGGGATTTCAAGTGATTTCAGGGATTTTCAAGTGATTTCAGGGATTTTAGGTAATTTCAAAGATTTCAGGTCATTTCACGTGATTTCAGTGATTTCAGGTGATTTCAGTGAAATCAGGTATTTCAGTGAAATCAGGTATTTCAGTAAAATCAGGTATTTCAGGTGATTCCAGGTGATTTCAGGTGATTTCAGGTATTTCAGGTGATTTCAAGGGGATTTCATGGCAAGTGTACACCTGATTTCAGGAGTTGTTAACCCCTCGGTCTGGTTATGTTGAGCCTAGACCTCCAATGCAGTACCGACCTTAACTCTAACGCTCTTCCTGCGCCTGTTTCGATAGTGATTCTACAGCATGCTCCATGGTACAGTCTATATTCCAGCCTGGAAGTATGCTAATAAAAAGCAATCTCGTCGGTTAAACATCTCGCCGGGAACACTAGCGCACTCTCGACCGAACTTGTGCATTGTTGGCGGATAATGAAGCCGATGTGGGTCAGCAAGGCGGATATCACACGAACTCATTACAAATTCGTTTCAATCGTCACGTTAACATCGTATCATATTTATCTACAGTCCGCGGTTCGTAACCCGCACGGGGACGGAGTTGTTGATGAGAACCAATCGCATGGCTGGGACTGTTTTTGTATTTTATAGGATTACATTTATTGAGTGTGCTGTTGTAAAAAATGCGTCTGGACTAAGTTAAGAGTCTATGGGAGTCGATTTAGCGGAGTCAAAGTATTTTGGTGTTAACTTCTGAATAGTATGAGATATTGAAATTCTGAAAACGAGGAAACACAGATATTTTCAATACCTTCAAGATGATGTAAGTAATAACCATTTATCTCGAATCGCCTGATTGTCGGGCGTATACGCTCAAAATTACACATTTTTAAAGCGTATACGCCTGACAATTATGTGATATGAGATGAATACTTATCACTTACATCATCTCAAAAGGTATTGAGAATATCTGAGTTTCCTCGTTTTCAGAATTTTGATATCTTATACCGTTCAGAAGTTATCGTAAAAAATGATATTACGCTAAATCGACTCCCATAGACTCTTAACCTAAATCGAAACCTAATCTAATATAAGTAACCTAAAACTAAAAGCCATGGCGTATAATATCGTACATAAGCCATGGACTTTGAGTTATGGACGTTTATATTGGGAGCCAACGCTCGATTCAGGTAGCTAATTTGAAATCTAAATTTGCAGTTCAAGTTGATACTGAAAGTTGCCGATTGGTTGTTTTCAGATTGTAATCATGGTTACCAAGCCTGTATGACAGCACAAGCGTTTTAATTCACTATTATAAATAGAATTACCCAGGTCTGTCCTTCTTTCTGTCTCTCCTGCGGTCACGCTAAAGGTTGCGGAAGTACACGCTAGATGGCAGACACTCCGCTGACTGGTACCGTTGTGCTTCATACGTCATGTCGTGGCAATGACACGTCACACAGTCGAATCGTGTGAGGGGGAAGGGGGGGGAGACAGAGAGGAAGTGTAATGCAGAGTGAAAAAAGAAGAGCAAGACAGAGAGAGAGAGAGAGGGAGAGATAGAGAGAGAAAGGGGAGAGGGGGAGGGAATCGATGACAGGAGGGCATGGAGAGGAGGAGGAGGAGGTGGGTGAGGAGAAGTCGAGTGAGGAGGGGTAGTGGGGAGGGAGGTAGCGTTAATAGGAGAAAAGGAGAGGCCCGTGTTTCTCAAACACGGGGTGACAGCTAGTCATTTAAATATTAAACTTTGTTGATTTTTCCAATAACATCAATACGGATAACTAGACGCTGTTTCATGGATCGAGATGATACGTATCACGTATTAACATAATTACATATCACGCCATGTGTGATGAATACTTATAGCACACAAGCTTATAATAATCTTGTTCTCCACATCGGGCCGTGTGTGATTTGTGACGTAGGTAGCCAGGTCACGTGTGATAATTGTGACGTATGATGCAAGCGGCTTACACTAACAAGACGCGACGGAGCGGTGAGATTACACATCGTGCCTGATTATGTCCCACTTTCTTACAATCATAGCACAATCAGGTAAACCGCGTGGCCGCTGATGTATTACACCGGGAAAGGGATGAGGTTATACAGCGT
The DNA here is from genome assembly GCA_907164805.1 of Brachyptera putata. NCBI lineage: Eukaryota > Metazoa > Arthropoda > Insecta > Plecoptera > Taeniopterygidae > Brachyptera > Brachyptera putata. The sequence continues at coordinate 18,380,255 of OU015472.1, read as the reverse complement.
GCTTGAATGTGTCCCACTTTCTTACAATCACAGCACAATCAGGTAAACCGCGTGGCCGCTGATGTATTACACCGGGAAAGGGATGAGGTTATACAGCGTGCTTGAATGTGTCCCACTTCATTACAACCATAACATCATCAGGTAAACCGCGTGTACGTGGACGAAATTTTTCACAGGTGAATTCTTCAGACATAACATGGTATTATTGTATATGGCAGATGAGTGACAAATAAGGTAATCGCTTACATACTCCTACAGCCAATATCTTATATGATTAATTCAATGGTTTCCATTACAAAATAATATAGTGTTATAAAAACACATTTTTTCGACCTGGAGGAGGTTATACTGTATTCCCAGAACACATCAATGTCACTCGATATTCTGTCGTTCTTCCCCAAACTTGTTGACTGCGAGAAACTGTGACGTGGCAATCAGTGTGTGCAGTCTCGCAACAAGTCCAAGAGGCGACGCATTACCGCACGCATTTAATAATCACCACGCCAAATAACATTAAACGCTTCCGCGTTGATCTAATTCTTCGCGGAAAGACGCGGAGGAATTTCACAATTAATATCGTTCTCGTACAACTTTCAATGCGTTGTGTGCGCGCGCATTCAACGACCCACTCGCGACAACTCACTCATTCGGTGTTAAAAAGTAGACACTATTTATATATGTAAAATGAATTTCCCCCCCTCCGTGGCTCAGTCAGCTAAGGAACCGCTTTAGAAACTGAATTCAGGTCGGGTGTGGGTTTGAGTCTCGCATAAGGCATGTTATTTTAAACGACCTCCCAGTTATCATCACTTCATAGTTTCATTGGCACTTGCTTATACGTACCCCCATATAACCTCTGTTGAGTGGGGTTGTTAACAGCAAACAATAATCATCAAAATACATTTCGAGATGTTGGAAAAGACAGCTATGACGGACGTGTCTGACAGCTTTGATGAAAGCTTGTGAGTTTTAGAACCAATAGAGGTCGAGTACATTTCATACAAATATCTCGCTCATCTTACAACGCATATGCAGGGTTTGCCTATATTGATAAACACTATATTCTTCTAACGTAATCTCACGCTACAGAAGACTGACTGCACAATGTGCCAATAAGAGGGGGGGGGAGGTGTCAATGCGTGGTGTTATCCAGGCGGCCGTGAGCGTTGTAAACACGGTGGCCACGGCCGGGGCGATAATAACGCAACGCAGACGCGTGCGATGATTTATAAGCCACTTGGGTAGCTTGCGTCGCCGTAAACATAAGACCCTTGTATATAAAACAACACCGAACAATAACCAGACCAAACAAGAGTGATTTACTGCCGGAATCGTTAATTGCTTTTTAAAATAATTAATATTACAACTTCTAATAGCGAATATAAAGCTGGGTAAAGGAATATCCAGGTTCGTTGACGTAATTTCTTAATACACGTCACGGAGTTGTTTTAAATTAACACGTTTATAAATGATTCATTTTCTAGTGATGTAACATTTGAAAGAGATCAAGTGTATTGAAATTGTTATAGCGAAATATCAGTTACTAGCTGACTCGGCAAACGTTGTTCTGCCATCAAAGTGATTTGTAGTGAATGTTGGTTGGTAATGTAAAAATAACGAATGTATGTGAGAAATGCAACACGAGATGACTGAGTGACGCAACATTGCCGTCAAGACGTGGCGTACATTGAGTCAATGCCGTCAATGTCATTGAACAACGCCATTACTGGTGTTGTCCTTGAATTGCCAATTTTTTGGATATTGCTCATACGAGAAAGCTTGGCGGAGGATCTCGTATACTTTAGGACCTTCTACCAGCCCTATCGAATGTGCGTGAGGAATTTCACGACACTCGGTCGAGCCGTTTCGGAGGAGTTCATCATCTAACATGTGACTCAAGCTTTTTATATATAAGATTAATGAACCGCAGAAGTTATCAAGATGCAAGTGCAACAGACCCAACATCTCTTGAAACCATAAGATTGATATGAATTCAAGATAACTATCTTGGGTTCTAACATTTTCACAGGTACAGAGCGAAGTATACTGTCTTGAAAGTTAATATCTCTTTATACGTAACATAATTTCACTATTTTCAAAGTTCGTACCACAACAAATCTTATTTATTCCGATGCGCTCTTAAGGTTTGGTTTCAATCCACGATCAAAGCTGTTCATCAGTTCGAAAGCCCGTGTGTGACAGAGTGAGAGGTCCGAACAAGAGACAGCTAGTCTTTATCAAATATTAATATCCAACTCCACGAGTCTGTAATACAGCTCATATACTGTAGTAAACTTTCTCCGCGTCTTCCCTCGCACAACAATACTGATATACTCTCATCCACGGGGGAAGACAGTCCTCTACCAACATTACAAACATAAGTAACACACTTATATTTGTGTGGCAGTCGTATTTTAGGTGAAATAATATTACCAGGAATAGATTTTCAACTAGAAACCCAACTACATATTTGAAAATCGTTAAATATTCAAATCTGCAGTGAGTTTCTTTACAATATCGATGTTTTTACGTGCACATAATTGTCAGACGACCTTCTTTCGTGGCCACAAGTATAGCATGAAACTACCCCTATATGGTTTTGTGCTCCTTTAACAGAACTATAACACGCCCTTGACTCTTACATCACAAGGACATTAATATAAATAAAGTAACATTAAAAAGCGAGCATTACCAACGTTCTAACAGAAAACACGAGCGAGCTCTGGAATTGAAAGAAGAAGCGAGCAAGAGAGATAGAGAACAAGATAGAGGATTGTTATTTTTTACGCCAAACGGCGCAAAGAAGAACCAGACTAATAAGTCAACTAAATGGGATGGGATAGTTAGAAGGGGGGGAGGGGGAGGGGGATGTTACAACAGAGTTCTCGAGAGAGGAAAAATCGTCCCATTTTTCAAAGGGTCTACAAGGCTCGAGTGTAGAAAACATGTAATATGAAAGGATTGAGCGCGCGAGAGGCGAGGTAATTTGGCGCGAGAAAGTGCTCGGTTGTTACTTGTCCGCATGGCTATCTGTCAGCTGACCAAGTCAACGTGAGGTCAGGGTCAATAAGACTACTTCAACAATTACACGAGCTTATAGCAAAACTAGATAAAGCAGAACAAAGATGTTTTGGAAACGCTTCCACCTTGGTCTTATCAGCTTCAAGAGACGAAAAGACAAGATCTTGTTATTTACTTCATATATATTGTACATATATTTCACTTCCCAGTGTAATTGTCGAGAAAGTTCTTTTTTTAAAACATATTTTTCTAGCAAGTAATCATATTTATATACAGATCCGGTTACGAGTATCGTCGCTAACACTAGTTCATCATACTCCGGCAGATCAACTCTCCAATGCTCTTGCAAGTCTCTACTCCATCATTTCAGTTACAATACTCGATACTTTTCCACTTCCGAATATTATTGATTACATTGTGTTTCAGCATTCGTAGCTTCAATACACTGAAGTACTTAGATGTGCTAACACATACGGGAGGAATGAGGAGGTGGAAGAAATACATGTTCAGGATTAAATACTTATCGGTGGAGGAGCCGGGTTTGATGTACATATTTGTATATTTTGATGTCAAATGAACATCATTCATAGGCCTATTGCATTATACTTGTATCACGAAAAAAAAATCGTTTACCAACATTACAAACAAAAATATCACCCTCATATTTGTCTAGCTGGGCATTTTTGATATATTTTAATTTTTCAGGTCGTAGTTTACGATCAGAAATGCCACTACAACCTTTCAAAACTTTTAAAACACTATTATTTTCAACATCTAAAGATCGAAGTTTCACGATTTTCTTTCACGGATACAATTGTAGCATCGCGGCGTGAAGGTCTATAGTCACTACACGTGCAGAGTGGACCAATGCGCGCGCAATGTTAGGACCATAACAACGGTTTCCATTGGAGACAGGCATGTTTAACCACGTTCTACCCCGCGCGCACACTAATGGCGATGTTTTATTCCACAGGTTTAGTTGTAACTTGTAAGCCTCCGTATCAATCTTTCTCGGTACCTAGCCAACATTAGAACAGACCATTTCCTAAATGAACAGAGCATCATAAAAACTCTTTCATTCCCACATTCAGCTCGTTTAGGAAATCGTTTGAAATAACTGTGTTGGAGTTTACACGGCGGCCATGTATCACCCTCGGCTGTCGCTTCGCACGCCGCGAACTAATTGCACGACTGGGACTCGAACCCCGGCCCGCCTTGGCATACTAAACCACGGCCAGCGGACTCCTATTGGCTGGCGTCGAAGCCAATTATACAACTGGCTGGTTCACTTGCCAAGCACGAACTCGGGTATACAGTACAGAAGAAGGTGAACAATTATGTTCTTTTATATGAGAAACAAAGACGGAGCTAGATGCAGTTACATTCTTTAGATAATGATATCCGATAGTTTCTTATGCTGCATGAAAAAAAAACGAGTTGTAGACTTGTATTCAGGAGAGAAGGTACCAAGCGACCGTCTACCTTATCCTAGATCACTAGTCCACGGGTGGTTCGAGCATACATATTTCGTTCCAACTAGTTTTCGTTGCGATGAAGGTTGCAAGCGACCGTCCCCCCATCTAAAACTACTTCTTCGCAGGTGGTTCAAGCCTTCATCTATAACTTGTATCCACGTGAGTTGAAGGTTCCGAGCGACCGTCTCTATATCTCACACCACTAGCGCACGGGTGATTCAAACCTTCATCTTTCGTGGATATACTGCACGTATGATAGGGAAGAAAGATGGAAATGAATAAGACGAAATAATCATGAACATCCGCTGCAAGCAACAGTACGAAATAACTACGGAGAACATACAAGAATGAACATATTATTATTGTTTCCATTATAAATAGTACGTGACCGAACTACAGAAGATCTTTTTAAGAGTCTTCCCCAGTTGTTGTTATAATGTGGAGTATGAACTGGAATGAAGCCAAACGATAAAGAACACCCTTAAAATGAGCGTATGAATTGTTTGTCTGTAGCACCGCCTTAACGCAGACAAACGGCTCTCGGCTAAAACCCCCATTGTTTATTTATATTCCCGGCCCTCCAGATATCAATGATCGAACAAGACGTATTGCTTCTGTGCGCTAAGCCGCAGTCACGGCCTTCCTAAGACATCGCAATTTCAATCTCTTCCCCCCCCCCTCCCCCCACCCGTCGCTATCTCGGGGGAGGGGAAATCCCAGACGCCTATTTAAGGGGACATTGGAAGGATTTTTATTCATAGTCTAATATTTAATTAATTGGATGTTGCGAGAATCATCAAATTATCAGAGGTAGTTGCAATACAATATCATTTTAATTTAGCACTTTGTACGCGCACTTCTCATATTTCAGTGCGATTCGATTTTGTGCTATTATTTTCAAATGTGGTTATTGCAGAAACAATGATTTTTTCGATTTTTGGTACCTGAATCTCTGACACTATTGCAGATAATCATTCCAAATTTTCAAGACAAGTATAGATATAAGTATGCTATACTTGTGGACATATTTTTTTGTACCTGGGTAGAATAACATCGAAAGTAAAATTATTGTATGTGTCTAAAAAAGTAGTATTAAAAAATATATATATAATTTCATTTTTCAGTGGATGTGTAGAAAGGTCGAATGTAATCACCGTGAAAAAAATATGTTCATATAACTTGCATAGTTTGTGAGGAACAGTTAACGAAAAAGTGCACATTTAACATTGTCTGTATAGTGCTTACAATGTCCCCTTAAGCGAGCTGCGCGCGCTGGTTGTTGGCAACACTGCAAGGACAATTTGTCGCCGCGAGATCGTAAATCTCGGACCAGCGAGTTGGCGAGATCTCGCGATAAATCGAACAATCGCACAACTTGGCCGACGGAAATTGTGATGCAATAATTTGCTGGCGGGAAATTTCTTCTCGGTGGTAGTTAGTAGCGAGTCTTTTTGCCACCGTGGTGGGAATTAACGAATATCGGTGAAATATTGATATCACATTATGGGAAGAAAGTATTTTTGGCAACCGCTGTATCGGGAGGAAAGTGGACCCCTACGAGAGCTAAGGGTGAATAAGGGAAAGAATTCTGTTTATTAATATCGAAATCTTGATTTACAAGAGTTGTTTATCAACAAGGCTTTGGATAAAATAGTAACACCGTTTACAAGCGACATATCGGTTGTTTTGGACTTCGAGGAGGTCTTGGTAACAATATATATCTATATATATCTATATATATATCTATATCTATATCTATATATATCTATCTATATATATATATATATATATATATATATATATATATATAGGCCTATATATATATATATATATATATATATATATATATATATATATATATATATATATATATATATATATTTATATATATATATATATATATATATATATAAATACGTGAAGCACATTTCAAATAATTAACTATCTTTTGTATTTAAATGATGTTTAACTACGCACTGCAATGGTGAACACGATCTATTGGCGTCAATGAAGGATGAATGAGATGATATTTTATTTCATCATGACGTGTTTTGGATGCTGGCTGGGAGAGAACTTTAACGACAGAGGAAAACCTCTGATATTTAGTTGCTGGCTTGACAGATTAAATAATAAAAATGTTGCATTTATGTTGCCTATTAGAGGACTGCTTGATCATCAAGTTCAAGATAAATTTCCCAAATTAAGTGTCCCCGGTCTTCATGGGGCTAAAAGTTCCCGCCAGGGTGATTTCACAGATATAAATAATCATAGAATTTGAACAGTGTCATTATTTCCTTCAAAACGGCTGGTTCGAATCTCATACAAATTTTTAATAATGTTTCCCATTTTCGTGTTTAAATTTGAGGAAAATTTGAATCAAATTGAAAAGACTTTATTTTTCAATTTTTCCCACTCAGCCTAATCTTAGGATGTATTTAGAAACTTTGAAACGATATTTCTCAAACACGGTCCAACCGATTTGACCCAAAAACTACACAGTTCTAAGTTGGATGAGTCTACGTGCACAGAAAAAGTTCCATGTCGATCGGTTTTACCGTGTGACCTGTACATTGCTTACAAAAAAAAAGTCAAGCTGCATAAAAGTAGGATGGAAATCTTCGCTATCGCTCATCTAATTACACAACGGTCAACTATCGGTCAGTACAAGCAACTAGGAAAAGAGCGGAATAAACGGTCGTGCGCGTGCGCGTATTAAACCAGCTGTTAAACTATATGTGGCAGCATGATCCGACTCAGCAGCCACATCCGGCCAGTGTGGCAGCCAGTAAAATAAACAGTCACCACGCCAGCGTCGTGTCACATTCGCACGCTCACCCAGCGGCTACCAGGCAACGCTTTAATAGACCAATAAAAACTATATCAAGCTGCACATTTTATTATTAATAATGTTTTTAATGACACCGCGGATAATTCAGGAAATTCATTATTAACATTATTTGTTTACAATTTTAATATCGTGGAATATTTTATATACATTTTCAATTGATAAAAAACACATAACACTTCTGAATTTGTATAGGTTTTTATAGATTTATATATATATATATATATTATTATTATTTAAAAAGACCAACGTTTCGCCACGATTTGTCCTGGCTTCTTCAGGGTCAAAATTGATCGGAACTAATTAATCAATATTAATAAACATTTTTAAAAATAAAATGTAAAATATAAATGTAATTCTAACAACAATTATCTCACGGCCTTCCCCGAGGGGTTAACAACTAAAAAAATCAGGTGTACACTTGAAAAAAAATCAAAAAAAATCACGGAAAATCAAAAAAATCAAGAAAAATAAAAAAAATCGAGAGAAATCAAAAAAATCACGGAAAATCAAAAAAATCAAGAAAATCAAGAAAAATCGAGAAAAATCATAAAAATAAAAAAAATCACGGAAAATGAAAAAAAACGAGAGAAATCATAAAAATCACGAAAAATCAAGAAAATCAAGAAAAATAAAAAAAAATCGAGAAAAATCAAGAAAAATCAAGAAAAATCATAAAAATGAAAAAAATAAAAAAAACCACGAGAGATAAAAAAAATCAAGAAAAATAAAAAAAATCAAGAAAAATAAAAGAAATGAAAAAAAATCTGAAAAAATTGAGAGAAAACAAAAAAATCTAGAGAAATAAAAAATTCAAAAGATCAAAAAATCAAGAAAAAATAAAAAAAATCACGAAAAATGAAAAAAATCACAGAAAATCCGAAAAATCAACAAAAATCACGAAAAATAAAAAAATAAAATAGAATCAGAAAAATCACGAAAAATCGAAGAAAATAAAAAAATCAAGAAAAATCAGAAAGAATTGCAAAAAAATAAAAAAAATCACGAAAAATCAAAAAAATCACGAAAAATCAAAAAAATCAAACAGAATCACAAAATCAAAAGAATCAAGAAAAATCAAGAAAAATCAGGAAGAATCACAAAAATATCACAAAAAATCAAAAAAATCATGAAAAATCAAAAAAATAAAAAAAAAAATCGAGAAAAATCGAGAAAAATCAAAAGAATCAAAAAAATAAAAAATCAGGTGTACACTAAAATGTCAAGTTGTTAACCCCTCGGCCTTCCCACTTAGTTCGGTCAGAGCCTCCTTTTATCCTCGGCCTTCTAGAAATATCAGACTAATAAACGGACTAATAATATATATATATATATATATATATATATATATATATATATATATATATATATATATATATATATATATATATGTATATATATATATATATATATATATATATATATATATATATATATATATATATATATATATATATATATATATATATATATATATATATATATATATATATATATATATATATATATATATATATATACACAATGTGGTGGACATTAATAAACTTATCATGGTAGGCCTCGTAGTCACTTGGAGCGAGCCAGGCCTAGCACCCGATGTATTAAGGCCCGTTCACAATTGAAATATTGATTATGGAATATGGTATATGGTATATGGTATAGTGTTTAAGCGAAATGGATGATGGCATTTCCGTGTTACCGTTCACAATGAGAAAATGTGGTTTAGTGATATGGAATATGGAATAAGAAATGAAATAAATCCATTTCTTATGACTATTCCTTATAGCAGCAAAATTCTGACCAATCAGGTGTCGTTACTACTGGAGTCAAATGACTACCATTGATGTGTTTTGGGGTATTTTATACCAAGTCAAGTTAGACACTCTCAATCTCTCAACTCTCAAGATCAAAAGATGAAGGATTACATTTTCTTTGTCGCAATTTATAGGACCGAACACTTTTAACCAATTAATTTTCTAGATGAGTTTTATTTTTATCTGTACAGCTGTTGTCACTGCCACAGAAATTCGAACTATTCAAGACAAAAATGATGATTTGAGGGGGCAGTGAACCGGATTTTCCGGTGAACTACTGGCGAACCTACAGTTGAAATAAACGGCTATTGTGGCCCACCTATGTCACTATAACACTATACCATATACCATATTCCATAATCAATATTTCAATTGTGAACGGGCCTTTAGGTAAGAGTCCTGTAGGACAGCTGACTGATGTAAGGAAGACACGCCCAACACGCGGGCTAAATCGTCTCAAGACTAATTCACAACGAGACAAGACACTAACACTAACACCTAATGGCCATGCGATGTTAATGTGAAGGAGTTTATTACTCTCTTTCGTTTCGCTATTTTTAGTGGCAAGAAAACAAGGAAAATTCAATACCTCCAATGTGTATAATGTTAGAGATGGGGACTTTGTTATATTTTATGTCATTATAATACTGAATTATTACTCCGAATAGGCCTACTGGACAAAATGGTGTTCGTTTGGGAAGTATTTTAATAGTCAACAGCTAAAAGCCCTGAGCTGAGAATGAAAATATAAATTAAAGAATAATTAGGAGTTTTTATAATTCTTTTATATTTATATTCAGTTATTCAGTTTATATTTAGTTATATTTAGTTTATATTATATTTATATTTATATTCAAATAAATGTCTCGGGCACATTGTTGTGGAAAAAATTGAATTATATTACATCCAGTATTCTTTAAATTTATTTCCGTTCAATTCACAACTGGTATGGATTATACCATATATGATATAACATGCATCGTCAAATTTCATTTTTTGCAGATTATGCAAGATCCGATTAAAAAAAAACAGCGCAATGACGCAATCTCTCTCTTTCGTTGTCTTTCTCTCTCTCTTTCTCTCTCGCTCTGGGCACTGTCAAGCCCCTATACGGGCTGCTCAGTCGAGCGGACTAACTCGGCCGCAATGTGTCACTCAACTATGTCATTCCCACGCCGCACAACGAGGCTACTGGTTTATTACTAATACCTCCTGATCGCGCATTCAACACACCCGGGGCTGTGAGCTCACATACCCAATCGACTGCTCCTTGATCTACCTCGTTACACAGCTAGCGGAAATAAGGCTACACTAAACAGAAATGACCCAATAAATTCAAACAGAGAAAGAAAAAAAAATTACGAAAATTTAATTATTCATATTTCATACTGTATATTCATGTAATATTTGAATATTTTTTCATCAAACCCTGATGAGTTGAATGTTTAATGATTCCTTTTTCTTCTAATAACATCGAAACTTGATACATAATCAATGTTCCCCAATCAAGGCTGAGGATGAAAGGTAGGATCGTTTGGACGGGGCACCACAAGGGCGATCTTACCATCCGATTTAAGATATTTAAAAGCCATCAACTTCAACACCAGGACTGCGCTGTCTGTGACCACACTTTCCCGCCATTTCACACTTTTCACAAAATATGATACTTTTACTTATTATTGGTTTATGGTTTGTTCAACGAGTTACATTATAATTAATTATTCTTTTTAGTCTTGTAAAATCGCCCTTGTGGTGCCCCACCCGAACGCTACTACCTATCATCCTTAGCTTCAATTGAGGAACAATGATTGTGTAGGGCCTATCAACTTTCGAGTATAGATAATGAAAAAACGTTTTTATAGATGGAAAAAAACAGAATTTAAAACTCAAGTCAATGACAGGAATAATTCCAAAAAATCAAAAAAACATATTTCAAATATTCCAATGTCGTTTGCATTTCGATTTCCTGCACGCCATTAGGAGCGGGTGAGTAGGCTTCTAGTGATCGCACAACCAATCACGGGACGGGATGGGACGGGACGGGAGTGTGCCAGATAAGTGCTCCTCGCCATCAATATTTCAATCGTGTTCCCTTCGAATGCGACGCAGAAACAAAAACAGTCATTATATTGTGTCGAAAACCTGCTCACTAACAGGGCTGTATCGCGTTCTCCATGAATAAAACATCGCAGTCGCTGGAGAGAGAGGGGGAGAGAGAGAGAGAGAGAGAGAGAGAGAGAGGGTGTGGGAGAGATAGAGGGAGGGAGAAAAAAGAGATGAAGAGAGAGAGGGAAGAGAATTAGAGAGAGAGTGTGAGACAGAAAGAGAGAAAGAAAGAGTGAGAGGGTATGAGAGACAGAGAGGGAGGGAGAAGAGTGAGAATTAGTAAGAGGGTGTGAGAGAGAAAGAGTGAGAGATGAAGAAAGAGAGAGAGATAAAGAAAGAGAGAGATAGAGATAGAGTAAAGAAAGATAGAGAGGGAAGAGAGGGTAGAGTGAGAGAGAGAGATAGAGAGAGGGTGAGAGAGAGACCGAGAGAGAATTAGAGAGGATGTGAGAGAGAGAGAGAGAGAGAGAGAGAGAGAGAGAGAGAGAGTGAGAGAGAGAGAGAGAGAGAAATAGAGAGAGGGTGTGTGAGAGGGAAGAGAGGGTAGTGAGAGAGAGAGAGAGAGAGATAGAGAGCTTCTCAGGAAAGCTCAATGAAATGAAAAAGGCATCCGAGGAATGTAGCAGGAGAATTACATTGCCAGGTTATTAACTAGAAGTGATTTCACTATCAACATTCAAAACAGAAAATACAGCTCTCAAGATATTTAAATGAAGTAAGGTTATTTTTCACATAAAAACCGATTGATTGGCTGAGTGAGTCAAAGGAATAAAACTAATGACGAAACGAAGGAGTAAGTCGCGTGCAGCGACATCTGTGTTTATGTCACAGCATCAATTGCAGGCAATACATGTAACTAGAGTAATCGAGCAATAAATACAGATTGAAGATGAAAGCTGGAATATTAGAAATCTGTTCCATTACTAGCGACCTCATTCTTCAAAACTCACATTCAGAATAAAACTAATCTCGAACTAGAAAAACCATTCGAAATATTGCGATACAAACGTAAGTTATTTATGACTGACGATGATGATGATTATTGTTACATAACGATCCCACCAACATGCACGTTATTTGGGGGTACGAAAGAGTAGATAATGATGAAACTATGACAGTGTGAAGATGTAATTGTTTCCTACTTGAGGTGAAGAATGAACGCTTAGGATCGCTTGAACGGGGCACCACAAAGGCGACCATACTACTTCACAAAGAAATAAATAGACACTATATAGCTCATCCAGCGATAGTTGTAATAAGTGATGATCAGTGATATAACCAAAATTAACAGTTACACTTGCTATCACCCTTGGTTACGTATGCTATTTTCGTACATAAAGTAATAATTAGACAACTAATATCTAATCATCAGTTGGTAAAACGGCTTTTAACAAATTGTAAAAATCATAGTGATAAGTTATTTAAAAGTTGTGTTTGGGGAAAGTTTTCATTCTTCTTTCCGAATATTTAGTGTTCAGAATGATTAAGTAATATTACTGTATTATCTTAGAATAATATCTTTTGATAACCAGTATTCAAAATGAAATAAACTAGGAAACAAAATCAAAGAAAATCCGGAATATTTTAATCATTCACCAAAAAACAACTACATTTTCAGATCACCTATAAATTAATTCCTAGTAAAATACTGAGTGCATAGATTTGTGTGGTTATTAATCCGTCTGTCAGGGCTTACAGATAACAACAGGAGCTTCTAATGAATATTGAATGTGTCACTGAAGAGCTGGAGATTACAGCAATCGCCAATCAGGCTGCAGATAACCCAACTCCCTGAGTACAAAGTCAATACAACACTACCACTAATATTGGATGGAAATCAACAAAACGACAAGAACTACTTTCATATATTATTTGCGTTACTCTATGGATTGATTGATTATTGTTTGCTTAACGATCCCACCACAGCTAGGTTAATTGGGGATACGAATGAACTTAGTGGTACGACCCAACTCCCTTGAGTACCAAGTCAATACAGACACTATACAACTAATATTGGATACCAACAAAATGACAGAAACAACTTTGGATATTATTGGCGTGACTTTATATATTGATTGTTAATTGTTTGCATAACGACCCCACCAATAGCTAGGATATTTGGGGGTACGAATGAACAGGGTATAATGGAACTATGGAGTGATGGCAAGTGAAAGGATGTTTACAAAAATCCACGCTCAACATTGACTCAGTTTCTAAATAGCTGTCTTAGTTGACTGAGTTACGGAAGGCGCGGCCTTTGATTTATACCGGCATACGAAGAAAATATTGCGTAAGCTCAATAACAAGTTTTACGAATATTTTCCGAGTTCATTCCGGATTTACTACTTGATTGAAGAAATTAGATTTGAAAAGATTGTAATTCGAGACTTCAAGATGTAAGGAAATGGATTCCCCATCTTCTAATAGTGACATAACACAAAATCCTACATTTGCCGTGTTTGCGCCTCTATAACCTATGGTCTATGTACAGGCCTATACACGAATATTTTCAAAGAGATTATTCAAATTTGAATTATTTTAGAAGACGAATATTTTGGAGCAATCATTTTCATCCGCCTTGTTAGTATTTGAAATATCATGTATGGATATTTATGCTTTTAGCTTACATGTTTGTCCATGTTCCACTAATGGAGTGAGTATATTGGAATGACACCTAACCATGTATATTTCACATAAATATATAGTTTAATTAGTTTTGCTATAAAACAAACTTTTAATGTTTAGTAATGGGCCGTAACCATTGAAATGTCCTGCATACAAACACGATTGTTTATTTACATGCATTTTCCAGTTTCAAAAAACAGGCCAACCAGACTTAAAGGACATCACAACCCTGAAAATAGATTTTAACAAATAATGACGATATTCATTTCCCCAATTTTAGATAAAACTAGAAATCATTATCTCGAAATCAGAAATTACGGTCAATTCATTTGTCATCCAGGACCCGCCCCTTTTCTGAATCGTGATGTAGACATTACTCGCCTCTGTTTTATGTTTCTATACAGATTCGGTAATGCCTACGTCATTATTCAAGGTCTCTGGAGGACAAAAAAAAACAGTTTTCTCTAAAATAAGGGGAGTAAACATCGTCATTATTCATTGAATTCTGGTTTCAGGATTGTGATGCCCTTTAACATTGTAACGTCGACTTTTATACCAAAACATTATAGAATGTGTTTTTCCAAAAACATAATTGCGGTGATTGACAACGATTGGCGAGAGAGAAGCGCTGGAAGATTATCAGGAACGATAAGGATGTGGTTAAAAAAGTTATAGAAAGACCTAGAAAATGATTGAGGAAATGGGATGGGAAAATTTGGAGAAACGAAGACAAATGGAAAGAATGTGCAATTTTGTTAGAATAAATATACAGGATGGGATGAATTAACCAATAGAATTGAAAAAGGATTACAAAGAAGTACAAGAGGAGTAAGAGGGTAAGAATGGAAGTGGAAAAAGTGGATAGAGAAATGGGTAAGTATGGATTCATTCAAAGAACGACGCGGGAATGGAATGAATTGGAAGAAGATATCAAGAATATAACGAACATCGGTGATTCAAGAAGAGAGCTAAAAAGAAAAAACACGAAGTTTAATTTTATTGAGTATGTTTGATTGTAATTTTATGAGAGTAGGCCTACTCATTACCATCTGTTTTAAGAACAATCTGTAACGATTAAATAAAACAACTATAACTATAACGCTGCGAACATACTAGGTCCGCCAAGACTGGGCCCTCATATCGACTGAGCCATCGCGATATAAAACAACTATAACTATAACGCTGCGAACATACTAGGTCCGTCAAGACTGGGCCCTCACATCGACTGAGCCATCGCGATATAAAACAACTATAACTATAACGCTGCGAACATACTAGGTCCGCCAAGACTGGGCCCCTCATATCGACTGAGCCATCGCGATATAAAACAACTATGACTATAACGCTGCGAACATACTTGGTCCGCCAAGACTGGGCCCCTCACATCGACTGAGCCATCGCGATATAAAACAACTATAACTATAACGCTGCGAACATACTAGGTCCGCCAAGACTGGGCCCCTCACATCGACTGAGCCATCGCGATATAAAACAACTATAACTATAACGCTGCGAACATACTAGGTCCGCCAAGACTGGGCCCCTCACATCGACTGAGCCATCGCGATATAAAACAACTATGACTATAACGCTGCGAACATACTTGGTCCGCCAAGACTGGGCCCCTCACATCGACTGAGCCATCGCGATATAAAACAACTATAACTATAACGCTGCGAACATACTAGGTCCGCCAAGACTGGGCCCCTCATATCGACTGAGCCATCGCGATATAAAACAACTATAACTATAACGCTGCGAACATACTAGGTCCGCCAAGACTGGGCCCCTCATATCGACTGAGCCATCGCGATATAAAACAACTATGACTATAACGCTGCGAACATACTAGGTCCGCCAAGACTGGGCCCCTCATATCGACTGAGCCATCGCGATATAAAACAACTATAACTATAACGCTGCGAACATACTAGGTCCGCCAAGACTGGGCCCTCATATCGACTGAGCCATCGCGATATAAAACAACTCATCCCACATCTTGGCTCCATTTCACGCCAATTAGAACTGCTAGGAACGGGCCATAAAGTCAAATTCAGTGTTTGGCGTCATTTCAAACGATACAATCAACAGATGGCACTGTCTTAGCTAGAAACTTGTTGTCTCAGATAAAGAACACAGCATCGGGAAGTGCTTGGGCCATTAACTTCTACTGTTACAAAGTTCTCCTATTGACCTGTGTGGATCGTCGCAGTAGAGCAGTAGAGCATGGCTATAGGAAGGGCAGTAAACAATCGAATGGGAATAATTAAGACACTTTTGTTTAACCGTGTGAAACTTGACCAAAAGACTTGCCAACAAACATTTAAGAGTCTATGGGAGTCGATTTAGCGGAATATCAGTTTTTTGGTGATAACTTTTGAACGGTATGAGATATCGAAATTCTGAAAACAGAGAAACATGGATATTTTCAATATCTTTAAGACGGTGTAGATAATATTTATCACAAATCGCTTGATTATGATGCGTATGCGGTTAAAAAATACACATTTTCTAGCTGTATCGGCAACAGATTGCTCGAGCGCCCGGCAAAAAAAATTTTTCAGAGTCGGAAAAATTCAAAGTGCGGCTCTGAGAAACATTTGCCGGCAACAGATTGACCGATACGCCTGACGAGTATGCGATATGAGATAAAGAGTTATTACTTACTCTATCCAGAAAGTATTGATAATATATGTGTTTGATTCTTTTCTGAATTTCGATATCTCACACCGTTCAAAAGTTATCAACAAAAAACTGATATTCCGTTAAATCGACTCCCATAGACTCTTAAACAACAAACAATGAATTGTTACCCGATTAGGGCTACAGATGACAAGGTAGGGTCGTTCGGACCGGGCACCACAAGGGCGATCTTACCAACCGAAAGGAACTGGTTATAATATATAATGATAACACACAATAACAATGAAAATAAAAACAGATAGAGACTAATTCAACTCCTTTAGTTTTGGAGATTTTGTCCGGAAAATTTCACTCAATCATTTCCTAATTTCTCTTCAGAATGATGAATAAAATAGGCCTACATGCTTTCCTCAAATGTTCACCCCAAGACTGAGTTTTACTTTTTGAATCACATTCACGAATTTCAATCATATTTATTACTTTTTATTTCACTTGTAATATAATAATGAAACGAATCTATGTTTATTTTTCCAGAACATGACTATATTAATTTCATTTTGATAGTTTCAAATTACAGTTATTTTTATGACTAGTTGATTAGATGTGATTCGACGCAGTATGCCTTTAATATCGCTGTAAAGTTTGTGCTGTAACGTTGTACAGCCTGGTAACCATCAGTGGCACCGCCTAATCATACCACCAACCTGATAAAATAACATAAAACAGTTTTATCGGTCTGCCCTATGCATGCACGTTTGAATCGAGTTTTTAGTGTTTTTCATGGTCGGATTGGTATCACTTAATGCTGCGGAATAGACGTAGTCTGTAATCTACTAAAAAAAAAACCTCTAAAAAAACAGCATTACATAGTTACGACAGCATATACACTTAATTTTGTTTAATATCGACAAATTTAGTACGTCTTTTATTGCAAACTCTCACAAAATGAAACAATGTAAAAATATTCCTACGATACGCCCTTTTCCAACTAGAAAAGCTGTGACGTAAATATTGGCTCATCTAGTTATTCAACATGTCAGTTTAACAAAACCCCAGTCTCTATAGGGCAAAAAGTTCCCGCCAGGGTGATTTCACAGACATAAATGATCCTTATATATTGGGTTTAACGACGCACTGTTATGATAACTGAGATCTAATGGGTCGGATGGATGATTAATGAGATGATGGGATGATGAGATGAAACTTCTTGGGTAATTGGAAGGATAGTGGGAAGGAAGCGGTCATGGCCGACTTATTGTAGGAACCATCCCGGCATTAGCCTAGAGTACAGAGAGAAGCCACGAAAAACCCCTGTTAAGATGGTCGGCGGCAGGGATCGAACTGGGTTCGAAATTCCCCTCGCCTCCCGGATCACACGAAGCGAGCTGAATGATCGTGAAACTTGAACCGTGCAAGATAGAAAAGAAACAAATGCATCATCTGATGCAGTTGTCGGAAATACTAATAAGTCAAATGTTATAATCACAAAGGTGGAAAGATCACTTGTATATATGTAACAGTAACACTAGATATATTTCCCATCGAATTTTACCTCACAGCGTACCGTTACATACAAATAACACGTAACATATTGTGAGTGTTTATTATGGATTGTCATCATTTTAAAAGATACAATTCTCTGAATGATATCAATATAGTTTCACTACAATGTGTTCAGACAAAAAGTCACTACGATCGTTTATATATTACACTGACACTGAGAATGCAACGCCATGGGTGGGTCCACCTTAAACTGTCCCCGCCTACCACCTGTGCCAGGCACACTACTCGACTTCTCAAAGTTTCACGGTTTTAAAGTTTCACATGTAAAGTGCACCAGACAAGAAACGAAATATTTTAATATATTATTTCTCAAGTACTTTGAGAAAAACCCACCTGCGCTTACATATAGGTTAATTGTCGTAATAGTTTCGAAAGCAGGCGTACCACGTTGCCAGAGAGGAGATGTGTAAGATTATAGTTTTTGAGAAGTACCAGAACTAAGAATGATTAGTTTATACGAGAAAGCACACACATGCCACTCAAGAGAGACTTGCATGCCGTCGTTTCATCGCGTATATCGCATTTGTATGCGAGAAATTACAATAAAACATTCTATTATGAAAATATACGTGATATATAAAAGTTGAAGTAAGATACGAAGTATATTACATAAATAAATACATAATAAAATACGAGCGACAGAAAGATGAATTCATGCATTAAACGTGGTACATAAAACATGATATATGCTAGTTAAGAGAACACGGGGCCGGTCCGTGAGCATTTTTCTCACAGTCGGTTTTTAAATGTTTTTAAATAGTTAAAAATCACAACATTTGTGCAGATATTTTGGCTTCTGTGGTCAAATAATAATAATAATAAAAAAAAGATGGCCATGACCCTGCTCTCGAAACAACATTTAATATTATTTTGTTTTAAAAATAGTCATTACGTCACAAATCTTGACGTTCCGATTGGTCAGTTTTAGTCTCATTTAAAAACTGTCTTGTAGAAATATCGCGTCCTGTCCAGTTAGCCTTATTCTAAGAGTTTGTGAGAACAGTTAGCATGAGTAACCATGGTGACGACTGGTTTTAACTCCCAGTTAAAGATATACTACTAAGTTGGTCATTCGGGTACTTGGTGAGATAATAATATGTTTGTAGCACCATCGCCACAGATATATATACATTAATAAAAGTTCATAATTAATTAATAATCACTGTTTAATTGTTCAATACTGTGAATTAGTATTCTGGTTTATAATGTTAATCATACATGTCAGGGGTATCAAAAACCCAATGTAGTCCTGTTGAATTGGAATGCTTAGAAATGAGATCTATTGAAAAACAATTAGAATTTAAATTATGTTTAATTGTAGTCGAAATTTTACAAGTTTCAGCAAATTAGAATATCGTATTGCTAGAGTACACAGCAATGCTCTCTCGCCTCATCTCTCTCTGGGGGGGGGGGGGAGTTTTCATACCATTTCATTGTGATGTAATAAAACCTACATCATAATTCACATCCTGATTAAAAACAACGACACAAAGGAGTTTATTACGTCTGCTCAATGCTACGTGTGTTGACGAGTTAACGACGCGCCGTAATTCACGGACAACTATAGGCAACCCGCACACCTGCTAACCCGCACAGTCGTTGAAAACTATACACTCACAGTCACATGAAATGTTTTACTCGAAATGTAAATTTGAATGAAATTCACTCAAATTTTACATCCCAATCTATATTTATTATTATTAATAATATCGTTATTATTATTGCTTGCTTAGCGACCCCATAACAGCTAGGTTATACGGGGGTACGGATGAGAAGGTGACAATGAAACGATGAAGTGATGATAAGTGACAGGACGTTTACAAAAACCCATGCCTTATACGGGATTTGAACTCACGCCCAACGGTGACTTCGGTTTCTCAAGCGGTGCCCTAGTTGACTGAGCTACCGAGGGAGATTCTCCCAATTTATGAACAGGTTCAAATTTGTCAAAGTGCCTACAAGACGGAGTACGCCGTACACCACTGAAGATGTTACATGTGCTTATGGCTGTACCTTTGGGGGAACAGAAATCATTTTAATAAATTCAAATTTCAATTTAAATAAAATCCACGCATATTTTTCCCATCATTTCTTCGTGGAATGGGTGTGCACATGTCTACTACTTTTAGTGTGTGAAGTCAGCATAAAGTCAAAGTCAAAGTCGATGAATTTTCTCGAGGATCCATGAGAATGGCCCGATTGACCGCTTCACGTGACAGCAAGTGTACATTGAAGAGCGAATTTAAGAAACGAGAAATAGAAACATAAATCCTTGTTACGCGCGTGTGTACGCTATAGGAGCGCCGGAGTATTTGAGAAAGTAAATATTCCCGGAAATTCCGCGGAGAAACTTTCTATTCCGCGAATCTAGAGGAAGAAATAATTATGTTTTCCGAAGAAGAAGCTTTGTGTTACGAACTAAACAAAATCAACAAAAATCAACACGAATCGAATACGAATCAACAAAAATAGCAAACACAAATGTCACCGTATATTTATACATAGGCCTACAGGAATTATTTCAAGTATCAACGATTTTTCAGAATGAGATTCACGGTTATAAACACAACCATGTATCTCGAAAGCGTTGAATTATAGAAACTGGAGCGAGTTTCTCCCTTTTTTTTTTAATATCCAGTTGGTGGGCGACCTTCTTCTCAAGTGTGTTCAAGTAGGCCTATATCAGCGCTCAGCTGTGTAATCATTCAGCCTAGACTACTGAGGGAAACCACAAAAACCCCTGCAAAGAAGAACGGTGGCGGGGATCGAACCGAGGTATACCTCCCTCACCTCCCGGATCACACGAAGCGAGCGTGTAACCACTGAGCTACATGTGCCGGTATACGTAATCTTGGTGACAGCAGACTAAATAACTTCTTTAGAGTCTATGGGAGTCGATTCAGCGGAATATCAGTTTTTTGTTGATAACTTTTGAACGGTATGAGATATCAGAATTCTAAAAATGAGGAAACACAGATATTTTCAATACCTTCAAGATGGTGTAATAAGTAATAACTATTTATCTCACACTGCATAATGCAAAATGAGAAGTAAGAGATGTAGGAGATGAAATGATGCAAGTAATAACTATATTCATCTCATATCGCCTAATTCTCAGGCGTACACGCTTTAAGAATGTGTATTTCTAAGTGTATACGCCTGACAATCAGGCGATTTGAGATAAATGGTTATTACTTACATCATCTTGAAGGTATTGAAAATATCCATATTTCCTCGTTTTCAGAATTTCAATATCTCATACCGTTCAAAAGTTATCACCAAAAAACTGATATTCCGCTAAATCGACTCCCATACACTCTTAAAACAGATTTCCCGACACAGCCTCTGAGAATTTAAAAAATATATAGTTCTGTTCTCGCTTTGATGTCGAACCTGTTGAAGTATCAACACCCCCGACCGTCAGTGGTGGACGATAGGAGGGACGGTCGCTCGACACCTCCCAGGAAGAGGAATCAGACATGAGACAATAAACAGGTCTTTGTGAAGACAAAGGAATCGAGTAATGACTTGGTTGACTTTAGAAGTGAGTGTCTATTTCCTTTAACAGCGTATAAATACGGCTAATTCCTCGACAATAAGCCTCCAGACAACTGAATCACAATAACAAGTGTTCCAGGGACGCGGTGAAGAAGTACTTCAACTGTTTTATGGTTAGCGAAAACACAATGTACAAACTAATTGAACGCCCTACATAAAATACGTGGTAAATCGTCGGTATACATGAATACAAATACAGAAAGATTAATAAAATACGTCAATGAGAATGAAGCAAAAAATGGAGAGAAATGTTGTAATAAATAAGAGCAAGAATGAAGATCTGGAAAGAGAGAGAAGACGAAGGAGAACCGAAGAGAAAGAAGATACAATATAATAATAAGATTGACGATTCCTTTACCCCGAGCACAAACGTCTGAATTGCTTGCATAATGTCCGATTTGTTAGTTCATTAATAATCAAGTTGGCGACTCGAGACACATTATATTAAATTATATCGTACACGCGGCGGTGAAATCGACCTTCAGGTGCCCCGTCCGAACGATCCTACCTTGTTCAATCATCAGGACCAAATAGTGATTCAGTTTGCTAGGTGCTTTTGGATACTGAAAGACTTCTGTCTGCGGCGGAAAGTATGATCACAGACTTCGCAGTCCTGGTCTTGAAATTATTGGTTTTAAATAATTTAAATGAGATGGTAAGATCGCCCTTGTGGTGCCCCGTCCAAACGATCCTACTTTTCATTCTTAGCCATGATTGGGGAATAATGATTTAGTTTCAAGTTTCGATGTTATTAAAAAAAGGTTTCTAGGTTGGTAGACGAGCTCGTGGATACAAGTGTGTATGCACTCTCGTCCGACACCACATGTAACGTTCTCCTCACGTCGACAGCTAATATGGTTTATATGGTTATTAACAGGCGGAGGAGGAACGTCAAGCCGTATCGATTATCAGATAAACCTGCAGGAATACCTTTTACGGCCCTTATAAACATGTCGTCGCGGCTAATATACAACTGTCATAACTAGGAAAACGCACAATGTGCGTTGTGAGATGAGCGTACAAGTATGGAAATCTGGCATTAAAAAATATTCTGTCAGCTCAATCTACATCTACAGACCTTGGATTACTTCAAACGCTGAAAAACCTTACCTGCAACTTGGTGCTATTTATAGAGCAACCTGTCGCATATACACTTTGCATTACATGTTTTGATCCTGATATTCGATGAAATGTGTACTTTTATTGCGTTTTCTTCGTTATGTCTCATTCGATTGTTGTACGTTATTGAAAATGTGTATGATAGTTGTTTTCATATTCTGTATAAATTTGAAACTTTTGAAAATTTTTCGTTTTCCAAGTATTTTTCCCCTGGGTTACTCTTATGGGGATTTTCCAAACTTTCCAAAAAAATTCCGGAAAAACCGTTCAACCGATTTTTCTGAAAAACAATCCCAACCTATTCTGGTGTGATACCAATATTCCAAAAAGTTTGCAGTCGATCGGTCAATTTTCCTGACCTGTATGCCGAGTACAAAATTACAAAAAAAAAAAACATAAGAACGAAGCCCATTTTTTTTGGTTATGTGAAATGGAAGTCTTCGCTACGCTCATCTAATTACAGTTCTTCATTTTGTTATCATGTAAAACTTGACATAAAATCTTTAAGGCCAAGGACGAGGTAGGATCGTTCGGACGAGGGATCAATCACACGATCCTATCACACGAAATGAATCAATTAATTGCAATGTAAATCGTTTGAGCGTGCATGGGCGTCGCTTTAGCGAAATATCAGTTTATTGGTGTTAACTTTTGAACGGTATGAGATATCTGAATTCAAATGCAGGAGAAACAATCAACTCGAAACTTTTTTACAAATTGGTGTTATACCAGAATAGGTTGGGATTGTTTTTCAGAAAAATCGGTCAAACGGATTTTCCGGAAAAAAATCGGAAAGTATGGAAATTCCCCATAAGAATAGGCCAGGGGAGAAATACTTGGAATTTTATTTTTTTCAAAAGCTCTCAAATTTATACTGAGTGTGGGAAGAACTATCATACACATTTTAAGCGACTTATGGAACAATCGGATGTGAAACAACGAAGAAAACTCATTTTTAATGTACTTTTTTACACATCAATAGAAGCAATTAAGAAAAGCAATTAAGAAACTATTAAATGTGAGCAACAAGTGTCACCAATAAATTAAAACGTTTAAAATCTGTGATGGATATGAAGAAGGCACTGGTTTAATTGTTTGGAAACCAAGGTCCATATACCAACAGACGGCCGCGGTTTTTAAACCTTTGAAGTGATCCATGGCCTGTATAGGTACATTGAGCCGACCAAATATTCTTAATTCTACATTTCCATACTTCTAAGCTCATCTCACAACGCATATAAGGCGTTTTCCTAGTAACTATATCACATAATTGTCAACATACCTTCGACGATTATGCGATTTGAGACGAATAATTGAAAGCTTGAAAAGGTATTACAAATATGTGTGTTTCTTCCGTATTAGAATTCTGATATCTCATACCGTTCAAAAGTTATCACCAAAAAACTGATATTTCGTTTAATCGACTCTCATGGACTCTCAAGACACTGTAAGTATCGTATATAAACTGATAAGTCGAGGGATGAAAAAGAACAATTTAAATAATCGCGTTCTAGAAAATAAATACTCGTTCTCTTCAGTGAACTACTTCTTATGTTTCTACGATCCAATCTTCCGTCTTCAGTCTTTTCAAATCTTACATTCTTCTATCACTCTATCTCCCTCCCACTCACTCACTCTCCCTCCCACTCCCTCCCACACTCACCCTCTTCTAAGCGCTTTCAACCAGTTGTAGAATAATCGAATTGACAATCTAAACCAAATGACCCACGTTAGAAGTCGACGCTCCTCGTTCATGCATTACGAATATACACAACAGACATGTACCAATGTCTAGCTAACACTTCGACTGCCATTCTAAAGGACTGGACTTCGATTGATAAATATTGACTAGAAAAACTAAATACTACGATAAGACATGATAATAAAGTAATGGACTCTCAAACTGCAAAGAATTGACATGTCTTGTAACCCACATCACGAGCAAAGCTAGGATTTTGTGCTTATACGACAATGGAAATATACCAAGACTAGACATGTTGCCATAGTAACTAGCTCTTTCAGTGAATATTATCCAATCAAAGTCCTGCTTTCTAAGAGCTAGCCAGGATTATGACGTTATTCCGAATGGTTTATTAGGTAAGGGTCTTGATGGAAATAACACCCCTGCGGCAATGCAAACAACTCACGTTGAATAGTTTCTTTGAATTCGACTATTGTGGGAAATAAAGCGATTATTGATTCCTCTACCCGGCCCCTTGGGACAAGACAGAACAGTCAAGTCACGCAGACGTCCCCGAACACTCCTGACGGTACTTAAGTTTCATATGACACCGTCAACATCTCTGGGTCGGTATTGCAGTCGACGTCTCGGTGTCGGCATTGCAGTCGACGTCTCGGATGTCAATATCGTGCTGTAACTGCATGACTCTATACGCGACACTTCCAAACCCATTCTTTTAACGCGCACTGATTGGCCCGTCGCTCGGCCCGCGGTGAAATGCCATTAATGGGGATTGTCCTCTCGCTTTCACTCTCATTCACTTACTTCCCGTCGCAATCCACAACTGCTGGAAACTCTTGCAGCCATTTCTCTGCGTGTCGGTTCGACTGACTTGATCGAAATGTAATCACTGAAACGCTTCACCAAAAGTCAGGATAATTGGGGGTACGAATCAGCCGACGATCAAACGACCCCATCAACAGTAAGTATGTTTGGGCGGACGACAAAACTGCCTCATCAACAGCCAAGAGAACTGAGGTACGAACGAGTGGAAGATATACAATGGCCTCAACAAGAAGGATATAATCGACGACAAAACAACTCCATCATAAGCCAGAATATTTGGGGGTACGAATGAGCGCATGATAAAACAACTCCATCATCAGCCAGGATAATTGGGGGTAAGAACGATTCGAGTCGAATAAAAGACGAACGAGATATATCCCGGGGCACGTGCTCGCCTACGTGACGTCACAGACGACGCTATAAGTCATGTCGTCGACAATGCGAGAGGCGGGCGGAGAATGGAGTACCGTACGTGAACGATTTGCAAGCTGCGAGAAAGTGTTCTCAAGCATGAAGTCTCCTATACCGAGCAAGTCGGCGTGACCCGAGGCATAACCAAACAGGGCTTACAGCGTGTCTCCCCTGACCTTGCCCTATCACGTGGTGCCAGACCAGGGGGGAGGGCTACATCATCTGATATTCTACGAGTGAAAAGAGTTAAAAAAGCAGTTACACACACGAGTTTAGGTGAGAAAATCTGACAAAGAAATGTTCAGCAGACGACGAAGTCAAATTCCTCTCATCTACATTCAAATGTATTTTTTAGAGTGTTATTTTATGCATTTGAATATGATTGATGGGTGAGGTTACATTTGGCGCCCAACGTCGGGCGACTTACCGGCTCGTTGTGACGTCACTAGCGAGACGAGAGAATTATGCGAGTCTTACCTGCAACAGACAGAGAGAGAAGATCTCATTAGACGGGTTTATTCACATGGAAACATTTGCGTCGACACTGAAGTCAAGTATTGCCTCTTTTTACTTTCGGATAGTTAGTTTTGCGAGTCAGAAGAACTCTGTTAGGTGAGGTGGAAACACATATCCAGTACGAGCACATGCTCCTTAAGGCTCTTTCACCATGCAGCACGACACTAACATCAACATGTAACACTAACGCCCAACGCGCGACGAGAACATGACATCTCAACTGCCTATTCACGAAACACACCAACGAAAATATCAGCCAATCAGAATTCAAGGTTATTGCGACTGTCATTGGGTTATTGTCACTGCACCTTCAACCGTCAAACTAAATCTGTTGACCGAGCCCAGGTACTTTTAGTCTGGGTCTCGTTGTTCCTAACTTGAAGGTTTCTATTGGCTGACTCATGTTTTACGGTAACGTCAACACGAAAGCTTGGAGCTTGCACGCTCTCATGTTCACGTATATCTTAGCGTTATGGTTAGTTTTGGTTGTGAATAGACCAAGACATCCCATAAGACAAACATGCATTGCGTTAGTGTTGCATGTGAATGGGCCTTCAAACTGGTGTGAAGATTAAAAATTAGTTGTTTAATTTATATTTGGGGTTTAACGTATCGATCTGAAACAGTACGTTTTAATTGAGGTCTATTTTTTTAGCAGTGCGTGAACGACAGAACAAATTAAGTTGTCATTAAAAGATTTATGTTTCTATCACCGTAGACAAGCTTCCACCAATTAAAACTCTGATATTCCCTCAACTCGTCTCCTATTCGCTGCTCATAGAACACGATACATCATACATTGTTCGACTCTTCACCCGACTTGGCTTGTGAAAACTGTCACGTGAACCGCTCAACTGGATAAATACCGACGCGACAGTTTTTACTTTTCATTAGCTCTCAGCTTTCAACTAGAATAGCTACAATTCATCGTACACTTTATTAATATAGGCAGTTCATCGGATGACGTTTCATGCAGAAATGGCGGTTTTTCGAGTTATGGTTGATTGAACTTATTCAAGGGAGTTCTAGACACGGCCCAACATTTCGAGAGTCGATGTGATATATACACGATTGCTACTTTCCGGTTGAATGTATTCTAGTGAAACTGCTTCACAACATTCAGAGAAGTATCTTATAAAATAGGTCGATTACTTAATTAACATTCACGCGACTTGGAAAACTCATTTTTCGATATATATTTGTTTTATTATGGGTTTAACGACGCTCTGTAATGATAATGAAGATCTATTGGCGTTGGTGAATGATAACGAGATGAATGTTACTTAAACAATGGGAAGAAAGCAGTCGTATCCTATATTGTCAGGAACCCCGGTATTAGCCTAAACTATACAGGAAAACCAAAAAAGTCAATGTAAAGATAAACGGTGGCAGGGATCGAGCCAGGTCCGATATGCCCCTCACCTCCAGGATCACACGAAGCGAGAACTTTACCACTATGCGCCGGTTTTTCTGTTGTCATGCCAGAGCCCATGTATAAGACGTGAAGCACCTGCACGAAGCACGGTGTCGAACAAGGCTGGGAGAGTCTGACTACTCAACATAACTGAATAGCAAATTCTCTGAATATATTTGTGGAAATGCAAGATTCATGAACGACCAGCACATGTTAGGGGTACGTCCGGCGTGAGAAGCTGGGTCCATGACGTCATTAATCATCCCTTACACGTCACAAGCACACACTGACCAGCTGGCCGTATTACGTCACACTACGTCATCAGCATGTACAATTGTCGACATTGTTCATTTAAACTATTACTCCAGTGATTTTTTTTTTCAATCAGCAACGAAATTTTGATATACAATCATTGATATGTCAATTAAGGTTGAGGCTAAATTAGTAAGACCGTTCCAAAACGGCGCCTCTATTGTTGACGATTTCGAGGTGAACTTGCCACCAAATAAAAAAAGAAATAAAATTATCTATGTCTATATAAGTCGATAACAATGAACTTTGACTCTGTGTGTGACCAAAATTCCTTGCGTAGATAAAAGTATTTCAGTTTTCTATGAGTCCAGATAATAGATAATGATTTGTTATATATCCAGACATAACTTTAACATTGGTTTCATCATTGGAGTTCTCTATAGTCATGTAAATCGTTGAACATTTCAAATTCCAACAATTTCTCCAAAAGACATACAGCTTAAATTATTATTATACGTGTATTCTGCTCCATTTTTATTTCATCCAATCTATTCGAATGAAGTAAATGTTAATTACCTTCCCGGAAGGAAGGATAGGAATTAAATGGCTCATTTCTAGCAGCGTGAATGGGTGATTATACAGCCCGTTCAATGAGGTATAGTGAAGACAAAGCACTATGATTGTGTGCATAGTTCGTGGAAATAACTGCCACCTCAGGTAGGAATATGCAAGCTATTGGAATACAGCGAATAAAGCGAACTGAGACTGTCCCCGACCCCCTTGATACCGCCTCTACATGGCAAACGTTTAACTCATCCCAAACAAATACAGACTATCACTAAACCATTACTGATAGCTTAAGGCGTCACCAGTCTCTATAGAGCGAATAGTTCCCGCCAGGGTGATTTCACATGGTATATGTAAATAGCCATACAACTTCAACAGTGCAAGATACAAGATTAATGAATACATCATCTGATTCAGACCACATTTGTCGAGAATACTAATGAGTCGAATTCAACAATAATAGAGATAGGAAAATCACTTGTTTAGAAGATTAACACTCGATGTTTTTTGCCATTGATCTCTATACCTCACAGCGTACCGTTAAAAAGTAAAAACACGTAACCTAATGTGGATATTTCTTATTGATCTGAAGTATTTTATTTGATACTTCTCAGAATGGTGTGAAGCAGTTTCACTACAATATGTTCATCCGGAAAGTCACTGCAATCGTGTATAATGCCTAGTTCTTTGGGGCTACGAATGAAGGGATGATAGAAGAATGGCGATAACAAAAACTCATGCCTTACGCAGGACTCGAACCCACGCCCGACTGGCACGTATTACCAGGTCGATTCAGCATCCATAGATTTTTCTACAACATTTTTTTTTACCTCTCACCAGTTTTTCTGGTAGGATTAGGTCCAGGTATGAATGGTATTAAACAACCGGAAAGAATGTTTGTTCTCCATAACAAAGCAAGTATAATTATGTTGACATAAGAAATGAATAATTGTGTAGACCTACGTAAGTAAATGCAAATGAATCATCCTCGCTCAATTCCAGAGAACCAACATTTCTTCTCATAATTCCATGCAAGAAAATCTACCAAATCCCGCATAACCTAGCTGTTGGTGGGGTCGTTAAGCAAACAAACAACCTACCAACATAATCTTGCTAGAAGAAGGTGGGAGGATATGTAAAAAAAGACGTAAAAATAATCAGTGGTTGTTGGATGAATATCGAATATGGTAATGTGCAGGCTGGCAACTGAGATTCACGAAACAAAACAACGACCGCCCCCTTGCAACACATTTACATCCATAGTGTTTACACAGTGACCAACGCGCTAGAGAGAGAGGTCCGAGGCGACGTGTGGAGGAGAGAAACAGGGTGCCTGAATATAGAGCAGGATAGAACGACCGTTTTCTTCCTGGGGAAATAAATATGGTTAACATGGGAATACAGTCGAGTCAGTGAAGAAGACTAAAGCAAGAGGTAGAAAGCTATGTTCGTAGAGCGAACCATCCGCGCGCTAGTGGTGTAGGATAGGGGGGACGGTCGATCGGTAACATCAAGTATATAGCACTACTTAACGGGGTGCATGCACGGAGCTTATGAAAATAGATCAATTCTCCTTCACGAATTTTTTTCCATGTTCAAAAACCGTGTAATTGAATGAAAATTGTACAACTCCAAGATAATTGTATGCTCTTTAATTATTGTGTGATTTTATTTTTGTGAATTCATTCAGTTTTTAGATAATACGTCAATGAATTTCATCACATTCTTTTCATTCATTGACGTAATATAACTACATGAATTCACTGAAATAGAATGTCATATTAATCAAATAACATCAAATTATCTTGGAGATGTGAACTTTTCATTCAGTTACACTATTGAACATAGAAAAAAATTAGTGGAGGTGAATTTCTGTGTTTTTATAACCACCGTGCATGAACCCCCTTAATATTTCTATGTCCGAACTACTAATGCCGAATATTATTTGTTTGCTCAGCGACCCCATCAACAGCTAGGTTATTTAGGGTTAGGTGAATGTTTGGCGTTCGTTCTCAGAAGAAATGTTTTTTAGAGAAAAGAAACAGAAATAAATAGCGAAGACCCTCAACTCTTATTACGTATAAAGTACGTAACCAATTATGTAGGTATATAAAGTTTGTTGAATGAATTACATTGTAATCATTCCTATTTGTCGTATAAGATTACCCTTGTTGTGCCCCGTCCGAACGAACCTACCTTGCCATCCTTAGCTCTAATTGAGGAACAATATGGCTCTTTTTCAAGTCCCCCCCCCACCCCAAAAAGGACGAAAGAAGGAGCGAAATCGAATCGCAAACGTAAGAATTTGTCGTTTAAATCTCGCGAACTTGGGCCGCACATTCTGTTGATGAGTATCTGCTTGACTTTCTCTCAAGTATTGTGACTGATAACAGCAAGAGAAGGTAAATATTACCCCTCCCCCTCCCCCCCCCCGCGCAGACCGGGGGAAACCACCCCACCCAAGTAACTCGCGGTCTAATGGCAGCCATTACGAGGATTAGCCGCACGAAGAGAAGGAAATCCGGCAAATTAAGCGCCGCACCGCATTGTTTGCCGTGAAGAATGTGGCAGGCAGGCAGGCAGGCAGTCGGAGCGGTGCGGCCACGCCGTCAGCGGTAGGCTGCGTGCAGTACACGCTCTAGCACGTCACACAACGGCCCGGGCGTTGTTAAAGGACATCAAAACACTGAAACTGGATTTCGAAGTATAGCGATGCGGGAGTATGCAGTTTGAACTATTTCTTATGACGTTCGATTCCGCATGGATACGAATCCCTAAATCTCTTAAATCTTAAAAGACCCGATTCTGTTCAAAGTGTACGTAGCCTAACGATGCTATTCATTTCCCTAATTTCAGAGAAAACTAGAATTTATCCCCGGTATTTTTTCCGAGTCGTGACGTAAACACTACTCGATTCTGTTTATATTTCCGTACAGAATCGGAATTTGGGATAAAATAAGGTAATTATCCAATGAATTGATAAGCCCTTTAAGAAGCGGTGTCACTCGGCTGTTTCAAGACTTCGAGGCGGTCTTGTTAACAAAATAAGACTGTGCTATTCCATCGACTTTGTGTCAACTCTTGCGACCTGTCCAATACTGATGATGAAACTGCAAGTTGACCACCCCTCACCAACAGCCAGTTTAGTTGAGGATACGAACGAGCTGGTCACAGAAACCCACACCTCGCACAGGACTCGAACCCACGCCCGAGTTGGCTTTGGTTTCCAAGGCAACGAGCCAAACGGACGGTTACCATAACTCAGTCGGTGTCATGCATGTACTGGGCGTTATCCAACACGATTAAAACATTATAAATAATTAGATTCACTAGAACTTGATAAATAACATTACCTAGCAATTACGCAGTCACTTGGACGCCGAACCGTACCAACATTATTACGACAATATAATCAGGAATTCTCATCCATTCAAGGAGTTAAAGGGCAGTAAAAAACAGATGAAATATAATAGTGCAATTTTGCCAAGCTCTAAACAGTCCCCCCCCTCTCTCTCTCTCTCTCTCTCTCTCTCTCTCTCTCTCTCTCTCTCTCTCTCTCTCTCTCTCTCTCTCTCTCTCTCTTTCACTCGTGGGTATGAGCGAGGGAGGGTCGTAAATCCGAGGGAGTGTTTACGACGCGAGTGAGATGCCAGCTACTGGGTCAGATGCACGAGGGTAAAGTAGGTTAGGCTAGGTTAGGGTCACGTGAGAGAGAGAGAGAGAGAGGGAGGCTCTAGAGATGACGTCACTAGGGAGATGAACTTGAATACAAGTCGAGAAGTTAGTTAATTAAACATATCTCCTCTTTAACAATGATTGATATAATACTATTTATATATTGGAACAAAAGTTGGATGAACGTTTACTAAACCCTGCCTGAAGATGTCGGGGAGTCTGTTAGGCGTGTAAGCTTTCACGCCGTGAAACTATCACGATTGTACTTCTTGAAATGTTTCATTTTATTACTGAAAATAAGCTAGAATGCTACCAGTACAGAGTGTAACTGAAACACACTGTGCAGTGAACTCGAGGGTGGTTGACTACGCGGACGGTTGAAGCGCCTGCCAACTCACTTGTATGGACTTTTCCATGACATGGACCTACTGGACATTTCTGAAATTTAAATACGCATCTGCACCCATTTCACCACTAATTTTATCACATACCGTCCCTCGAATATATACGCATGTATATTGTCTGCTAATTTTCGTGCTAATAGGTAGGTGGTAAGATCGCCCTTGTGGTGCCCCGTTCAAACGAACTCATATTTCATCTATAGCCTTAATTGGGGAACTATGATTTTGTATCAAGTTTCGATGTTATTGAAAAAAAAAAATGCGTATTGCTTCAAATAATTTCTTCAGGATAAATTTATTCACGATTATTCCTTCAACCAGGTTACTGTAGAGGGGAGGGGCCTATTAATGTTCCTCTAGTTCACGTAGAACACTTCAATTGTGTGTGATCAGTATACGCTATTTACGCATCTAATTCTAAAGATGAGAAACGTTTGTGACGTAAATGGGCGTGGCTTCAATAAAACATAAGGTAAAAATTGAAGTTACGAGATTTTTATTCGAACTGCAACTCTACCGCTTTTCAGAACACATGTCAAATAATGAAATGTGAAAACTGATTGCTTGTAAAACAAGCAAACATAAAAATATGTATTTTAATCACGAATCAGAAAACTATAAACAAAAACACATTAAAATAGAAATTGCATGCATTTATTCATTTAAATTTAAACTACAATTTGGTTTCAATTTATGTATGTTGATAACGATTTCGCCGAGTTGCAAGGATATTGATGTGTGTTTGGAAAAGTTGAACCACACGACGATTTGTAACTGTGTCACATTTCAACCAATCACGGCACACGTTTAATCCTTAAAAGTGTGCGGCAACTTTCAACCTGCCGCGGTTCCGTTCCGTCTCGACGCGGCTCGAAACTCGAGACCGTGTCGGATATGCGGCAAGCTTCCAAGTGTTTCTAGAGTGGTGTGTGGAAGTAGATTTACATGCAATAGATAGAAAATGGCGGGAAGAGTTGAAGAAAGTACAAAAGTGTTGACACTTGTGTTAAAACATTAGAAAATCGCAGTTTTGTTTATAACCAACGAATAGAATTATTATCAGTCAATATTTACGTAATTATAAAAATAATGAAAATGTATTCAAACTAATGACTAATAATGTACGAATAAAACAAGTGACCAAGGGCAATCAAGTTGATCAGCTAATATCGCCTAATCAACCAATTTATTATTCGTATTTAACTCGACCTGACACCGTATTTTACAAAAACAAATTGATCAAGCCAATCAATAATTACAGTAGGAAATAGCTGCGACGGGTAACTATACGTTAACCAAAGGTAACCAAGGATAATAAATAACAAGTGCATCTGCTAAAACGATCTTACTTTCATCCATAGTTTTAAATGTGGAACGATGATTTTGTATCAAGTTTCGATGTTGATATATATATATTTTAAATATCGTAGAATCCAATACTTTCAGGGCTTTATATTACATTTTTAAATTTGTATTTGCATAAACCAGCCCAATTCACTTTACTTGACAACATACGTGAAATGGCGCCTCAAGTCATTACTGAGATCAACAATAAACCGGCCACGCACTCCGCGGTACGAGACGACTATCGACACTAACCGGCCCTTCCACCGATAACTTGCTGTCGGTGCTGCCGCGACCACCACGCTAGAGCTGGCGCGACCCGGCCACACGTTCTGGTGGAGGAGCCGTGCTCTCTCACAATCTCTCTCTCGCTGTCTATATCTCTATCTCTCTCTCTAAGAAAAAAACACCGAACCCAAATAACATGATAAATTACATTACTATTTTAAAAGCCTAGAAAGACGTTTTTATACAAAGTGTTGAAGTTTTTCTCCAGTGAACATTTGGTGAGAAATGAAGGTTCGACCGCCTGTTTTACAGTGATCAGCGAACATTAGACGGTCGGGGGCTTCGAGCCAGCATCTCTCGGGATAAGTCTTAAATTCTTATTCACAAGGCGAGGTTGTTTTAAAAACAGAGGTCATGCCTCACCTGGAGGAAAGAGAGAGAGGTAGAGAGAGTTTTATATTATAGGTCTAAATTATATATAAAAAAAATAGTTGTTACTTATTCATTTTTTATATATTTACCGTTGCATTCTAATGATAACCAAGATATATTGGTGTCGGTGATTAATTAACTATACTGAGACGACACATCGCAACATTTTCAGACTCAAGGTAACATGTAAACGATCGTAGTGACTTTACGGAAGAACATATTGTAGTGAAACTGCATCACACAATTCAGTGAGTAATTGAAAATAATGCCGATCCATACTTAACATTCACAATATGTCACTTGTTATTTTTGTATGTAACGATACGCTGTGGGGTGAAAATCGATGGAAAAGCTATCGAGTGTTAGGCCTACTGGACCCCTATTTCTGAGATAAATGAGATGTGAGAAAAATCAGTGAGAAAACTATCTCATATAATAATGCCATATTTCATCTCATATTTTATGTGAGATACTCGTTTTCTCACTCATTTTTATTTAAATAGAAATGAGTAAATAAAAATGAGTGAGAAAATGAGTATCTCACTTGAAATATGAGATGAAATATGTCATTTTATATGAGATAGTTTTCTCACTGATTTTTCTTACATCTCATTTATCTCAGAAATAGGGGTCCTGTTACGTACACGATTTTTTCTTCGTCTCAACACCGATAGCGTGGTCATTCCATCACCATATACGAATTATCTTTCCACCTTTGTTATTATAGCATTCGACCAGTGGCATTTTCGACAAATATTGTCTGCATATTCGTTAATTTTGCATTTTCTGGATCAAGTTTTATGATCACTTACATCTGAGAAAACCCCTGGCGGGAACTGTTTGCCCTATGGAGACATGCACCCACGCGGCTCGATGTAAACCCCCGAAAGAGCAGCCGTACAGTCAATCAATTGCATGCATGCAGCCGAGGCTCGAACAGCTCCCAGTGCATCGCATACAATAACAAACCACGGTTTATGTCTTCAACGACGAGTAAATAACGCGGCTTCATGACGACTTGAACCGAGCAATGGGCCATGAATCTTTATCCGCGCCTTTGACTCGCACGGCTATTGGCAAAAGACGAGATTTATTGCGGCGAATATACTGGAACATTCTCGATCGTAACTCAACATTATGACACAGGCATAACAAAATAACAAATTAAATACATTTCGATGAGTCTTCGGAATTATATATTTATTTTTGTCTTCTATTTGCATCTCTATTTGACGACTAGCGCTGAAACGTCATACGGGAGACCGGGGTTCTGTTCCTGTCATGGTCGATCATCTTGACAGAGGTGCATCGTGGTTTTCCTCTGCAGTTAAAAGGAATACTGGGATGATTCTTAAGTGCAGTCCGCCTTCCCACAATCCAAAACAAATAATGATGAAATAACCTTTCAACTCATCTTCCCATAATCTCATTCACCATCCACCGACGCAAATAAATCTTACCCAACAGTAAAGTGCAACGAAACACCAAACATAAATAAAACAAATATATATTTTTCAACTCTTTAAATAATTGATATATTAAAAACATGTTCGAACACCCTCGTGACATAAACACGTATAGCGAGTGCGCGATACACAGTGCTGTCACATAACGAGTTATAGCGTCGCGACGCCCACAAACGACGCTTGAATATCACTCCCACTAGACCACGTGATCATCTCCTAGCTACACATCCATCACGTGCAACTGTCAGCGCTCGGAGCTGACACAAATATCAGCGAGCTTAACTGAAACTATGTTCTATTATTCTCCGAGAAACAAAAGTCAAGCAGATCAGCTATTGAGAGTCGTTATCAGCTGGGTTTGTTGTGAGAGGCCAGCACGCTGAAATGTCATTCAGGAGACCCGGGTTCGACTCCCGTCATAGAGACGGTTGGATCAGTCGCTAGCGCGCTGAAATGTAATTCAGGAGACCGGGGTTCGACTCCCGTCATGGTCGAATACCCTCATAGAGACGGTTGGATCAGTCGCTAGAGCGCTGAGATATCATTCAGGAGACTGCGATTTGATTTCCACCATGGTCGAATATCCCGACCGAGGTGCGTCGTGGTTTCCCTTTGTCATTAAAGCGAATACCAGGCTTGTTCTTTGAAAGCAGGATTCCTTCGCTTCGTTCCTACAGACTGGAGGGAGGTATTCACTCAACAGATTAACCATACACTCTCGAGTCTCTGAACGACAATAAAATAGGGAGAGGTTGAGAGATGATGGGTACAATGCGTCTAGAGTGCGTCTACCACAGAGAGAGGGAGATAGAGGGAGAAAGAGAGGGGGTGGGAGGGGGAGGGAGGAGGGAGGGACAGGGATATATATATATATATATATATATATATATATATATATACAAAGAGAGAGAGAGAGAGAGAGAGAGGGAGAGAGAGGGGGGAGAGGGAGAGGGAGAGGGGGGGGGGGGGGGAGGGGGAGAGAGACAGAGAGAAAGAGAGGGAGAGAGAGAGAGAGAGAGAGAGAGAGAGAGAGAGAGAGAGAAGTTACGTATATAATTACTATTATCCCGTGCTAAAAGGTTCCGTGGCACGGCATATTTCAAAGGCGTTCTACGAGCCGACCAATCAGCGTTCTTCAAGATGAAGCTCAATTAATGATGTAAATCATACAGTTATACACTAGACACCATTGGAGATTAGGTCTTTTAAACTTCACGCACTTGCTATACAGCTCCATATGCCTGTTGAATATAATCACTGTAAACAAACTCCAGTTCCAAATGAGCAACCAATTAGAGCACGAGAGAGAGAGAGAGAGAGACGGATAGGTTTTTCCGAGGCGAGACGGAGACAGAGATAACACTGCTAGGAGCACCACAAGCCGAATCTTCAAGCCTAATTACCCGCTGTAACACAATACACGTGGCTTGTATCCACGAAAGAAGAAAGTCGTCTACCATCATAGCAAACATAAATAATACAATTATATACAATTAAATAGCCGTGATATTTCCATGTTGTATTGCGATTTTCAAGACGAGATTTACGATAAGCAACGCAACTGCAGCTTTCAGAAGCGTTAAACGGTTAAACCCTATAATAATTAAATAGTAAACATTCGGCAGAGGCCCTAAACGGTAAGAGGCCAGAAGGATCCGGACACCTTGACGTGGTGTGGGGGCTTACATCCATTCATTAATAGACCAAAGAGTACCAAATGTTGAATTAAACGTTCAATTAATAATGTATGTACACAATGTTGAATTAAAATTTGTCCCCACTCTTTTGCCTCCCCTTACCATTTAGTAGCAGGGAAACGCTACACCATGGTCGCGCTGACGGGTGTCTGGTCTTGTTGCTAGGTTACTGGCCGTTCGGCGTGGCGTGGTGCAACGTGTACGTGACGTGCGACGTGCTGGCGTGCTCGGCCAGCATCATGCACATGTGCTTCATCAGCCTGGGCCGCTGAGGGAAACGCTACACCATGGTCGCGCTGACGGGTGTCTGGTCTTGTTGCTAGGTTACTGGCCGTTCGGCGTGGCGTGGTGCAACGTGTACGTGACGTGCGACGTGCTGGCGTGCTCGGCCAGCATCATGCACATGTGCTTCATCAGCCTGGGCCGCTGAGGGAAACGCTACACCATGGTCGCGCTGACGGGTGTCTTGTCTTGTTGCTAGGTTACTGGCCGTTCGGCGTGGCGTGGTGCAACGTGTACGTGACGTGCGACGTGCTGGCGTGCTCGGCCAGCATCATGCACATGTGCTTCATCAGCCTGGGCCGGTACCTGGGCATCAGGAACCCGCTCAAGACCCGGCACAGCTACTCGACCAAGCGGCTAGTCGGCATCAAGATCGCCCTCGTCTGGCTGCTGGCCATGCTCGTGTCCAGCTCGATCACACTCTTAGGTAAGACCAGAAGACATGCATGGCTAAACAGTTCATGGGAGGCGATGAGATTATCAGTTTTTTGGTGATCACTATTTTTGAATGGTACGAGATATCGAAATTCTAAAAACGAATAAACATAGATATTTTCAAAACCTTCAAGGTAGTGAAAGTAATAACTATTTATCCCAAATACGCCTCACAATCAGGCGTATACGCTCGAAAAAACACATTTTTTAACCGTATACACCTGACAATTAGGCGTTATGAGATAAATAGTTTTCTCTCATACCATATTGAAGGCATTGACAATATCTGTGTTTCACCGTTTTCAGAATGTCGATATCTCGTACCGTTCAAAAGTTATCACCTGGGCCGTGCCAAAGACACTTTGGGCACTTTACCCCGCGTCCTATTTACTTCAAAAGCAATTCACCATCAAATACGTACAGTTTGAAAACGATGTTCTTTTAGCCTTGTTTCATTACTCTTTATTCATGTCGCCGACGTCGCTATAGTATCAGTCAATTCTGATAATGTCAAAACAGTTACGTTCTAGACAATTAAAACTTGTTGAGATGACGGCCTAGGCCACCTGGAAACTCATGTCGCTCATCATAACATACTAGATTGTGCACATTGCTCGTACGAACAACAAAACAATAGCAGCGTGGGAGTTCAGAAGCAAACACAAGAAAGACACTGGAAACTTCGAACAGTTGAGACAAGTGACGTCACAACGGAGGTTGGTCAACTGTATCAAAAACCAACTGACCTAAACTTCTATTTCTTGAGCTACCTGTACAGAAGTAAAATTGACAGGTTTTCCTCCTCACAAATAATTGTTATCACCCATCAAATGTTCTGTAGTTAGATGGGTAATGTTGGTGTCGAATGAAATATCTGAAGTGGAGGAGGAGTCAAAACCTCCCACTCTACCCTCTCTACAGGTTGCTCAAGTAGAAATTTATGTCAGTTGGTTTTTAGGACAGTTGTTTTTTACGACAGTTGGTATCATCTCGAGACAGCAACTAGGCCAAATATCAGAGGAAACTACAAAATAGTTTTTCGAGTAGTTTTTGAACACAAAGGAGGAAATAAAACTTCTCAGTCAATAGTTCCGGCTATAAGCTAGTCTGGATAGAAGACAAGAGCAACATTGCTCTGGATAAATCCAGCTAACCGGGAAAACAAAAGCAGGAACACAATCATCATCCAGAAAAAGAATAATGGTCTCGTATTATGAATGAAAAAGAGAGAATGGTTTGTCTTTAGAAGACGTAAGCATTGGTACGATGAAAGACAAAACTAACGTTGATTCTTTTCTCGATATTAATTACGGTTCTGCGAATGTTTGAAATGTAGGTCAAGCGTGGATTGCAGTGAGAAGAGTAGACATTAGACACATTGTGTAAACAAAGAACGGAGGGGAATTAAAGAAATAAATCCAAGGGAACAGAATTACATTCAATCATAGATTCACTATTGGACAAAGAGAAAGTATATTAAGAGTCTATGAGAGGCGATTAGAGGAATATCAGTTTTTTATGATAACTTTTGAACGGTATGAGATATCACAATTCTAATAAAGAGGAAACACAGATATTGTTAATACCTTCAAGACGGTATAAGTGATAACAATTTATCTCACAACGTCTAATTGTCATGCGTTTACAGCTGAAAAAACACATTTTTTGACCGTATACACCTGACAAATATGCGACATGAGATCAATAGTTATAACTTACACCATCTTGAATATATTAAAAATATCTGTGTTTCACCTTTATTAGAATTTTGATATCTCATACCGTTCAGAAGTTATCATCAAAAAACTGACATTCTGCTCAATCGACTCCCATGGACTCTACCTAGATGTGGATATTTATATGGATCGATATGATTTTATAAGACACTTCTTGGAATGTCATGCACCGATGTTCGAATGAAAAGTTGCTACTACAGTTTAGATCCATTTTAATGACGCTGAAAATACTAAGGGTAATTTCTCATTAAAATTTATAATTCATAATTGTTTTAATTTATAATAGCTTAGAACGACGCCCTGTTTTCGTAAATACCACACATAAATTGCAAGTAAATAATTTATATTCTCTCGAATTGAACAATTAAACAATATACATTATCAGTGGAAATCTGCGGAAAAACTAAAATATGTTTATTTAGATTTCAAATAGTTCAGTTTTACATATATAAATAATTCATCTTATTATCAGCGTGTATTTCTGTTCAACAAGTACACTGTGTTGAATCTATCTCGAGTACTTACTCCGTCTAAGCCTTTCATCTTCTTTGAAAAACCTCGTTCAAAATATATAAGAGTTGCCAAAGCAATCCCATTCGAGTCGAATAAAATATATCCAAGACGATACGAGCTATATTAACGATTCAATTCTCCACACACATCACACCAAGTGCAATGACGAGATCAAACTGGAGAAAATAGACATAAACTTCAACGATTTCCAAATAGGGTTTTACATTTCCTCGAACATTTCCCATATCGGTCCATTCTTTTAAGGACACACTGATGAAAGCTATTTTTTTAAATTAATATTATTATTGATATTTTTATTTTTCTTAGATTCATAGTTCAATGTTTTGTCAATTGGATCTTGCATGAAAAATCAATTTTTTCGAAATGCTTCAAATTACACATTTTTTCATTCAGCACTTTGTAGGCCCATTTCTCAAATTTCAGTACGATTGACTTTTGTGCCATTATTTTCAAATGTAGTTAGGTTTCGATTTTCGATTTTCGCTACCTGAACCTCTGAAGCTGTTGAAGACAGTCACTTCAAATTTTCCCCAGCATAATATTATTGTTAAACATTTTGTTGCACTGACAAAAGAACAGTGCAGTGTACAAAGGTGTTATGTACCGGTAATTACTTTGGACATTTTATGCATGTAACTTCCAAAGTTTGTAAGAAACAGTTACCGAAAAAGTGGACATTCAACACTTCGGTATAGGACTATCAAACCCATGTACAAATGATAATAACTAATTCTGACAAATAACTATATTTTGAGTTTACTAATGCAGAACGATTGAAGTAAATTGATATTGAACTGATGGGAAATTAATTCCTTTAATTAATTGGAAATTGATTTCATGGGATTTAAAATAGATCTGTATAAATAGAACGGCAATACATATGAATATTATAACTACCTGATGGCATGCGCATCAGTTTGAACATCAACTCTGTGACAAGTTTCACGTATTTAAAATAATGGCTGTGGAATGCACGTGGAATGCACGGGACAGAATATGTTATTATTTAATTTTTCATCAGTTCAATATCAATTCACTTCAATGATTGTGCATTAGTAAATTCAAAATATAGTTCTTCGTCAGAATTAGTTTTCTAATTTTTACATGGGATGAATATCCTTAAAGAGTGCCGAACAGTTGTTAGTCGAGCTGAGACCAAACAGGGGATGTCTTTGAACCCCCCCCCCCCCCACGGTGTTGATGAGAGTACTGCCTGCTTGGTAAAATATGTGAATACACGACCAGGAGAAACTACTCGACAACCTGCGCGTAATGAACACGAACGAACACTTTCGATTAATCATGCCGTCAATCAGGACGTACAAATACAAAGAGATTGCGAAGAAAGGCAAGAAAGCAACGCGAACGAAAACTTAGGTAAATATGGAGATACTGGGTGGGGGGTGGGGATAAACAAAATCAATGCATTCAGAAAAGCACTTTGATTTATTTAGCGATAACTCGAGGAACCATATTTTCGTATATTTTCAACTGATGTTTCTGTAAGCTTTTTCGTTAGATTATTCTTCGAGATGCCAGCTCTGAATGTCTACTCTAAAACATTCTAATCTCATATTGCGGAATCATATCTCTCTCTCTCTCTCTCTCTCTCTCTCTCTCTCTCTCTCTCTCTCTCTCTCTCTCTCTCTCTCTCTCTCTCTCTCTCTCTCTCTCTCTAGAGTCTATATATATATATATATATATATCTTCATCCATCTATCTATCCATCTATATATAAATATATGTATTCATTTAATATGTATAAATTAATTTTTTCAAATCGTTGTAGTTTAAGTCTATTTTTACATTTTTACCGTCTCTATCATCATTGTTATAGTAATATCATTTCAAAGTTATTATATATTATTTCCATTTGATATAAGTTCAGGATTGTATGTTACTATTCAATCATGTTACATACTATTTTCTGTAACATATTTTCCTCATTTCCTGCTTCAATTGATCAGCGAATATATT
The DNA here is from genome assembly GCA_907164805.1 of Brachyptera putata. NCBI lineage: Eukaryota > Metazoa > Arthropoda > Insecta > Plecoptera > Taeniopterygidae > Brachyptera > Brachyptera putata. The sequence goes on along the minus strand of OU015472.1, from coordinate 18,337,592 downwards.
TCGCATTGATTACTGTTGAGCACGCTTCTTGGAGCCAGGAACCAATCCATGCAGGTTCCACATATAAATCCATTAGGCTGCGAGTAGAATGAGAGACGATAACACAGAGAAAACAGATCCAGAAGGAAGGCAATTAGTTTTCAAGTAGCTTGAAATGGAAGTCGTGAATGCAAGTAGATTTATCGATGTAAACTATCGGTAAAACTAGCAATGCGAGTTGAAAGAATTACTCCTGCATTTTCACATCTGCTTTGTTCCCGCGCAAGACGGTCGGCCGTCCCGACTGGTTCACATCTTGACACGAACCACCCCGACACTTATTAATTATCTTACTGTGGGAGAGAGAGAGAGAGAGAGAGAGAGAGAGAGAGAGAGAGAGGGGGGAGAGGGGGGGGGGGAGAGGGGGGGGAGAGAGAGGGGGGAAAGAGAGAGAGAGAGAGGGAGAGAAAAAGAAGAGAGAGTGAGAAAAATAGAGAGAGAGAAAGATAGATAGAGAGAAAGATAGATAGAGGGGGAGAGAGATAGAGAGAGGGAGATAGAGACAGAGAGAGAGAGAGGGAGAGGGAGAGGGAGAGAGATAGATAGATAGAGAAAGATAGAAAGAGAGAGACAGAGCTAGAGAGAGAGAGAGAGAGAGAGAGAGAGAGAGAGAGAGAATGGCGTGTGTCAGTCTAGCACCGGCGCTTGTACGTATACCACATGTATACACAGCAACATGGTTTTCCTGGCAGCAATTTGTCTCGACGAGTTTATTATGCACTGATTGCACACGACCAAGCCTGGCATACATGCACATGTTCACGGCGATACGAGAGAAAGAAATAGAGACAGAAAAGACAGAGAGAGAGATTTGACTTTTACGATTGAGCAATTAATATCTGCATCTTACGACATATTTATTAAATTCGTACATTTTAACGGTTGATGATCATTTAAATATCCTTAAAATCCCCTGGCGGAAACTTTTTTCTCTCGCAAAGATGGGATCGCCTTAAAACTCGAGAACATTTCAATACAGTAACAGAAAATCTTGGTAACTGTTAGGAAATAGTTACTTTCATTATTCCACACCTCTTTTTTCACTCCCCCCCCCCCCCCCCCCGTCTGCTGGATTATTTGGGGATACAAACGATCACCCAACAATGAAACTATGAAGTGACGAACAGTGAAGAGACGTAATACAAAAACCTACGCTGGACTCGAACCCAACTCCAACATAACTTCAGTAAGTAAAGCGGTGCCTTGATTGCCCGAGCCACGGAGGGCAGCAACATTCGACAACATCCCTGAAGATGGCATAATGACGTTGAAGATACAGCGTGGCAATAAGAGGCAGCCGTGGTTCCAAGCAGCGTGTTACTGCTTGCTGACTATTAGGTGGCAGCAACCACTTCCATTAGAGAGCTGACCCAGATCAGCAAGACGTCGTGACGTCACGGGGGAAGTTTACACAGCGCCAGTTTGTTATGAGAAGTTGTTGACAGGTGAAGGGCGGTGGGAATTAGAATAGCCGATCGAGCTCATCGACAGTTGTTTACGGTGGACGGGGGGGGGGGGGGGGGGGGAAGTAAAGGTCGTTCCTGTCCGAACGATCCTACCTTGGTATCTCAAGCTGTAAAGTTAAGAAAATAAATAAGCTATAACTTAATGACAACCGAGCTACACAACATTTTCGATACAATAAGCTCTCTTGAATTTTTAGTAGTAGTAGGCCTACGTATGCAGTATTATTTTTTTCATCTCGGCCATTAATCTTCCATTAATTCACGTTTTTTTCAGTAACATTAGTTTGATCACCATTCTGTGCCATCGGTTACCATATATATTATGTAGTCGTTCCCAATTCATAAGGCTCTCTCTCTCTCTCTCTCTATATATATATATATATATATATATATATATATATATATGCTTATGATTATGCGTTCATGTTTTTTAGTAATATCTCGGTAGCTCAGTGGGAGAGCAGCTCAGTGGGGGGCAATCTGAAGGTCCCGGGTTCAATTCCCGGTCGAGACGTATCTTTTATGACATGGCTAAAATATCCCACACATCTCGAAGAAGTTCAATGATCACATATACATGCTTATGATTATGCGCGTTCATGTTTTTTTATTCTATATTGAGTGTAAACAAGAAAAAACAAATATACCCTGAAAATTCCCATTTTGGGTATTTTCCTGGAAGTATTTCTGGAAATATTCCATCAATTATGAACTCCGGGAATTTACCCATCAGTAAACGAGTCATATTATGCAGATCAGTTATTTCCCCTGGCTTGGTAAGGTTGTCCTGTAAAGCCCCGTCCGAACGATCCTACCGTATCCCTATCTCCCCGAGCCCTGATTGGGAAGTAACGATTTCCAGGCAAGTTCACCATGTTAATAACAATAAAACATAACCCACATAAACACAACGTGTGAATATTATGTTGAAAGTGAAGGTACGAAAACAAATACGAGGTTTTTACGGCCGAGAAACGTTATTTCTCAAAGCAGTGGTAATTTACAGCCGAAGTCTCGATCGTTCAGAGTAGCTATATAGCTGCGAGATTCTTGCACAAACTTAATAACTCAATTATGCGACAAGGAATGTGTTTTTACGTCCAGATTATTGTGTTTTAAGGGCCGTAAATTGGCCGCCTGTCACCCGACTGAGAGATAGAAAGAGAGAGAGGGACTCGCATGGAGTTTCATATAAAGTTACTCTCGTGCCGATGAAGAAAGGAGGAGGAGGAAGAGAGGAGGAGGAGGAGGAAGAAAGAGTTCCCAAGCAATGAAACAAGACACATGGCTAATGGCAGACAAGGAGCGCAATGTAGAAACTAAGACGAAACAAGACAAAGTTTGTGGATTGAAACCTATGTTTTGTTCGAATGTTGCTTGATGACCCCACTAACAGCTAGGTAACACGGGAATACGAATGAGCAGGTGACAATGAAACGGCGAAGCGACGATGAATGAGATTACGCTCACCCATGTGACTACAGCGGGATTCGAACCCATGCCCGATCTGACGGTCATTCGTAACGCAGTGTTCAACTACCCTGAGTCAAACAGAAATAGACACGAAGGTTGCAATAATGAGATCGTTTAAACGCCGCGCGGATAAATGAACGAAACACGACTGTCAATTAACGTCCACGAAATAGATTTAGAAATATTTCATATAGAGTCAACAAACTTTGACGACTTCCTGTTATTTAACGACAAATAGGAAGTTATTTTATAATTAATGGTCAAATACAAGAAAACTAATTAAGAGTGTTATCTCTCTCTCTCTCCCTCTCTCTCTCTCTCTCTCTCTCTCTCTCTCTCTCTCTCTCTCTCTCTCTCTCTCTCTCTCTCTCTCCCTCTCTCTCTCTCGGACATCTTGACGTGGTGTGTGGGTTTGCGTGGCCCAATGATCTCCAGAGCTGTCGTCAGAAGCAATGTATTTGCTCCCAAAAGGGTCATCCATGGCGATACTTTCTGGAGTGAGAGTCCAGACCAAGGTCGGAACGTATCGGTCGAGAGGAAGCCTTTCGGTGACTGGAGTATATGCAGGGAGTTTCATTTCATTTTCTTGTTATTTCTCTCCTCATATCTATCGTCTTCTTTCATTCTATTTTATATACTCTCTCTCTTTTTACTTTCTTCCCCGCTTCCTCCACAAACGTTGACAACTATGGCTAAGCACACCGATACAGGTGCAAAATGACCTCGCTGTCGACGCGCCTTCAAACCCCAACATTCATTCATTCTTTTTAATTTATTCATTCTCTAAGATATATCATTAAATCCGAAGTAGAATACCTCTGCCCACTTCATCATGCCCGAGCCTGGTCTGTGTGTCATCAACAACTGGGCATCCCTCGTTCCCACGGTGACCACACGACTAACTGTATGCCCACTCTGCCCACTTTCAGGGCTGCACAACGCGAGTAACATCATGCCCGAGCCCGGCCTCTGCGTGATCAACAACCGGGCCTTCTTCGTGTTCGGGTCGCTGGTGGCGTTCTACATGCCCATGGTGATCATGGTGGTGACGTACGCGCTCACCGTGCAGCTGTTGAGGAAGAAGGCGAGGTTCGTCGCCGAGCACCCCGAGTCGGACCAGTTCAGGAGACTTGGCGGCCGGTTCGGCGTCACCAAGAGCGTGGGCGGGGCCGCCAACAATCACAGGCCGACGAGCATATCACAGCTGTCCAGGACTATAGGCGGCTCGGACAGGTAAGCTCGGAATTATGTATTGTTGTATTATTATTGATGGGGATCACGAAGGTATAACTTGCCACTACAGTTGGAAAGAAGGCAGCACTTCAAATTCTCGTAAAAACAAATCTTAGAACACCCATATTTTGAAGAATAAACCAGAATATTGGAAAAACCGAATATTGGAAAAACCAAATCTTGCAAAAACTAAATCTTGGAAAATCAAAATATGAGAAAACCCATATCTCCAACAGTTCGAACATTTGGGTTTTCCAAGATTTGGTATGTAGCCGGAAAAATATATTCTGAATAACTGTGACAATTCAATTGATGATTGGAATTGATTATGATTCATTTAAATGGAAAATTGGTTTATATAATTCAGTTTGGACGTAGATGACAGCACTACCAGAGGCTACCATGACAGTGACCTGAGGTATGGACGTTGTGACTGTCGTAATGATCGCTTGATCTTACTGGCGTATCTTTCGTTTCATTCATCAATATATTGCAGTATTAAGCACAGTAATATCATTAAATATAAAATACAGATGGTGGGAGGATAGAGAACGGTGGAGGGAACTCGTAGGATGACAAGAAGCAGAGGATGGTAGTAGTGACTATAGGAAGTCGGATGGCCGGAACCGATTAATATGAGAAGACTGTGCCCTAGAAGAAGTGATGGAAACACCCCTGGCACAATCCAACTGGTTATCTGGGTTTTAGAAAAAAAAGATGAATATATATATATATATATATGAATATATATAGAATAGATTCTACTCGAGGCTAGATGATGGGTAGTGCAATCTACCCGAAACGTCGCGCAATGGTGACAAAGTGGAGACAACTGTCTACACTGCCTGTGTTTAATAATAGTAAGCGGTCCAATCCTAAAAATAATTTCAACATATATATATATATATATATATATATATATATATATATATATATATATATATATATATATATATATATATAGCGTTTTGAACTCGTCCAAAACAGTTGTCTCCAGAAGATGAGTAGTGCAATCTACTCGGAACGTCGAGAAAATGTGACAAAGTGTAGGATTCGGCCTACACTGCTATCTTCCAACGGTAAGCGGTGCAATCCTGAATTCAAAGTTAATATCACATATGTCCGCGAAAACCTGAGAACTAACATATATATATATATATATATATATATCTATATCTATATATATATATATCTATATATATATATATATATATATATATATATAAATATATATATAGAGCCAATACATACATATATATATATATATATATATATATATATATACGTATAAAATACAATTGCATAAATTTTACCCACCCATATAGTCACAAAAATCAGGTCAAGTCATCGCTTACAACAGTCACAAGGTGTACAGGAACAATGCCCCTGGTGTGACGTCACTAACTGAAGAATGTTCCACACTTGAATATTTATCATTGGGAAGCAGCAATAAAACATGAGCAGTTTGCACCGCTATTCACACAAGAAACATCTCTATATACACCTGTTCCGGTGAACTGGATTGTTTCGATATCCTTCAACTCGCGTTTACAGCGGAGGAGTTATTGGCGATACAGTTGCCGTTATTTCAGTAAGTGCAGGTTGAAGATAAGGTCTGCACAATCTGAGATAAAATCTCATAATAGTTCGAAAGATTCCTCGTTTATTATTCGTGTTTCGTGTGAAATTATTCGTTCTTCTGTAGAATGTACGCTGTTGTCAGAAAAAGGAGGGGGGGGGGGGGGGTACGGAGGGTATCATTTTTGTGTTTACTTTCGAGGAGAATTTGAATTATATTGGAGGAATTTTGTTCTCAATTTTTTCCGCCCAGCCTAATCTTATGGAGTTTTTAGAAACTTTTAGATTCGATGTATCTCAAAAATGACCCAGCCGATTGGACCACAAAACTTTACAGTTCCAAGTTGGATAAGTTCGCGTATACAAAAAAGTTTCATGTCGATCAGTCAAACCCTGCGACCTGTGCAGTGCCCACAAACGAGCACAACAAAAAACACAGATAAACCCGTAAGAGTTGGGTGGAAATCTTCGATAACGCTCATCTAACAATAATTTTGCATATGGCAACATTGCAGTATAGTAAGGGCCCATATTACCAATAATAAAAATGTGTTAATTAAGCTAATTAATCAATTGCAGTACAAAAATAACATTGGTAACCAAGGGTACTAACAAGCTAGTCCGCTAATTATCACTTAATCAACAAATGTATTATTCGTAACACCGGGCCTAAGGGTAGGAGTTGTTCATCAATCATCAGGCGTGGGCCCTGGGGCGAGCGCCACGCGTCAATACCTGTACTAATGATCTCGTTGGGAACATTCGACCGATCAGAGTGATCCCCATCTCCTGACACAGTTGTGCGGATCGTGAGACTTGATTGAGACTAGGGGGTGCACCCCCCCCCCCTCCCCGCATCGACCCCGCGAGGGTCAACGGCCAAGGGCAAGGTTAGCCCGAGAACGAAGTGTTAGTACATCCGCTCCCCGTTAAATACATCCGTTAATTCTGGCACGTACGCGTTAAGAGTGCTTGGGATTTTAGCGAAATATCAGTTTTAAAGTGATAGCTTTTGAAAGTTATGAGATATAAAACATCTAATACGGGAGAAGCACATATATTTATAAATACTCTCAAAATTATGTGAAATAAAACAATTAACCTCAAATTCTGACATTTCCACATTGTATAGTGGCCTATAGCTGAACAATATGTTTTGTTATAGTTCATTAGTTTCATCGTCTTGAAGGTATTATAAATATCCGTTTTCAACTTATGAATGGGAAGGTTCGAGTGGCAAAAACATGGCCGCCCCAGCCCCCATGACAGGTATCTAGTTACTATGGTAACCTGACAAACATGCTACCTCATAATAATTGTGGAAATATAGGACACAATTTAAGTAATTTCAAAGTATAGCATTTTGTAGTGATAAGAAAAACTACGTTTCTTAAGAATTAGAAATACAATATATCTAATAATACACTGTTGAAAAGTTATGACAGTTATCCGAGACTCCCACGCGCTCTTGAGACGAGTCCGAACCAGATGTGTTCGTTGAACCGTTTATTCACATTCGTCTTAACGGCGTCAAGTCTGCGGTCTTTACAGTCGTTAAACCCGCGGCGTGCAGATATCTCTGGCTGCGGTACGTCACGGTCCAATCGCAGTCGTTGGGCCCCGACCAGCCCACAGGCCAGCCAATCAGCTCCGACCTCCAACGCACTCACACCCCGATATAAATACAGACTCTCCAGCTAGACTGGCGGCCACGAGTTGCGGATCTTATTACCAGCATCACAATCATTAACAGACGTTAGATGTGGTATAACGAGGGTCGGTGATTTCACAGGACGAGGTTTACGATGAGCGGCACAACTACGTCTTTCAAAAGTGTTGGATGTTCACAGCCGAAAAGAGTTGGAGAAATGTACACACTTACTTGTGTGTAGTTGGCATAGGTGACCTTCTTTCGTGGAAACAAGTTCACATAGAGAGAGATAGAGGATGAGAGAGAGCGCGAGAGTGTGTGGGAGAGATAGTGTGGGAGAGAGAAAGAGATATATAGTGTGGGAGAGATACATAGAGATGAAGAGAGAGAGAGGAAGGGAGAGCGCGAGAGAGTGTGTGGGAGAGAGAAAGAGTGATTAGATGCAGCGATGGAGGAATCTGCGGCTTGAGTCAGTCGAGTGCAAGCCAAGCAGATCGACACGCATTTGAAGAGGTAGATACTAAGTAGGAGGATAGCATGATCCAGAAACGTTGGACGGTTATTATAGCCATGTTCAATATTGACATACTAGCCTTAGCCCCGCGTTTAAAACGCGAAGTCTCTCTCTGTTGTTACTATACTTCCCACTACTATTGTTATAACTGTCGCACTGCATATACCTTGAACGCACAGCATCACTACGCACTAACCCAATTACGCGTGAATTCCTTCGCACCTTCCGTTCTCCTCCAGAATGGCGAAGTGTGAAGTGATTTACGCACAACAAAATGTCAATGATCACACTTATCACGATCACAATGATCAGGGCGGTGCGCCTCCCTCCTCTCCCTCCCTTCTCCGCCCGTCATCCATGCCTCCCTCACCCCCCCCCCCCCCCACACCCTGCCCCGCGATCACCACCATCTTACAGACAGACCGACAGACAGACACGCTTAGCCTTTTATATAGATAATTACATTCATTCATTTACGTTGGAGTTTGAGATTTTGAACTAACTATGAAAATGAGAACAAAAAGAAAAGTTGGGAGGAAAGATGACAGTAGGATCATGTAACCTTGGATTGTGGGGTGGATGGGATGGAAACAGGATGGGATGGGAAGCTAACGGGAATAAGTTATAATCCAATTCCTGGCGGCAATGAGTCGTTCCACTGGCGCTCTGCAAAGCTCGGAGCAAAGAAATGCGCTAACGAAATGCATTCGAGATCTTTGCCATTCGACTATCCGGTTACCACTATTAGCAAATTAACTATATCTCTCTCTCTCTCTCTCTCTCTCTCTCTCTCTCTCTCTCTCTCTCTCTCTCTTTTTCCACTCCGGCAACCAATCATCGGAGAGCAACTTGACCGTGGAAATCAAACAACCGCTCACTTCATTTCATGAGACAATAATAGCAGGTCGGATATCATACACAATTTCACCGTTGGTTTGAAAATAGAACAGTTGGCGAAACGTCGAGGCAGTGTGATATCAGACGGCTCGGAACTGTTGAGCGCCGTTCATGGGAGATACAGATAGACGGGCGTTCGTTCCGCCTTTATCACGTGAGAAAAGCTATAGTAAAATCTACGAAAGAAGAGGGGGATCGTCTGCCATTGCCAATATAATAAACAAAATTGTTTTTAGAGACGAGATTCACGATGAGAAAACCAAATACATCTTTCAGAAGTATCCTTGTAAAACACTGGGTACATTCGCACGATATAACGCTGCGTTCTCGCCCTATCCCTCTGTACATTCAATCCCCTGCATTGTTTCCGGTATTGGATAACGTTAATATTGTATATTAGAAATATGACAAAACAGACCAAGATCTCCAAGAAGTATTAAATCCTGAAAATTGCCACGCATTTCTCTACAAACACAAAAAGATGTACAAGTATTTATCTAGTAGACGACCTTCTTTGAACGGATGTAGTAATATCTGTTCCGGAAGATGAGGCATATGACGGCTGTATCGTTGAAAGGGGTGCATGCACAGCGCTTATAAAAATAGAGATATTAATCTTGACTTTTTTACTATGTTCACAAACCAGTGGGATTGAATGAAAACTATATCAACTCCAAGATGATTTTATGCTCTTTGATTAATATGACATTCTATTTTTGTTAATTAAATAAGTTTTAAAATAATACGTCGATGAATACCATGAGTGTGATGGAATTAATTGACGTATCGTCTTAAAACTGATTGAATTCACAAAAATAGAATGTCATATTAATCAAAGAGCATAAAATCATCTTGGAGTTGATATAGTTTTCATTCAATTATACTGGTTCGTGAACATGGAACAAATAGTAAATATAAATTCCTCCGTTTCTAGAAGCACCGTGCGTGCACCCCCCCCCCCCTCAAGGGGACGGAATGAGCCAAACACAGCTGAAGGGGAAAACATGGTTTCTATTCGTTAGTTGCTCATGCAACTGATTGGCTGGCATTGAGTAATGGCCTAATACGAAGAACAGATAAAAAAAGACGAGGACAAAAATGAAACAAATAATGGACATGGCTATTGACTCTCAGTTATTACACTCTTCGACGAAATAATATCAAAAATAACCAAGACACAATCTAGACATTTTTATTATTTTGGTAATTTGTAATATTTGATCCCATTTTTCTATGTCAGCTCTGGGTTTAGATTGGTTCGATCAAGGTTAATCAACAGTTAACTTGTTATCTCCCTTGGTTACATGTATGGGATATTATTATTACCTACTCATTCGATTAAGTTAACGGGCTTCTTCAACATTTTTTTTTCAAAGCACGATTCTGGGTCTATAGTTTCACTAATGGTAATTTAGTAGATTAAGGCACGGTATTATCAACGTGGAGTTAGCACTAACTGGCAGTTTGAAGTTGTTATCACCATGGTTACCCATCCTATTTGTTTCCACGAACTCTCAGTTAAAGGCTAACTAGACTTGGTAATACCGGACTCAAGCGATACTCAGTGAATTGAGTTGTTATATTCTTAGTCACCAAAGCTGTCATCTTAGTGCTCACATATTTTCATTTTTCGTACAACGCAGTCCAACTATTCTCACGTTTTTAATGATGACATTATTCTCTCCACTTTCTCCATTTCCACGCCGTCGACAAACAGGCAACATCCATCAATTATATAAAACGTCTTCTTCGTCCGCTAAACGCAACGAGACGCGTTCTCCGTCTATTAATATCCATCTCTCTCTCCTCTCTTCGCACCTGTTACATCCACTTGCTGTAAATACTTCTTTTTATACATCTTTGCTCGCATCTTTGCACTCCTCCCCCCCCCCCCCACCCCCCACGAGCTATCAACAAGCAGCGGATAGTGCAGCATGATGGGCACATGTGTGAGAGTACAGTCCGGTACCACGTGACCAAATGCCGATCATCCGATTGGTCGGGTGATGAATCTCTCGCCACCCAGGCAGAGTGTGGCAACAAACACGAGGGCGGCGGGGGGGGGGGGGGGCGGACGGCTCAGGCGGTTGTATAAACAACAATACAGACATGCTAATCATGCTACAAACAAGCACTAGAAGATCGTCTCAGCTTGGATTCATACCCTTTGCCTTGGATCCAGAACTTTACTCTACCTCTCTCGCCTTTTTCTCGATCTATCTCTTTCTATTGAGGGAAAGGGAGAGAGAAAGATCTTCTGCTCGAGAACTTGCCCCCCATGTCTCGCCAGTTGGATATGTACACTTCATGTTCATTCGATTGAAGTTGTTATTTGAAGAGTAAATAAGAGGCGCCTGATGAGTGTATACCGGAATAAAAGCGACTCGGTTGTGTGACATGGGTTTGGGTGTCCAACCTTACCTGAACTCTAACCACATTGCATTGAAAAGGACGCCGAAGTCCATGTCACACGACCGAGTCGACTTGACTCAGGAACACGATCAACGCCCCTATGAATAAGGCAATTTGAATAGTTATTATACCTTGTCACATAATAAAGAGACACGAATGAAATAAATTGTTAATCCAACTGAAGAGATAACATTTCAAGTTGTGTCAGCATCAGGATAGTCTGAATCCCGTCGAGGTATCCTTGATAGTCTCAAGCAATGTTGAGGGATAAAATGGTTCAATCCGAAATTGACATTCTAATTTTAATGAAATCGATGCACACGTAACCAAATCTCATAGATTGTATTACGTGAATCGTATGTACACACACTGTCTTTTAGTTTTAGTGCCCATAATATCAGTATACTTTTTTCATGGATTCATTTCAATGTAGTTTGGTCGACCACTTCATATGTGACCGCGACCGTACATACATTGTGGTTTACCGACGCAAAGTTGAAACTAACTAAACAATTACAAAAATGACAATAATAAATTGGATAAAAGACGGTCATTTTGGCCAGATTTATCACAGCAGTATTCGGTGGTATATGCTGTGTTTGGCGGCGACATGCAATTAGCACCTCGCGGGGTTCTTGGCCCGTATAGGTTAGCGGCCGAGAAAACAAACAAACGCGAGAGTTAAATCGGTGCCATTATTTACACCGCCACTTTACAAGCAGTTAGATCATCACACCTCTTTGGAACTACCTATATGGGCTGATGGAAACGTTTAAAATATTAACATTTTATTTTGAGATCGCTACATTTGAATGTATTACGCATGTTTGAAATGTAAATATTTATTACAATTTGAATTATTGAGGTCTTTTAGGTTCGTCTATACACGTGTTCTTTTGACACGCGGGGTCACTATTCAATGTAGTTTTAGTTATTTTATACGTACACTTCTATGAACTGACGATTTTTAATTCTTCAATTTATATTATTTATTTATTATAAGTATCTCTGAATGTAACATAGTATGATTAGACGAGCTTTAGCGAGCATTCAATTTGACATACCGGTACTTGAAAAAATTGGTGTTCGTATTTTTTTTTTTTTATGATTTTTTTTCGGTTCTCCACAGGTCAAACGGCTACAGCTATCAACTTCAAACTTTTTTTCAATATGGTCCCTCATCTAACTTAGATCTGTATAGTTTCGTGGCATTATCGGGCGGTAACTTTTTTTTCTATGAATTTTAGAAATTTAAAAAACACCCATTAGAATAACATGGCGGGAAAATAAAATCCAAAAAATGAAATTTTGCGTGAAGTTCAATTACATTTTGGTACACATTTCTAAAAAATTTCAGCTTGATACGGTCAGCCATTTTGAAGAAAAAACATAAAATGTGCTGAATTGGTACCACTCGAAGTAGTTTTTACCCATTTTTACCCATACTATTACTATTCGCTCGTCTAACAACGCATATATGGCGTTTTCCTAGTATATGTACTAACATTTGGCTATGCAAATCAATACAACACAATATAGGCCCTACAATGCGGTGTGAGTTTCGGGACGAAGTCGAGATACTTAATCCTCAGAAGTTCCGTAATAAATGATCAATGAAGAACAGTAGAATCAGCTGTTATAATTATATTTATCAACTTCCTTCCGAACGATAATGTTAATCCAATACCGCACTGTCAGTTAATTATATCGATTCACGATTAATCTCCATGAAACAACCGGAGGCACAACTTATGTTCGTTAGAAAAACACACGACAAGTAATGTTGTGTTCAATTTCAGAAAACATATCAATCAATCATGATTATCAGAATTTAAAATGTAACACCTTGAACCGATCAATAGTGGAAACGATTTTTTAGAAAATTAATTGAATTGCATTTAATGACTTTTACAGGACTAATTCGTTTTAGAATATGAAAACAAATTCTGGGCATGAGTTCGAGTCTTGCTGTATACATAGGTTTTCGACTTTTCTTTACCGTCCTCTCTTCTATTATCACTCCCCCCCCCCCCCCCCAATCGTACCCCCATATGGCCTAGCGGTTACTGGCGTGGTTAAGCAAAATTGAAACATAATTACCAAATGAATGGACTGATCTTAGGCCTTGATTAAAGAACAATGACTGTTTATCAAGATGTCGACGTTAATAGAGAGATAAACATATTGGTGGAGGTGCCGAGTTAGCGGTCAGTAAGTTGACTAATGGACCGTTATCTTGGTATCGAGGAGAGATCGATGTCTATCCAACTACACGGTTAAAGTTAACTGAGCGCAAATTGGCTCGATGATTTGTTTTAACAATTTGAGTTTAACGACGCACTGACAACCAAGCGATCCGCGATGCATGAATCATTAATGAGATGATGGGTAATTATGTAATAGGAGTGAACGTGGCCTTTATCGTAGGAACGATCCCGATATTTTCCCAAAACCACGAAAAACCTCTGTAAAGATGGACCGAGGTTCGATCTACCCCTCACCTCCCAGCTCACACGAAGCGAGCGCGTTAGCAACTGAGCTAAATGCACTCGACCACACGTGCTCGCTAACCGGCCGCCACATCCAGTTAACCCTAGCGTCAAGTGAGGGTTGTTGTTGTTGTTGTTTAGACGGCTGGTGAGCCGGCGGTCGAGCACGACCTCGCCCCACCCCCAGCTGAGCTACGGGGGCGGCTCGTGCTGCGACCAGGCGACGCAGACCCCCGAGAATATCGCGCGCGAGACGCGCAACTGTAAGCTGAAGGCGTTGCGGCTACAGCTTAACATGGGGCCGTCCACGTTAAACTTAAGGTAGGGACAGAACAATCCCCATTGACTAGATCACCCTCTTGTTCGCCGCGTCTTGCCATATGTTTGTTTGTCTGTTGGTATGTTTGTTTGTTTGTTTGTTGTCGTGATACCGTCGGGAATCGCACGTATCTCTTTGTACGAGGGAAAAGTCACCACTTATGAAAAATGTTCGTAAAACGATCAGTTTAGAGAAACGAAATTGATGTAAATACTTCACAAGGTGGTGAAATTATTAGTCGAAAATAACCAACCCTATTCGTCGTTTTCAAATATAGAACACTCATTTGTTGGATGAGCGTTAGCGTAGACTGATATTCCAAATTGTGTCTCTCTTTGTTTATATCTTCTACAAACTAAAAATGTTTTGGCTCGTATCATTATTGCCGTTTGTGGAGTCCATTTCCCAACAATATTTCACTGAGTTTTAATAAAAACGACACATAAAAAACTTTTAGATTCCATTTTTCAAACTCGCAGTCCTAATTTACACAATGTGAATAACAGGGTGATTTTTTATTTATTAATCTGATTTCGAGCAATAAAAGCAATTATCTGCGGGCCTAAACTAATAACTGGTAGACCTATACGGGAGTGCGGTATTCGCCAGTAAAAGTTACAGGTACGCTGTTGGCGTTAACAAGTGGAACTATACGGAAAAGTCACAAAATTAAGCGCGCGCATATTTTCAATAATGCCGTTGATGGAAATATGATATTGCTAGACTGTTTTTTTTTTTTGAACTTTTCGTCGGCCATATTGTATTTAGAAGCGCATTCTGCTGTTAGTTTTCGTATAAGTATTAGTATAAACTTTACAATTAGTTCCGAGTCATAACTCATATAACTTATATTAATTATTTATTTGTGGTGGCAAGATCGCCCTTGTGGTGCCCCGTTCAAACAATCCTAACAATGAACTACCTCAAGTTTGCAACGTTAATAAAACAATGTATTAAATTCGAAGTCGTCACAATTTAATTTGAAGGGAAGTATAATACTCATTTAGCTGTTCATTTGTTCACTTTCCGGAGCCAGGAGAGTAAATATATCTCTTGAAGAGAATCCAGAGATAAAATCCGTCTGTAAATTCAACTTACCGTCCAATAGGAAAACTGCAACTGATTCAACGCGCAGTGAAAAACTCCAATTAACGAAAACCAATATTCTTACCTGGAAAACAGAAAAAGAGGAAAAAGTCAGTTTTAATTGTCTGTGCCATGAGTTATCAAGCATCTCGCCGCGATCCACCGGCCATTAGTCCACGTCACATCCGGTTTATGAGAAATAGCAAGCTGAAAAACAAGCTGAAAAACAAGCTGAAAAACATGCTGCTCGTTCAGCGTGTTCATGCATAATCAATGTATTCCACCCGGAGCAAAACTAACGTCATTTAACATATTTTATTAATGTTTTTCATGGATGGATATATATATATATAGGCCTATATATATATATATATATATATATATATATATATATATATATATATATATATATATATATATATATATATATATATATATATATATATATATATATCATAATAACATTTTGGTAAACATAGATATGATACCTAAATATATAACACATTGTTCAGAATTATTAATCGATCAGTGTACAATAATAACAACTAGAGTTAAATGCTCAAAATGTAATTAGGGAATAATGTAATAAATTTTAATCTTTGAAAAACAGAACCCACATAAGCCGAAGCCTGTGTGTGGGAAAGGAGGAAAAGTTGATACATTTGAATAAAATTATGCCAAGAGGGAAGGCTCGTAATATAATGTTGGTACATAGATGTGAATAAGCTGGGTAAATACAGGATACTATAGTACATCCTAGAGAGAATAAGGTCGTGTTACCAACATAACAAATACAAATATCAGTTATATTTGTGGTATTTTGACTGTCAATACATTTTCAGGACGAGAATTACGATTGGAAAAATAATTAAAATACTTCTTTAAAAAATGTTGTATGTTGAAAGTTGCCTTGTCTCCAAGTATACTATAGCTAGCACTGGAAACAAGAGAGAGTGAAAATAATTATATTGAAGATGATGTGAACGAACAGTAGATTGTCGATTGAAGCCGATTGTGAAAATGATATAGTTGTACGTTTCGACGACATAATTTAAAGTCCTCAATTATCGTATGCTCAACCACCCCACCAACAACTAGATATAAGGGGAAACGAATGTGCAGGTGATATTGAAATCATAAAGTGATGATAAATTAGAGAACGTTAACAAAAACCCATACCTTATGGGGCCTCACATCCACAACCAACGGTGACTTCAGTTTCTAAAAGCGGTGCCTTAGTACAATTGAGCGGCGATTTCAGTTTCTAAAGCGGTGTTTTAGTTCACTTGAGCCACGGAGGGTAGCCAATAAAATTCCTCTAAAATTGTTGCTAACAATATCCCCGAAGTGTTTTCGGCCGCCGGGTCGCTAGATCTACTGTCGGAGAATTCCTGTCCGACTTGTGAGAAAAGCTGAGCGAAGATTCCAGCCGCTAACGCAATAAGACCTCGAGTAGCAGTTTTTGTTCCCTACTCGTGTGTAATAACCCGGGACGTTGATTGGTTGAAATTGCTTTCCTCCTCCACGCACTCTGGCGGCTTGGATGCAATACACTTAAGGGCGCTGGGGGATGTTTAGAGACGTACCAGGTTAATGGGCATAACTCGACGGTATTGTCAAACGCAATATATATATATATATATATATATATATATATATATATATATATATATATATATATATATATATATATATATTCATTTATATTATTTCAACAAATTTCTGATTAACCACCAGTAGGTTATTATAATGACACGATTTGAAACTATTCAAAAATCGCAACCTCCCCCGGGACTTGATCTCCAGATTGCCGGTCTGACGCGATACCCATTACGCCAGAGATGAAAAATTAAAACTGTTCAAGAAGACCTTCCTCTCTGGCGTAATGGGTCAGACCGCCAATCTGGAGATCCGGGTCCAAGTCCCGAGGGAGGTCGCGATTTTTGAATAGTTTTAAATCGTATAATATATATATATATATATATATATATATATATATATATATATATATATATGTATCATCGAAAACTCACATTTTCGAAATCCCATATCTTCAAAAAAAACAAATCTTCGACAGTTCATTACATTGACAGACCAAATCTTCGAAATCCCATATCATAGACAGTTCGAACATTTGATTTGGCAAAGATTTGGCTTTTCGAACATATGGGATTTCGATGAAATGGTACGCCTATGTATAACCCCCAATAAACTGCTATTCTGTCGACCGACTGCCATGCACTCTTAACGCCGCTCTAATTGCAATATCCAAACC
This sequence comes from Brachyptera putata, assembly GCA_907164805.1. Taxonomy (NCBI): domain Eukaryota; kingdom Metazoa; phylum Arthropoda; class Insecta; order Plecoptera; family Taeniopterygidae; genus Brachyptera; species Brachyptera putata. The sequence continues at coordinate 18,320,160 of OU015472.1, read as the reverse complement.
ACCTCTTACCGCCCCATTCCACACAATACATATTTATAGGAAATTAATGACGTCACTTCGCGGCAAAATTGCAATTTCACGTCGTAATTTACTTGTTGCTCGCTTCTCTCAGTGAATAATAAGTAAGTTTTTAGATTGTCAAGACAATTTGCGTTGATTGAAGACGTATAACCAAGGCGGTGTTCGGTTGCATACATTATGTGACGTCATCAAGATGATGGACTGCTGTGGTTTATACATACTACATACAATGCTTTGGAAACAAATATTAATGTAAAGAATCGAATTGAATTCCTTGAAAAGCTTTATTCTTTTGAAATCATACATCAAAATCACTCATTCACGACCTTACGCAAATCTTCTCAAATTCTCCATTACCCACTCTTCAACCCTGAATCAAAAACAATTAAGAATTTAATTCTATTTTTTTTCTCATTCATCATCACAACTTTTAGTATTATTAATCCAGTTTTTGAATACATTACCATAATTTTATAAATCATTTTTACTTTCGGCAATCATAATTCCAAATTCGAAGTAAGCTGGACCTTCATGGTCATTCATTCCTCACAATGAATAACAATAATGAATGAATGATTTTCTACTTTCCAACAATGTTCTATAAATTCTGTTATTGTTGTTGATATTCCAGATAATCTATCAGCGAACAATCCTCTTTATATTGGAATGAAGGAACCATCGCAGTATTCAATATAAAAACTGACGAAAATAAGGACAGTCACGGATTGTGGACGGTAATCGAACCCCGGTCTCCTGAATCCAGTTCACCGCGCTCGATCCATTCAATACAGTATCCCAACTATAAATAGTTCATATCTCTCAACTAATAAATAGTTCGAGAAACAGTGACCGTATAAACTATAAATGACGAACAACTTTCCTCCACCCAGAATATAAATGACACTATAATATCCCCAGTGCATCTCGACCGATAAAATTCCCCGTATCACCACCGGGAATAAAAACATGAAATCGAAAAGTGAAACACGAACCGTGTGTACGTCTCCAATTAGGTTGTCAACTGCGGTGGTGTGTAGTTTAGCGTTGTGGGACGGCGGCCAAGGATTGGTTGTTTGTGACATCATCACAACAGAGCGTGGTTGCCAAGGTATCGCGAGGAGATGCGTTGAATGGCGAGTGAAACTCATTCAAGCGAAGACATCGCGCTGTAGTATATGGAGACCTTGATACGGGAAACATGGCGTGGTGACGACACGAAAGATCGTGTCGTCATAACGTATGGCGATTAGAGATTCAGAAATAAGCGATTAACGGGTGGTTGGCTTATAAATATGCGGAATTTAAAATAACAGTCTTGTCAATAGCATATTTGGTATATTGTTACATATTTCAACTTTTTTCGGTATGAAAATCAAAACGAGTAATCAAGTCGGGTTTACTTGTTTTTTTTATATTGGGTTTAACGACGCACTGTTATGGTAACCGAGATCTAATGGCGTTGGATGGATGATTAATGAGATGATGGGATGATGAGATGAACGTTTTTGGGTAATGGGAAGGATAGCGGGAAGGAAGCGGTCATAGCCGACTTATTGTAGGAACCATCCCGGCATTAGTCTAGACTACAGAGGGTAACCATGAAAAACCCTGTAAAGATGGTCGGCGGCGGGGATTGAACCGAGTCCGTAATTCCCCTTGCCTCCCGGATCACATGAAGCGAGCGTGTTAACCACTGCGCTGCATGTGCCGGTCTGGTCGACCTGGTTTCGATACAAGAAACATGAGTATAAACAAACAGGACTAACAAGCTATGTTTGTATAAAACCGAGTATAAAACTATACGATTTCATTTATTCCTTCAAAAATGTTGAAGAGCAAAAGCATTGGAAATCTTAAGTCTTCGAAGGAAAAACATGGGACTGTGACATTCCATTTATTATATCTTGAAACTGAGGGGAAAAATTCCCAAAATTGTATGTGTCGGGAGTAAATTATCTTCTACTTGGTTAAAAACGAGCCACTTTAATCGAAAACAGATCAATAAATTGGTTTTTCCTTCACCTTTCTCAAAACCAATTAAAACAATCCGAAATTATTCTCGTTATTCCGCCATAACATGGCAGCAACACGCGACTCTGTGATTGGCCGAGCGCATCTAATGCAGCAGTTTGATCGAGTTGGAGGAAGTCGAATGAGGATGTGCAAAGCAAGCGCCATATTTCACGCCACGATCAGATCGAGAAGTAACGTGAATTATTGCGCGCGTTTATAACAAGTTGAGACAAGACTAATGCAACTGGCACAGTTATAAACTAGAATACTCTGCACTAAGACGGTTAAATGCAGGAACATGAGGAGATTACACGTGGCAGCAAGTCACTCACTCATGACAGAGATAGACAACAATGCTGTCTGTCGTGAACAAACAGGAGGCTGATTTTGCAAGTTTTAATGTGTCTACTTCCTTAGAAAATAAGTATTGGCCTGGAATTCAATCGTAACAAGTAAACTGAGCAATTAATCTGGTAACAGGATACGCCTATACAGCATATTTTGATGAATACAATTACCTTCATCTAGTAAAACACAATTTATCTCTATCAAAAAACAGCCCTCATTATGCAGCACCTAAATTATATAACCACTTGCTTCTTGAAACAATCATCAGGTCCAGCTTTTAAATGTAAATTGAAAGAATTTTTAATATCTAAATGTTATTATACCGTAAATGCTTTCTTAACAGAAACTTTTCCAAATTAGATTTAAAATCCAGAATTTCGGATTTCATTACTTTAGACCAAATTTTGATTCAGAATATCAACTTGGATACGATACTTTATGTGATAATATTTCAATTTGGATTAATTTTAATTTTAAGTATTTTATAAGTTAAATTAATGACCTGTCAAATATTTTAGCATGTAAAATCATATAACTGACAATAAAGATTATTATTATTATTATCATTGTAACCAATCACAATCTCTGCTGGTTCCCCACCTCGGTATATTACCATGCCAGTCATTACTAACTTGAGGTTTTTGTCGAGTGCCAAATGACTAATAATCGTTACCAGGCAAACAGCGAACTGGAGGACTAACAATGATTCTGATGGGACGATTTCAACGGTGGACATTTTAGTCTGTCTCTTTCAATAACTTCCTTCAAAGATCAAAACAATTACAGAGCGAAACGTATTCAAATCTACCCTCAAGTAAGAAACCAATGTTTAGCCACTCTTTCTACAAAGTAAACGACTTTCCAAGTTATCCTTGGATTTCAACTTCCAATACTTATTAGGGGTATCTTCATATTATCATATAGACTAAAGAGATACAATGATATTATTTATACTTTATTATTTCACTATACTTTCTGGTCTCATACATTTTTGTTTCTTCAATTTTTGACAATGTTAACAGAATACAATTTCCAGGACAACAGCTAAATACAATATAATTGTTAGTGACGTCAGTCATTGTACCCGAGACAGACAACTGTACTAACATAGACTAAAGATATATACTCAAGACGTCCCATGTATATGGCTTTACGCGAATGAAATAAATTGATGGCGGGGGTGGTATTTTCCATTATGACCATCAAGTTACTACAACTCCCGCTACTAACGCTGCTAGTACTCAAGTTGATGAATTAGCACACATCCCGATTAACGGCAGTAGAGCGCCGGCTTTTGGACAGAGCACTTCTATGTTAAAGCACGTCAATTTGGCTCAGCCGTCACAAGTCGGTCTCTCGTCATAAGACCGTCCGTGATGTCAAATCGACCAATAATAAAGCTCCCCCCCCCCCCCTTCTCACAAACTACAGCTGAACCAGCTGAGTTTGACGGTTCCTTTGTCGGAATTCCTTTTGCATAATTTCTGATTGTTCAATTACGGCCCAGCTGTAGAGTTATCACAACATTAATAATAAATCATTCATAAGGTGTAAGTATACCACGTGTGTCTGTTGTATCGTTCTATGAACATTCTTTTTCAATGGAACTTATCTTATTCGTATTCTCGTTTTCTCTTCTTTTTCAAATGTTAATTATTGATGACGTAGTAAAACATGATAACTTCTGTTTTCAGGCCCAATTCATATTGACCACCAGGGGCTGTACCGTATTACGGCGTATATATTTTACGTATATATTTTACTATTTATTTTACATATTTATTTTACGTACATATATATATATATAGCGTATATTTTCATAAAATGTACATTCACGTTTTGAGATATGGCACCAACTTGAATTTGAAAAATAAAATCTCTACAAAAATAATCAAATACTAACTGAATGTATAAACACATGAACGATACACACTATTATACATTTTTTTTTATGAAAATACATATTTTCAACAATACCGAATTGAATAAAATCAGCAAAGCAATATTCTGACCGAAATGGTATTATTTACAACAAATTTCAATATTATTATTTAAATATTATCATTTGAATATAGTAATTATTATAAACGATAAAAGTTTATAAAATTAAACTTCTGATTGATAATTGGATGAGCGAAGCGAAGACTCAATTTAACTAGACTCGCCAATTTTTTTTTTTTTCGCGCTCTACAGGTCAAAACGAAAATTCAAATTCAATTGAAACTTGGCATGCCCAAGTGTCATCATCTGGATTGAATCTCATTGATTTTTATGCGCAATCGATTGCACCACTTCTGAGAAACTAATTTTCCAAATTACCGATAAGAATAAGCCGGAGAAGAATTTTCGTACAAAAAGTGTCCTTCGAAAAAATTCAAATTCACACCGAATTTCAATTTAATAATGATACATATGATTCCAAACTTTCACTGAAATCCATTCACTCGTTTTAATATAAAAAAATATATAATGATATTTTTATACATCATTCAAAGCTATTAGGAAAACCAATTAAATCCAAGCAACAAGTGTCACCAATTAATGAAGAACGATTAAAACAAAGCCTTCTTTATTATCGAAGAAATTATTGAGAATGAGCGATGAATATAATTGGATCTCAATCCCCAATAATAGTTTAAATTGGTAGCGTTTTGTTTGTGTTTGTGTACTTTGCTGCTTTTGAATCGCACATACGGTATGGTATAGAATTTTGGGGTTATTCCACTGATTGAATTAAAATTTTCAGATTACAAAAACGAGCAATAAGAAATATTAAAGGTCTGAGACAAGAAAAAAATTCTTCCAATGAACCCCACTGCAAACCTCATTTTATAAAACATAAAATTTTAACTTTTCATAGTATATATATAATGCAGTCAATATTAATTACAAAGATATTTCTTCACAGTCAAACTTTAAATAAAAACATACATGAACATGATCACGAGGCAGAAAGAAAATCTCCATTCTAAAAAATATCGATCCAAATTAACACTAATCAACTCTAGTTATATAAATGAAAAATTATATAATAAACTTCCGAATTATATTAAAAATATTGAAAAATTTGAAACTTTTCAATACAGATTAAAATGTCATTTATTAGAAAAAGCCCATTATAATATAGAGGAATATCTTGCTGATAAAAATTTAAGTTGATACAAACCTAATCAAAATCACAAATCAATCTGCGAAGCGAGCAAAATATCTAATTTCATCATCTAAATTATTAACAAAAAGAGTAATAACATTCAATGTCCATAACATTCCATCGTCATTGTATGAAATTATCTTATATTCAATATGATACTAGTTTCGTGGGGTGAGGTATTTGGTTCATTTTAATTAATCTTTTATATATATATATATATATATATATATATATATATATATATATATATATATATATATATATATATATATATATATTGTGTTATTGATGTTAATATTGGTTTCTTATATTGTTGTTGGAGTAAATTGTGTATATGTAATATTTTTTTTTCCATTTGTGTATTAGTCATATATTTATCATATAATTTTCGCAACACCTTTATAATAAGGTAATGATTTTGTAGAAAAAAATTGGAAATAAAGCAATTATATATTGATGAGTTGTATCAGTTAATGGTTCATAAACAACAAAAAAACATTTTGTTCAAAATGGATAAAATGCACGGACTTTTTCCACGGATTTTTAACTTGAATGCCGTCAAAAAATCAACTTGATATAACTTTTTGAGAGAATTCAATGTCATTCTTATTAGCTCATCCATCAACGCGGAAACACATAACGCGTTTTCCTAGTTAAATAATAATGTCAGTAGACCACTTATCGGAAATTTCTATTAACACAATTAAAAATTTACTATTATACATATTTTTGATGGAAATTCCCGTCAGAATTTTTCTTTGGAAATGTTTGTTGAAAATACCAAAAATGGAATTTTGTTGAAAATATCAAATTTGGAATTTTGTTGAAAATTTTCATGAACAATTCTCAATAAAAATTAACATGTATTGATGAGTTGTATCAGTTAATGGTTCATAAACAACAAAAAAACATTTTGTTCAAAATGGATAAAATGCACGGACGGCTGCAAGTTGTGGGCAGATCGGGAGCAGAATGCTAATTTCTGAGTGACTTCTCTGACAAAGTGAGCGACAAAGAAGGATGAGTTCGATCGTCTCTAGTTCCATTCTCATTTTATTTGATAGCAAATTACTGTCACAATCCTCAAAATGAAAGCGTCGATGTACTTTTGATATTTGCCGCTTAGTCTACGCTGGCTGGGTCGGGACATGTGTTCGCCAAGTGTCATGAGTACGGGAGACGGTCGCTCGGGACCGTGAATTGGTGCGATTGTGGCCTTTCTCGACGAACGGAAAGAGCTACTTCTTATCTCGTCGACATGTGATTTCTGTTAAACACACTTAATTCGTACAATCACCGTCGACTGCAGCACAATCGCTGAAACGATTTTCAGCACTCGTAGCGGGCCTTGAAGGTACTACGTGGATAAAGGAGTGGGGATGAGAGTGGGGATGAATCTTTTTTTAACGTTGCGTGAATCGTCTTGGGTATATATCTTTAGTCTATGGTTGTATGAATCTACCGGGTGATTCAGTAGAAGTGTTTGGACTGCGGTAAGCCGTGCAAGTATACAGTCGTCTCTAAACTATCTCTCTCTCTCTGTCTCTCTCTCTCTGTCTCTCTCTCTCTCTCTCTCTCAGTCTCTCTCTCTCTCTCTCTCTCTCTCTCTCTCTCTACTACCCTCTCTCTCTCTCTCTCTCTCTCTCGCAGGTATTTCACACACGCCGGGTTATCAATGAGATGATGTAGGTTATAAATACACCTCCGCCTCAGAACACACAAACACCGGATACTCGCAGACAGATGCGAACGACCGTCCCCCCTAGCAATCAGCTCGGACGGTCGGGTGTGTCGATCCCGCAACTACACATGGTTTGTAACGTCACGGTCAAGTCATGAGAGGGAAACCATACAGTTGGCTGGTATTGCGGGGTGAGCTCGTAATGCGACGAAATTCTTTCAACAAGTGGATGAATTTCATTTTAATTCATTGTGATTAGTGGAGATTGTATCTTTACATTATTCGAAGCATCAAGGTTTGGGTACCATCTTGTCCAATGAGTTTTAAAAGGTTTCCGAGGCTTGAGTTGTAGAGTAGATTTTCGAGAAGGTTCGCTGACGACAATGACACCAACATGATTTTACTTTTTTACTTACTTCCTTAATTCTCATCTGGATCAACACAAACAAATTAACTAGTAGTAAAAACTATATAAACAAAGATCAATCATTTGTCCACACTTTAGTGAGCATTAAGACTGTATCTTTCCGAAGAAAATTGTAATTGACAATTCTTGACACTCTGTGATTAGAGAGGTAATTAATCTGTAATTATTATATCAATCTGAACAGGAAGCCTCGTTGCTTTATTCAACGTGGCAGCAGTAGCGACGTTTGAGCCGACTGGCAGCCGTGGGTTCGCTCGCGCCACACAAGAAGATGGGCACCGATCCAGACGCCGCGTTACGCACATGATTTATTAGACGAGCTACATTTTACTATTTTTGTTTGGAAATATATTTTCGCGTTTCGAAAAACTGTAAAAATTTGTTCGATTTAATGTGTCAATATAAATCATTCGTGATGGCTTGTTTATATCCGAGCCGTATAGATTGTATAAAAAATAAATCTTTAAAACATATTTTCATAAAAATATTTAATATCGATGTCCTATTTCAACTTGATGTTAGCATGTTCTAGTTTCAACGCGTCGTTTGCTGTCGTGTTTTACGTCCCAACTGTCATTTCGTTACGTAAATAAAAATAACTCTACACTGGAAAATTATTACACTAATGAAATTTAATTCTCTTCGAACGTATTTCATTCAATTACTTCCCTCTTGCATGACTGTTGCAATCGCTTGGCATTATTTACAATGCTAATTATCACCAGACAGATATGTCAAACTACGAACATAATTAATGTATCTTTAAAATGTTGGTTAATTAATGCAACGATGTATTAGAATATTCAATCGATTTGAATACAATTGAAACAGCTATGATTTTATCCATTGTCGAGCAGGCCCTTATTCTATAACTCTAGAACAAAACGAAATCAGGCCATCTTCGATTTGTCCCAACTATTTCCTATACTTTAAAATGGTGTATCATATGGGCTCTGACACTTTCGTCACGCATCCATTTCGTGTACTGTTACAGAATAAGGGCCCAGATCGCGAGTAATTATACGTCATCAACTTATATTCTTGCGTCTGATTGGTGTTTGAACCCCACGTGACCCCATGTTGTTGTTGTTGTTGTCAGGTTCCTGGCGGGGCGCAACAAACGGCGCTCGCTGGCCGCTAACGCCGTGGCCACCGAACAGAAGGCCTCCAAGGTGCTGGGCCTCGTCTTCTTCACCTTCGTCCTCTGCTGGGCCCCTTTCTTCCTGCTCAACATCTTCTTCGCCGCGTGGCCAGAGTGTCACGTGCCCGAACACGTGGTCGAGGTGTGCCTGTGGCTGGGCTACGTGTCGTCCACCATCAACCCCATCATCTACACGGTGTTCAACCGCACGTTCCGCGCCGCGTTCATCCGGCTGCTGCGGTGCCGGTGCCACCGGTCGGCCAGACCCCCCAGGTAGGACAACCTACAAACCGTACTAAAAACCAAATATATCGAAAACCAACTGTGCTTAAAACCAACTGTCCTTAAAACCAGCTGTCCTTGAAACCAGCTGTCCTTGAAACAAACTGTCCTTGAAACAGACTGTACTTGAAACCAACTCTCCTTAAAACCAACTGTCCTGAAAACCAACGGTCCTTGAAACAAACTGTTCTTAAGACCAACTGTCCTTAGAACCAAATGTCTTTAAAACAAACTGTCCTGAAAACCAACTGTACTAAAAAAGAAATATACTAAAAATAAACTGACTCAAACTACAATTTCTTGAGAAACCTGTACAGAAGTTGAAGTGGATGGTTTGAATTTTCCTTGATTGGTCGATTGTTGTTGATAACGACCCCACCAACAGCTAGGTTATACGGGGGTACGAATGAGTAGGTGATTATGAAACTATAGTGAAAGGACATTTACAAAAATCCACGACATATGCGGGACTCAAACCCACGCCCAACGGTGACTCGAGTTTCTGAAGCGGTGCCTCAGCTGACCGAGCTACTGAGGGCGGCGTTAAATCCTCCTCTTCAGTAATTTCATTCGACACAAGCCCTACTCACCTAACCTTAACTAGAGCCTGTAGAACATTTGAAGGGTGGTGACAATTTGTGAAGGGTAAGAGCCGAACCTGTATAAGTAATGGGTAATATGAATGAAAGAACAACGCGAGATTCAGCACGGTCTGAAGTGAATGAAGTGCAAATATCAATGAATTGATTGCAAGTTGAATGAGCAGTGCATTATCGATGACAGCAAGGCTAACACAGAGTTCCCCACATTCAGCGTGCCGTCGAATCAAGACCCGATAACACATGGCGGCAAGAGTAAAAACACATGCTCTACACGAGTGCTGTGGTTCGTCTCGTCTCTCTCTCTCTCTCTCTCTCTCTCAACCTCTCCCACCCTCCCCCTCCCTCTCTCTCTCTCTCTCCCTCTCTCTCAACCTCTCCCACCCTCCCTCTCCCCCTCTCTCTCTCTCTCTCTCCCTCCCTCCCTCTCTCTCCCTCTCTCCCCCTCCTTCTCTCTCTCTCTCTCTCTCTCTCTCTCTCTATCTCTCTCTCTCTCTCTCACTCCCTCTCTCTCTCTCTTATTTGTCCAGCTAAGTAGTAAGTAGAGTAAGTCGAGAGCGATATGTCCGGAGCACTCGCAACAGATGTCCGGCATTAGAGGCTTACACGACGCACTCAGTGCAACACAGGATCAAGTGACCACCTCACAACGTGTCCTCCTCATCAATGATGCGCATTGCTACAGTCAACTGTAAATCTCCAGAAATGCTATCAATTCCTTTGATTATAGCTTGGATTATAGCTAGCTACAACTGCTATAAACCAAGATGTTATGGTTCAACTGCTTGAATCTCGCGAAGATTTAGTTACAATATATTTTAAATATTCGTCGATTTATATTATAATTATTCGTGATTTTTCTCATTTTATTTCTCCTTCTTTTATCTATTATATAGAGACTAGCTGACTCGGCGAACGTTGTTCTGCCATCAAAGTGATTTGAAGTGAATGTTGATTGCTAATGTAAAAATAAGGTGCTGGAAGGTAATGTGATATCTTTTCGGAATGCCGTACCTTCGATCAGCGTTCTCATTGGCTGGAAGCCAATACCGGGCGACACCAACCTGACCTACCTAACCCTAACCTTGATCACCTTTCCGCCCTAGCATGTGGTGATGTGCTCGATACCGGGTCGGTATACCGGGCGACACCAACCTGACCTACCTAACCCTAACCTTGATCACCTTTCCGCCCGTGAATGTCCCACCGAGCGCTGTAGTAAAGTACGGCATTCCGAATTTATGCCGAACAACGCCATTACTGGTATTGTCCTTGAAGTGCCAATTTTTTGGATATTGCTCATAGGAGAAAGCTTGCCGGAAGATCGCGTATACATTAGGACCTTCTACCAGCCCTATCGAATGTGCGTGAGGAATTTCACGGCACTCGGTCGAGCCGTTTCGGAGGAGTTCATCCTCTAACATATGACACAAGCTTTTTATATATATAAGATACTTTTATTCACATTTCTAGCTTCCACTTGATTTGATTTCTCTTTGATTTGTTTCGATTAATCTCCTCACATGTATCAACCCACAAGCAAGTTGTTGACCCCTAACCCAGCACGAACAGAAACGACCCCACACAACCTGGCTGTCGATGGGGTCGTTAAGCGACACAATTACATCAGCATTCGCACACAGTTAATAATACTTGCATAAGTAACGATTTTTCTGTCCACTTTGTTTGATGAGCGCATTTCCGCCCCCCCTCGCTTCGCTCACTTCTGCTCCGATTTCTGCTCCGACTTAATCATTGTCAAGCTACAAGAAAGGGTTGTGGGGGTGGAGGGGGAAGCTATCAATTATTGACAAGTGTATAAATAGGCATCACAAAGGTTATTACGCCTCGGAACCCCTGTTGATCGACAACATCCAAAACTCGACACGGACGATCGTCTACTTGGAGATTTTAAGAGTATAAATGAGGTATAAACATATGGAACTAGAAAAGACATTAGACCCCATTTTGTTGTCTGAAGAATTGAAAGGCCTATGATACACTATGATACGGAATGCGAAATGAAATACATCTTCATAATATGTTTGTTTTTGGCATATTGCGAGAAGACAATTCTTTCCTTCAATACTAATTATAATCCAACTCGCTAGAAAACACGCTTGATTTGTTTTACTTATTTTTGGGAAATTATTGATCGGTGCAATAAATATATATTTCAAGACTTGGGTTCGGCCAACAAGTTTACCTCTAGTTTTGCTCTAGCACTTACCAAACTGTGTTAGAAAAAGTTTCTGGAAATAAGAAAAGTCGATTGTTGATAATCTACATGTAGTTACCGACCGAGGACATGACAGTAACGCCGACTAGTACCAATCATTGAATTTCCCCCACATCAGTTCTATCCGTTTGTATCTCGGAGGTTGGCGCACGTGAGCCACGCACTCTACAGGCACATAACTCAATCGCCTTCTAATAGCGCCTTAAACACATAAGCGCGTTAAACTCCGTTATCTGTTGGGAAACTTTCTCACGGTGATGCTACTTTTTATGTTATAGCTACGAAAAAGGAAAGTTTTCGGATTCTTTTTGTGGGCGGTTACCACAAGATAAAGCTATAGCCCTCTACTCCCCCCCACCTCTCTTTCTCTCACTCTCTCTCTCTCTATCACTCTCTTTCTCTCATCTTCTCTCTCTTTCTCTCCCACTCCCTCCTCTCTCTCTCTCTCTCCCACTCCTGCCCCCCCTCTCTCTCTCTCTGTCACTCTCTTTCTCTCTTCTTCTCTCTCTTTCTCTCCCACTCCATCCCTCTCCCTCTCTCTCTCTCTCTCTATATATATATATATATATATATATATATATATATTGCGCGCTCTCTTTCTCTCTCTCTCTCTCTCTCTCACTCACTCTCTCTCTCTCTCTCTCACACTCTCTCTCGCACTCTCCCACTCCTCCCCCTCTCTCTTTTTCTCTCCTCCCCCTCTCTCCCACCCCTGATATAATTGACACGGTCTCTTTGACGACATTCCAAGTCTTTACTTCAAAGTCTTATTAGAACATGTTTTATACCTGAACGTGAACGTGGCCGGAGTTGAAAGTTAAAGAATCTGCTTCGTTTGAAAGAATTATTAATACGAGAGCTCTAATTTCTCAGAAGACGAATGTACAAAGATAAAACGGAATGTTTTTAATCAAGTTCTTTGGAAAGTTTTTGACGGCGTGTCTGATTTACGTAATTGTGTTAGAAAAAGTAAAACAATAACGTCTATTTATTATCGTACATATTTGAGCAAGCATTCTACAGAATATCCAGGATGTAATCCAATAAACGCTCAGATTTTTACAAGACTCGATTCCTCATTTGGATTTTACGTTCTTCTAAATCTGAAACGGCTACTTTTGACTTGTGACATTCAGTCCAGAGTGAGGCTAATCAAGAACGACCCTGCTTGAGAACAGCCCTCTTTCGTAGGACAAAGTGATGAGAATGATGGGAAGGAGGCGGTCGTGGATTAATATCAAAGAACTATCTTGGTAAAATATGAAAAACACGACATCTCTCAATCAGGATAGTCGATCACGGCAGTCGTCGAACCCCGGTCTCCTGATTTACGGTATTTTATATATATATATATATATATATATATATATATATATATATATATATATATATTTGTATATATATATATATACATATATACTTGTGTGTATAATTCGAAAGATAAAGCACATGAATATGAAAGATATATTATTACGTCAACCATTCCAACTTCTTATGGGAGTAAATACAATTTTAATCTCATTTCAATGGCAGTATATATTATATTCACAAAGAGTTTTTAATGAAAAGAGAGTTATTCCCTAATGAAAAAAACGGTTTCATTTGATGAGATCGAGGCATTACAGTACACATGTCATTGAACCGCAGTTCACAATACGCGCGTATCATGTTCCATGCATTTTTCATTAACGACAGTGCTGGAAACATCGCAAAGGAGACAGACAAACTGCGTGGCAAAGAGGGGAGAAAAGAAGAAATAGCGGAACTGCGTATGGGAGAAAGGTGATGAAATGTTTCCACGACGTAATTTCCAGGATAAGTCTCGGTAAAAACAAACTACCTGCATACTGTGTGTGTGTACAGTTAACGGGCACCTCCACAAGTATAGCATCGAAAAACCCGGCACTTTCACCCATAGTGTCGACAAACCCGGCACCTCCACCCGTGTCTTATCTCCAACACGATACTTGTACGAGGAATGAAAGACGTCTAACAGCTAAATGATAGCATGACACTTCGGTAATTGCAGAGAGAATTCACTGAAACTTCAAACATATGACGCTTTTGAAACATGTAGTTGTGTTGCTAATCGTTCTAATTGTATCTCTGGGGAAATATTTACTCTCAAAATAAATATAGTTATACGTAAAAACGGTTTTAGTCTGTGTTGTTATGTTGGCCGACAAACTCCACGTGAACACTAGTATATCACATCTGATGACATGTTTCATTATTATCATGGAAACTTGATACAAGTTCCCCAATTGAGGTTAGGTATGACACGGTAGGATCGTTCGGACGGGCATTAAATCATCAATCAATCAGCGAAGAGAGTATGTACCGCACTCACATTGATTTTAGGGCTTCTCAAAGCGTTTGAATTACAAATAAGTATCCAGTATTGATTCAAGTGCTGTACATTTTCAAATAGTTGCCATGGAGGGTAAGATGCTGTAGACTCGAAGCTGGGGGCAGTCGCTGTACCATGCAGTGTATCGACATGTTGGTCGGTCACGGGGGGGGGGGGGGGGGGGGGGGGAGGAACAGATAACATACTTGCGGTTCAAAACAAAACGAAACAAACGCTTTTCATCGTCTTCCTGCGGAAACGACTATAAGCTATGGAGTAAAAAACACGTCTCTCTCTCTCTCTCTCTCTCTCTCTCTCTCTCTCTTCTACGGTTCTAATGTTGTAAGAAACGTTGCTGATACGAAGTGATAAGGTTTAAGCGATGAGCGCCTTCTAGCGAACGTTACGTTTGCACTTCCAACATTTACCTAACATTTTTATAACATTTACCTTGTAATCAAATACATTTTACAAACATTTTTCAACATTTCCAAGTTAAAAACTGAGATTGCATTAAAAAATACATATTTGCATTGTTGAACTGTTCATTAAACTCAATATTACATAAAAACAATAAAATCAAAATAAACGAGTGTATAATGTAGATATATATTCAGTATTAAAAATAAAACTGTATTTTTCTTGATAATTGTTGCCGAATGTCACAGAATAAGAATACATAGAAAGACTAGATCCAAGTATAAGGCGTCCGTCTAGCGTGCTGGCTCGCTTGGGTTCGATTCCCGCGCCTTCCTCTTTTTATTACTTTCTTACATATTACATGAATATACTTCTGGCTCAAGGCTATGGCTCGGGAAGAGATCAACCGATATTGGTTTAACGACCGATTATGAAGATAGTCCGCATAACGAATCGCACCGGCCTACTAATAGCCACTTTACTCGATCAATTAATTCCTGAAATTCATTTCTGGAATTAATTACAGAAAAGTCGAATATCAACGTTTCCTATATTGTCTACACATGAGAACGGAAATCTTTCGACTGCATGCCAGAATCTCACGAACTTAAAATACGTTCAACTTTGCTGCAATCTTTCACCTAGCTGACATGTTGCCTACTAAAATGAGAATCTCACCACAGAAATTGCAAGCGCCTTTACACCACTAAAATTATTCCATGCAATTGTTGAAATTTCATGCAACGAAAATTGATCGTGTAAAGAGTGTTTTAAGACACGACCGTCCCGGGTGAAATTTGACCCGCTGGTCGATGGGGGGCTTTCAGCCGTGCCTGTAGCCAATTGTTCCGAAGTTTCGTTCCGTGCTCGGGTACAATCGTTGAAGTTCGGTGCACGTCGGCGATATTTACATAACAGCTCGGCTAACTTATACACTCCGTTGCGAGTAGCCAATTACACACAATCATCGTCGAGCGAATATGCAAATGACTGCTGATAAATACGACGAGATTTTGTTCAGAATTCGCGACTTCTTCTCTTTTAATTGTTTCGGTCAACAAAAGAAAAACACAAAAAGAGGATTAGAACATCGGAACAAAGACTCGGAAAGAACGGACTGGAAATATTTATAAAATAAATTTAATGATACGAAAAAACAGTTGAATAAAGTAAATTATGTTGATAATCGTGAAAATTTCCATTGAAGGAAGTTTTTCATCTATTTATATTCAGTTTATAGCGAACTAAAGTATATTGGCGTCGGATGAATGTGATGAATGGAAAGGAAGCGGTCATGGCCTATATTGTAGGAACCATGATGGCATTATAGCCTAGAATACAGAGGGAAAACACGAACAATTCCTGTAAAGATGGACGGTGGCGGGGATCGTACCAAGTCCGATATGCCCCTCACCTCCCGGATCACACGAAACGAGCGCCTTAGAAACAGGGCTGCCTAGGCAAATTATGTTGAAGAGAATTTAATTTTAATACATATAAAATAAATACAAGCTAAAAAGTGATCACAACAGAAAATAGCATCAACCAACCTTGTATAAATAGGTCTATAGAAGATGTGCGTGGGTTCGAGTCCCGCATAAGGCATGTTTTCATTGTAAACATTCTCCTTATAACACACTCATTATCACCCCCCCCCCCCAAAATAACCCAGCTGGATGTTGGCTAGGGTGTTGAACAAACAATAAAAAACAATCAAATTTCCATATCGAACCAAAATGGCGATGTTTTCAAAAATACCATATTATCGAAAAGAATCTATTGGAAACTTGCCAAGAGATTGATACTATTATAATATATTTGTCTGGTTTTCCGCACCAAATGATGGATTTGGTTCCCAGCATTTCGCTCTCGATCAACAGGATTCTAGATACGACTCAACATTTTCAGAATCAATTTATATGAATTATCGATCATAGTGGCTTTCCGTTTGATTGTATTTTATAGTGAAACTGCGTCACATCATTCAGAGAAGTATCTTAAGAAATACTGTCGGATCATACCATATATTCACATTAGGTCACATCTTATAGTATGTAATTTACGATCCGTGGTGAGGTAAAAATAGTAACTAGATTCCAACGAATAGTGACGAGATTTTATTTTCCCTATTCTAGCGAAAACCAGAATGATCTAAATTCTAGAAATCACAATTAATTCATTCATCCTCCAGGACCCGACCATATTCCCCTATTTAGATATTACTCGATCCTGTATGTTTCTGGAAGACATAAAAATGCATTATAATTTCTGAAATTGCAATGTTTTCTAGTTAGTTTTCTACCTTGGCAGATTGTTTTTGTGCACGGCCATCAGGATATCATTAATGTCGAGAGGGCTATGGGGGATCGAGACTTTCCACTGCCACTTGGTTTTCCTTGCATCCATGTCATCACAACTATCAATGTCTCAAGAAACGAAGAAAACAAGAACAGACGAGAAGAATATAAGTTGGAAGAAAAAATGTATATTTCAAGACCAACAAACATTTGATCCATCCTGACGTGGTTTTTCGTGGTTTCCCACAGTCCTCGAAGTGAATGCTTGGATGAAGTACTAATTGGCCACGACCTTAATTAGTAGAGTGATAGGCCTAGTTATATCGAGGGCTGTCACTCCTTATTGTTTATCCTTTGTATAATGATGAACTTTGCATCTGCTGTCATTGGAAGAAGTGAACATTGCTTAAGAGACTTCGTTCGAAGTGAAAAATATCAACATTCGTGTGGTTGGATTATTCCTAATATCAATGTTGGTATAGTGTCCGGATATATCGCAAAAACAGTTTATATTGTGTTCCGGACTTAAGACTTTTATCTGCGGCGAAGATGTGTGGTCACAGACAGCGTAGACCTGGTGTCAAAGTTCATTGCTTTAATTTGAAATAATAATAGAATGGGGTGGTGGGATCGCCCTTGTGGTGCCCCGTCCAAACGATCCTACTCTCATCCTTAGCCTTAATAGGGGAACAATGATTTTGTATCAAGTTTCGATGTTATTAAAAAAAAAAAAAAAGTTTTCTACAAAAAAATTAAGTTCAGTAAAAAAGTAAAAAAGTAAAAAGTTTTCTCTAAAATTGGATAAAAAAAAATACCGTCATTATTAATTGAAATCTTATTTCAGGTTTGTGTGTGTGATGTCCTTTGATGAAAATATCTGGCTCTTAGAAAATAACCATAGGTCAAATACAATATATTTAATCTGTGCACATTTGATTTCACAAAATGTGGTACGCATAACGCATCCATTTTGTACAATAATCAACTACATTACTTATTACGTATCATTATTAATTTCCATCTTACAAGGTGAACGCGCTACGATCATTCATATCTGTCCAATCCCCTGGCGGGAACTATTTTCCCTCCGTGAGATAAGATCGCCTTAAAGACGGTTCGTCATTGCAAAAACAAGGTCGTAAATCACTGAATTGGCGCATCCGAGACCGACATGCAACGAAACGACAGATCGGCAATCAATAATTAATAAAACCACACCACTCCATGACGTCATACCACGATGAGAGTGACGTCACTAATGATGACGTGGCACTGCAAGTTGACGATAAACAACCCGCCTGTCAACGGGGCGACGACCGAAACTGCTAATCGAAACCGACTGTACATGGAAGGCGGTAAACAAGCCGTAAATAACAATTACAAATTATAAATTCAAAACAATTATTCACAATGCAACATAACATGAATGACGAGAATCACTCACGTCATTTGATCAAACTAAATCCAACTTTTAATTACTATTCCACTGCAGTGAGTGCTTCAAGCTAGGACGAGTGACCGGGGTTCGATCCCCGACTCGGTCGACCATCCTGACAGAGGTAGGCCTACATCGTGGTTTCTCTTTGTCGTTGAATATCATGCACCGACAGCTTCCCTCCCATCATTCCAAAAGACTAAAGAGGGCCGTTCACTAAACAGATTAGCCCACACCATGGTCTATCAACTACAATAAAATGTAGCATATAGATTTCAAATCTTCTCGGGATTCAAAGCCAGGACTGTTTGATTCACACAAAGCACTGGTATTCACGTTTCTGTAAAGACGAGCACTATTCTAGTACACACACTCTCTCTCTCTTTAACTGTCTCTGTCTCTCTCTCCCTCTCGCACAAGACTACCACTAGTAGTAACTACGTTGTAAGAAAAAGAGCCGGTGTTAATACGCGTTGAACTGTCCAAGCAATGCCATTAATAACCCCGAGAACAATGCCTCAGTGTAATGATATTAACGAACCCTGGAAGTGACACCAGCCATCAGAAAGAGAGACTTGGTCATTAGTTAGGAGACGTGACCAGCACAGCATAACTTGTACAGCCGCTCCTGATGCACGCTGTACGATCGTTGATAGGTTACGTCAGAAATGTTGAACACAAGTTGAAACATTTTCATTCTGAATTATGATCGAGGGGCTTACAACTCGCAAATTTGGTGTACACCTGATTTCAGGGGATTACAGAGATTTCAGCGATTTCAAGAGATTTCAAAGAATTTTAAGAGATTTCATACGGATTTCAAGGGGATTTCAAGTGATTTCAAGAGATTCAATACAGATTTCAAGTGATTTCGAGGGGATTTCAAGGGGATTTCAATGGGATTTCATGGCAAGTTTACACCGGATTTCAGGAGTTGTTAACCCCTCGATTATGATTCTCGGATTCGTGTACTGCTCCCGTGCACGTGCTAGTGCTAGTGCTAGGTAGCTCCAAGAGGCTAGGCCTATGATTGGTTAATATCGACTACAAAGTCATCTGTCATGGCAACATGTCTTGTCTCTCTGTATTTCCATTGCTGTTAGCACAAAATCCCAGCCCTGATCTTGAGGTGGGCTTCGAAATGTGATGAATTATTGCAGTCCAAGAGACCGTGACATTGTTTTTACAATATATTGTCACTGTTGGTAGCTTTTTTAGTAGACATTAACCAATCCAAGTCCTGGCTACTTGGAGCAAGCCAGCACTAGCACGCTATTTCGAGTGGTTTATTAGGTAAGGCTCCTGTTCTCTTCATCGTCCATCTCTTCTTCTTAGTGTTCGCATTACCAACGTGGGAGTAGTACTAACTGGCAGTTTAAAGTTGTTATCACCATGGTTAATTGTGATATTTGTTTTCAACATCTCTCTGATGACAGCTGAGTGGAGTTGGAAATACTGGCACTTAGTCGAGTGCTAATTAATCCTCGAATTTCTATTGGTTAATGTATACGAAAATAGCATGCGTGATCAACAATATACCAAGTTAATCTGCTAACTATCGCTTGAGCCACTAGGCCTAACTATCAGTTAGTACAACTGAACCTTACTGGACTTGGAACTACCATGACACCGGGCTTTAACATGATTATGATTATGACAGTTGTGATATATTAACAATTTGTCTCTTCATTTATATTATAGCTGATGAATGCAGTTGCATTTGGAAGATTTGTTCGGCAGCTGTTTATTAATTTGTTTGTTTGTTTGAAGCAGATACAGGTCGGTGAGCGAGAACCGCGGCGGACTGACGCCCGGCTCTGGCTTCACCTGCACGACGCTCAGCTCGCCCATGACGCCGGCCATCGCGTCACCCAGCGTCGCTAGCGTCGCCACCCTCCCCCTGTCGCTCTCGCAGCCGCTCATCAAGGCGTCGACGGCGTCCTACGTGCGCTCGCAGAGCTACCCGGAGGCGTTCCACTTGGACGATACCGAAGAGGAGCCCTAAGTGCTACGAGGACCAAGTGCCAAGTGATCACGTGATCACTTTCAACGCGTTCAAATGGACTCCCAAGAACGCGGAAAAGCGGATATTTTAGCCGCCATGTTGGAAAACCAATCAGTGACGAGAGCGGCGCGGTTTCTGAATGTTGAGCTCGGTCCACCGGAAGTATAGTTACTGTTCAGTGTTCAACTACAGGGTGCGCCTACTACATCCGGCGAGCTACCGCTGGCAAACAGTTAGGGAAAGCTAGAGGGGAAAACGAAACGCTAACCACGTTCATGGATGGACGATCTTAGTGACGACAAATTGTTAAAAAGGAAAGAGTAAAATAGGCACTGTAATCGAAAAACATTGCAACTGCTTTTCGTATTGGAAAGTGCAGTAAAATATCTAGATATCAGTGAATTATCAAGTGTGGGGTGACCATGGTGACCATCAGTAAACAACCACCAGCCAACTTTCAGTATCACCCAAACCGAACTTTTCAAATTGAGATACCCGAAAGATGACTATACTCAATCAGTATAAACCAGCATTTCACAACTGTATGTAATAGAAGAAAAATGTGTTTAAACTTTCAACTTGTACATCCAATATTCCTCCCAGTTTGCTCTCAACTATATACTAACTAGAAGCGACCTAATCAAGTACAACTGACAATCAAATGACAACTAATAATTAGCATGGAAGTGAAAATCAATACGATCTTCTCGCAAAACTTTCCAATCACATGACAAAATCCCAACGTTCTGATTGGTGGAAAAAGTGCCCCGATAATAGTTTCGACTGAGTCTAACATTGCTGATCGTCTAGTGTGTATAAAGCGAGAGATCCAACAAGATGAATGTAGCTGTAATTAGTTTATGTAACCTCAACTAGCTTCATAGTCGACTATCTAATTAAAACTTCACAAACTTCGCCAACGTAATAACGCGAAACGAACAACACAGTGGCATTCGAACTACCAACGTTGCATTGTAGAGAACCGACATTTATTTCCACGACAAACAAAATAATCCATTTAATTATACATACAAGCCGTGATCTATTACTGATATACTTGTATGCACGAGAGGTGAAGGTTGTATACCAACAAAATAAACACAAATATCACGTATTTAATTTTACAAATGTGGTATTTTGAAGGGGTGACATTTTTACAGGACGGGGTTTACGAATCGAAACACAAAAATGACTTTTGAATGTCGAGTGTTTACATCGCGTTTATACTGAATTATTTAAAATTATTCAGTTGGTATAAAAGATCTTCATCATTCTTGGGAAAGTATACTAGGAACCAAGCTGTATTTCCATTGTTGTCCTAATTTGTACGTTAGTTGTTATATGTTAAATGTATACTATAAGGGACCTATATCATTGTACTCCACGTGTGAAAGCGAACAGAAAACTGTTCAATAGACCAGACGACTGTCTTCAGATATAGAATTTATACCCGAAATGTGAACCTATTGTTAAATGTTGAAACTATATTAATTAATTAACAATAATGTAATTAATGTTATAACTATAAATGTTTTAAATGTGAAAATAGATACACATATATATTTGAAAATGTATAACTTGGATTCGATTGGACGAAATGAGACAAACCAACTGTATGGTAATTGGTAATGTATAAACAAACAAAAACAGGTAATTTAAACTAGATTGGTTTATTTTTATTAGAATGATGAGAATTAAAGATGTATTAATTGTAAGATATGTAAGTTTCTATAAATGTAGCGCGTAAACTGTAGAGCATGCATCTGATTGGGCCGGTTCCCGATTACGAGGTGAATATTGAATAAAACAAAATGTCTTCATAAACAAGCGACTCTTTCGGGTGCAACAATCACGACTTATACAACCCCTGAAGGTGCTCAATCGTTTCACCCCTAAACAGGGAACGAGAAGGAATTCAACATTCCACAGGCTAGTCACCACGATTACCTTGCTGAAGAAAGATATATTTTAGTAGATGTTTCAGTAAAAAAAGTTCAAGAAAAAAAAAATCATTTCAATTCATACAAACTTTTCAGTTTTAAGTGAAAAAACAAAATTTTACTAATTCCGTATGCAATTTAATGATGAAATATGAAAACTTTGTCAGAATTAGTTTACATATCAAAATCTAGAAGAGCAAATTGTATAAATCAATTTCGCGAAGGCCTAATTCAGGGCCGTAATATCTTCCAAGAAATGGGTCGATGTTAATTTTCTGTGAGTTGATCCTCAATTCACTTCGATATGAGAACTACAAGAAACGCAAGAAATGTATCACACTTCATTACATTATACATACAAATCTAGAGCAAATAGAAGCAAATTTAAAAAAAAAATGTATAGTAACTTTCTTGAAAATGTGTCGATATTAATTTTACGAGTTTAATCTCAATTCACTTCAAGAAGTTGATTACACAGACAAATAAGGAATTCCCATCACATCCATTTTCACAGATGCTTGCAACGGGCGCACGTCCCTGCCAACAAAAGGTCAGTACGCTATTACATCTAGGTCAGTAAAGGTCAGTAATAGGCCGATCCGGGTCACATGACTTATGCCGGCCACTACGGTGTTTACGACAGAGCTTTACGATGACACACGAGTTCATCCGGTCCCGATCGACCGTCTCCCATACACTTCAACACTGACGATCAACAGTGTCGATCCGGCAAAACGACACACTGCACAAAGTCAATTAGAATCAACTTTTTATTGTCAAACTATTCGTAGTCTATGTACGAAACTATAACAGAAACTATAAGTAAGGGTAGATAGGAATTTTACTAGCGTTGTCATTATTATCATGCGCTTTTTCAAGTTTTAATACGTTTTATATTATAAAAATATTATTGTCGACGTCGTCTTCGGGTAAATAGCAGTAAAGCATGATTCAGTGCACTGCTCGGGTCTTTATGGTTGATTATACGTAAGATAAACGTACTCGCTATTCCTGTACATCCAAGACATATACATGCGGGATAGTTTCCGTTCATCAAGCACCTCATTCAGCGATCTGCAGACCTTAACAGTCCATGGGAGTCGATTTACCAGAATATCAGTTTGTTGGTGGTAAATTTTGAACGGTATGATATATCGAAATTTTGAAAAAAAGGAAAAACAGATATTTTCAATACTTACAAGATGGTGTGAGTAATAACTATTTTTATCATATCGCATAATTGTCAGGCGTAGACGATTTTTTTTTTTTTTTTTTAGTCGTTTACGCCGACAATTAGGCGATTTGAGATGAATAGTTATTACTTACACTATCTGGAAAGTATTGATGTGTGTTTCCTTGTTTTTCAGAACTTCTATAACTTATATGATATCGTTCTAAAGTTACAAAAAAACTGATATTCCGCTAAATCGACTCTCATGGATTCCTTAAGGGGGTGCATGCACGGTGCTTATAAAAATAGAGAAATGCATCGTTACTTTTTTTCATGTAACCAGTATGATTGGATGAAAAATAATACCTATTCCAAGATAGTCGTACCTACTCTTTCATTGATATGACATTTCACTTTTGTGAATTCAATCAGTTTCGAGATGAATATAATACGTCAATAGGCCTACATGTCATCACATTCTTGGTAATTGTTGACGTATTACCTTAAAACTAGCTGAATTTACAAAAATAGAATGTAATAATAACTGAAGAGTATACAATTATCTTGGAAGTTGATATACTTTTGGGGTGGTGCCTCGTCCGAACGATCCTACTTCGTCACCCTCAGCCTTAATTGGGTAAACACGACCTTGGGCCACTTTTTAGGCCTAGAGTTGCCGAAATCGAGGAAAAGGCTGAAAGTGCAGCGAGACGAACAACGCATTGGTCTCGACTTTGCCAAATAGGTCAGTCGATCGGGTATCCTTGACTTGAGTACTCTAGCTGTATTTACTCCCGGCCGTTTCAATAAATCAAACCGCGGTGTTGCACTCACAACTGTATTCAATGGGAACCCAGCGATAGACCAACATTTGCAGTGTGTACAGTACATATAAACGATCGCAGTGACTTTGCGTTCGAAGATATTCTAGTGAAACTGCTTCATACCATGCAGGGAATTATGTTGTATAACTAGGAAAACGCCGAATGTGCGTTGTGAGATGAGCGTACAAGTATGATTAAAAAATATTCTGTCAGCTCAATCTATAGCTACAGACCTTGGATTACGTCAAACGCTGAAAAACCTTACCTGCAACTTGTTGCTATTTATAGAGCAACCTGTCGCATATACACTTTGCATTACATGTTTTGATCCTGATATTCGATGAAATGTATACTTTTATTGCGTTTTCTTCGTTATGTCTCATCCGATTGTTGTACAAATTATTGAAAATACGTATATAGTTTTTTTCATATTCTGTATGATTTCGACAGCTTTTGAAAAAATTTCGTTTTCAAGTATTTTCCCCCTGGTTTATTCTCATGGGGATTTTCTAAACTTCCCAATTTGTTTTTGGTAAAACCGTTCAACCGATTTTTCTGAAGAACAATCCCAACCTATTCTGGTGTGACACCAATATTAAAAAAAGTTTGGAGTCGATTAGTCAATTTTCCTGACCTGTATGCCGTGCACAAAATTACAAAAAAAAAAAAAAAAAAAACGAAGCCCATTTCTTTGCGGTATGTGAAATGGAAGTCTTCGCTACGCTCATCTAAAGATAATGTCGATCCACAATAAACACTCACAATGTGTTACGTGTTATTTGTATGTAACGGTTCGCTGTGAGGTAACAATCGATGGCTAAAATAACGGGTGTTACTGTTACGTACAAGTGATCTTCCAACTTAAGTTATTAAGAAATTTGACTTATTAGCATTTTTCGACAAATATTGTCTGCATCAGATGATGTATTTGTTAATTTTGTATCTTGCACGGTTCGAGTGTTATGACCAATCATATATGTGAAATCACCCTGGTGGGAACTTTTTGCCCTATGGAGACTGGAGACACCTTAAGGGGGTGCGTCCACTGTGCTTTCACAAATCGAGAAATTCATCTTCACTATTTTTTCCATGTTCAAAAACCAGTGTAATTGAATGAAAAGATCACATCTCCGAGATAATTGCACTCTTTAATCAATAAGACATTTTATTATTGCGAATTGAATCAGTTTAGAGATAATACGTCAATGAATTGCATCATATTCTTTTTATTCATTGCCGTATCATCATAAAACTGATTGAATTCACTGAAATAGAATGTCATATTATAGAGCATAGAACTATCTTGGAGATGTGAACTTTTCATTCAATTACACTGGTTTTTGAACATAAAAAAAATAGTGAAGGTTAATTTCTCAATTTTTATGAGCACCGTGCATGCACCCCCGTTGAGTACAGCACCGCCAACCATGCACATATAACTGCATACTACAGAAACCAATTATTGCACATGAGGATTTCTTCAACTACAATTTATGTATGTATACCATCATTTATTAGTAATTATATTTATTATTTAACACACTCATCAAATGGAAGTTCAGCTATTTATATCACAGTGTGTCTACCGTTATGGGAGGCCAATGTACGGGACGTTGGTTAGCTCACAAACAAACACCCAGTTTGTTTTGTTGGTATGTTTGCATGATTTAATTAGTAGTTATAAATAAGGAAACCGTACTTTATACTATAATAATATGTATACTATGGACACAGGTCAATAGGTCACCAGGTCAAGGACTACTACTTGAAAACGGTTATAGAGACATTCCTATTTTCTTCCAATTGTTTTAGTGTTTGTAAAATTAGTTTTGCAATTTACCGATTGAGAGTCCATGGGCGACGATTTGGCAGAGTATCAGTTCTATGGTGATAGCTTTTGAACGATATCGATTTTTTTTTTAATGTTGCTAAATGACCCCACCAACAGCTAGGTTATACGGGGGTACGAATGAGGGGGTGATAATGAAACGATGAAGTGATGATAGGTGAAAGGACGCTTACAAAACCCATGCCTTATGCGGGACTCGAACCCACGCCCAACGGTGACTTCAGTTACTACCGCTAGCGATAATTGACTTAGCCATCGGGGCGGCGATATCAAAATTCTAATAGAGATGGAACACAAACACATTAACTTCAATACACTCAAGATGGCGCAAGGAATTGGCCTAACTATTGATATCATATCGCCTAATTGTCACACGTCACGATAAAAAAAATTGAACCGTTATACACTGTTGACAATGATGCGATATGAGATGATCAATAGGTATTGTACTCGAACCATATTGAAAGTATAGAATATTTGTGTTTCTTCTTTATCAGAATTTCGATGGCCTACCGTTCAGAAGTTATCACCAAAAACCTGATATTCCGCTAAATCGACTCCCGACATGGATTCTTAATACATGTATAATAGAGATAAACATGTGCATCTGTTCAAGGAGGGAGAGAGGGAGGGAGATAGGGAGATGGATAGAGATAGATAGAGATAGAAAGAGATTAAGAGAGGGAGAAAGAGAGAGAGAGAATCGAGCACAGCTTCTAGATCCGTTCGACTTGGTTTTATCCACAATTGTTTACACGTCGAGGACGAAAACGTTTAGATAAAAAATCGCAGAAGGAGGATTTTCAATACAACGCGCTAATGAAACAAAAGAAGCGTAAACAATTAATTAAACCACTTCCAAGACGTCTTTTCTTTTCTTAATTCCATCGCTCTTTTTGTGTTCCTTGAAGAGTTTCTATGATTAAAGCGAAGGATATATATATATATATATATATATGTTAATTCTTAAATTTTCGCGGACATATATTATGTTATCGTTGTTTTGGGGATATACCCGCTTAAAAGGCAGTGTGGACCGCGGCCCACACCCTGTCGCAACACTTCGACGTTTCGAACAGATCGCACTGCTCATCTTCAGGACCAGAACCTGACCGGGACAAAGAAAAACGACCGACCCAAGAAGAAGGCTCGAAAACCAGTCACTGGTTTTCGAGCCTTCTTCTTGGGTCGGTCGTTTTTCTTTGTCCCGGTCAGGTTCTGGTCCTGAAGATGAGCAGTGCGATCTGTTCGAAACGTCGAAGTGTTGCGACAGGGTGTGGGCCGCGGTCCACACTGCCTTTTAAGCGGGTATATCCCCAAAACAACGATAACATATATATATATATATATATATATATATATATATATATATATATATATATATATATATATATGTATATATATATATATATATATATATATATATATATATATATATATATATATATATATATATATATATATACAGCGTCCTCCACAAGTCATAGCTTCTTCAAGCATCAATAACCTAGTTCAATCGTATCCCCGAATAGCCAAGTTGTTGGTGGGGTCGTTAAACAAAACAATAAACACATCCATGGTTTCTTTTTTGTAAGTATCAAGTCAAGAACTATCTGTATTTCTCCAGGATCGAGCACTCGTGTTCTCCTTCCTGTCTCTAGCGTGAGATTACTGGCCGTGTCTGTAGCCACGCCGGGTGTAAAACTCCGCCAATAACCGCCAAGTATTGCCGTAATACACCGCCTGCTGACGGCACGAATGGCTATCGGACAAGTCGTCAACTTCTACACGCTCAGAGATAAGACGGACAAGTGATGATAGGACAACAGGCCGATCAGCACCGGAAATACACGAGGGCAGCCGAGAGGAAGAAACAATCTTCAATGAAGATTCTTTCTGTTTTAAGCCTGGATACAGAAAGAGAATAAATAAATTGATAATATAAAAATATCAACATTTTTTTTTGAAAAAATAGAATTAATAATGAAAAAAAGAACAAAACATGAGTTCAAAATCCCGGAAAAATTGTAATCGAAATTAAATAATAATGCTAATTTTTTAGATTCATGAAAATAAAAATTGAAGAATGTGGAACACGGAAAAAATGAAATTCCACAAACAATGTATGAAACGTAATCTTAGAAGGACACACATACTGAGCCGCTAATAGTAAGACAGAAGCCGACGTGAAAGAGAAAGAAAAGAAGAGGGAGATGTGTGTGTGTGTGGGGGGGGGGGGGGGGGGGGGGGGGGGCAGGCTACAGTATTTTTTGATGTCAACGAAATTATCTATGAAAATTTGAACTAATGAATTATTAATTATATAATTATTATGCCTACTCATTATTAATTATTCATCATTGATTTGATCAATTATTATGAGGTCTCAACATTTATCATGTTTCGGTAACCACCAGAACTTGAATGTTCACGACGGCAATGTCCACCAATGAAGGCTGAGGATGACAAGGTAGGATCGTTCTGACGGGACTGCCACGAAACCAAACTAGTGTTACACGACTGATTACCTAACCTCTCATAAGGGTGCACTACCCTCTGCTTGCTCAGCATTCTCGTTCAACGGACATGAGGAATCCTCGACTTTCTGTATTATTTGAGAAGTAACAAGATACGTAAAATTCTCCACTCAATTCAGAGTATACTATATCTTTCTATGAAAGTAATATAATGCAAACAGAAGGATACGAGAAAAGTTCGAGTACATATCTGACATTAAAAATATCGAGCAAGTTGAAGCATTCAAGCACTAGAATTTATATAATAAAATGATATTATTTGATAAAATGAATTGCGTCTTTCGACTTTGATTTTCCGACGGAGTTGCTTGGAATCTGCTCGGTGATTCCAGCTCGTGGGGATTACAATAAAACAATAAGATAAGAGTTTTACGGCGTCGTCAATAAAAGCCTGGAAATCATACATTCATCGCTCATTCCGTGCATTCGCCGCCCACAAAGACGCATCGCTCCAGTCGTCATCGAAGACATACTACTCATTCATAATTCCTCTCTCTCTCTCTCTCCCGATCTTGTTCTCTCTCAAACTCTCTCGTTTTTCATTTTTTCTCTTTCTCTCTCTCTCTCTCTCTCTCTCTCTCTCTCTCTCTCTCTCTCTCTCTCTCTTTCTCGTTCTCTTGTACTACATATAAAATACAATCACAAGATATACCGATTCAGAATAAATTACCATTACAACGAAGTGGTAGAACTTCGGCAAATATCGGCAGTCTTCGGGCCAGGGGATGAATAGCCGAACGGAGAGTTCAAAATCGTATGGGTGACGATTGAGGGAAAAATAATTGTGTTAACTTTTTTCAAAAAAATCTTCGCAACGACCCTACCAACAACTAGGTTGTACGGGGGTACGAATGAGCGGGTGATAATGGAACGATGAAGTGATGATGAGTGAAAGGACGTTTTCAAACACCCATGCCTTATGCGGGACTCGAACCCACGCCCAACGGTGACTTTAGTTTCTACCGCTAGCGATACTTGATTGAGCATACTTTGATGATGATTGATAATTTTTGATAATTTATTGCAACTATAAATAAGAAATGCGTTTGAAAGATGTAATTGCTTTTTTTATTGTAAACTCGTTCAGAGAAATCGAAATACCCTGAACATAACATAAATCGGGGATACATATTTTTGTTGGATTGGTAGACGATCTTCTACCATCTTTGCGAAGTGGCTATTCACCGAACAGAAAGTATAGGGCTTAGATTAATTGTAATTTAGAATAAATTAGTTTAGGTTGTTTGTTCTGTTGGGTCAGGTTAGGTTAGTATGGATAGGTTTGATTGAGTTGATTACGGTTACTACAGGCTGGATGCAACAACAACAACAACAACAACAACAGCAACAACAACAACGTCCGCATATTGTGACGCAACACACACCGAGGGTCCAGCCTGAAAGTAAATCATGTTTCTCGTGGCACGACAATGCGCGACTAGAAACAGAGCGTACCTCGCGAGAAGACAAATGGGCCATTTCTGCTCCCGTGGCTCTGTCGGTAAAACAAGCGTCGACAGAACCGGCCGGCCAATCAGATATTCACGTCACACCAAGTCACCAGCTTCTTATTCTTCTTCTTCTTCCGCTTTACAGCTCTCCCTTATCGATAACCCCCCCCCCCCCCCGTCCAGGCTATCAATTACTTGCGACTCGAGCGATGTAAAACAGTAGACTGTAGTTACCAGAGTGGTTCTTGTATAACAATAAAGGACATTCATGATTTTTCTTATGGAATAATTTCAAGAGTAAATAGGCCTACATGAGTACTGAATATAGTACTGATAGGCCTACAATCTGTCCAGAATTTCAAGATAGACTGAATTAAATGTGAGGAATGCTTAATCTTTCAACATTAAAAATATGAAATTTTCTGTTTAAACATCTTTCATATTTCGACAGGAATTGATAAAATCATTTTTCCTCACAAACTTATCTGATTTCTAAAGCACCGACTTTGGGTTTCAGCAATCTCAATGTATGTAAAGTGCTAAAATGATTATGTTTGAAGATTTGATTAATGATAGGGTAATTAACGGTTGGTGATGGGTGTGGCTTATTAATTGGCCATCTAGACCTATGCAACTTGGGATACTCGATTTAGAATACAGCAACTTTTAGAAAAAGGACTCAATCGACATGATTTTAAAACGCGAAACATTTGCACTTTACAACAATTCAATGATATTCCGTCATCAATATGGTTTGGAAATATTGTTATCATAAAGAATTCAAAATTATCGTTCACATTTTGTTAGGCGAGCTCAGCGAGGATTCAATTTGACATACTGAAAAAAATTGGTGTTCGTTTTTTTTTTTTTTTTTTTTTCATGTTTTTTTGTCGGTTCTCCACAGGTCAAACGGCTACAGCTATCAACTTCAAACTTTTTTCAATATGGTTCCTCATCCAACTCAGATCTGTATAGTTTTGTGGCATCATCAAGTGGTAACTTTTTTTTAATGAATTTTAGAAATTTCAATAATACCCAATAGAATAACATGCCGGAAAAAAAAAGAAAATATTTTTATTTTCCAAAAAAAAGAAATTTTGCGCGGTGTTGAATTACATTTTGATACACGTTTCTAAAAAATTTCAGCTTGATCGGGTCAGCCAATTTGGAGAAAAAACATAAAATGTGCTGAATTGGTACCACTCGAAGCAGTTTTTACCCATGCTATTACTATCCGCTCGTCTAACAACGCATATATGGCGTTTTCCTAGTTTAATTACGGTTTACTCCTTGTCAAACAGTTCAATTTGATTCACTTAAACCATTCTTCTGATGTAACATTCTATTGACTAAAAAGACCCATGTGTAAATACTTGACAATGTTTGTAGAGCTTTAGAGAAATATCAGTATTCGAGGTGAACTTTGACCTCATCTAAGCCGAGTAGAAATGAAATGTAATTATTGCCATTAAGGGGGTTCGTGCAAGGTGCTTACAGAAATCGAGAAATGTATCTTTACTATTTTTTTCCAATTTCAAAAACTGGTGTAATTGAATGAAAAGTTCACATCTCCAAGATAATTTTATGGTCTTTAATAATTATGAGATTTTATAATTGTGAATTCAATCTGTTTTGAGATAATACGTCAATGAATTTCATCACATTCTTTTTATTCATTGACGTATTATCTTGAAACTGATTGAATTCACTGAAATAGAATGTCAAATTAATTAAATAGCATGTAATCATATTGGAATATTAACTTTTCATTCAATTACAGTGGTTATTGAACATAGAACAAAATTAATGAAGGTGAATTTCTCTATTTTTATAAGCACCGTGCATGAACCCCCTTAACAAGATTCTATTACAGGGAATGGATATAGAGGCTGAGATCCAGTCAACCAAGTAATAGCAATGTAGAACATTCACCACAATTGAAACGTAGGCTTACCAACTCTTCCAGTCTATACTTGCACACACAAGAGTTGGAGTTTATCTGCCAACATGACAAACCAGATCACCGTTACATTTCAATAACATCGTATTTATTGATGAATAATTTTTGAGAACGTGATTTGAGATGAGAAATCAAAATGGTTAATTGTTCGAAACTATATCGATTTTATCGACAATTAATAATGTTTGCAATAATTCAAGGGACATCACAACCCTGACATAGATTTGAACGAATAATGACGATACAGTACAACCTTGATAGTACGACGCTCGATACAACGACGATCGCGATAGAACGTCGTTTTGAGATAGTCCCGGCCAATCCCCATAAGACTCAATGTTATTTTATTTTGTTAGTTCGACGCTCATTATAACGACGATCGCGATAATACGACGATTAAAATGGTCCCCACAGTATCAAAAATGCAATTACTACGACGAATTAATTGCAAAAAGTAACAAGCAATAATAATATGTACACTTCGTTGCAAAGATGCAGTCAAGCTCAAGCTCACGACTCGCCTCACGCGCTCTCCTCTCTCCAGCCCGCCGGTAGGAAAAATCCTACCCGCCGACAAACCTAATACATAATAATAATCATTGTTATATTTATAACTGTACTGACTACAACATAAATGTCAATTGTTGACGACAATACAGTATCTTATTGTTATTAATTTTCCTAGATCCTTCATCTTCCTATAATTCAAAAAAAGGGATAAATTTCATTTATAACGACGATCGCGATAATACGACGATTTAACTGTCGCCCCTGAACGTCGTACTATCAAGGTTGTACTGTATTCATTTCCCCAACCATCATCTCAATTTCCATAAATTAAAATTAATAATCCGACGTCGTGACGTACACATGACTCGATTCTGTATATGTTTCTATACAGAATCGGTAATGACTACGTCTCTGGGGGACAACAAAAAACATGATAATTTCGGAAATTGATATGATGATTTCTAGTTTTCTCTATTTTCTCTCAAATTTGGGAAATAAATATAGTAATTATTCATTAAAACCTGGTTTCAGGATTGTGATGTCCTTTAACAATTGCTAGTCGAGACCTACTTTCGTGAACACAAGTAGGTCTATGCAATATACAGACACATCTGAACCCATCTCTACTTGGTTATTTGAGGTCAATAAGAGTTCAATCTCGATCAGCCTTACAAATAAACCAAATCCACAACAGATTCTGTAATCAGTTAATCTCGCCCCCATCAACTTGCCAGTGTGGCTTACCCAGAAGCATTTATCAAGGAAACGACACAAACGAGTTATAATTTCAACTGACCAATAGCATTTCATTCCAAACAGTGACTATAGCCCTACTTGTATCGTTTAGCTTCACGGTTACAGAGTTCAACGAGATCGCAGAAATACATTCATAACTTGATATCACTTATCTCAAGTTATTTATAACGAGAATTTTATTATACTGTAAAACTGAAAATAATACAATTAACTTTCTCCAAGTTACAATCACTTTCTTGTTAAAAACAACTTCAAACAGATAGAAATGAAAAATACAAGTTGATTTCCTACAGACTTACGATTATTATAATTTAGCTTGGAGAGGCCTAGACGATGGCTAAGTGGAACGTAAACTCGATAGTGTGTTCTTGTTTGATCACTTCGTGCCGTAATACTGCCCGGAGTGTGGAGAGTGCCTCGACTGGTGGATGCGAGCGCTTCGAGAGCACGATGAGCCGAGGAGATACTATTCCAGTTCTCGAGAGAGGCCAAGCGTCGGAGTCAACGGGAACGGCTAGTTCAGGAGTTGCGCGCGGCTCCGGGATGCCTGATTGAGGAATAGGGAAGGAACTTCCGGGCGGCCGGCGGAAGCATCACCCGCTCGACCGAGACCTTGGGCTCGTCACCGACCTCGCTGGTTTCCGCGGCTCTCGGCATTCGAGCGACTTGATTCGATGAATCACACACGGTATATCTCTTATTAGTTTCTGACCCAGAGAACCTCTGCCCTTCCGTCGTGTAAACGTTGCCAGCTGTTCCCCCGTGGGAATCCATCTCGGCTCTACGGTTACGATCGGGCATCGCGCTGCGTTGTCGACTTATGGTAGCAC
Organism: Brachyptera putata; assembly: GCA_907164805.1. Lineage (NCBI taxonomy): Eukaryota > Metazoa > Arthropoda > Insecta > Plecoptera > Taeniopterygidae > Brachyptera > Brachyptera putata. The sequence goes on along the minus strand of OU015472.1, from coordinate 18,285,923 downwards.
TGGGAGGCCGCTCTCTCCATTGGTTAGAATCAGGTCTACCACCGTTACGTTCTTTAGGAGAACCGTTACGGGCGCGATCGCTATCGAACCTTGCATAGTCACGGCGGTCAAAACCGTTTTTACAGACATCACTCGACGGATTGAAAGACCGCCCATCTTCTACCGAGTTTCTTCCACCTTTCTCACTCTCATTCGAAGGATTGTTTTCATAGTTAGACCTTCCACGACAGGGGTTCTTCATTATCTCAACATTACGCAAATCGTTGTTACCGTCCATGTATTTGTTATTACGTTCTGCGATATGATATTTCCTGGCAGGACGGGTATCGCAGTTGTACTGATCTCTTCTATTACCAGACTGGGGATTGAAGAAGTCACTGTGTCCAGCGTTCCTCTTGGGAAGATCGTTCGGTCGATTCGCACCACCGTGACTGGAATTATCATGACGTCGTTGATTAATCGGCTTCGAATGTACGGATTTGTTTTCGTAATGATTTCTGTTCGGGTCGACATGATTACGATCGTGGTAATTTGATTCGTATACGGTCAATTTTCCCATCCGGCTATCCACATGTTTTCTCGGACTGTAATTGTTCTTAGAATTGTCACGATTTCCCGAATTGTTTGCGTTTCGATACGAATCGAATACTTGATGATGGTCTTCACGATAACGAGTATTAGAACCTGTTTTATCGTGGCGATACGATTCTTGCTTCATCTCCCACTCTTCCCGGGACATCCTGTGACCATGGTAATGGTCGGTTTTCTGGATCACCACACACCTGTCACGAGCTTTGTTCTCTGGCCTGGACTTACCAAACGGATCGCGTCGTTTGAGGGTGATCGGCCGGTCGAACAGCTTCGTTCCGTGGAACAAGCGGATCGAATAGTCCACGGACGACTCGTGCTCGTAAACAATGAACGCGTAAGGTTGGTATAGAGCTACGGGTTTTGTCTCCGTCGTCTTGTTAGTCTTTACGTCAGCGTGTACTGCTTTCACAGACAAGTCTCTTTCATCGTGGGTCTTTTTCACTTCTCCCTCCTTATCTCCAACTTCCTTCTCCCTTCCACAATCTGTTCGTGAGCTGCCCTCAGTTGAGCAGTCTGTTTTAGTATCATCTTCATTTCTGGTCTGTTCTAATTTACATTCTTCCTCCTTTATGTGGTTATCATTATTCCTATTCACTCTTTCTTCCTCGATACAATCCTCATCTTTCATATGCCTACTTGTCTTCTCCGTCTCGACTTCACTAATCTCATTCAATTTTTTTGTAGATTCCTCAATTCTATCTATCACCTGATCTACACCTTTCTTCTCATCTTCCATTTGATCCTTGCCCTCTTCTCCCATATCAATACCAACAACCTCCTCTGTTTCTTCCTTGCCCGGTTTGTTCTCCTCCCTCCTGGGTTTGATGAGCGGACGTATGACAGTAAAGACCGGCCCGGCTTGCATGAACAACTCTCGGAGCAGGGCAAGAGTGACGCGGTCGTCCAAGTTGTTACAGTACACCGTCCTTCGTTCCTCGTCGGTCAGTTGCGAGTCCATCACACCTGATCAGTAACATTACCAGAGCAAGCGACAATGTCAGAAGTGGAGACTATAAGGTCTCAAAATGGGTAGGGCTATTATTAATCAACAAATATGAAAATAGTAACAACAACAACAATAATAATCATCATTATAATTTAAATGAATGAAAAGATGTTAGGTACTGGTACATCAATTATTAAACGTTATTTTAATCAACTGTTGACTAATCGCATTTTATGAGATTTATAAATAAAGTCCAAAACAAATAAAGAGAAACAAAAACTTTCTCGGTGAGATTTGTATACAATTCACAATTCATATAATGTATTCTCTTAATTTTAAGGCGTCCCCAGTGACCATAGGGAGAAAAGTTCCCACCAGGGTGATTATTTTTGAAAGTATTGTAAATGTTTATTATGGATCGAACATATTTTAGAAGTTTAGAAGTATCAGAACGGCTTCAGGTATGCTGATGAAAAATAGCTTAGCTGATAAAGGAAGGTTGACCCTACCAACGTATAAGTTGCTATCTCAATGCTAACTATATACTGGTTTTCGTGTATGTAACGGTTCAACGTATTTTCAACTAGTTTTTCCAAAATTTTCTCGGAATTTCCAACTTTTTGTTCCATTTCAAATTTAAAATATACTATTTTAACCTTGATACATCAATGAATAACACAACATTTGATACATGTTTGTGGGTGGGTTCCCCTTAATACTGTACTTGTACTCATTGGCCATGGATTTGTCACGTGATGTAAATAAGATGATATGCAAACGAAAAGAATGAAATTTCTAATAACTCTGAAATGTAGATATAAATGTCCATATCAATCATTTCATGTCTCGTGCAAAAGAAGGAAGTGATCATATAAAGTATGACAAATTTGTAATAATGTGAATTTGGATGTAAAGCTTAGTAGACAAAGTTCCACATCATAATCAATGTCTGCACTGAAATCAACTGTCGTAAATAAGCAATAACCCAATGTGGTCTGGCTATGAAATATCTTATCGAACTGGCCTAGAAGTCTACTGCAGACAACAGACATGCCAGGCCACAGACAAGCAAGAAATAACCTTTCTAGTTTTAGAGCTGCATTTGATAAATCCATCAGTGAAACGACGAGAAAATACAATCGTCTAGGACAAACCTTTTAGTAGTATTTCCACACTGGCAACCTTCTGGCAAAACTTCAACGATTCGAGGCTAATTGATACAACAATACTTGAGTGCTTTACGATATTCAAGAGCAAGCCCAAACATTCACAGCAACAATACGGACTTGAAGTTTGCGTCGTGTCAAATATTATATTTCAATCTAAATTATTACTCTTCTAAACAATAACAACATACGCGTTATTAGGTTCATAACAGATGCTAGTAAAATGATTTATACTTTATGGCAACAATACGGAAATGTGTATCAAGGTTTGACAGTTTGCGAATCTACTAGATGCGATTTATAGTTTGTTGTGTACGAAAGAAAACGAATACGCCTATAAAAGATTAAATAAAGTTCTTGATTTATGAAAGTGAATCACTAAGAATATCGAGAAAAAAAACAGTGTTTCATAGTTTATACAACTCTCTTTGCCCATTCAATAGCAAATATCGCTTTCTTTCGACATTTTCAAAAGGCAGACTGCAATAGGCCTATGTGTTGATAAAATGTCTTGGAAAGACATGTAGGGCTACAATTTCGTACTCAAGATTACCATACCTTGATTTGTTTACTTCCGAGTCCCACCAAAAATGCTTCAGTGATTATTATAGCTAATTAATCTATTGACAAAGAATTATAATAGGCTACAAATTCATAATTATCATTTGTGGTGAGATAAAAAATCTTTCGTCGATTTCAAAACATGCACAGCCTTGTTTCATAATTGTGAAAAAATCTCACGAAATGGCGGTTTATCAACAATGGCATTTTGATTTTCACTGCCACCTTTCTACAGTTCCTAAATTAGATAGCTATTGCACGATGTAGTGACACCAACTTACCACATCATAATATAAAGAAGGTGTGCCGACTCCCATACTAATAACATGGCGGGCATTATTGTTTGCTTGCCGTCAGCCTGATCAGAGCCCAAATCCCCCATTTACCCTAGCGGACTCTCTTGTGAACTGGATGAGATTGAGTGGCTACGGTACCAGTGACATTGATGACGAAATTATTTGATTACTATCAAACAATAATATGTGCATCACGTTAGAGAGGTTATATACATCACGCATGTTATCTATGGAGCCGTGATCAGTAGTTCAATATGAAAAGCGATAGTTGCGCGACAGGCAACTGTGCCCTCTATGACGGCGGACCTTCATTATAATATGATCATAGAGAATACTTCTCTATGATATGATGAAGTAAGTTGGTATCACTACATCGTGGCTATTGTCCTAGCTAGATCTGAGCGTCATGATTCTAAAATTTTATAATTTGCGTAATCAATACTGATGATATTGTTACGAGTAGACCCAAGGTTGAAGTAGGCCATGAAAAAGAAGGAAAAGTAATAAATAATATGATAGTATACGTAATGTAGCTCGTTTGTATAGCAGTATTGAGTATACACAGTACAAACAGTGAAATCAAGCTTGCTATTCGAAGTTCAAATGAATAAAAATAAAAAAGACTACGCCATATCCCGTGAGGATATTATTTACTCAATGTATTTACTCAATGAAAGTATGTGGACGATGTCTGTTGGTATCACTACATCGTGATAGGCCTATATGGTTGTCCATTCCCGTCACGTGATACAAATCTGATCCCTTCAGAGCTAATGAAATGAAAAACAGAGATAAAAGAAAACTTAAATATATAAAAGAAAACTTATAAAGATTTTTTTAGAATACAAATGGGAATACAATGAAATCGCACGATTAATTATTATTGTATCCAAGTTTCATTTTCAACATTTTACCTTCGATTGTTATCCATTCCGATATCTTTTTATCTGTTAGCATATCTTGTTCGTTAATACGCAAAATGTGGGCAGAGATCTGAATAAAGATTGTTATAATTACACGAAACCACAAAGAGTTTACTAGATGAAGTTATTGACAGAATAATTGCCCCACTCAGCTACCTGTACTACACAACAATCAAAAAGTACTGTTACTTTCCGGATTAGATTTAAGAATAAAAGGAAATGTGTATGCATTGTTACATATAGAGGAATAAATAATATATGCAATGATAATACAAAACTGTGGAACAATTAAACTGATGAATGCCAAATATAAGAATAAATGAAATATATGTATTTATTTATTTTATTTTATATATGTTTGACGTTTGCCAGTAAAATTGGTCAACAAGTTTGTTTTATTACATTTTTCTTTACATTTCATCACTTTTAGTTGAATCCCATCGAAAACAGTACCGGTACTTGTGGTCATCATTATTCATTACACAGAACACAGAACGTGAAACAACGAAACCACAATAAATACACGTTACAAACAGCTCTTTGAGTGAGACAATCTCACGAGACAGGAGCTACATGTGACTTGTACTATGACCAGGAGACATATTCAGGTCTTCCGGTTCTTCCGATTCTTCTTCTTCCGAGTAACGACTTCTTGAGAAGAATCCAGATCTGCGGCACATTTCTTGGCTTTATTAAACCGATCCAGAGCAAGGTCAAAGCTCTCGGACAGTTTCACGTGACACTCGGACGGTTTCAACCGCGGCGTATTATCCGATTCCCCGCGACTATATCGTGTTAAAAAGTGTTCCATATTCAAACGGGAACCAGCCGGATCCTTGTTGCGTGATTGGTTGCGATACTCGATGTCCTCCTTGATGCGTTTCTCTTGTTCAGGGTTTGGATACCAATTAGAGAACACGTTCAAGTCGTCAGCTGCGCTCGACGCAGTGTCATGCTCGTAGTTGTCTTTCTCGCCGCGATCATTTCGTTCTTTTCCGCGTGAAGTGTTCCGCTTCTCACCACGCCTCTCGTCCTGAGAGTGTTCCCTCGATGTTTCCGTGCCTCGATTGTTCCCAAGCGCTTCGTCCGCCAACTGGGACGGATTCAGTTGTGAATCATGAAGTTTGGCATCGACATTTTGTCCGATGTAGCGACTGCCGGCATACCGTGATTGCTGTTGATACTCCTCGCTGGTTGCTCCTTGTTCGTTGATCTCACTAGTATCCGTACTGAATTGTTCGTATTGTTCGTTGGGATATCCGTACGGATAACCGTACATCGACGTTCCGTCGAAATACTCTCCGTTATAAACGAGAGGAGAGTTACTGCCGCCAAGATGATGAGGTGACTCGAACGGATCCGTGTACTGACTTGAACTGTCGAAGTTGTTGAAATCGTCGCAGGACGGGCTGAACGATGTTCCACTGGAAAAACCGTCGTAACTTGTAAATCTTTCTGTGTTGCTCTGACTGGCAGTAGTACCAGTATTCGCGTGTAGAGAATAGTGATTCGAAGAATAGTCACACGACGGAATAGAGTTGTTGACCCAATTCGTTGTATTTTTGTTGTATTGACTAAGAGAATTGTGAGCGCTATCATAGTCCGTATTATTCCTACCGAACGGATAAGGAGGGATGTTACATTCCGGGCTCCAGTACTCGTTGTAACTCCTCTGGTATTGGTTGGGCGGTAGATCGACATGCGCATGGTGATAGTAATCGTTGTAATGCTGGTAGTCCGGGAATCCCTCTGGCTGAGCTCTGTATCGTGGCCGATGCGGATCCCACTTGTTGGGCGAGTGCTGGTACCAGCATCGGGTGTTGTGGATCCACGATATACTGCCGCGAGGGAATCTCATTTGTTGATTCAGCATAGCACTCTGCCGCGAAGTGTGGCGGCGGGAATTCCAATTCGTGTTTGCAGGTGGAATACGGTTATTGACGAAATGAACTTCACTACGAACTTTCGGTACTTCGTTGTTTGATTCCCACTTGTACAAAATATCTAGATTGGTTCTGTCGAGTAGTTTTGAGACGTTTTTCCTTGCAGTGTTGTCAGATGAAGCATCTGAAAACTCCACTTCCGTGATGGTGTTTGAATTGTGGAAGGGTTTTTTATTTTTAATTCGACTGCGCAGAATCAGTTTCTGGCTGAAAATTTCTGTGCCGTTGAATAATGTCTTTGCGTACTGTACAGAAGACTCGTGCTTGAATAAAACAAAAGCAAAATTTTGATGTTTTCCATCTCTGTAATATTCCATGCTGTTGTTTTCCGTATCATTATCTGTCGCATACACTACATCACTGACAGCCTTAACATTTAAATTGGTACAAAACTCAACCTCAATTGCTTTCTTTGCAGCATTCTCTTCCGGTTCATCATCTACATTGAAAGAATACTCATCGGTTACCAGATACTCGATACCATTTACGTTGATAAATTTGTCAACCCCTTCCTCCAGAGGCTCGAGAACGCTTTCAGTTACTTTCGCTGGATGACCGTCATCAGTATCGTCATTATATTTACCATATTGAATGGTGTTTTCCATCAAATCTTTAATATCCCAATTTACATCACAGTCATTCTTCAATTTCTTCTGTTCTTTGATATTCTTCCGCATCCACTTCTCTCTCTTCTTGAGATTCTTCTTGATCCTTGGCAGAGAGATGTGTTCTACTGGGCCAGCCTGAAGGAACAGCTCATACAGGATAACCTCAGTGACATTCTGGGATAAGTTGCCACAGAACAAAGTTCGGCTGTCATTGACGTCCATTGCATACCAACCTGATTTACAAAGACACATAATGTTAACTCAAACCTCTACCAGAACTACTGCTAAGGCATTACTGCTGGTGTAGGCCTATTTCAGCAAGTTCAACGACAAGCTTGGTTAGACCATAGAATAAATACTTCTATGGTTAGACTCATGCCACGACCGAGCCCATTGGTGTAGTAAGTATGGTTATAAAAACAATGCCCAGGCCTAGTGACAGGCCTAGCTAGGCAGGTCAGGCCACAGGCGGGGATTTAGGCCTATAACATCACAAACGGAAGTGGGCTTATACAAATTGTAATTACATTAGGTTAAGATATATAGAAGTGATTAGCAAAATATGAGCACCTACGAAATACTCTACAATATTGTCCCAGAATAGGTTAGGCCCAATGTCGGAACACTAGGCCTAGGAGAGTACGCGCGAATTTCCACGCCGATAATTTACAATATATAACCATGATTCAAGCATTTACAATTAACAACTGAATGGAAATATATTTCAAGAATACACAAATATACAAACAATCACCTCTATGTCGAGTATCGGGTCCCATTCTGATAATATTCGTGTAAATGTGCACTTTTTCGCGCACAAAAATGAGAAAATGACAGCATGCAAAGCGAGCGTTATTATAAAAAGTTTGCCAACTGTGCAAAATGAAAAGAACGAAACAAATGTTCCGAGCTGTCACGGTCTTCTAGATCGTCGACCGCGCCAAGGTGTATAGATGGATCGCGAGACCAGGAACACTGATATTCTGGCTTTGAAGTACCGACTTGACCTAACCATCAAGATTCACACAAAAAATATGAAATGTAGAAGTAGCTTCTTGGAAACCGGAACACTTTCTATGCGGTCAAGAAAATGCACAAAACATTTTTACTCTTGCGATCAAACGTAAGTTCATTTCAAAACTATGCAATTCCCAAAATGACTGGAAAAAACTCGAAACTAATCTTGAATGTCAGACACTACCAGCTCTCATAAAATACGACTTCCTGTGAGAACTAGCCTAGTGCAAATGCATCCACATCAAATATAAATCAAACAGCGAAGCAGATACCAGACTTATCTAGGTATTCTCGGAATCCAATTTGGAGATAAAAATGTATGATTTACAACGGAAAAGTTATCCTGGTTTCTAGTCGAAGATTAGAAACAAAACAATGCCTTTGGTATTGTTTTGTTGAGAAATGAAACCACCTGGCCAAAAGTGTCGAAAATACTTGATTAACGCAGCTCCATTTCAAAAGAAGAATATTAATTACACGACCATGACGTCACCATGCCTTGGTCACGTGACAAGACAGACGAGCGCAGCGTGAAGCAAGAAACGAACGGAACGGAATATTCAATCAAAAGAACATTGCTGCCAACGTATGAATAATTTAACCTCAAGTAGAAAGCAAACTTCATCTTCTTGATTGCTCGTGAATTCAAGTTGAAAAATGCAAAAGAAGAAAATCTCATTTTTGTTAACAAAGTTTTAATTCGGCCAGGGGTTGGTAAAACTGATGACTTGGCTATTTGAATGATGTTTCGAGTAATGAAGACTAATCCTAAGGAGATGAGACTTTTAAAATGGTGGCCTGATATCATGCAGTATATTGAAACCCATTACAGAGCTTATGATTACATTTATGTCATTAAGCATTATTTGATATTGTACCATGAATATCTGTCGGAGAATTGATTAATTGTATCAGTATAAATAGTTATATGTAAGTTATTTGTGACTGTATGAAGATAGCAAGAATTATGATAAATTTATTACTGGCTCAACTTTTATTCACGAAAGAAGGTATTCAGTCTACCAACAAAACATACAAAAATATCACTGATAAATTTTAGAGCAGAAGTAATTTGAGGATTTTACGATTTTTGTTGAACTCTTACAATTGTTGAATTGTAAAAGTGTGCAGAAGATTGAAGAACACAGCGTAACATTTTCAGTGTCAACCTAAAATATAAACAATCGCAGTGGCTTTTCATCTGAATATAAAGCAGTGAAACTGCAACATTCACAATAAGTTACGTGTTATTTGTATGTAACGGTACGCTGGGAGGTAAAAACTGATTTAAAAAATATCGAGTGATACTGTTACATAGGCCTACAAGTGATATTTTTTTATTTGTTATTATAGCATTTGAGTCATTACCACTTTCAACAAATATTGTCTGCCTCTTGGTATGTATTTGTCGATTCTGTATCTGGCACGGTTCAAGTTTTATGATGACTAATGTATAAAAAAATCACCTCGGCGGAAACATAATGCCCTATGGAGGTCATCTTAAATCCTCAAAGTTGAAGCGAAAATGTGTAATTACCGGAGTTTTTCAAAGCATTGTTGGAAGAGGGCCTCCTTTCGTAGTTACAAGTAAACTAACTACACAATATATTTAATAAATAAATATATTCATATTAGAAATCGATTTACGCAGTTGTTCTATCAACTAGCGTTGTTCACAACAATGCGTTAATCATCAATCAAGGTATCTGGTTCTACATTATTGAAAAACGCTCTTCATCCAGGTCAAAATTAAACCAAACCAAACCAAACCAACAACGCTATCTACATCACGACGTTACAACTTCCATTACCGACCGAACAGAACGACGCCGACACCTGTTACCGACATCTCGCGCCACGCCACTAGTGCTGCGCTCTAAGCGGCGGCATGTGGTACGACAGTAGATCGGGGAGTTGCTGGCAGGTGGCGAGCGCGATTGTCAAGTTCAAGTTCAAGCAGCTGTCACAACGGGACCTGTGGCTCCCACTGGCCCGACACTTGTACTGTGTTGATACAGACCGACACTTGCTCACTCCTTCAAGCAACAATGGGAGCGAGACAAAAGATCGTTTTATTTATTCACACGTTGAAGCCATTGTTTCCCAATTAGGACTGTATATCCGTTTTCAGTAGTGGTAGATTTAATTTTCTTAAATTTTGTTTCTCGTTCTATTGTTCTATAATTATTCTTTCAAATATGTTATTATTGTTAGTTTCAATATTTTAATTAATTGATTTTTATTGTTGTTTTTTAGCAATCTGTACGACAGAATCTTCAGTAAAGATGTATATATAACTTATATCTACATAAATTAGTGATGAATTAGTAATTCTAGTATTATCGCAATTGCAGACAGTCGAAGAATCGGGACGTAGCCGGAAGTTGCAGCTCGTAACGCGGTATACTGTGTCACGTGATGCGTGTGTGGGAACAGACCGAGCAGCAGCGTTATACACGCGTGGAGGCGCCGGGTTCAAGCGGCCTACAACTGTCTGAGAGAGAGAGAGAGAGGAAGCATGGGTAACCATGGTGATAATGAACCCAACTTTCATTCTTAGCCTTAATTGGGAAAGCTTTCAACGTTGACAGAAAAAAGTCAGGTCGTGTGATAACTCTCAGCGTACAGTTTATTTTAGAACTGCTTAACGACCCCACCAACAGCTATGTTATAGAGGGGTACGAATGAGCGGATGATAATGAAACGACGGAGAGATGATAGGTGAAAGGACGTTCACAGCAACCCATGCCTTATGCGGGACTCGAACCCACGCCTGACTTCAGTTCCGAACGCCGTGCGATAATTGACTGAGCCACCAGAGCGGCTAGTCAGCGTACATAAATGAGACTGATAATAGATTTCCACTGACGATTCATTGACTAGGGTTTCACATCCCAATAAAACTCCCCTAAAAGAGTCTGGTAAAGACGTCGGCCCAAAACAACACTCACTTCTATCCGTCAAAACGAACGGTTACTGACCGAGACGGCCGCAACTCGAGACGGCCGGTCGGTTCATTCACGTGTCAGCCAGTGAGCGACGCCGCGCGCGATTGGCTCAATGCGGTTGAACCGTTGGAGGAGGAGGGGGGGGGGGGGGGGGGTTGAAAGCTAAGAGCATGAAAATGAAATCTTCATCTCTCTTTTCTAAGGTTTTAATCAGCTGGAGTTGGCATCTCGCGTCTTCAGCGCCGCGCCACATCGAGCGGCCTTTGCGTGAACTCTCTCGAGATTATCGCGAGAAGAGGCAACTACACCCACGCCGAGGAGAACGCAGATTTTACTTGACTCAGGGTCGGAGTTAGCCGTGGTGAGAGTGGCTCTAACTGGCGATTAGGTGCTACAAGAAGAGGCAACTGCACCCACGCCGCGGAGAACGCATAATTTACTTGACTCAGGGTCGGAGTTAGCTCTAACTGGCGGTTAGGTGTTATCACCTAAACTCGTTTGTTGACAATCAAGGTATTGGATCAATGTAAAACGCAAACAACATTTTGAATGTGAAGGAAATTCTTTCTTAGATGAAGCCACTGCAAGAGATTTTCATTGGATTACTTGGGTTGATGTTTAACACGCCATTCAACAGTGGCAGAGAAAATGATGTTATTCGTTTTCAGAATATATATATATATATATATATATATATATATATATATATTTTTTTCACCGTGAAATTTCTGACATTTCCAACAAAATTCAATTGAAACTTGAACAGCACGAATGTTTGAAACTTGGTCATATTATTAGACTATTGTTGTTTGCTGCTGTAATTGAAAAAGTTTCGTATTAAATGTCAAAGATTTTGACTTGACACAGAATCGCAGAGCGGAAATAACACGCCATTATATTACATGAAATGCTGATGCAAGTTAAAATATTAGATCTTATCTTGACTTGAAAGTTATTACTTTTCTTGATAATATATTATTCGGAGGGAAATGCTCGATTTCATGCTACTCATACCTCGAGTATATAGCTTAGCTTCACAGCTCGAACATTATTATTGAATATAATAACTTGTGAGATAAATCCCAACCCTGTCACCAATGTAATCAACTGTAATCAATTGAATGATAGCGAAGATCTATTGGTGTCGGATGAATGTTCCTTGGGTAATGGGAAGGATATTGTGGAGAAAGCGATCGTGGCCTATATTGTGGGAACCATCCCTAGACTATACAGAGGAAAACAACGGAAAACCTCTGTAAAGTTGGACGGCGGCGGGGATCGAAATTCCTCTCGTCTCCCAGAAGTTAGCCACTACGCTACGTGTGCCGGTGTCATACTCCCGACAGTGTGCAAAGGGCATGCGTTCCGAACAGATACTAACTGGTGATTCTATGTATAATTAGACGAGTTTTAGCGAGGATTCAATTTGACATACTAAAAAAAATTACGGCTAGGCCTACAGCTATCAACTTCAAACTTTTTTCTATATGGGTCCTCATCTAACTTAGATATGTATAGTTTTGTAGCATTAGCGGGTGGTAACATTTTTTTTATGAATTTTAGAAATTTCAAAAATACCCATTAGAATAACATGGCGGAAAAAAAAGAAACTATTTTTGTTTTCCAAAAAAATGAAATTTTGCGTGAAGTTGAATTACATTTTGATACATATTTCTGGAAACTTTCAACTTGATCGGGTCAGCCATTTTGAAGGAAAAACATAAAATGTGCTAAATTGGTACCACTCGAAGCAGTTTTTACCCATACTATTACTATTCGCTCGTCTAACAACGCATATATGGCGTTTCCCTAGTATTAAATTTATGTCCCTGCATGTAGTAATGCATGTAATGTGTGGAGCAGGTTATGCCACGTCATGAATGCTATGCAACCGCAGCAGTAATTACACGCCACAAGCGAACACAGAAGACTGCATTAAAATGCACTTATGCACGGTGGCTGAGATAATGAAATTACACTAGATGTCACACATAATCCAGGAGTAGGTTAATATTTAGTTCATGGCTGAATCTCGCACGATAACAGCGAGGGTCGCGAACTGGAAGGAATAAGCTACCCTAATTGGATAATGCCGCGTGCATAATAGCAAATCGTCGCATTAGAAACTCGTGTACCCCACTCCATCAGCTCAGACGTCTCAGCAGTTTAGCTCGAGTTGACATAGAAAATACCTCACTTCAGAAAAAAAATGAGGATTTTAAACTCAGAATAACATTTCAACGGTAAACAAAAAAATTACACAATATCGATGTGAATTTACGTCTGAGCATATTGTATAGTGATTTTTTTAAAATGTTGTTCAACGACCCCACCAACAGCTAGGTTATACGGGGGTACGAATGAGCGGATGATAATGAAATGATGAAGAGATGATAGATGAAAGGACGTTTACAACAACCCATGCCTTATGCGGGACTCGAACTCACGCCCAACGGTGACTTCAGTTACTAATGCAACTGACTTAGCCACCGGGGCGGTTATATATATTGAAATAGCTTGACATTCCGATTCAATGCAGAGAAGTATCCTAAGCCGCCCCGGTGGCTAAGTCAGCTATCGCTAGCGGTAGTAAACTGAAGTCACCGTTGGGCGTGGGTTCGAGTCCCGCATAAGGCATGGCTTTTTGTAAACGTCCTTTCATCTATCATCTCTTCATCGTTTCATTATCACCCGCTCATTCGTACTCCCGTATAACCTAGCTGTTGGTGGGGTCGTTAAGCAGCATTAGAAAAAAGCATCCTACAAAATACAACTTAGGTCACGTGATATATGTAGATGGTGATATGAAAATAGTTACAGAAAAAACTTCTGGCTTCACTATAATATACCATTTTTACACAAGTGTTTTAAATGATCCATTATTATTCGTACCAATTATTCTAGATTCAAGATTTTTTTCTCCCCACTGTGCATGTTTGAATTGTTTTCTAACCCTGAAATTACTATACCTTATTTAAGATTTGATTTGTTTGTTGAATGAGTTATCATATTTTAATTATTCTTTGGGGTGGTAAGATCGCCCTTGTGGTGCCCCGTTCAAACGATCTAATCTTCCATCCATAGCCTTAATGAGGGAATAATGATTTTGTATCAAGTTTCGATGTTATTAAAAAGAAAAAAATATATTGTCTTGTGACGTATTATTCATTTCGCATCTTGCAGTGCTCACGATTCACGGCCATGTTTACTGATGCAATAAAATCCTCCTGGCGGAAACTGTTGGCCCTCACAGAGCTAGGAAAGTCTTAATCAGAGGATAGATATTATTATTAACGAGTACGAAGTAAACATCCGAAACCGGGTTTATTTACTTATTATCATCAGCTAGATTTGCTGCTCGGAGTCAAGGCGGATAGAGTGACAGAGCGCGAGAAAAAGCTTCACGGCGGGGTCGAGTCTGCAGGTTAATGCACTGCGCATGCGCAGTGCAACGGAAAGGCCGTAATTACATCAACTCACTACTTTCACTAGTTGCAAAAAATTAGGTGATTGCTGCAAGTTTAGGGATTCAACTCGTCTGAAGGATGCAGTTGGGTTTTTGATGAGAAAATCTTGTACAGAAAAATCATAATATAATGGAAAATACTACTACTATACAGATATAACATTGATAAAAGCAGTATAAAAGCGGTATATTCTCGAAATTGCCGCAAGTTCATGTAATTAGGCCTACCACTAACTAGAAAAAGAGTTTAGAATTATTTACGTATTGGTAGACGAGTGTCTATTTTCGTGAATACAAGTATATGACTAGGAGATGCTGAGTTTCACCGAAATGTGACAGATTTACATAATTTTACCTTTGAAGCTTATATCTCCCGTGATCTCCCATAATCCCTCTCTCTCTTCCTCTCTCCCCGCAATGCATCCCATTAAACATAAGCCATCTCTTAACCCTACTCATTCTATACAATAAGGCCAATTTACCTCCCGCCAACCTCCTCTCTCGCTCTCTCTCTCTCACACACTCTCTCTGTCCCTCTCTCTCGCGCACTCACACGCACGGCGCCTTTGTGCGCAGCCCTCAAAGCGAGGCAATTTCACGTAACGACGTGGTGCCAGGATGCGGCCGATCAAGTAGATACCTGCAGGAAGTGTTTTACCGACCGATAAGAAGGGTGGTTACGAGGCGCAGTCACTGCCCGGTGGATGAAGACGCGTGGTCACGGATATCCGGGGGAATAGACACAGGGTCTGATTACATATTCAATCATACGACGCGATATGTAATCAAATATTGAGTACGAACTGCGACGAAATATTACACATTCCCCTAATATCTCTGATATTACTTAGGGCCCATATTACCAATAATGAAAATGTGTTAATTAGGCTAATTAATCAATTGCAGTACAAAAATAACATTGGTAACCAAGGGTAATAACAAGCTAATCCACTAATTATCGCTTAATCAACAAATTTATTATTCGTAATACCGGGCCTTATATCATAATAATTATTTCCTATACGTAATGACGGAAATAGATATCTAATTTGATGAGATAAGTTTTGGTGGAAGGGCCACGCTCGACTTATCTGTGGAGGAGCCGTGAAGTGGGTGACGTCACGAGAGGGCAAACTTCCTGCTCTCGTCAAGACGTGGTGTGATGGCAGGACAAACAGGACCAAGCAGGACGTTGTCGTAGAGACGAGTACCCATATATCAGGTGACAATAGCTTGTGTCCACTCTAGGAGACAAGTGTCGCTAACCAACGTGACAAACACTATTATACTCGTTGTTGTGGTATCTCTGGGCGATACTCATGATTAGAATCCAACTACATCTTTCAAAAGCAGGGTTGGTAAAAAAATAAAAAACAATTTTATTTAAAAAAAAAAAATCCATTGGAGCCCATTTAGAAAAAAAAAACACATTTTGTGATCATTTTTTTTTTAAACTGTCATTATTAGATTATTATATTATGAAAAAAAAATATTTATATCATAACAATGAAGTAGAATTATTCGTGAATAATGAAATCATTTTGACCTGTTTGGTTCTAGCTACTGTCGAGAGAATGAGAAAAGTAGAATAAAAAAAACCGGTACGGAAATACAAAGCCACGATGCCGTCCGGTATTCTGACGAACGGAAACTGGGAAACACATCACGGAACCTTGCTTTCAACTGTCCGCAAAATAAACTGTTCGAATGACAAGTGCCGTACTTCGACATTTGGGTTACGTGAGATCATCATAGGCTGCGTTAGGTTCGATAATCACAATTACAATTCCACTGCCCGGCTGAATGAATCGACACACTGTCGATGCTACCGGAAATATCAGAAGACAACATCACTATTCGAACAGTTTCATTTCCGTACAGTTTGTTATTCACACAGATTCTTTCCGTCGAATACTTGACAGCATCCCGGCGGGGTCACTAGATCACTGAGACAAGGTCTACACATGCAGCTGTAGTTGATGTGGGCGTTAAACACCGCTTCCTACCGTCAAATACACCAACCACCACCTCTGCATGGACTAGCGCGTTTCTCTTACCTACAACACAAGAGAAAGACAATAATTAGTAAACAATAAAACCAGAATTAGATTCAATAACTTCATCATTGTAATATGCGAACACAGTATTTAGTATCAACATCTAATCTTGATCAACAATAATAGTTTCCCAATTGAGGCTTCTTCTTATCTTTTTTTTCCAGCCTAATTACCACTATTGATGGGGTCGGTGAAATGGCACAGTCGTTCACAAACAGGCCCGATCCTGACAGTCTCCAACTGACAGGACTAGTTCCTGAATTAAGGCTTACCCATGAATTATTACAATAATTTAGAAGCGACACCTCGTAATTTTTAGGACTAATAGACGGGCTTGTCATCAATAAACTTAGGCTATATATACGCCTAAACATAATCATATGTAGGCCTATAGGGACTATTTTGAATCAATTACATTTATGTATTCATTCATATTGGGTTTAACGAGCCACTCTAATGATAATGAATAAATATCTATTGGCGTCGGATGATTAATGAGATGATGAGATGAAGGTGATGGGATTTATAGTGAGAAGGAAGCGGTCGTGGTCTATATTGTAGGTACCTTCCCAGCATTATCCTGGACTACAGAGGGAAACCACGACGCCCCCCCCCCCCCCCCCCACCGTAAAGATGGAAGGTGGTGGGGAGGATCGAACCAGGTTCGATATTCCCCTCGCCTCCCGGATATCACGAAACACTCTACATGTGCCACTATCAATGACATTCCAGGCTAGATTTTGTACGTACAAAGTTCCCTAGATATATAAACCTAATTTATTATATTTGTAAATGTTATTTTCATACAATTCAAGTCGAAACTGTTTGCAAGTATACAGAGAGCAATTCCATAGATTCATAAATAAATCGCGTTTATATTCCCGAACCGTACAGCCACATCTTGTTACTCAACTTCGTACTCCACGCACTAAATATCGTGCTCCAAGTTAACGGCTCAGTTACGAGCAATACGAACGAAATGAAATATGTGACGTCTAATTATGTCTAGACTATATTAATGTCCGATCTATATTGGACGATGAAATAGAACTGGACTTGACTAAACAGAACAAGGTCAGAGTTGCACGCATACGAATACCAATAAGTTATTCGAGTTCACTAGTCGTTAAATCATCAGTTAGCTGTGAGTTGACGAGTTGGATATATATATATATATTCAATAACTTCGACATTTTGATATACAATCATTACGTCCAAGGATGAAGTAGTAAAACCGTTTGGAAACGGCAACTACCTGTCGTTTCAAGACTTCGAGGCGGTCTTGTTTATGAATAAGTAGGCCTATACATACAATTTTTAATTAATAACAATGAACTTTAACATTGGAACTTGACTGGGTCCTCAATGACCACAATTCTTCACCGTAGATAAAGCTATCCAGTTTCCAAATTTTTCGGAACACATTATAGATATGATTAGTTATTTGTGATATACTCGGCCAATACTGGCATAAAAAGAAAATTGAACACACCTGTTCTGTTATATCTAGGCCTACCCCTTATGAACCCGAAACCGAGTATCTTAAGTGCGTCTCTTGGCCCCGGTATGACCATGTCAAGTTAACCCTAATCTGAGAGTTGGTGAAAACAAATAAAATGAGTAGAACCACGGTGATAACAACTAGACTGCCAGTTAGAGGTACTCCTACATAGGTGAACCAGATAATAAATATATCTGCATTCTCTAAATAAAACAGTAATGTACACATATAATATGTAACCCAGGGACCGGAACCGAAATTAATGAAGGTTCCGGTTCCGGTTCGTAATTTTCTCAAATAAAGGTTCCGGTTCTGGTTCCGGTTCTGCGTTTAAAAAGGTTCTGGTTCTGGTTCCATAGTGTGAATAAGGGTTCCGGTTCCACTTGCTAAATAGTTTAATAATTTTTTTTTCCTTTCTTGTAGTGGTCGACACTTTGTTTTGTTTGTCCATCTGCCGGGGACAGATGTTACCCCTCACACTGGGTCACAAAGTTATAAACAAAATGAGTAAATAATGAGTCTGAATCAGGTATTGAGAACCTTTATGGAACCTTTATGAAACCGGAAAGAACCTAAGATTTTTAGAGGTTCCGGTTCTTGAAAATAGATAATAAAGGTTCCGGTTCTGGTTCCGGTTCTCAAAAAATACGGGTTTTTTCGGGTTCCGGTTCCGGTTCGGGTCCCTGATGTAACCACAGCAATTCTCTTTGATATTCATTTGAATCCCGCGACTGATTGGAACAGGAAAACGCCACTGGTGTCAGCTTATAGTAATGAACAATGACACCATATTTCACGACTGCGACTGTTACAAATAAACCAGCCCATGAATATGAACTGTTCAGTTTACTCGGTCGGTAACAGTATCCAGCAACGATGATTTGCATATCAAGTATCGAGCTGGTTGGAAATAAAACACACAAAAGCAATCAAGCTGTGGAACAGAATGTCAGCATCAATTCCAAACACTTCATGTTTTAATGGCGAGTAAAACGGACACCGCGACTATTTGTGCTCAATGAATTCAATATACCGATTATAAAAAAAAGTATTCATTCTCTCTCTCTATGATTCTATCTCTCTCTCACACCCGGTCTATCTTTATTCATTTATATTCGGTTTAAAGACGCAATGTACTGATGACTACGATCTATTGGCGTCGGTGAATGATATATGAGATGATGGGATGATGGGATGAAAGGTCATATTATTAGTTGTTTTTGGATATTGAGGAGTCAGTCGTGGCAAGTAGTTACGAGAACCATCCCAGTATTGACCTGAACGACAGAGGGAAACCACGAAATACTCCTGTGAGAATGGTCGCCACGGTGCCCCGGTCTCCT
This sequence comes from Brachyptera putata, assembly GCA_907164805.1. Classification (NCBI taxonomy): domain Eukaryota; kingdom Metazoa; phylum Arthropoda; class Insecta; order Plecoptera; family Taeniopterygidae; genus Brachyptera; species Brachyptera putata. Next base: position 18,266,557 of record OU015472.1, on the reverse strand, counting down.
GAATGACGGTTGAGTGTGCTAGCCACTCGACCACTCGTTTCAGCCCCCCCCCATCTCTCTCTCTCTCTCTCTCTCTCTCTCTCTCTCTCTCTCTCTCTCTCTCTCTCTCTCTCTCTCTCACACACCCAGTCTATCTTTTTTCATTTATATTCGGTTCTCTATCCCTCTCTCTCACTCGTCTAGCTGCCAACACTCATGTAGTCAGACAAGAGGCGTGGGATGAGTGAGCAAGAGAGTGAACGACAATGTCACAACGATGCATTGCACGCATACTTCACTCCACTACATCCGTTTAACAACAGCAATTACTAGACAATCAAGCGAGAAGGGCACATCGAGACATCAATCACTGTATGCTCGCTGCCGGGCCCAAACGCATCACACCCCGCCTGGGGGGATGTCAATTAAAACAAACAGCGATAAAAGCGGGAACCAAAATACACCCACGGCAGTGTGTGTGTGTGTGTGTGTGTTTTCGAATGAGAATGAGTAATCTGCGTTGAAAAGGTCAGTCATCAATCAACACCTCGCTCCGTACGTGGGCACCGTGGAGAACCCACTGCTCATCCTAGCTCATACAACCTCATCCTAGCTCATCATAGCTCATACAAGCGCAGGACATGTTTTAAACGCAATCAAATTTCACGAAAAGCGCGCGTGATTATTTTTGAACTATTGACCTAATATGAAAAAAAAAATGTGCCAATAATAATGAATTCTTTACCGAACAGTGTGACAAGTCAATAATGGTCGAGTATGTATTTTCAAAGCAGCTTACATGTCATGATCGAACCAAAAGTAAAATATCGTTTTCTGTTGTCTGATACCTTTGACAAACAATGAATGCAATATCACGGCTGCCAAGCCATGCATGAACAGTACTCTTACTTTGGGTTCAGCGTTGAACATGATCTCAGTAATCCTGCGATATGTCGATTTGATTGTACAACATGATCGAGTGCAATCGACATACAATGTCGAGTGTACAATTGTACAACAGTATTTTAACGTCACAATCTTTACGTTACGATCACATCGAGGATGCTCCGGCAAGTGAGTTCACACAACGGGTTTCAATACCGTATTTCATGCTCACAATCGTTCAAATAACACAGGGTTATTGAACAAAGGTTTGAATTAGATTGAATCGAGGCTATACATTGTTTCATAGCATTAAAAGAGAGATATATATATATATATATACATATATATAAAGAGTTCAAACGAAATAATTCACTTATCAACTTTCTTCTTTCATTTTCACCGTCGCATCGCAACTAAAAGCGCCAAGTGGTACCCCCCCCTCTATCTCTCTCTCTCTCTCTCTCTCTCTCTCTCTCCACACACAAGAGCCATCAGCACATCAATCTAGTTATCGATCTATCGAACGAGAGCAACTAAGAGTGGAGCTCACGTAATTAATGCATTTCCAGAGTATAATGAACTTAATAATAATTCTATATAAAAGCTTCTCGAAGGGCGCGGGGAGAGGAGGGGAGGGGGGTAACGAAATGCTTTAGTCAGCTGAACGTCAATGGGCTTTTAAGAGTACGTAAATGGGCGAAGTATGTGAGGGGGGGGGGGGGGAGGTCTTGCTGTGTACGGGTCGAGATTTTACCTCGGTAATGCGTGGTACTAAATAGCTCTTGAAATGTGCTGAGATAGGAAGTGAAAATTATTCAGATTTAAATTTGAGACCGAAGCACAGACCTCTCATGGATACACACAGTTTTATACAATACTTAAAGGACATCACAAAACTGAAACTAGGTTCCAAAGAATGATGACGATATTTAGTCTCCTAACTTGGAGAAAACTAAAAATCATCATCACAATTTCACACATTATTGATTCAAAAGAGAGTGAAGAAGAAGAGGACGATGATGCGACAGGATTGGCCAGCCTGCATTATTTGAGAGGCCCTAGATGATGGTGCTTGACCCCCCCCCCCCTCGGGTGAAGGATTTATTATTCAATCAGTTGTCATCCGCGACCGCCTATTTCCTGAATTGTGACGTCAACATCATCTGATTCTGTTTGTTTCGAAACAAAGTCGGGTAATGACGTCATGACTCGGAGTCTCTGGAGGATAAATATATTAATTATGATTTCTGGAACTGGGTTGATGATTTCTAGTTTGCTCTAGAATTGGGGAAGAAAATCAACACACAAGCATAATCTGAATATATATAAATATATATATATATATATATATATATATATATATATATAATATATTCATTGTAACTTGATACAAAATCACCATCCCCCAGTCGAAGCTATAAGGACTAAAACGTAGGATCGTTCCAAGGGCGCTCTCACAACCCAATATGTCAGATTATTTATTGTGAATTAGTCAAAAACCAGACGAAAATCGTTGGTTGGTTTCCTTCATCGAATATCTAATTGTGAATAGTAAAAAGTATTAGTTGATTTGTCCTCACCTTTTCCAGCTACTATGGTGACACGAAGAACACAATACATCGCTATAAGCCACTTTCTGGCAAGTTTTCCAGATTTACATTTTTAAGATCGCCCTCGTGGTGCCCCGTTCAAACGATCTAATCTTCCATCCATAGCCTTAATTGGGGAACAATGATTTTGTATCAAGTTTCGATGTTATTAAAAAAAAAAAAAAAATCGCACGGCCTTCTCTGTGATCTCCCGTTTCTATGATTACACCCTTCTCACCTTGTCTCACATGACCTTTGACACGTGCCTGCCTGGGATTATCTGTGAGACACGACTGAAAACAACTCTTGTCTCAACAACAACAACAACACTTCTACATCTTTCACCGAAATATTACATTTCTATGTACTTTTTTTCATATAAGTAACCACATTTTGGATAATACCATTTTGATAGGAATATTCTTATGGATGGCACTTTCATGTTTATAAATGTACGTTATTCATGTATATAAACTTTTATGTTTTAAATGTATGCTTCGAATTTTTGTGTAAAAATTCGGTGGCATATATCACATTTCTTGATAACATCAATTAACACTATCCATTATAGCATTATAACGGTGTCAAGCAAAAATACACATTTTTTATTGTTGTAATTGTAATGTAGTTGTAATTGTAACTGTGATTGTAATTGTGGTTGTATTGTAATTTATTGTTGATAATCTCACGATCTCCATGTTTTGAAAGCACCAATAAAAACACCGTAAAGCTCCGGCTTGAAGTTTTTATTGTTGTTTGCATAACGACCCCAGCAACAGCAAGGTTATCAGGGCGTTGAGGTAATTCAAAAACGAAACGAAGATCTAGAAAACTTTTTGCATAACTATAATAGTAAAGCAGGCTACGGCGAGGCACGAACAAAAGAGCGCATTACAGGAAGACGCGTCTGAGCATTAAGGCGGTACATGCGCGGTGTTTATTTAGAGAAATTCTTCTTCATTATTTCTTCCATGTTCATGAACCAGTGTGATTGAATAGAAAATATACAAACCCCAATATAATTGTATGCTCTTCAATCAATGTGACGTTCTACTTTTCTGAATTCAATCAGTTTCAAGATGATACGTCAATGAATTTCAACACATTCTTGGTATACATTGACGTATTATCTCGAAACTGCAGGAATTCACACAAATAGAATGTCATGATTATAAGGAACATACAATAATCGTAAGGTTGAGACATTTATATTTAATGATACTCTTAAATGATACATTTTATTCGTCAACATGGAAAAAACTAGGTAAGATAAATTACTCTATTTTTCCAACCATCGTGCAACCACCCCCCTAAAGAGTCCATGGAAGTCCAGTTAGCGGCAGTTTTTTGGTGATAGCTTTTTATCTATTTATCTCGAATAGCCTGATTGTCACGCGTATACGCTTAAAAATACTCATTTTTAGGCGTATACGCCTAAAAATACTCATTTTTAAGCGTATACGCCTGACAATTATGCGATGTAATATGAATATAGTTATTACTTACACCATCTTGAAGGTATTAAAAATAGCCGTGTTTCATCGTTTTTAGAATTTCGATATAGCATACCGTTCAAAAGCTACCACCAAAATACTGATATACCGCTAAATCGCCTATCATGGCCTCTTAACGATGCCGCTCGCTCATCACACTTCACAGACTACACGTTGTGGGCACAATGTAAGAGAGCATTATGAACCCGTCTTCGAGCACAAAGAGCCTCAACCTGACGTCGTCTTCGATAACCGGAAACCCGGCGTTCATGAACGTCGGCGACTTCCGGCCCGTGCCTCCACATCTGCCGTCCCCGGTGCGCTCACGCACGGCGGGGTAGATTCGGTCGGAGTAAAGAGCGATGCGTGGCCAACTTCCGGCGGGGCGAAGGGAAAATGACGTTACTTTTAGTTTCTTACTTCACATTAACCCTGAGAGTTTAACTAACCGTTACTTTAGATTACGGTAACTGTTAGGTTGGTAAGGAAGAGTGAATGAGCGACGAATCTATAAATACGATACGCTGCTCGCAAATACAGGAAATGTGTTCTGTGAGCGATATATTTATGACATGCAGTAGAAATCTACAACAATTGAATTTGAAATCGCTCAACCGATTTTCATAAATCTTGATTGAAATATCTGTCATTTTTGCTCGAAAATGTTTTCTTTCATAAATATAGCTGGTTATTTTTGGACATTTTCTTACTAGGGGAATTTTCAGAATTTCAATTTCTAATCTTGTCTAAAATCGATCGATTGATTTTCATACACTTTGAATAATTTTTTTCGGAATTGTTTTTTTCTTAAAAATAAAACCATTGTAATCTTTTCTCGCCATGTTGTTCCTATAGGAATTTTCAAAATTTCAATTTCCAATTCTTTCAAAATCTGCCTGATCGAGTTTTACCAAAAAACTAGCCATTTCCACGCTGGATTTCAAGCTGATCTGTTCCGCCTATCGACCTGTAAAGCCAGCGAAAGCCAGCGCACACAAGAGCGGCTATCCTAGATATCTCCCATACCATTAAATACTAGAACCAGCATCTTCGAATACAACTTGAAAAGAGGTCGAGTAAACAGTTCCTGAGAAACGACGGTAAAAATCCATAAAACTTGATTGCTCAACAAGCACCGAGTATTCCCTGCATGTATGCAACCTTATATACACACGTTTACAACAACTGAATGTTCACATTGCGAGAACTCTTCAAGAAGTTAAACCGTAAAATCAACATCCGTTGAGAATATACACGATCAAGTCTCCTCAGCCACTGATCGAGAAGACTCTTTTATTTATATTGACCTGAATAACAGCCAGGTTACATGGGGGTAAGAATGAGCGGATGATAATAACTAATATCATCAACAGCGATCATTTGTTTTCTAATTAAAATGACTGGTTTCTAATAAAGACGAGGCAGAATTATAATGCGCCCGTTTAGAAGGGGCATTTCTTAGATGTTGCAAGACTTCGAGTGATGATTAATGGAAGGATGGAAGGCTTCAGGACGGTTACAAAACATTATGCGGGACTCGAACTCACGCTCATCTCGACTCAAGTTTCCAGCGCAGTGCTTTAGTTCACTGAACCACGGGGGCATCCAATATATAGGTCTATATTCTTCGAAAAAAGAAAGAAAAAAAATCATTATGTTCCGATTCGGAAACGTGAGGATCTGTGCAAGGTTCCAGAACTCGACGCATTTCCCCGCGAGCAGTGCGTGTACATGCCTAATGATCACGCTAGTCGATCACATTTCCGACATCAAAGACGGCTGTCTCTCTTTCAACGGGGCTTCCTCATATTACGACACACACGACTGTGCTGCTCTTTCTTCGTCACTCTCGTCGGCGGGGAAACTGACGACGCCGGTCGGTCCCGCGGGAACCCCCCCCCCCCCACACTCACCCCCGCAGAGGTGGGAAGTAGCGGCTTACCCCCCCCCCCCGCCCACCACATTAATTACCCCCGTCCCACATCCGCGCAGAAGAAGCTGATGCTGTCTTTGACGATGGGCCTGGGAGATAGGCAATACGTCTTGCGCTCGTGTAGCTGCGAGTAAGAAGGACACATGTCGCGACGTGACAAACGGCGAGATGTGACGGGAGATATCAGGAAGACCAAATGGTATCTTCGAATGCAGTTCTATATTATAAAGATTCATTACGAAGTGTTTATTTTTGTATTCAAAGTTCTCTAATTGAGTTATTGCGTTATTTTTATTCGGATTTTGTTTTCTCGTCTGATTATTAGAAAATTGTGCGAATAACCCCCCCCCCCAGCCCCCTTCCTTGAAATTGTTGGAACCGGGACATGGAATATTATCATTTTACATTGGGTGTTTAAAAAACTTCCTCTTCAACACTCGAGCTACGTCTTTCCTGGTTCTTGATGAATATTTCGGGACAAACTAGAAGTTGGTGATTGAGACCACATCTCAAGATATTGCATTAGCTCAATTTAATTTTTTTTAAGGTATCTGTTACATTTCTGAACTCAGAATTTACGTCATCAACATTTTCGACAAATATTGTCTGCATCTTATGATGTAATTGTTTATTCTGTATCTTCAACTGTTGGAAGTTTAATGATCACTCATACCTGTGGAATCACCCTGGCGGGAGCTTCTTGCCCTATGGAGACTGGGGACGCCTTGACGATAGAATATAGTCAGGTGAAGTGATCGCTTTTGACAGTCACAAGGTCCATGATTGATACGTCAGGATGTCAACCCAGGTAAGTCAGGTATACCAAAACACACAACAGCTGATAGCGTCAACACAAACAACCCGGGTTCGATTCCCCGACCACCTCCCATATAAATTAACAGCAGGAAAAACGTCACCAGAATTCCAATTAAAAGTGGCGCACATAAAACACAGGTTGAGTGTAATTAATCACGATAAAACGCAAGTCGGATTTAAAAGGGTGTGATTTATGACGAGAGTTGTTTGCTAGTGTAGGTCGGTGGGTCAACGTTTCAGACAATACGTTACGCGGATCCGGCTGCATGATTCATTGGGCGGCGCGGAGAAATGATAAAAACTGAACTTGATATTAGACTCACTTATTGTATCCACGAGATGTGAAGATTCCAATTGACCGTCTCCCCTATCCCACACCACTAGCACATGGGTGGTTCCAGCCTTCATCTCTCGTGGATTACAAGTACGCACAGTATGGCAATGGACAGCAGACACGGTAATCTGCTTGAGGGAGAGGTAGAAGAGGGAAGCGAGGGGAAATGTACAGACAATTAATTGAGACAGATTTGTAAAGTTGTAACGAAAAAAAATGAGGGAAAATGTCAAAAAATGTGGAAGGCAATTAAAAATGAGGGGGTTTGAATGTAATTTGTGCGAACAAGAATGGAGCTGATGGTGGGTTTGTACAATAGACAAATAAATGAAGATAAATGTGGTGTACGGACGAGAGAGAGCGAGAGCGAGAGCGAGAGAGAGAGAGAGAGAGAGAGAGAGAGGGAGAGAGAGAGAGGGAGAGAGAGAGAGAGAGAGAGGGAGAGAGGGAGAGAGAGAGAGCGAGAGAGAGACAGAGAGCGAGAGAGAAAGAGAGCGAGAGAGAGAGCGAGAGAGCAAGAGCGAGAGATAGAGCGAGAGAGAGAGAAAGAGCGAGAGAGAGAGAGAGAGAGAGAGAGAGAGAGAGAGAGAGAGAGAGCGAGAGAGAGAGCGAGAGAGACTGAGGGTATATATTTATTGCTATCATAGCCTACGAATGAGGATGCACATAGACAAGTATCGGTCGATAACGGCTGGTAAAGACATGGAGACTAGATTTAAAGCTTCACATTGAAGAAACGTGCTTCCAAAACTGAACTATATTACTAGTATTCCACATAAAATGAATGATTACCAAGTACAACCAGCGTCTATCTGGGAGTTGGTGGAAGAAAATATCATGGGTAACCATGGTGATAACAACTTCAAACTGCCAGTTAATTATTGACAATACTAAATTGATAACTGATGATTAATGAACAATTGAAATCTTTAAAAAATAGCGACCGTGAAAAGATAAAAAAAACACATTTATTGGTTATACCAAACTGACAACTAATGAACGATTGAAATTTTGGAAAATTTTGAGCGTAAAAGGGGGAAATTCTTGACAAAAAAACAGTAATTATGAACAATTGAAAGGTATCTAGTAAATTAGTGACACAATTCGGTATGTAGTTCCATCAATTGTCATTAGGTCGAAAATACGACAAAATTACAGTAAGTCTGATGAAATCATTTCCGATCTGCTCCTACTGGCTATGACAACAGTTGCACAAGAACAACCCTGCCTCCCCCTCCCCCCTCCCCCCTCCACACACCTCTCAACGCTCCAACGACAGACAAGTGAAAGCACAAACACGTTGTTGAACTGTTGACCAGGAGGGGGGGGGGGGGGGGGGGGAGAAGAGAGGGAAAAAGAAAAAAGAAAATCGATGACAGTAAGAAACATCTGGTTTTAAAGAGTTAAAGAAATTCTCTCCAAACGCGTTGACTGACAAACTTGTGACGAGTGAGACTTCGTCCTGCGAAATTAACGTCGTTTGTTGTGCAAACATAAAACGTATTGTATTAAACCACTACGTGAACGTTTGATGAGATGAAACTCCCCGCAAAACGCCCAGTTCCTCTTCAAACGCGCACGATTCGCAAGTTTGTCGCACACAACTTGCCACGATGACCTTACCGCTCACAACGCGTACATCTTACAGCAGCCTGCAAGACTGTCGAGACAAACAGGCCGTGTTCTAGAGTCGTGTGGCCAGAGGCGAACACAGCGCGTTCTACGAACAACTCGGAACAATAGCCACAAGCAGATCTCAGAGAATATCCAACAAACACTGAAATACACGGATATATAAAGACATGTCATGGATGTTCAAATAATTATATCTTCCTTAGTTGTCACGTTTCGAGGTCATACGAAATATCAGTCTCGCTTCACAGAAATGAAAGAACGACCTGAAATAATTGCACAGTACTAAGAAATATCTTCAGGAAAGGTTGTATTTATTGAAATACAATCTTGATACTGATATATTGTCTTCTCAAGATCAAGGATTTCTCCCGAGGTAGTAATGATCTTCTCACTAACACAATGAAAAATAAAATGATAATTTGAATGTGGATAAATTAGAGATATAAAAGTACTAGCAGCTTTTAAATTTGCTGCATTTCTTTGAAAATCTAATAATGTTTTCAATAATTCTCATAAGAGTCTGGTTCTAGAATGGTCCCAATCTTTCTTACTGTCCTCATTTTGATATTATCTCTATTGTTGATATGTATTACTTTGTTTCAGTTCCACGGAAAACCAAGACATATGCAACGAAACCACGTTCCACGGAGAGTGTTTGCCACAATAACAAGATACACGAGTGAATATGGTAATATCTCTCAGAGGCATCGAAACACATTTTATATTTAACTCGATTCCCTCGGGCAGATCGATAGAAGCCACTCGGGAGGAATGTGGAAATATGTTCAAAACCGTAGAGAGATGTTATCTTAACTGGAACGGGCATTGGACACGAGATGTCGAGGTCACACTTGATTTACTTTCTTCGCGGCTAGACCGATAATCGGGAGAATTCCGTCGTCAGACAAACAGAACTGTCTTCGTACACTTTATTCACTGTGTACATTAATTATGCGAGCAGAGAATATCAGCTAATTAGAAGGAATTTAATTTATCGCAGTAACCCAGTTCCCCTCACTGAGAAAAAAATAATAATTCATCGCATTAATTTTACGAGATAAACTTCATGTCTCACAAATATGTATATATCCCGGGCAAGATAGAATTTTTCTAGTCATACCGTTTCTTTTTCTACTATACATCCTGCAAACAAACGAGAAGGAAAAGATGAGTTTGTTTTCCAAGAGACGGATGGCAGACTGGAGTGATAGTTGGAAAAAGAGCTCGATGGAAGGTAGTAGAAGATAGCAGTTGATGGAAGATGGAGAGAAATGGAAATACCTAGTTGCCCGGAGAGAAATGACAAGACGTTCTGAGGAATCGGAGAGGGACTTGGAGCTCCAAGCTCGCCTGACCTAGGTCTGAATGACGCAGCATACCCTCACCTAACCTACACGGATTGGTTATCCGGGGAAATCTACGAAAAATGGAAAACTATGCCGAGATGCGATGAAGTGAATGTGGATTCAACTGTATCACTCCACAAGTCGTTACAACCAACTCAATTCAATTCACTGTATTCCCATTTCAATAACTTGAATATATAGACAATGCCCAGACTGGAACAGAATCTTCAAATAGGACCTAAATTGAAATACATGGAAATGAAAATACACGCAAATATATTCTGAGCAAACATACATACATATATACATACTAGATGGTAACACAATTGCACTTAATAAACAATCAGGAAATGTGATTTAGGCACATGCGACGGAATATCACGGCGTAAAGAGTGGAAATGATGAAGTGAAGTCATGGTATAACGAGCAAACGAAACCAGTTTTCGTACAAACACAAACACAGCTCAAGGTGATACGCGATGAAGCCGTCAAAGTGATCGACTTCCTAAGCGGGTATCTATAAATATTAATACATAACCATTTCATGAAACACAACACGAAGAAACTGCTCCAAGAATTACAAGCGTTCTGCTAAGGCGCTTTACGCCGGCAGCCTCCGGGCATACGACGCCACCGCGCGCCGCCCCTCGCACGCAGACGCCGCTCGACGCTCGCTGCCAGCTAGGCGTCGCGACGCTCCACAGCTGTCACAACACGAGCGACGTCGACGTCGGGCAGAACGACGCGGGCAGAGAGCGACAGACGCTCTCGTGTGCGACGCGTGATAGATTACGCGACGGCAAAGTGTGCTAGTCTTTTACTGCGACATTATTCACAGAGTAAAGATGATCTCGAGATATTTTATTGAATTTAATATGAGACGAATTATTCTGGATAAAAAAGTGTATTTTTTTTAAACGATGAGATTGAGAAAATTCAATCATTTCTATATCTAGTTTGACAGCCAAAATTAAAATCAGATTGAATAATAATCAAGTATGAATAAATAAGATAAATGTTAGTCATGAAATTGAATAAGAAAATAGTCTAATAGGCCTATCGTTATTTTTTCTAATTATTTATTTAGAATTTACGACATAATCAAGTATATATTTATACCATTTGAACAGTGTTTTTAAAGTTTGATATAAACGTTAAAGCCTGGATTACCAAATATAACAATAACGTCGGACATCGTCGTCAAACATAGGTACGTATTTATCATACAAACACCGCAGGTTGGTAACATAATTGTAGAAAGCACTTTAATCGTTCATCCAGCAACGCCAACGATTACTACTGCGTTTACAACGTATAATCACTTTCTAAACCAAGTCTCAAACGTTCGAGTTACAAACTATTAAAACCACAATAATAACCTCTAGGACGTTTTAATAGGCGTTTAAGACCGTGGTTCAAGGTCTTGGGGGAGTTGGGACGTGGTGTTATTAAGCGATCATTGTTGGGTAAACAGCGGCGAGTCAATCTCTCGTGTTTTATGGTAGGTCGGCACGTAAGGGAGAACGTTTATTAACCCGGCGTTAAATCCAAACATGGGAGGATTAAACACGACACTAGTAAATATTAGGAGGGACCGTAAGGGGTGCATGGAAGGTCCTTATGAAAATAGAGAAATTCACCTTTGATATTTTATTCTATGTTCACGAACCAGTGTAACTGAATAAAAAGTATATCAACTTCAATACGATTTTATGCTCTTTAATTAATATTACAATCTACTTTTCTAAATTCAATCAGTTTCAGGATAATACGTCAATGAATTTCCTCACATTCTTGGTATACATTAACGTATTAATCTTCATACTGATTTAATTCACAAAAATAGAATGTCACACTAATTAAAGAGCATGAGTTGATATACTATTCATTCAATTACACTGGTTCGTAATCATGGAAAATAATAGTGGAGATTATTTTGATCGATTTTTATAAGCACCGTGCATTTACTCTCTTGAAGACCCTAAGAGAGAGGGATGGATCAGTGGCTAGAACACCGAAACATCATTCAGGAGATCGGAGTTCTACTCCCGCCATGATCGATCATCTTGAATAAAGCGTTTCGTGGTTTCCCTCTGTCGTTAAAGTAAAAACTTGGTTCCGTTAGTGCAGGCTTCCTTCCAGCTGTCCGTAAACAGTCAATAAAATAACCTTTCACCTCATCTTATCTTCCCATTACCATCTCCCTCGGATACAAACAGATCTTGGTAATCTTTTGAGTGCGTCGTTAAACCAGATATAAATAAATTGAGAATAAAAATAAGTTATTCAAACACATAAATCAAATTTAAGCCGGCATTTCGGTCAAATCCGACTGGAACTGAATAATCATAGACATTTCGTATTCTGCAAGACGTGAGAATATCATACATTTGGCGTGACATATGGCATTGCAACAAGAACCAACTACCAGTCTGTACCTCATGTAACACTGAACCATTACAGATTTAATTAACGTTTTAAAAGATATTAATCAAATTTAATTAAATTACGGGTCCCACCCCCTAGGAACCATAACACCTTGTTTCGAGGTGCAGTGTTTCGGAACGTTAGAACAACACAACGCGATACTTACAACTATACGTAGGCCTATACTGATATACATATAATATAATACTTATATAATATATGATATATATGAAATATTGTCATTCCTCATTAAAATCTCGTTCCAGGGTTATGATGTCCTTTAAGCACGGTAGTTGATTTTTTTTTCAAATAAAATAAAATTTGATTCAGACAATTCTGTCGAATTTCAAGTTGAATTGAAAATAACTACATACACATTGATTTTAAGTCACGATATTATGACTGCGCATACAAATAACATTAAAAATGTATAATACACTTGCATCCCCGAAAACCGGTCGTGTTTATGACACTATGAGAACAGATGACTGCTGTTTATATATTATACATACAAGGGGTTGGATTACTGAACATGATCAGATACGTGCTGTCTACCTCAAAGACACTGAAACTTTAACACACTGTCTGCTCAGTTACACAGAAACGCCAAGACAGTGTCTAGTTTCTCCAAGTCTTGCAAACATGCAACATTTTATACCTCGATTATTCCACTACGTCGTATATTGCTACTAAATAAATATAATAACTCGAGTACATTAATCATTTAAAACATATTAACGTCGAAAATAATTCAAAGTTATTATACAAATTTAAATGAAAAAAAACCATCATATTAGATATGAAACACGCATGAGGAAATTATTAAATATAAATCTGATATGATAAAGAAATCTTGAAGCTAAATAAAACTTGATTAAAAACTGAAATAATTGTTCTTCTTTAAACGAAAGGGTCACGTTATAAAAGTTGGGTGGAGCAAGAAAAAGTACGCTAAGAAAAAACTCTATGGGAAAAGTTAAATAATAAATTAATTCTATTGCCAAGTGGAAAGCGTATAACGAAGTACCTTGCTAACTACATCCTCGACTACAAGGTCGTTACCTCCTTTACTAGCAGAGACTTTGAGACTATGAAGACTTTCTAGACACTATACGCGTTTATTACGTCATCTAAGAGACTACTGAAAACATTGCTACATTTGCATTATTAACACGTCACACTTGAAGCAAAGTGTACGATATTCGAATACTGATGACAAGGTAGGATCGTTCCGCCATTGGTACAGCGACATTACGTTGTTCAATACAGCGACAGTATTCAACGGAAAGCGACAGTTAGAAATATGTAGGGCCTACACTGTACGGTAACATTTCTAAAATGATTGTGATTATTATCGTCATGGCATGATTTTTCAATCAAGTATGTATTCAAGTATGTATTCAAGTAGGCTAATACTCGAAATTCATAATATATAGAACATTCCAATAAAAATTAATTTTGACTATTTTCTAGTGACATGTCTAATATTTGAGAATGTAAACTAGAAAAATTGACAATAAACCATATTATTATTATTATTATTTCAAAACCATTAAAAAGCAAGCCAATATAACATATTGAAAACTCAACACAGGTTTTGTCCCAGTTTCATACTCATTCATAACCGAGAAACAAAACTTTCGTGCCAAATTTGAACTAATTAAAATGTGGTACAAAGATCGCCCTTGTGGTGCCCCGTCCGAACGATCCTACTTCCATAGATAGCCTCAATCAGGGAACAATAATTTTGTATCAAGTTTCGAAGTTATCAAAAAAATATATATAAAAAATAATTTCGTTCAAAGTAATTCTAAATACATTATCGTATTACGTTCCCGTGCCGCGTTCCAGAGGTCCGTGAACCTGTCCCCCCCCCACTCGAGCACTAATTATGAAACTTGGTCAGGATTTAGTGCTCAATTAGTGCTATCGATTTGTCAAGTATTAGAATTAGTGCTCCGATAGTTCCCGAGATAATGGCATTTGGTTGTGGGGGGGGGTCAAGTTCACGCTCCCCCCCCCACTCGAGCACTAATTCTGAAACTCGGCCAGGATTTAGTGCTTAATTAGTGCTATCGATCTGCCAAGTACTAGAATTAGTGCTCTGTAAGTTCCCAAGATATTAGCGTTTGAAAGTGGGGGGGGTCAAGTTCACGCTCCCCCCCCCACTCGAGCACTAATTCTGAAACTTGGCCAGGATTTAGTGCTCAATTAGTGCTATCGATCTGCCAAGTACTAGAATTAGTGCTCTGTTAGTTCCCGAGATATGGGCGTTTGAAAGTGGGGGGGGTCAAGTTCACGCTCCCCCCCCCAGTGAGCAAGGATCATGAAACTTGGCCAAAACTTACCTTATAATTAGTGCTATAACATTGCATAGTTTTAGAATTAGTGCTCGGATAGTTTTCGAGAAAAACGATATTTAAGGTGCTATTTTTTTCAGGAGGCGCGCCAACCAAGCGCCGCGCGCGAAATTCGAATGCCTAGCCGTCAAAAACGTACACACGTCGTTTTGCGTGTTACTTCCGTCCCGAAATGACTCCGAAATGAATCAGTTGATGTTTAGTTCACAAAATAACTATTGGGAAAACGCCATACATGTGTTTTTTGACTAGTGAGAGTGTACACATTCGAAGAATTGAATAGAAAATTATTTTTAATTATATTATTTGTTCCATTGAAAAAACTGCATAGCAAACGAAATTGCTGAGATGGAATATGAACAGCTATTGCTGATTATATATTTGCAAAACATTTCAGATCGTCACACATTTTTTTATCAAACCTTTCACACCTTTAGAATTACTTCTTGTCAGCATACACCCTTCTCTAAAATAAAGCCATACCAATTGTCTTTTAAACTTCATTGTTGAGATTGAATTACGAATCAATCGTTGTTTTCTCTTTCACAATTCACACATGAGGAATAAACGTTGAGAGTCATTTTCAAATATCAACACTCTCCCTATGATCATACCTTTTTCACGGATTTTAATGGTCTTTTTAATGGTATTGGATTGTAATACTGCCTGATGGTTTATTAGTTAAGGAAGCGGTCGTAGCCTATAATGTGGTAACTATCTTGTCATAGGCTGGAGAGAAGAACAATACAATCCTCGGTAAAGATGGTCGTGGATACTATGCGCTATCTTCACCCTTGCTTCATTGAAAAGTTTACTGATAGTATACAATGATTACCGGATGAAATAATGATTGACAGATGATAACAAAAAATTACATGTCTTATATGGGGATAGTAGTCTCAAATATTTTGTAAAAATATGTCGTTCATCATGTCATGCAATGCAGCATGCACTGATTCAACCCTTGGAAATGCCTAGCTTCCAAAATAATAAATAAACTAGACGCTCATTGTACATCGATAATTTAATTTCCTCATCAAATGAATCTTATACTGTATCGTTTTCTTACCATTTGTTATGTATTGGATAATTATATTATCATGTCTTTGAACAAGAGAGTCACATTGGAGATAATTATTCATTTTGAATTAAATTAATACTTTATACTTGTGTTTAACGACGCATTGTGAAGATAACTAAGATCTATTCACGTCCAATGAATCATTCATTAGTGTCGGTTATTATTCATTATTGACATTCTATTCTATCGTTGGATGATTTTTTTTCTAAATATTATTCTAATATTTCTTTAATTTTGAAACGTATCTTCGAATATTCAAACCAAGCACATGCACTATACTTGGACCGAGTGAATGATGAATTTTATTTTTTTTGCATTCGTAGAACGATAAACTATTTAATAAAATAATATATCTTACACTAGTTTGCCACACATTAAATACTAATAACATGCTATCAGGGAAATATAATTTGCAGGTATCCAATGTTTGTTACGGCAAAAATTTGGTGAATACTAAAAGTACAAGTATTAAAAGTACTAATACTACATCTTCATACTTGAGAATCACCTATAATATTTCGAATATCACTGTGATTGGTCTTTTGATAGGCACTAGAGGAGGCACAATTTTTTTTTGTAGGATTTTGTAGGAAGTTTGATCTAAACAGTGATTTTATAAATTTGATAGGAATTTTAGCCTCAAAAGGATCTATTGTCATTTTGAAAAACCATTCATACTCACATTCATTTTTCAACGATGAATTCATTCATTATTCGCCATTTTTGTAGTATTTTCATATTATTTTCATATTACTGTTCATACTGATACTTTTTCATATTAGGCCTACTGTTTGTTACTATCTCATTATTTTTCACCATGCCTAATTTTTTTCATTATTCATTCACGTGAGATTTATTATTATGGTGTGTTTTTTCTACTTCATTAATTTGTTATTTGATTATTATTATATGTCGAATGAAAATCTTGAAATTCAGCCGGAGATATTTTCAAAATCTGTTGCATTCAATTCATTATTGTATTTGGAGTATTTTGGGAAATTTATGAATATATTACACCAAGACTTAGTGTGTGACTTAGTGATGGTGTGTGGACATGAACATAGACATGTACAAAACATGTAATTTTCTGTAATCATCTGTCAATCATTATTTCATTCGGTAATCATTGTATACTATTAATAAACTTTTCAATGAAGCAAGGGTGAAGATAGCGCATAGTATCCACGACCATCTTTACCGAGGATTGTATTGTTCTTCTCTCCAGCCTATGACAAGATAGTTACCACATTATAGGCTACGACCGCTTCCTTAACTAATAAACCATCAGGCAGTATTACAATCCAATACCATTAAAAAGACCATTAAAATCCGTGAAAAAGGTATGATCATAGGGAGAGTGTTGATATTTGAAAATGACTCTCAACGTTTATTCCTCATGTGTGAATTGTGAAAGAGAAAACAACGATTGATTCGTAATTCAATCTCAACAATGAAGTTTAAAAGACAATTGGTATGGCTTTATTTTAGAGAAGGGTGTATGCTGACAAGAAGTAATTCTAAAGGTGTGAAAGGTTTGATAAAAAAATGTGTGACGATCTGAAATGTTTTGCAAATATATAATCAGCAATAGCTGTTCATATTCCATCTCAGCAATTTCGTTTGCTATGCAGTTTTTTCAATGGAACAAATAATATAATTAAAAATAATTTTCTATTCAATTCTTCGAATGTGTACACTCTCACTAGTCAAAAAACACATGTATGGCGTTTTCCCAATAGTTATTTTGTGAACTAAACATCAACTGATTCATTTCGGAGTCATTTCGGGACGGAAGTAACACGCAAAACGACGTGTGTACGTTTTTGACGGTTAGGCATTCGAATTTCGCGCGCGGCGCTTGGTTGGCGCGCCTCCTGAAAAAAATAGCACCTTAAATATCGTTTTTCTCGAAAACTATCCGAGCACTAATTCTAAAACTATGCAATGTTATAGCACTAATTATAAGGTAAGTTTTGGCCAAGTTTCATGATCCTTGCTCACTGGGGGGGGGAGCGTGAACTTGACCCCCCCCACTTTCAAACGCCCATATCTCGGGAACTAACAGAGCACTAATTCTAGTACTTGGCAGATCGATAGCACTAATTGAGCACTAAATCCTGGCCAAGTTTCAGAATTAGTGCTCGAGTGGGGGGGGGAGCGTGAACTTGACCCCCCCCACTTTCAAACGCTAATATCTCGGGAACTTACAGAGCACTAATTCTAGTACTTGGCAGATCGATAGCACTAATTAAGCACTAAATCCTGGTCGAGTTTCAGAATTAGTGCTCGAGTGGGGGGGGGAGCGTGAACTTGACCCCCCCCACAACCAAATGCCATTATCTCGGGAACTATCGGAGCACTAATTCTAATACTTGACAAATCGATAGCACTAATTGAGCACTAAATCCTGACCAAGTTTCATAATTAGTGCTCGAGTGGGGGGGGACAGGTTCACGGACCTGCGTTCCAGTTGTCAAGTTGACTAAGCTGTGAGTGGCAGTTATTATATTCTGTCACGAACAACAGTGTAAACGAAACTGTTTTCTTCGTTTTTCAACTGACTTAATCGTCAAACAGACGGAAAGATGCTTTATATATACTGCTGCATATTATTGTTATATTCACTTTTCGCGACGGGTTTTTTCATCAAACCCGCCGTGGAAACTCGCATATCAATATACTTGTATCCACGAAAGAAGGAATTATCTACAAACAGGAACAAAGATATTAGTACTGTGGTGTTGTTCAAGGCACTCAACGCCCTCTTCAAAGATATTAACTCGATATTTGTAAAGCTGCTATTTAATGACGTCACAACCCTAAAACTACATTTTATTGAATAATGACAATGTTCATTTCCCTAGACTTGAAGAAAAATAGAAATCATCTCAATTTCAGAAATAATAATAATTTTTTTGTTCTCCGGAGACCATAAGTCATGACGTAGGAATTACTGATTCTGTATAGAAACATGAACAGAAACGAGTTATGTCTACGTCACGACTCAGAAAACGGGTCGGGTCCTGGAGGAGAAGTGAATTATTCATACATTTCGAAAGTCATTTCCTAGTTTTCTCTTAAATTAGGGAAACAAATATCGTCATCTTTGATACCGGTAATCTAGTTTCAGGGTTGGTGCTTCCTGTAATATTGTACACAGATTTTCCATGACAATTTCAAATTCAAACGCGTTAAATACGCGAGCGATTACGTAATTATCGAAATTCTTACAATAATTGTTGCACAGTTGGTAGATGACCTACTTCTTTCGTGTACCTGCAAAAACGTCCATTAAATTCGCGAACCGACTTTTCGATAAATGGATTGAATAAAGTACGTAACAATATTTCACACAATGCAATCGATGGATTATTGAGAGTGATTGACGTGCACAAGGATTCAATTCAACTGCGGATAAAAGTTATAATTGAACATTATCATTCATACACGAACGCGAAAATGAAGTTAATAATCACTGTCGTAATGGACGTATTGAATAATTAATTACATATATACACACACACACACACATATATATATATATATATATATATATATATATATATATATATATATATATATATATATATATATATATATATATATATATATATATATATATATATATATATATATATATATATATATATATATATATGTTTATGACGTATCAAGTTGGGAAAGTACCGCACAAAAAGAGAAAAAGATATTCGTTATTTTTCCACCATTCTGAATAGAGTATTTTCAAGAGAAATATATGTAAAAAGCAGATTTATGATGTTTCATTTAAAAGCATTCTATTATGCATGGAAGAGTCTGCCAACTTGACGGGCGTAACAACAAAAAACAGAAGCAAACGTTCAACTTAATAACGCAAAAAACCAACTGTTTGACTGACAAACAGATATATATGTATTAGAGCAACGTTTTTGTCGCCTAGGAATGAGTGACAGGAGTGTGCTAGGGCGTATAGACACTCCCGCCCACAACATGCGTCTAAAACATGCGCGTCACGCGTAAATATAGTTTAAAACCTAACGTAATCAATATGATGCACGCTTATCCCCGAATTAACAATTAGTGCGTAACAAAAACTGACTAAATATCAAATGGAAAAAACACACAACATAATAGTAATACGATAATGATAGTGATGATAATGAGCTAACTAACCATGTGTAAACCTACTGAAGTTAAAAAGGTGTTCAAAACCAATTTATATAGGATATCATTTCTCTATAACCAGTATTTCTCCCTCTTCTCTTCCTCTTCTATCTCTTCTCCCGTTCCTACAAAGTCTCTCCTTCTCTCCTCATCTTCCAACATCACCCCATCTTCTTCTCTCTCTCCTTCTGTTACTATAACACCTTATTAAACTCCTTCATGACGCCTTTGGGATAATATACAACTGATAATTTCACATTTAATATTATAAAATTTGCCTAGCTAGCATTTTCGACAAATATTGTCTGCATCAGATGATGTATTCGTTAATCTTGTATCTTGCACGGTTTTAGTTTTATTCTCACTTATGACTCTGAAATCACCCTGGCGGGAACTTGTTGCCCTATGGAGACTGGGGTTGCCTCAAGTAGAAGTATCACCGACATGAAGCTATGACACCAAGTCACATCAACTTTCTCACGCGGCATTTCTCTCACGTGAAATGGAGCAAATATATCACATAAATAGAGCATATACAATCGGAAATATTTATATTTGTTTAGCCATGATGACAAGATCTGCAATGATCATCTAATCCGACGATGAACCTAGTTGACTTGTAAGGGCACCGCTAATAAAACAACAGCTAGTAAAGCCAACAGCTAATCAAGTAGTTTGACCACGCGGTGTCGTTTCAACGAGTACAGCTAACATGCGACATGCAACCAGGTGGTTCCGGCCACACGTGACGTCAGCAGTCACGTGCACTCGGAGAACATGCATGTTGCTAGAGACGACACTACTCTTCATTGATGATGCCGATGATTGCTTGCTCAAAGACCCCACCAACAGCTAGGTAGCAACGAAAGTATAATACACAACAATTAATATTCCTCAATACCAATGTGAAAATAAACAATCTAAAATGGAGAATGGAGAAAACACGAACGAATGAGTATTCTATCAATTAATTCTGTACAAAATTCCAGAAACTTGAAGAAAATCTAATACGAGTCCGGTTTAACTGATAGTTAGTCGAGTAACCGACAACTAGCAGATCAAGTTGTTACAAATGTCATTACCGTATAGCAAATAATTAGCGAATTATACTCGACTATAATTGCAGGTATCATCAAGGCGGTAGTACTAGCTGGCCACTAAAAGCTCTTCATCATCATGTTATTCATTCCCACTAACTCCAAGATAAGACTAACTGTACTTGTTATTACTCGAGTACGTGAAACCGTGTATCTGAAAGTTGAAAAACTGAAATATGTTGTATTTACCCAACACAAGTCATTTCTGTGTGTATAAACGCCCGGTGTGGTCTACCACAAACCGCGTTCCCCTCGACACCTCTACCTGTTGTTGACCATAGACTAAAGATATATACTCAAGACGTCCCATGTATATGGCTTTACGCGAATGAAATAAATTGATGGCGGGGGTGGTATTTTCCATTATGACCATCAAGTTACTACAACTCCCGCTACTAACGCTGCTAGTACTCAAGTTGATGAATTAGCACACATCCCGATTAACGGCAGTAGAGCGCCGGCTTTTGGACAGAGCACTTCTATGTTAAAGCACGTCAATTTGGCTCAGCCGTCACAAGTCGGTCTCTCGTCATAAGACCGTCCGTGATGTCAAATCGACCAATAATAAAGCTCCCCCCCCCCCCTTCTCACAAACTACAGCTGAACCAGCTGAGTTTGACGGTTCCTTTGTCGGAATTCCTTTTGCATAATTTCTGATTGTTCAATTACGGCCCAGCTGTAGAGTTATCACAACATTAATAATAAATCATTCATAAGGTGTAAGTATACCACGTGTGTCTGTTGTATCGTTCTATGAACATTCTTTTTCAATGGAACTTATCTTATTCGTATTCTCGTTTTCTCTTCTTTTTCAAATGTTAATTATTGATGACGTAGTAAAACATGATAACTTCTGTTTTCAGGCCCAATTCATATTGACCACCAGGGGCTGTACCGTATTACGGCGTATATATTTTACGTATATATTTTACTATTTATTTTACATATTTATTTTACGTACATATATATATATAGCGTATATTTTCATAAAATGTACATTCACGTTTTGAGATATGGCACCAACTTGAATTTGAAAAATAAAATCTCTACAAAAATAATCAAATACTAACTGAATGTATAAACACATGAACGATACACACTATTATACATTTTTTTTTATGAAAATACATATTTTCAACAATACCGAATTGAATAAAATCAGCAAAGCAATATTCTGACCGAAATGGTATTATTTACAACAAATTTCAATATTATTATTTAAATATTATCATTTGAATATAGTAATTATTATAAACGATAAAAGTTTATAAAATTAAACTTCTGATTGATAATTGGATGAGCGAAGCGAAGACTCAATTTAACTAGACTCGCCAATTTTTTTTTTTTTCGCGCTCTACAGGTCAAAACGAAAATTCAAATTCAATTGAAACTTGGCATGCCCAAGTGTCATCATCTGGATTGAATCTCATTGATTTTTATGCGCAATCGATTGCACCACTTCTGAGAAACTAATTTTCCAAATTACCGATAAGAATAAGCCGGAGAAGAATTTTCGTACAAAAAGTGTCCTTCGAAAAAATTCAAATTCACACCGAATTTCAATTTAATAATGATACATATGATTCCAAACTTTCACTGAAATCCATTCACTCGTTTTAATATAAAAAAATATATAATGATATTTTTATACATCATTCAAAGCTATTAGGAAAACCAATTAAATCCAAGCAACAAGTGTCACCAATTAATGAAGAACGATTAAAACAAAGCCTTCTTTATTATCGAAGAAATTATTGAGAATGAGCGATGAATATAATTGGATCTCAATCCCCAATAATAGTTTAAATTGGTAGCGTTTTGTTTGTGTTTGTGTACTTTGCTGCTTTTGAATCGCACATACGGTATGGTATAGAATTTTGGGGTTATTCCACTGATTGAATTAAAATTTTCAGATTACAAAAACGAGCAATAAGAAATATTAAAGGTCTGAGACAAGAAAAAAATTCTTCCAATGAACCCCACTGCAAACCTCATTTTATAAAACATAAAATTTTAACTTTTCATAGTATATATATAATGCAGTCAATATTAATTACAAAGATATTTCTTCACAGTCAAACTTTAAATAAAAACATACATGAACATGATCACGAGGCAGAAAGAAAATCTCCATTCTAAAAAATATCGATCCAAATTAACACTAATCAACTCTAGTTATATAAATGAAAAATTATATAATAAACTTCCGAATTATATTAAAAATATTGAAAAATTTGAAACTTTTCAATACAGATTAAAATGTCATTTATTAGAAAAAGCCCATTATAATATAGAGGAATATCTTGCTGATAAAAATTTAAGTTGATACAAACCTAATCAAAATCACAAATCAATCTGCGAAGCGAGCAAAATATCTAATTTCATCATCTAAATTATTAACAAAAAGAGTAATAACATTCAATGTCCATAACATTCCATCGTCATTGTATGAAATTATCTTATATTCAATATGATACTAGTTTCGTGGGGTGAGGTATTTGGTTCATTTTAATTAATCTTTTATATATATATATATATATATATATATATATATATATATATATATATATATATATATATATATATATATATATTGTGTTATTGATGTTAATATTGGTTTCTTATATTGTTGTTGGAGTAAATTGTGTATATGTAATATTTTTTTTCCATTTGTGTATTAGTCATATATTTATCATATAATTTTCGCAACACCTTTATAATAAGGTAATGATTTTGTAGAAAAAAATTGGAAATAAAGCAATTATATATTGATGAGTTGTATCAGTTAATGGTTCATAAACAACAAAAAAACATTTTGTTCAAAATGGATAAAATGCACGGACTTTTTCCACGGATTTTTAACTTGAATGCCGTCAAAAAATCAACTTGATATAACTTTTTGAGAGAATTCAATGTCATTCTTATTAGCTCATCCATCAACGCGGAAACACATAACGCGTTTTCCTAGTTAAATAATAATGTCAGTAGACCACTTATCGGAAATTTCTATTAACACAATTAAAAATTTACTATTATACATATTTTTGATGGAAATTCCCGTCAGAATTTTTCTTTGGAAATGTTTGTTGAAAATACCAAAAATGGAATTTTGTTGAAAATATCAAATTTGGAATTTTGTTGAAAATTTTCATGAACAATTCTCAATAAAAATTAACATGTATTGATGAGTTGTATCAGTTAATGGTTCATAAACAACAAAAAAACATTTTGTTCAAAATGGATAAAATGCACGGACGGCTGCAAGTTGTGGGCAGATCGGGAGCAGAATGCTAATTTCTGAGTGACTTCTCTGACAAAGTGAGCGACAAAGAAGGATGAGTTCGATCGTCTCTAGTTCCATTCTCATTTTATTTGATAGCAAATTACTGTCACAATCCTCAAAATGAAAGCGTCGATGTACTTTTGATATTTGCCGCTTAGTCTACGCTGGCTGGGTCGGGACATGTGTTCGCCAAGTGTCATGAGTACGGGAGACGGTCGCTCGGGACCGTGAATTGGTGCGATTGTGGCCTTTCTCGACGAACGGAAAGAGCTACTTCTTATCTCGTCGACATGTGATTTCTGTTAAACACACTTAATTCGTACAATCACCGTCGACTGCAGCACAATCGCTGAAACGATTTTCAGCACTCGTAGCGGGCCTTGAAGGTACTACGTGGATAAAGGAGTGGGGATGAGAGTGGGGATGAATCTTTTTTTAACGTTGCGTGAATCGTCTTGGGTATATATCTTTAGTCTATGTGTTGACTCTACAGGTTATAATTAGCGCTCACCTCACACATGGCTCACTGTGCTGCGGGTTGTATACACCAATTAGTCCTGGCCGATGATAAATACGGCCCGTTAGAGTTATATACACACAACTCGCCAGATCAAAGCCGGCCGTGTGTTTAATGCGTGCGCAATCAACAACTGTCAATCACATTTCACCTTGAGGGCCTCTTTTTTAGGATCATCTTCTTCGCATGATGACCCACAAAACAGAGAGATGTGGTTTACAATTGATTACGACATTGCTCCGAATACTAGTGGGATTTCAGAATAAATAATTGTTTCTATCTGAAGCGAAGATCGATGTGAGAGCTTTAGAAATAAGTGAGAGGTGCAGCTTCTGAACGGTCTTCGTCATTGGGAAACAATGAGTGTGTACTGAGATTGCGATGTCTACAAAAACGAGTACCAGAAATGTGGGATTAAATGTTAGTGACTCTTGCAAAGGCTGAAATAACAAATTGACGCAGTTTTGAGAGTATATTCTTGCCACAGTCCTGAATTCAATTGATGAAATAAAAACAAATCCTGTCAACATTTAACGATATAAGGAAATGATATGACGGTTTTCTTATCTACTAAGATTGAAAACATTTCGTAATATTCATAGTATTGATGATACTTAACAACCCCATCAAAAGCTAAGTTGTGTGGGGGTCAGAATGTGAGGTATCAGAACTGTGTGATAGAATTTTAGGTCAAGTATAGGCAAGTTTTGAGAATAAAAATGTAATTGTAATGATTTTGAAAAAAATGAAAAATGGAGAATTCGAGGGAATTTTCGAAAGTACAAAATCATTTTCACAGAATATCATTCTAGTTTAAGCAAAGTTCAACGTTATAATCATTGTTAAAAGTTGAAAGCGATTAAAGTACTTTAAAATATATTTTCGACATCCCGAAAACTGCCCGAGAAAACACAAGAATTAACCCTTCTAGCAAAGTCAGAGCAAAAGTTGCCACAAACAAGTTCATTTCATTTGTAACATTCTAAATTAGTCATAAAGAATTCTTCCCACGAATTGTAATTCATAAGTTCGTTCATTGTACACAATTACTAACGAAACCAAATGGTCTACAGGCAGGCCACTTTGAGAAAAACCAAATCAAGACAAAAAAAAATATATTTAATTACACTCCGTTCCTCAAGAACGTGAAACGAATACCAACTTGACAACCGAGCTCAACTTTAAAGCATTATTATTTCTGGTCGGCAGAAGTTTCAAAAGTTTGCCTTTTAAAGCCGTTCGATGGGATTGAATATCTACCGGAGAGGCATTAGGGCGTTAAGGTAAATGCGAGCAACCTCGGTGACAATGTCACGCGGAAGTTGACTGTTACGACACAGTGACGTCACGAAGTTATCAACTTTGAAAGACATTACTGGGCAGTGGGCGCACGACCGAGACATTACCGACATCACTTTGATACAAGGTTCAATGTTGACAAAAACGTGTGTTATACATTGTACGAAATCATCCAACTTCAAGAGGAATAGTCAAGATATGATGAGGAACCGTTAGCACAGTTTTTTTATATTGAACTGTTATCATTTATATTACTAAGCAGGTATTGAGGCATTTTTGCTTTCGCTCTATTCTCACTATCTGCATACAGTGTAAAAAAAAACGCAATAATAATAATCAATAATAGTACGTAGTAATGATAGAAATGAACCATCAATGTTGTAATGATTAATCTTTAGTTACCCTACATATTTTTTCACATTTTCATGATGAAAACTGTGCGCGGCTTGCATTTCTGGATTTCTTATACTGAAGTGAGCCGTCTAAAAAAAATGGCATCAGCCGTTCTCGTAGTCATCACGCGCCGAGATCTGTATGGGTCTTTTATCAACATTTTGTTAGTTAAACCTAGTTTATTCCTTCATAAACTGAATTGAATACATTTTAATTGTCATTTAATTAGGTATAGTCGTGAGAGTTGACGATATGCAACGTTACAATCCTAGATGCGGCCTCCTAAAGCACTTTGTTTCTTGTTACAGGAAGAAGATTCGCGACAAATTGCAAGAAATAACGAGAACAACTTCCAGGATATTTATATAGGATCAAACAACTCCACCAACATCTATTTTTATATAATCTAAAACAACCAAAGTCGATGAGTTTCAAATTCCCAACAAGATTAAAGCCTAGTGAAATGAAAGTAATCCCCGCCTAAAGCGCACCATGCTGAACACGACCGACGATCCCGCCGCTGTCACCAACTCCACTTTCCTCGACCCGTACGCGCACTACAACGTGACGTACGGCGAGAGTGACGTCACGCACAACAACTGGTGGGCGCTGTTGGCGTTGTTCCTGGTGCTGGGCACGGCGGCCGGCAACATCCTCGTCTGCCTGGCGATCACGTGGGAGAGGAGGCTGCAGAACGTCACCAACTACTTCCTCATGTCGCTCGCCATCACCGACCTCATGGTCGCCATGCTGGTCATGCCGGTCGGGATACTGACGCTCGTCAGAGGTAAGTCGGGACCTCGCTGCGGTCACGAGTGACAAGTGAGGATGGTGCTGGTTAGAGGTAGGTCGGGAACGCTGAAGAGTGTATACCGGAGTTGAGTAGACTCGATATAAGACATGGGTTTCGGGGTACTTTTCAATGGATTGGGGTTGAGGTTCTGGTAAGTTTGGACACCCAGCCCCATGTCACACAAACGAGTCGGCTTGATTCTAGTATGGGCTCTTCAGGCCCCCGGTAAGTCCCTCGGATACTTGACAGCGGGTATATAATCAGGGCAATGAATGTCATTTACGGGCCTCGCCGGCTTGGTTATGCAGTGTTGCAACTGGCCCACGTGTGTGCTACAATTGCTCCGTACACGAGGTCATTAACTATATAGTAACAAAGCACTTGTCCACAATTATTAATTTTTTCCCTTGATTCGATACATTTTTGAGACATGTAAAAAAAATCACAGCTCAACATGAATATGTAATTGTCAATAACATTTTTTTAAAGCGTCTGCTCCACAAACCTACAGAGTTAAACGCTTCTTGACAAAAAGTGCTACAATTGACCTAGAACCCCACTACTTTAGTATCTCAAACAATGATATCAGAAAAAAATCTTCTCTTGATCACCGATCTGAGTAGGTTATAAGTTGAATCAAATGTCATGGTGCTTCAATTTCAAGACTACTCAACCTGACGAACATAATGCTTCGTCTTCTCGAGTTGCACAATCGTCTGGAGCTCATATTACTTTCACGACATCATATATTAAGTCCGCAAGAACCAGCAGCTACAAGAGGGAGAGAGCGAGTGCGGGGGGTAGAGTGTGAAAGAGAGAGATATAGTGTGACACAATGGGAATAAAGTGGCTGCAAACTGTTGGATTTATTTCCAGCACGATCGATCACACGGTTTACATTATTTACTCGGCATTCCGGCGAAACAACCGACATAAATACACAGGCGACAGATTGATGAATTCAGGCGAGCGCCAGCAAACTTTCACCTTTCTCCCCGGCTCAGTCGATACGTACAGTTCGGAAACGTTACTCCGTCTTGTTTGAACAAGGATTGCAATTGCAACCACTACTATCGTCGACTAACATTGTAGGAATTCTAGAATTGTAAAATTCGAGAATTAGTAAGACTATATAAAGAAGACACCTCTGCCAGAACAATTAAAACAGCATCCTTGAACTCTGGGTTTCAGTTAAGACCGGGTTCATCTTACACAGGAATGCACCCCCGTGGGTTGTTTTAATTGACGCCGAGGCGGTCTTAACAACATCAACCAATGTCACCGTTCTTTGTCTAGCTGTGGTATTTTAACGGAATTGTTTTACCTCCCTCCATTGCCCAGTCAGCTAAGGCACCCGTTGGATGTGGGTTCGAGTCCCGCATTAAGGTATGAGTTTTGAGAAGGTCCTTTCACTTACCATTTCATAGCTATACTAACACCTGATCATTCGTACCCCTGTATAACCTAGATATTGGTGGGGTTGTTAAGCAATCAATAATCATCATGATCGGAATTGTTTCAAGATTTACAATTAAAGCCCAACTACATCTTTCAAAAACGGTAAATATTTAGAGCTGAAGCGAGATTATAGGAAATTATCGTAGTATTACCCATTATGAGGTTGGTAACGGCAGCATACCAACTTGAGCGCGTATAACGAGTTCAACAAGATGATATTACTGAGCGAGGATTAGGACAAGAATTGTCTCAAACTTGGTTCACGTCAATTTAGTAAATGCTTCGAGAAACACATTAATTATACAACAAGTTATATCATACTTTTATACGACAGAAACGATCAAGTTCGATGTGGCACTAATCTACGGTCTACCATCCACGTAAGATGACGGTTACGATCGATCGTTCTCGTTATCCGCGCACCACTAGCGCACGGGTGGTTCGTTCCTTCATTTCTCGCGATACAGGAGGTATACACTGCTGTCTGCTATTATAGCCGAGAGAACTGAGATAGAGTAATAAATGGTGATACGGTGGGATACATTAGTTCTACGAAGCAACACGGCAATAATGGCAGAGAATGGGAATACGTTAGCTGTATATGTGGCAATTTCAAGAGGAATAAAGTACACTGTAAAAACTAACATTATTATTATGCAAATACATATGGAGAGAATTGGTCTGGATAGATACTCGGAAAATATTGCCAATTGTAATAAATCTGTTTCGTTAAAGAGCTATAGAGAGAATGAAAGAATAAAATATATGGTTTTGGAGAGTTGTAACACATAAAATAGCTTGAAGGGAAAAACAAGCTCTTTAAGAGGGCACTGGAACAAAGTGAATGAGTTGTTTATAATAATTGTTGAACGGAATGAGCTAGGAAAATACTCATACAATAGAAAAACACACCTTTTAATTTAGATGAGCGTTCCATCCCATTCTTATAGAGCTTTGTCTGTGTAATTTGTTTTTGTTTGTAAACACTGCACAGGTTGCAGGGTTTACCGGCCGACATATGAAACTTTTTAGTATATGCTAACTCATCCAACTTATAGGAATGTGTAGTTTTGGGTTCAATTTGGTTGGACCATTATTGAGAAACATCGTCTCAAAGTTTCTAAAACCCCATAAGATTAGGCTGGGCGGAAAAATTGAGAAATAAAATCTCACCAATATGATTCAAATTTTCCTCAAATGTGAAAACGGAAATGTTTCACATTATCAAGAATCTGTATGCAATTCGAACCTGCCGTTTTGAAGAAAAGAATATAAAAAAGTAGAAATAACAGCGAGAAAATGTTGCAATGGTAGTTTCACGGCTCCCTAGATTCGATAGTAGCCGAATGAAATATATTTTATATTATCAAGGTGTGTCGAGTTTCCAATTATACTTTATATATAGACATCCCGTTCATCTTACAACGCATATTCAGCGTTCGCCTAGTTACCTCCATGACGGTGTATTTGTACAAATTATTAATTTCACAGATACTCAGTTGAAAATCCAATAGTTTAGCTGAGTAAGATATTTGAATGATGTAAGTGACTGAGACAGTTAGGTGAACCAATGATTAGCACGCTGAACTGTCATTCCGGAGACCGGAGTTCGATTCCTGCCACGATCGACCATCCTGACAGGAAGTATATCGTGATTTCCCTCTGTCGTTCAAGGTCAAGTTAATTTTATTGGCACTATCAAAATCAACACATATAGGCCTATAACAAAAATAACATACAAATAAGAAAAAATAAGAAATAATATCATCATTATTTTCAAGATAATACACAGGTCAAAACTGGGACGGTTTCTTGATAATAGGCCACGACAGACTCCTTCCCACTATCCAAAAACACCTAATGATTCAAACTTTCAACACAGCTCCCCATCATTTCACTGATCATTCACCGACGCCAATAGATCTTAGTTATCAGTACAGTGCGTCGTTAAACCCAACATAATTAGATGGAAGTTGAAATGAAAGAAATGTAAGTGGGTGTAAGCGAGCTCTTCTCTTAGGTCGAGCAGTTTATAATGAAGTCTTACTAGACAATTTTTCAACTGAAGATTCACAAAACAATTTTCCATCCAACTGCACGGTGAAAAGGTCTGTAATCGAGACATAAAAACCTGCACGATAACAACAAAGAACCTACAACTCTTTCATATCGATAGCATTTTCATAGAACAGTTGTGTAAGTTTATAAAAGTTACCCCGGGTTAGGAAGACCATGAATAGATTTCCAATACCATACCGTATATAATGTAACGGAGCGCATAACATTGCTGGTATGAAAGCTTTTCATCTTCACCCATTGAATACTTGTGTTGTTTTTATGTGAAATACATTCAAAAAGCTACGATTTCATTGAAGAGTTTTCGATGTATAGGTTGTGTACATTTCGTGAGCACCCATCCGAGCATCACGTGATCCGAGTCAATTGAAGGCAACGAGCTAATATGTATTCAAATTAATACTGGTGTATATACGTATGTACTGAAGCTTTGAAGAGGAGTGATGTGGTTAGAGGAAAGAGGAAAGAGAAGAGAGTCGAGAGGAATAAGTTATATCAGTATTCTGATCAGTAACTTGAGAACGGAGAGTTCTGATAGTACAGATATTCAAGGGTTGCGTGCACAGTTCTGGAGACATTCATATTTACCATTTTTTCAATGTTGACGAACCAGTGTTAATGGATGAAAAGTACACTAACCCCAAGATGGTTTTATTCTCGTCAATTACATGCAATGCTCGTTTAATTTTTGTAAATTCAATCAGTTTTATGGTAATACGTGAACGAATACTGAGAATGTGATGAAATCCATTCAAAAATTTTCTTGAAACTTACTAAAATCACACAAATTGAACGTCGAATTAATTGAAGAGCACATGATCATATTGAAGTTGTCTTAATTTGTATTCAATGACACTGGTTCGTGATCATAGAAAAGAAGAGGAATTTCAGCACCGTACATGCCGCCTTAACACAGTCAATATTGTGAAGTATTGACAGTGTAATGTATTGTAATGGTGGAAGAATAGAAAGAAATGGAGGGAGGTGGTGAAAAGAGTTGAGATGGAAGTGGAGGAGGAAGAGCGAAATTAGGTGAAAGAGACGTAGGAGGAAGAGGAATTGGGACTGGCAAAATCAAGTCGACATGTTGTGCCCTTGTAAAATGAACTTACCTAACTTTGTTAGAAAAGTATTGAGGAATTGAAAAAAAAAATAACAGTAAGGTACTGATGATATCTACGTTTTTTCTTTATTAGAATTTCGATCCGTTCAAAATGTCTCCCAGAAAAACTCGCTAAATCAGTTCCCATTCGCTTTTAATCAGTCATGACTAGAGAAGTACTCGACTCCATAGAAGCGATGAGAAATGTATTTTCAATGAAAAGACGATAAAACTTGTCGTTGGGAATAAACTCAAGACAATATATTCACAATTTATACAATACTTCGAATCCCTGTCGATTACGAGTTGCCATTACTTCAGGGCAATGAGGTTCTATCATCGAGAGAAGAATCGGCGCACGAAACGACCTAATAACGCACGCTCGACCGGAATTCAACGATATCGAGACGTGGACAAAGTCGCTCGAACTTTTCATTGCCAACACGACGCATATTTCATTCGGCTTCGACGCTAATAAGGTTATAACAGGACAATAAAATAAATCAAATAGAATGAGAAATATCTCGACGAACTAAATTTGTCTTCTTTGTGGTTTGAACAAAATATTTTTGTAGAATTTTGTGGGAAGTTTAATCTGGATAGTGATTTTATAAATTTGATAGTAATTTTAGTCTTGAAATGATCTATTGCCATTTTAAG
Source organism: Brachyptera putata (assembly GCA_907164805.1). Taxonomy (NCBI): domain Eukaryota; kingdom Metazoa; phylum Arthropoda; class Insecta; order Plecoptera; family Taeniopterygidae; genus Brachyptera; species Brachyptera putata. The sequence continues at coordinate 18,233,837 of OU015472.1, read as the reverse complement.
AAACATTTATACTCACATTCATAGCATAATTATTCGTCATTTTTGTATTATTTTAATATTATTTTCATATTACTGTTTATTAGTCTCTCATTATTTTCAACCGTCATTTCTTATCAGACATTCATGTGCGATTTATTATTGTTTTTCTACTTCATTAATTTTTTATTTGATTATTATTATGTGTCAAACGGCAATCATGCAGCCTATACCATGACATTGTCTTTAATGGAGATTTATATATAAAACATACACGTATATTCTACATGTCGATTATTGTTTACGACCCACCAACAACTAGGATATTTTGGGGGGTTATCAACGACCACACCGAAGGAACATCGGTACACCACAAGATTATGGCTTGCTTCATTCATAACCTGAACGTTAGGTTATAATTACGATGTCAAGCATAACAAAAATGAAATATCTGAATATAAGAGCGATTTCGACGATAAAGTTGGAAACTGCATCAAATGCATTTATGAACACAAAAAACAGCTAATTATATAAGCTGCTATTCATCATGTTGATCTACACAGAAACTTATTCAACAAACTCTCGAAAAGATCAACTAGTATTATTAGAACTATTACAATGAAAGCGTGGATAAAATACCTATTGAAACCTTACATGAAACCATTTTCTCGAACATTTCTAGAACATAGCTTCCAGATTTTAGTTGAGCGTTAGTTCCCTATTCAGGTGTAATCGGCGATTTTAATGAGCTAAAGGGGAGTACCGTATACGAGGTCACTGCCGGGACCAATGGGGTTGCTTGGTTTCAACTGATAACATTTCACCCCGTCTTCGGGTGGTAAGATCGCCCTTGTGGTGCCCCGTCTAAACGATCCTACTTCCTCATCATTGGCCCTAATAGGGAAACACTCACTTTGTGGCACGTTTCAGATGTTGTTAGAGATACAAAAGACCGGGACGGGTGGTCGAGTGGCTAGCACACGGAACCGTCATTCAGGAGACCTGGGTTTGATTCCCGCCATGGTTGACCGTCATGACAAAAGTTTTTTTGTGGATTTTCTCTGTCGCTCAAATCAATACTGGGATCCTACACAACAGGCCACGACCGACTCCTTCTATAAATAATCTTTGATCTCATCATCTCATTATCTCATTTATCATTCACCGATGCCAATTGATCGTAATCATCAATACAACGAGTCGTTAACCCCATATGAATGAAAACAAATAAGAGGAAGAATATAAAGGAAGGTATAAGGCATTTGCATTGTGATATACAATGTAGGAAGTAGATCAGATCATCTACACGAACACTACTACATCTTCTAAGTCGAGATTCAAAACGAGCACCTCTCTAATAACCAATCAGTTTCACTTATACCAATAAAGCACGCCTCTCTCTTCTAATATTCCCCGAAGCCCAGTTCGGCAGTCTTCGGTTAACGTCGTCTTCATAACTCCCCAGCTCTCTTAGGATACATCAACCATACCCACCCACAGCCCCCTAACAGCTCAACTCAAACACGAAACTTTGCCAGCTCTTCGAAAAGAGACCGTGACGTCATTATCGGGGGCGCTCGGATACGGGATTCCCCTCGAGTCGCTTACGTTCTCGTCAGTTCGCGCCAAAACTACCAGGTGTACCACCGTAACGAGCGTTCGCTCCACTTTCTCAAGACAAATTACCATGGTGTATCAATGAGAAGAGAGCCGAATATAGGCCTTGAAGATCGGGAAAATCTCTTCGAAATTATAGTTTGATGAGAAATATATATATATATATATATATATATATATATATATATATATGCAACTGCTCTTTCCGTCTTAGCGAACAAGGATGTTATCTTTCAATAATACCCTCCTCGTTAGCTCAGATAGAAAGAGCAGTTGCGTATCGAGCAAAAGTTCCAGGGTTTGATTCATCGACGAGGATGAACCTTATGTGTGTCCACGGACACAAGGTAGTCTACCAATATGACCAATGCGAATTTTAAATATCTATTTGTAAGTTGTATTTGTGAAGTCGTAGTATTTTGAGAGTAGATGCTTTTTCTGGACGACACTTTTCATTAGAAATACAACTACGTCCGTCGAAAAAAGGTAACTATTCAAAGTTTTCACAATTATTCAATTGGGAGACGATCTTTTCTCTCGTTGATACACAAGTATAAAATACATCTCCATTTCTGATAGTATATATCGGAACATATATTTCACCAAGGGGTCAAGAGGTCAAGATGGTAACATATAGTAGCGAGACTTATCAAGGTATATAGAGTTGACCACATACGAAGAGAGACGATATGAAACAGTTGTTGGCAAACATCCTGCAACGAGGCGGGATGGGGAGAGGGGAGGGGGGATCCTCCCATGAGAAAACTTTCCCTCCACTTTAAACCACGAGATCGAACTTTCAGCGTCTTTGCCAGAGATAAACAGCGAGAGAGAGAGAGAGAGAGAGAGAGAGGGAGGGAGAAAGATAGAGAAAGATAGAGGGAGAAAGAGAGAGAGAGAAAGAGAGAGAGAGATCCCCTGCCCGGCACGACAGGTTGCAATAAGAGAGAAAGACAATGAATATCACTCGATGCTTGATGGATTGACAGGGGCGGAGGGGGAGTGGGGCAGATAATCATATGCATAACTACATAGCAGTGGTGAGGAGGGGGGGGAGGAAGTGTGACTTTCTTTCGACTGGCGATATACGTCGTGGAAAGAAAGGACGTTCATCTCACAAGGGCTGGGAAAAGTTTCGTGGCGGGCTACGATGGTATAAAGTACTTTTCCCAGAACAGGTATAGATGTGTATTTTCTCAAATCTTGATTGAAAACTTGGAATAGAGTATAATTGCTTCGCCGATTATATATGATATAGGATGAGGATGACAACGTCATATGGTGTTGTGCTGACACTTGACGAGATTAAAGAGCAATGCATTGAAAGTACATATTTAAAGGACTTCACAACCCTGTAACTAGATCTTGACGAATAATGACGATATTCATTTCCCTGATTTTGGAGAAAACTAAAGAAATCATCATCTCAATTTCAAAAATTATAATTACGTCATTTGTCCTCCAGCACCCGGCTTTGTTTCTGAGTCGTGACGTAGACATTACTCGATTCTGTTCATGTTTCCATACAGAATCGGCAATGCCTATACGTCATGACTCATGGTCTCTGGAGGACAATATTATCTATATAAAAGGCTAAGCGTGTCTGTCTGTCTGTAAGATGGTGGTGATCGCGGGGCAGGGAGGTGGGGGGGGGGGGGGGGGGGGGGAGGCATGGATAACGGACGGAAAAGGGAGGGCAGCTGCATGATCATTGTGATCATGATGAGTGTGATCATTGACACTTCACACTTCGCCATTCTGGAGGAGAACGGACGGTGCGAAGAAATTTACGCGTAATTGTGTTAGTGCGTAGTGAGGCTGTGCGTTCAAGGTATATGCAGTGCGACAGTTAGAACTATAGTAGTGGGAAGTATAGTAACAACAGAGAGAGAGACGTCCCGCGTTTTAAACGTGGGGCTAAGGCTAGTATTATTTATAATTTCTAAAATTGAGATTATGATTTCTAGTTTTCTCTAAAAAAATATGGAAACAGGCGTCATTATCCAATGAAATCTAGTTGCAGGGTTGTGACGTCCTTTAAAGATGTTTCGGGGGTTTCACGTTTGAGAAGACGCGAATGACAGGTACGGGAGGGGATGACGACTCGGAGCTGACAGGAACCGAGTTGTAACAAATCTGCTCTACAAACATCGAGTAGAAACACCCCTTTATACCCGGGATCAACGGCGCACGGGAGTCGATCAAGTAGGACACCTCTTTACCTGGGACCTAGTCCTATCCTAGAAGTCCATTGGAGTCGATTTAGCGTAACATCAATTTACTGGTGATAACTTTTGAACGATATGAGATATCGAAATTCCGAATCGGGCGAAACTCAGATAATTTTAATACTTTTAAATTGGTTTCCATAAATTATTCATCTTATATTGCATGATTTCCACGGGTATTTTCAACTGAGAAAACACATTTTCAGCTATATACACAGCAAAAAAAAACATTTTCTGCTGTGTATATAGCTCTGAAAATGGTAGAATCCAAGCGTGATAAATATAATTCAATTTATTCCGAAGGCATCAATGTTATCTGTGTACACGTTGTAACTGCTGAACATGGAATTCTTCGGTAGCGGAAAATTAATACAATAACAAAGCGATGTCTGTTCAGCCAAGCGAGTACCGTCTTGCTGCTGACCCGAGGCCCCCCCCCCCCTGATCCCACACAATAGCCATGTAGGGTGACGTCACACCGCAAGAAGCCTCGCCTCTCCTACAGGAAGCCAGTACCAGGAAGAGAAGAGATATTCGCACAACACAATAGCCAGAACTTCCTGCCTGGGGAACGAAGGTGAGAGGAGGTGGCGTGAGATGAGAAGGTTCCGAGCGACCGTCGCGCCTATCCCACGGTACTTAGCGCTCGGGTGGTTCGCGCCGGACACCAAGAAACGTATCCGAGTCGAGCAAACATCAATATGTAGTTACTGAGGAAGACGTCGAAAGGGCGAAGTGCATCGAATAGTAACGTAGAGATGATATTGTGAGAGGCAAAAACTGGATGTTGGGAATTATTGCACAAGAGAGATAGTATAATACTGCAGTGGAACTTCGCAATGTATTTACTGCACGAGCAATTTGAATACGTACCGGTATGATAAAATATCGGTGGAGGCGCCGTGTTTGCGGCTAACGCTCAAATTATCAAACATAATAAATTATTAGGAATTAATCATCTGCCCACAAGCGGAAGTTCATGTAGTACAAACCAAAATGTATTAATTTTCAAGCGAAATGACTATTTGAATTCGTATAATACAATATCGGTGGAGGTGCCGGGTTCACGACTTCCGATTATTTCCCCTACCAAACGATTCGAAATCATACATTATTATGATCGTGGAATTATCTCACTCCCTGCGGATATTCATGTTGTACCAACCAAAATCAGCCTAATTCAATCCACCTAACCGAACCGCTGTGATATTAATCTCCTCTAACGCGATACCGCGGCGTTGCGTATCGATCACGCATCGGTACACGATTACTATAACTGCGAACATCGCTGGGTATGAGCAGAACGAGATCGACATGGTCGCATAATGATGTTGTCAAATATACCCTGGTTAAAAGACAATTGGAATGGATCGTGCTCTAGGCCTATTGGGTGTATGGAAGTAGCGACCGTTTGGTGATGGAATTAACAAGAAAATTATGGTAATTTTGTGTCACTCGGTACCAGATGGTGGGTTAGTTGGTCAAGGTTGGTGTCCTAACTTCCAAAGATGGCCGACTGTGTTCAATGTCCGTGTAATTTCATACTGTTTAGACTGTTTTATTTAATTTTAGGATAAAATTTCATTTGTCAGACGCCGTTTTTCGGTAGATTCAATGTTTATCTATTAGAAAACACCATTTTCAGGATCAAATTTGCAAAATTAGGGATGGTACCGAGTATGCGAAATTACCAAAATAACTTTTGAGGTGGACGCTGAAGATCATATACCGGAATCAAGTATACTCGGCTGATGGGCTTGGGGTTATTATGAATAGATCGTTGTAAAATGTGGTTAGAGTTCAGGTGAGGTTTGACACCCAAGCCCATGGCACAACATCGAGTATACTTCATTCCGGTATCCGCTCTTCAGATGCCGCCTTTTGAGGCTGAGTTTGCATATTTTAAATATAACTTTTCATAAATTCATATGACAATTATCTATTAGGATTCGTTCTTCAAGATTATTGTCACCTCCTCCGTATATTGTAGGTAACAGCCTAAACAACATGGGTGGAGGTGCCGGGTATCACAGAATGTTAACATGGGTCAGACTCACCGCTCTCGACGCGCGACGTCCGGTGGACTAAAGCTAAGACCGGGACATCCTCTCATCACACTTACCTGTGGACAAACAAAAACAACAACATTATTACTCGACATTACTTGGCAGTTTTAACAACAAGGTCGCGCCGAGTCAAGTGGTAGACAGGCCTGGTACAAGCACATACGACGAACTTGAACACAACCCTACCTATACCTTGGATTGGAATATAATAGAATATACTTTATTAATCCAAATCGATCGAACGGTATATCAGACACGTCATGCCTTTGGTATAATTATGAATAATTTCAGAAAGTTTCAAACATTTTGTTCAGATCTATATAGCTATACATATTTTTTTATATATTGGGTTTTACGACGCACTGCTATGATAGCGCTGATCTAATGGCGTCGGACCGATGATTATGGGATTATGAGATGATGGGATTATGAGATGATGGGATGACGAGATGAAGGTTCTTGGGTAATGAGAAGGATAGTGGGAAGGAAGCGGTCATGGCCGACTTATTGTAGGAACTATCCCGGCATTAGCCTGGACTACAGGGGAAAACCATGAAACACCCTTGTAAAGATGGTCGGCGCCATCGAATTCTCCTCGCCTTTCGGATCAGCTATATATAAATCGTGCCAATTCCGAATGCAGACTCCTCTAGAGCTAGGAAACGTGAGGGTGAACTGTTGAATCTTACTGTTTCGGATGGTAAATAGAGTCGAGATGATATTGGGCATCGGATTAATATTGTGATCCTCGGCGTGTTCTCGACTGAGCTAGTGTGCTGCTTTGCGCGAGAAACTACAAACAAGACTTCGATTTAGACAGAAGAAATGTTGCGCGAAAAAAATACGTCAATACGTATTTCTGCTTTTCTGTTTTTATGCAAGATAATAACGTACATTACTTTAACAAGACGTTAAATGCGTAGCACAACATATATAGACAAGTATTGTATTTTGTAACACATTTTTGGATTTTCAAAATGTTGTATCCATCGGTACGACAGATACTCCAAGTTTCTACCCACAACAGGAGGTGGTCTACCAACATAACTAACACAAATATCACCGCTATATTCGGATAAAGCTAAGGCATTCTCAGGGCATTATACCGGCACATGTAGCTCAGTGGTTAACGCGCTCGCTTCATGTGATCCGGGAGACGAGGGGAATTTCGAGCCCAGTTCGATCCCCGCCGCTGACCATCTTTAGAGGGGTTTTTCATGTTTTCCCTTTTTTAGTCTAGGCTAATGCCGGGATGGTTCGTACGATAAGTCGGTCATGACCGCTTCCTTCCCACTATCCTTCCAATTACCCAAGAACCTTCATCTCATCATCTCATCATCTCATCAATCATCCATCCGACGCCATTAGATCTACGCTGTCATAACAGTGCGGTCGTTAAATCCAATATAAAAATAAATTCAGGGCATTATGATATTTCAGGACGAGGTTCACTTTGAAGAAACGCAACTACATATCTGTATACACGTTGAATCAATAAAGCCGTAGCGAAATGATGTATTAACGGAGTTTTCACCATCAGAAGACTTGTTCTCTGTTGGCTGCGGGAACACAAACAGAATCGAGAACGTCTGGCTTTAACTTCAAACAGAAGCGTTATTACATTATGTGTACGCTGCGCGTTAAACAAGGACACAATGGGGCTGGAAGCGGAAACAATAAAATACAAGTAAATAAAACAAATTGGCCGGTTTTCTTTCATCTGAGAGCTCTTCTCTCTCTCTCTCTCTCTCTCTCTCTCTCTCTCTCTCTCTCTCTCTCTCTCTCTCTCTCTCTCTCTATCTCTCTCCTCTCTCTCTCGCACACACACATACGAGATTGCGCAATATGAAGGATTAGCCCCCTTATGTTTATAACGCAGATCCCTCAGGTTTCGAAACGGGGACGCGTTTCCCTATCCCGACTACAAACGTTCCGGTGGATCGACCGGATGTCCCGCACACGCGATTACCACGAAGCGAACATACGTGTCGAGCCGGCAGTTCTCGCAGCTACAGCCAATTTCCATTTTAAGTGAAACCGAGCCGACTAGTCGAGTCTCCGTGTTTTGATTAAAGAGAAACACGAGACTTGGGCCGAGTAGCATCTGGGGGTCCCGCGTTACAGGCCCCTCCCCCTCCCCTCCCCCACCCGAGATCAGCACAGGTGGGCCACTTGTTGGCGGGCCGGGACCGCCGACCGACACGGCTGCGGGCTGGGAGAGACGGGCGGTCGGCACCTCACGGGAGGGGTGTGACAAGATTAGAGAGTATCAGTTGGGTGCAGAATGATGCTGGAAAACAATCAACTGTGATATGAAATGAAAACCGGAATTGATCAGCTGATTTAGTGAAGGAGAAATGGAAAAGACCGGCCAACTTGGTCCAGAAGCACATATCATTTTATTTATTATTATTAACATCGAAACTCGATTCAAAATCATTGTGCCCCAATTAGATTATGAGTGAACGGTAGGTTCGTTTGGACGGGGTACCACAAGGGCGATCTTACCACCCTGCATTTAGTTCAATTATTTTGAATACAAAGAACATAAACTTCGACATCGTGACTGCGGTGTCTGTGACCATCGTTCTCGCCGCATATAAAAGTCTGCCAGTTTCCAAAAGTTCGAAACCCATTACGCAAAATTAATATTTTTGTGTAAATCCATTGATAACGGCATAATCTAGCTACAAAATTGAAGAATTTTATACGCTTTAAAAATACGTATTCTTGTTTTTGATCGTAAATCTCGATAAAATCATTGAACTTTACAGCACAACAGCTGTGGGCCTACACATATCATATAGGGATATTTGTCCTCGTTAGGTTGGTGGATAACCTTCCTCTTTAGTGGATCCAGGCAATTATTACCAGACAATATTAAAGACAATGTCGTTTAAAGTAACTGATGGGTTGTCGTAAAACATACCTGTATGTGTCATCCCTATGACAACCACAGAGACGGGGCACGTAGTCGAGGTTCAACTTGCACGTAGATTGAAAACGAGAGGAAATTTGGTTATAAAGTGAAAACATTATTAAAATGTAAAACTGGTTCCATATAGAACAACAGGTTGGCGATGACATACGTCACAGATTATCATTTGTATTTATACTTGGGGTTGAACGACGCACTGTGATGATGTCTAGGATCTATTGGCGTCGGTGAATAATATATGAGATGGATGGGATGATGAGATGAAATGTCATTTCATTAGGTGTTTTTTGATAGTGAGAAGGAGTCGGTCGTGGCTTTTTGCATCCTAGAATTGACCTGAACGACAAAAGGAAACAATGAGATACGTGTCAGGATGGTCGACCATGGCGGGAATCGAACCCCGGTCTCATGAATGACGGTTCAGTGTGTCCATTCGCCTCAGTACTGTGATTATGTCTAGGATCTATTGGCGAAGGGGAAAAGATATTGAAGGCCACTTTATCGGGTGTTTTACGACGGGAAGGAAACCTGTTCTTAGAGCACCAACCCGGTATTCACTGCAACGACTGAGGGAAACCAGGATGCACCTCATGAAGGACGGTCACTCATGTCGGGATTCGAACCACGGTCTCCGGAACGATACTTCAACACGGTAGCCACTCATCTCATTATTAGCTTCTAAAAATGTAATTAAATAGAACTACGCAAGGATGTCTAATTGAAACTGCTGTAAGAGAGATGATTTCTGAAGACAGTATATTCTAATTTATATATATATATATATATATATATATATATATATATATATATATATATATATATATATATATATATATATATATATATATATATATATATATATATATATACATATAGGCCTATATATATATATATATATATATATATATATATATATATATATATATATATATATATATATATGAATTCTATTTAAATGTGCTATTTAATTACAATTCACATCTTTTTTGCCGTTCTATTATATCATGTAATTATCTCAAAGGAAATGAAACAATGTTATTAATATAAACATTATTATTATTATTTATATTATTAATCTTTTGAATGCGCAATGCAATGGCACCCACTCGCGCGTGAACCAATGAAAGCTCGCGCTGTTGCCGGCGTCACTAATTAATGCGCGCGTAATTGTGAAACAGCGCCATTAAAGACGGCTTATTGTACGAAACCCGCGGCCTGAAACTAACAACCACCCGCTCCGCCATTTCATTATAATCACTCGATTGTATCAGTACCGCGGCAACGATTACATTATTCAAATCACTTGATATGAATATTATTACACAAAGGATTATTCAATCATCGGGGGTAAATCCGACCCTGGCAAAGCTAGCAAGATCGACCACCCACAACGTAACATTTTCAATGACAGTGTAGCATATAAACGATCGTAGTGACTTTCCGTTTGAACGTATTGTGTTGAAACTGCTTCACACCTTTCAGAGAAGTATCTTATAAAATAATGTTGATCCATAATAAACATTCACAATATGTTACGTAATATTTGTATGTAACGGTACGCTGAGAGGTAAAAATCAATAGCAAACATATTGAGTGTTACTTTTACGTACAATGTGATCTTTCCAAATTTCTTCATAAAGTCGAGTCATTAGCATTTTTCGACAATTATTGTCAGCATCGATATATTCGTTAATTTTGGATCTTCCATTGTACAAGATTCATGATCATCATGTGAAATTGAACTTTGCGCTAATTTTACGAACTGAATCAATAAACGAATGAATATAGACATTAAAATCACGTATTTTCCCCACGAACTTGGCGTGACCTTTGCCCTATGAAGACTGGGGACGCCCATGATCCTGACCGCCTCTGATAGCGACCTACGACCTACAACCCCTCCACTTCTCTGGCCGCCTGGTATTTCCTGATCTCCTCCCACCTGTCAGCTGTTATCTGGAGCGTCACCCGTCCCGATCAGCTGACACTGTGAGCCAGCTGTCAGCATATCAAACACTGAGCCCAACAAGCAGCAATAGGGGCAATATTGACACGTGACAGAACCTCGGTACAGGCTTGTCGGTACTGATATGCGGGGGAAATCAAACACAACGTGTGGGAAAATAGATAACGGTTATTAAATTGATGCGTTTCGATACATTTTTTCAAATAATGGGAAAAAACGGCTCCTCCGCCGATATCTCATCAATGCGCTATTATTCAAAGATTATACGACCTTTAAGATGTGAATACCAATGACGTTTATTACTTCCATTTAGTATGTTTTCTGATGAGAGAAAATATACTTATATAGGCATATAATATATATACGATGTTATATATAATAGATGTTATATATAATTACAAATAAGAATTGGCATAGGGATGATGAAATATAATTTTATATTTATATACATGCTGATATATTGCGTAATTGGTGATATTTGTAGACACTTCGGGTTAGTTCTCAAGCTAAAATTGTTATTATTTGATTAAATAAAAACTGGCACCTCCACCGATATCTTTTCAATACCTTGAAATGAATGTTGACGCAAGCCTTGACTCTAGTGACAGTGAAGTGTGTGTGAGAAGAGCGAGAGCGAGAGAGAGCGAGAGAGAGAGAGAGAGAGGGAGAAAGGGAAAGCGAGAGAGGACAGTACTTTACATGCGATGTCAACACGAAGTCGAAGTGAACGAGTCCAATAACACAATCATCACAGCGTCAACACACGGCCCTCTTGACCCGCAAGGCTCCAGGCACGTCGTGACGTCACAAGTCACGTGTTTCCCCGGCGGCTCAGTGCGATGCCACCAGGCAGAGCGGATAACGTCGAGAAGATCGGTTACTAAGGCTACGCACACTACTTTTCATTCCGTATTATATCACGACATAATTTTTCACGTTCATTTATCCACTTTATTTCTATTGGGCTCAACGGTAGGCCTAATGTATTGATAATTAAGATCTATTGGCGTCGGCGAATGACAAATGAGATGATTATAAGATGAGATGGGGAGTTATTTTATTTGGTAATTGTGGAAAATGATAAATAGCCGTCTTAAGAAACTATGCCCGGTATTCACTTCAACGACAGACGGAAACAGATGCACCGCCATCCGGATGGTCGACTATGGCGGGAATCAAGCCTGGGCCTCCTGAATGACGGTTCAGCGCGCTAGCCACTGGTCCACGACTCAGTGTAATGCAATACGTAGCAATCGTTTGTGTTAACAGAATTATCAAATCATTATGCAAGCGAAATATTATGACTGGGATTTTTAGCTGTGGGCCTGAAACTTAAATTGTAACTAGGAAATTTAAATTCAAATAATATCTACGCAAAATTTATGTCCTCATAGACTGTAAGTAGAGTGCCCATGTACAGCTTGAAGCAGAAGTAAAAGTCTCTTTGCTACCTGCTCAAACCAGTTGGCCACGTTATAGTGCATGGGATTTGACAGGTATCTAACGACAGATACAGACTTTTCCTTGCTTCAAGCCGTACACCGTTTGCTGGCTATCGTTGATATGACGCCAATACATTGTCTTCAGGATGAACATCAATTGTGCTCGATCGACCACTTTATGTGGCCGCCAGTGTGCCTCGTCCTGACTGTATCCTGATTCGGGTCCATCAGTAAAACCCGTGCAGGATGTCATGACAATAACAATAACAGAACGGAAACGAGGCACGGACCCCCGACATTTCATTACCTCGCACTAATGATCACTATACTACACGATGAAATGTGTACGTTGCTTATCGACTCCTCCGATTGCTAGGTTGGATGGGGGTACGACCGATAAGGGAGCTATATGAAGTGATGACCTGGATCCTAGACGATCTTATGTGATGATCATATGGGATCTATACGACCATCTAGAAGAGGACCAAGAGGATTGCCTAGATGAACTATAGGAAGACCTAGAAGAGGCCCAATAGGACCAGGAGGTGATCCTGGAAGATGCATACGAAGATCTAGAGAAAGGCAACGACGATTTGAAGAACCAAGAGTGGACCTAGATAACCCATACGAAGAACTAGAAGAGGCCACGAGGTGATTCTACAAGATGTATACGAAGATCTAGAGAAGAGCAACGAGGACCTAAAGAACCAGGAGGTGGACCTAGATAACCCATACGAAGACCTAGAAGAGGCCACGAGGTGATCCTAGAATGATCCTAAAAGAGAATCTGGATCAGGCCACAAAGGACCAGAAGGTGGGCCTGGATGACCTAAACGAGGACCTAGAGGACGCCACTGAGGACCTAGAAGAGAAAAAGCGTCATTATCGAGCGAGCTATATGAAAGCCAGCTGTCAAGCTCATAAAGAGTTCACAGTTCCTGAAGAAGAATGACTTCACATCGCTTCCTATTATACGGATACGGCCTTGTGTGTGTGTGACAGACCTAGAGGCAAAGAGAGAGAGAGAAGTCAGTTTTTCCCACAAAAGAATATCTCGTCTCGATTTGTCTTAATCAGCCATCCCCACCCAACCCCCTCAGACCACCCCTCACAAAACCTCTGGAACCTCGCACATCTAAACCTTGCTACTAGAATCCGAGTTGGAATCCACACACCAATGATGTCGTTAAGAGCAATTAAATAACAAGAAGGACCATGCTAAAACAGGACAGTGTATTTTGTCTCGTGATGGAAAGCTATCGGTACAATAATCTCTCTCTCTCTCTCTCTCTCTCTCTCTCTCTCTCTCTCTCTCTCTCTCTCTCTCTCTCTCTCTCTCTCTCTCTCTCTCTCTCTCTCTCTCTCTCTCTCTCTCTCTCTCTCTCTCTCTCTCTCTATCTCTCTCTCTCTCTCTCTCTCTCCTCTCTCTCTCTCTCTCTCTCTCTCTCTCTCTCTCTCTCTCTCTCTCTCTCTCTCTCTCTCTCTCTCTCTCTCTCTCTCTCTCTCTCTCTCTCTCTCTCTCTCTCTCTCTCTGTTTCTCTCTATGTAGCACATGTACGACGTGGTTATTGCACTTAACTGCACTTAGAGTGCATGTCTAATGACAGTGTTGCAGTTATACGTCAAACACATCAAGACATAGGGAGACAGAGGGACAGAGAGAAGAGAGGAAAAGAGAGAAAGGGAAAGAGAGAGAGGGAAAGAGAGAGAGAGAGAGAAGAAAGACCGTGAAAACTTATACAAACTCGAAGAGTTTACGACACTAACTTGGTCGAAGCTTCTTTCAAGCAGAGAGCTTAGACAAAGATGAAACGCGAAGTTGAAAAAGATTTTAGTATATTTATACGTCTGTATGCAGATTGTGTCGCATATCTCTCTTGAGATGGGAACTGAAACTTGTGGTAGCAACCCTTCTTGAGCCTCTCGCAACTTTTACGACACATATACACTTGGCAGACTACACTAGGACAATAAGTAGACGTACATCCATCCCCCGGGGAGAAGGTCGTCCACCAACAAAACAAGGACAAATATCACCGATAGATATGGTACAGCTGTCGTATTTCCGGGGACGCTGGAGGGCGTATAACGGAATAAAATCGACTCAGTCGTGTAACATGGACTTGGGGGTAATTATGAATAGATAGTTGTAAACAAGGGGTTAACAACTCCTGAAATCCGGTGTACACTTGCCATGAAATCCCCTTTGAAATCCCCTTGAAATCCCTGAAATCACTTGAAATTCCCTTGAAATCAGTATGAAATCTCTTGAAATTACCTGAAATCTCTTGAAATCTCTGAAATCACCTGAAATCAGGTGTACACTAAATTTGCGAGTTGTAAACACCTCGTTGTAAACTTCGTAAGGATCCAGGTAATGTTGATCATCTAAACCAATGTCACACAACCAAGTCGACTTTATTCCGGTACAAGGAACGCTCTTCTGGCGCCCCGTATTTCCTAGAGAACTACTGATTTTCCGAATGAGATTCACGATAAGAAACACACCTACATTTTACAAGTGTGTTTTGCTGTTGTTTAGTTGGTAGAAAACCTGTTACGTGGTTACAATCACATTGAAATGAAGCACCGAGAAACGTTTCATCTGATTTCATTGCTCTTCAAGTTTGTTTCGGCGTCACGTGACCCGAGTTACACGGAGAGTTTCTATGATACATGACGTCATAATACATGACGACACTGAAAGGCACTCTCGTCAAACAGAAGTGGTTGTTCTATCGCCACAGCTTGACAAGTCGACTGTGACTCTTTGTGGCAAGCAGAGTGGTACTGTGTAGACTAGCTGTGAGCTAGGGCACATACCCAGGGCACAGATCCAGGGAGCAGCTCCAGGGCACAGATCCAGGGAGCAGCTCCAGGGCACAGTTAGGGTACACTTATAGGGCACAGTCAGGGCAGAGCTCTAGGGCACAGTAGGTTAGTTAGTGTTAGGGTTTAAGGACGCGTCGACAGCGAGATCATTTTGCGCCTATATGTTTCAATCAGTGTACTTTGCCATAGTTGTCAACTTTTGTGGATGTTTCGAGCATATAGAGGGAGAGATAGAAAGAACTAGAAAAGTAAGACAAGATGATCCAAAAAAAATAAAATGAAAGAAGACAATAGATAAAGAGAAATGTGACAAGAGAACGAAATAAAATAAAAATACCAACGCAAGGTTCAGTATCCCTCCTTATATATACTCCAGTCACCAAAAAGCTTCCACTCGACCGAGACGGACTGAACTTAGTCTGGACCCTCACTCCAGACCTTATCGCCATGGGTGACTCTGCTGGGAGCAAATAAATTGCTCCAGACGACAGCTAGGACACAACTTTAGGGCTGGTTAACCACCCTCAGATACACATCTAGGTTTTTATAGACGCGGGTTTTGCTACACGAGAGAACCCGAGTAGGAGACGCGTGGGTTCCGACCACAAACTGAATCAGTTCTCATATTCCGTCGAGCGCTAATGGACTTTACTATTAATGCATCACAACATATTAAATCAACTATTAATAGAACATGCACAGACAATAAATATAGAGTTGCCAGTACCGACGCAATCATAACATATAACTTACATAGTGAATACATATGCGAGTATTTTCGAAGCCATTTCAAAACCATTATAATTTCCCAATAACTTTCCATGGTTGTTACATTATTGAATCTGTTGAACATTTCATTCGTTTTATGTAGATTAAAACTGAAGAATCCAGAATTCAAATTTCGTAAACGACGGCAGATTCGAAGACACGAGTGGACTCGGAAATCTGAGTAATCCGAAAAATTAATTCTACGAGTCCGAATCCGATTCTGGCGGAGACTTGGACTCGAAATTCAAATCGAATATATATATATATATACATATATATATATACATATATATATATATATATATATATATATATATATATATATATATATATATATATATATATATATATATATATATATATATATATATATATATATATATATCAAATATACCACATCATGGAATAGTCTAAGAAAATACGTGGAACTTGCACGTCATGAAGCGGGTTGACAAATCAATGACATATCGGCACTAAGTCCACCAATAGCAGTCACAGAGTATTCACCCCGATCGACCGCAGACAGCTCCAAGAAACAATCAATCGTCACGTCACTTCGATCGACCGCCACTAGCTTCAAAATACACTCAATATCTACATAACGAGAAGACAAGTTAAAACAGTCCATGGGAGTCGAATTAGCGAAATGTCAGTATTTTAGTGATAACTTTCAAGCGGTTTGAGATATGGTGATTCTAATACCTAGGAAACTCAGATATTTTGTATACCTACAAGATGGTAGGATAAATAATCATTTTTCACAGATCGCATAATAGTCAGACGTATACGGCTAAACGAACGCATATTTTCAGCTGTATACGCTATTGACATTTAGACGATACAAGTTGAAGAGTTTTCACTTACACCGTCTTGAAGGTATTAAAAATATCTGTGTTTCCCTCACATTATAATTTCGATATCTCATACCGTTCAAAAGTTATCACTAAAAAACTGACATGTCGCGAATTCGACTTCCATGTGCTGCCCAACATAGTTCAGTCAACTGAGCCACTTCTTGAGAAACTATGAAGTCATGCTCAGCGTGGGTTCGAGTCCCACATAAGATACGTGATTTGGTGAACGTCCTTTCACTTATCATCACTTCATCGTTCCATTATCACCTGCTCGTCCGTACCCCCATATAACGTACGCCATTTACAGGAGTCGGTAAGAACGATAAAAATACATTTAGAAATGTTTGACCGAAATGAAGGTTGAAATGAAAGCTAGTAATATATATTAGGTTGGTGAGATAAGGGTGCACGTACGTTCTATTCGCGGCCAGTATCCCCGCACGCACGTCGTCTATTCCAGGTAGCAGTTCCAGGAACCGGAAGTGGCCACACACGCCGGGTATTCCAGGAAAACCGGAAATATCCCCACACATGACAGACGACGACCCGTATAGGCGCACGCGCACAACCACATGCTAAACGATTCGGGGGAATTCGTACAAAGGTCAAACAGTACTACTGTACAACCGACGGTTTAATTAAAGGAGAACGTTTCAGAAATGATTAATAATTCAGATTGAAAATGCCCGGAACTAGACATATGAATCACCCGTGCGGTGGAGTATACTCGACGGACTATAAGTCGTCTGTTACAAGATATTTAAAAATTGAATTTTTTAATTAAAAATTGTAGATCAAGGGGGGTTATTTCAGTTGGTTATACTTGTAGTCACGAAAGAACATAACAAACGCAAATATCACTGTTCGCTGTGATATTTATACTGTATCATGATTTTCAGGATGAGTTTTACGATTTAAAACGCAACTGCATTTTTCAAATGCGTCAAATCGTCAAAGTTACAGAGAGATTATGTAATTATGATTATATGTAGGTCTACTATGATGAGATTTCGTAAATACTAAACTTTTCAAATTAGTTAAAGAGAGCTTCTTTCGTAAATACATGTATACATTGGCCTGTGTACGTTCAAGGGCCAATCAACTGTCACGATCTCATACCACGGCCTTTTTAGAACCATTTGAAATCTCTTCGCCGGAAGAATACTCCCGCCCAGTTCCCACAATGTCAGCGGGGGGGGGGGGGGGGGGGGTGCATTATCCAGGACCTCTACACGACGCAGTCCTGTCGCACCGTCTTCATCGCCACTTCCGGCTTCGAGCTCTGCCACGAATTCAAATCACTGCATAAAAGTTCAATTCAATCTATCAAAAGTTCTATGGATATTCTTCAATATCGAGACATCTTGAATAATATTATATTCTTCCAAGAATTCGGATGATGAGAGAAATTGTAATTTTATGCTGACAATAATTCATCTTGACAATTGTATACACGTGCTACGGATTTAGTATCCATATAAAATTTCATTTTTATAATCTTAATATAAAGTCATGGCTTTTCGTTCGCAACCAAGTTTAAGGGAGAATAATCGTTTTTCCAAGTTTTAATCCAATAATAAAACATACTTGTTGTTGCCTCGAGCTTCACGAGGTAATAATTTTCAATACAGAAAGAGAAGTCATAATCATAATTCAGAAATACTCCGTTCGAAAACAAACATTTCATGTGGAAAGTTCGGACACATTAGTTATTTACAATACAAAAACAAAAGAAACGAAGACAAGCCTCGGAAAACAAAGATCGATAAAACGACTGAAAATGTCATCTTATTTTTAGAAAACGGAAAAACGCGCGCGTCGAGACCTTTTGATGTTCCGCTGTTTAACGCAGTCTGCGTTTTTTAATTGGTTGTGTACATGCCCTTGCCTTGTTCGTGTGATAGCG
Organism: Brachyptera putata; assembly: GCA_907164805.1. NCBI lineage: Eukaryota > Metazoa > Arthropoda > Insecta > Plecoptera > Taeniopterygidae > Brachyptera > Brachyptera putata. The sequence goes on along the minus strand of OU015472.1, from coordinate 18,215,244 downwards.
AGAAGCATGACATTTGTCGTTCGACGGAGGCTAGAAACATCCGCGCGCTAGCGGTGTGGGATAGGGGGGACGGTCGCTCGCTACACGCTGATTCAATACTGGAAACATTCGAGTTGATATCTGGTTTTTATATTAAAAACAGGTGACCTTTTTATATATTTCTTTTATGAATGAAGAGAAAACTTGATACAGTAGAAATCAATTGTGATTGTTTTCCATGACGGAATCCAGTTAGAAAAGTGCCGGATCGTTTGCAACGCGTCACTGATTTGTTACAATCAGAGCATCAGTTTTTTGGTGATAACTTTTGAACGGTATGAGATATCGAAATTCTAATAGAAAGAAAACACAGATATTTTCAATATCTTCAAGGTGATGTAAGTTATAACTACTTATCTCATATTGCATCACGCGTAGGTTAGAGAATGTTTTGTGAGCCGTATACGCGCGACAATTAGGCAATATGAGATGAATAGTTATTAATTAAAGCACCTTGTAGTTACTAAAAATATCTGTGTATTCTCTTCACCAAAACTTCGATATATCATACCATTCAAAAGTTATCCCCAAAAAACTGATATTCCACTAAATCGACTCCCATGAAAGACTTAATGAAATACTCTCAATGGAAGAACTAACTGAACAACCAATTAAACTCTTCGTGTCGTCTCACATTCCAAACATTACATCACTAACATTTTATATAAACAGGGTAGAACTTTTTCTAATAACGTGAACATCTGTTAATGCAATCATTGTATTCCACATAGGCAATCAAGACAATCTGAAAATGTATATATTTTGTTACAACCGTTTATACTGTACAGTCGAATGACTGAACAAAACAAAACACCAATTTATAAATCTAGTTTCGGTAATTGAAAATACATGGAAAAAAGAGCATTCAACTATGGGAATGAAAATTATTTGGGCGATGGCGACACAACGCCTGGCTTGTATCGCCTACTTTTCGCAAGTCTCGTATTTTTTATACTTGATTTTCGCACGCTGTACAGAAAGTACATGTTGAGTCATGTGATGCTATCGGTTACGTTTAGGGACGAATGCTGGTAAAATGTTGTTAGCGCTGCCTTGCGCAGGACTCGAACCCACCCCGACATGATTTCAATTTCAAGATCAGTGCCGTAGCTTACTAAGCCAACCAGGCCACATAATAACTGTCGTGGCCAACATTTTATAACGGGGTTGTTTTTAGTTGATAGTGAGTTATATAGAATACCGATGCAGGCCAAAGGTATAATTATATTACGAATTACGACTGTTGGAACAAGTTCAACCAACTTTTATATTGTCAAGTTGAAACCGTAATTTGTTCAGAAAATAAACCACTTTATTATTCTCAAGTTTTAGCTCAAAAGAAAAAAGACTTTGAAACAATTACAACACAACCACTGATCGTTAACGTATACAGTTTTGACAGACAATCGATGAACAGAAATAATAACAATGGATAACATTTCAGTAATTAACGAAGAAAAGACGAAGTTTTTCGTACAGAATATGGAGAAAAAGCGACGAGTCATATATTCGCGGCTGGAGGCAACGTAACCGCACACTTCCAACACCGAAGAATATACACAACACTTATAATCTTGAAAACTAATTCAACAAAACTTGAATATTCCCTTTAAGAAATGTTTCTCACACATTTTCAAGAGCACATTTCGTATGGACTCCGAGTTAAGAGTCTACGGGACTCGATTTGGCGAAATATCAGCTGTGTTAATTAAGCTTAATGTGTTAATTAAGCTATAATTAATCAATTGCAGTACAAAAATAACATTGGTAACCAAGGGTAATAACAAGCTAATCCACTAATTATTGCTTAATCAACAAATTTATTATTCGTAATACCGGGCCTTAGCAAAATATCAGCTGTGGTATCAGCTGTGTCAGCAGGTGCTGACTTTCGTACTGTGTGATACACGGAAATTCTAATACAGAAGTAACATATCAATTTTTAACACTTTAAAGATGATATTTTCTATGATCTATTTTCTAAAGTTTTCTATATAAAACATATGACTATACATGTTTTTCTCTCATTATTTTCATGTCGTCAATGAGTATAGCCTATAATGCATTGAAGTGACTAACAACCTCACTTATGTCCTATGAGACTTTACACACATCATCATAAATACATTGATAGTATAAAAGTTTGCGTTATTAGACCCACACACAAGTCATTTGTTATGACTTGGTGGGTCTAGAAAATTGTATAAATTGTCCACATATGAAGAATAAAGAGTACGAAAAAAAATATGTAAGTTATAACTACACAACTTATATCGCATAATGTCAAGCATATACATATAAAAGACCATTTTTTCAGCCGTAAGCTTGACAATTATACGACCAGAGTTATAACTTATACCATCTTGAAGGTATTGAAAATAGCTATGTTTCCTCTGTATTAGAATGTTGATATCTTATACCGTTGGAAAGCTATCACCAACAAACAAATATTTTGCTAAATCGACTCACATAGACTTTCGAAGCCGTTTCTTTGTATCACCAGGTTTCCCTACAGCGACGCTACCAGACAGTAGCGAAACGTCGGAGGAAAACGTCGAGCGGATTTAAATAATAAACACGTCCCCGCAATGACTGCGACGACAAATGAATATTTATGGAGCGACGTATGAACACGGCGGTAACTGGAAACAATATTTTATATATGCAAACGCGATGAAAGCAGGACGGTGAGGACTCGTCGTTTGAGCGTACCCCCCCCCCCCTCCGACGCGTCGTTTGAGGGGGTCAACAGGAGGGGGTGGAGTTGAACCGACAAATTAAACGACTTTTTCAAAATCGACTGAAAAGGTAGCTTTTTTCATTTCTATGAGCATCACAAGCTTGATACAAAGCCGTCCTCCGTAGCTCAGTCAATTAAGGAGGAACTACCCAGAGCGAAACATTTTCAGTGTCAATATAACATGTAGCGATCGCATTGGCTTTCCATATGAATATATTTTAGTGAAACTGCTTCACACCGTCCAGAGAAGTATCGCATAAAATAATGTTGAACCATAATAAACATTCACAATACGGTATATGTTACGTGTTATTATTATTATTATGTAACGGTACGCGGTGAGGTAAAAATCGATTACAAAAGTACTGCGTGTTACTGTTACATACAAGTGATCTTCCCACCTTTATTATTATAAAAATTTAATTGTTAGCATTTTCAACAATTAATGTCAGTATTTGTTAATGTTTTTGTCAATTTTGTATCCTGCACTAGTGGAGTTATATGAACGTGTATAGCTGTGAAATCCCCCTTGAGGGAACTTTCCGTCCTACACGAAGACTTACTGTCTTGCTTTTGTTTCGCGAATAAAGATTAACTTCTCGCTAATCCAGGAAGTGAGTCTGGAGCAGGAGTAAGTGCACAGGAATGCGCCCCACGGCTCGAGAGAGAGACGAGTATACGAGGTATCAAGATGTAGGAGAAGAACAGAGCTAATAAGCGGCTTACTGTCATCTTACTTACTCTTTTCATCGACACACCTAGCGAGAAACAAGTTCCGACACATCCACTCAAAACATCCGCATCCAATCACAGGCCACCTCATCTCAGCCAGCCAATCACAGCCCAGCACATCTCAGCCAGCCAATCACAGCGCTCGCACGCCCACGTCAACAACTGCTACCAACCTGGAGTCACTGGAGTCAAATCAGACGTGGGTTCAAATCCCGAGTGAGGCATGAGCTTATGTAACCATCACTCGGTTATTCCGTGAACAAAACAATGTTCATTCATTCATAATTACAGCTGAAACAACTCGACTCATTGTATGACTAACAACAACAACAACAACTCGTCTATGACGGCGTCAGGAGGAGGATTGGGGGGGGACATGTTGACTTTGAATCCGGCCTAAACAACTGTAAGTTTGCATAGGGGTGTAGCGAGGGGGGGTGGGGGTGCAAAGCTGACACAATTAACCGTGCTATCGAGGCAGCTCGGGTCCTCACCACTCTCTTGCCGCGTCGACACCCAAGCGATGTGAAGAGAGCTCAACACAGCTGACGTAAATTACGCAACAATACGCACAAGTAGTGCGTGAATCAACACGCGAGACGCATTATCTGTTGTAAAGGAGAGATTTGAGAGAGATTAGAGGATGGAATACAAGATACCTCAGACAAGAAGCAAAGCACTGGCAATACGAAGAGTACAAAAGCTGGTGAAATATATTTACTGGGGATGAGATTTATAAAGCAAAGCTGGCGAGATTGTGAAGTTCTATGAGCTTCCCCTTAGCTTCTTATATATAAATACATTCGATCAAGTTATCTTTCTAATACGGTGAAACCGAGCTGCTCTCGAGGATGTTTAGTCTCTCTCTTTCTTTCTTGCGACTGGAACAAGGATTGTCCCAGGTCAGAGCGAGAGGGGAGAAAAGGAATCAGTTTTCGAAATCTAAACTAAATAGAGAAGAGAAGAAAATATCCATTTGGTATACGCCAACATAAATCTGATACCGGGCGAGAGAGAGAGAGAGAGAGAGAACAGGAATCAGTACACTGTGTTTCCAAACAGATTCACATTCAGTTGTTTCAGTTGAATTTCCTCGAACTGCAATTCTCCGATTCAAGCGCCCGATGGATCCTCTCTGAAAACACTCTGTGTTGCTTTCTGCTCCATTGTACGCTCGTAGCATATCAAACAAACATCGTCTTATGACCCGTACTTTTACTGCAATCTCCAATCCATCCAATACACTTCAGTTTTACCATTCAAACAAAGCCGGCTTGTTTTGAAATAGAAAGAAACGCGAGGAGAAAAGAAAACTAAAGTAAACTACAGCTCAACATGCTTCTAGCTTTACATCAAATATGTTTATTTTCATCAATTCGAGATATATTTCAGATGCAGTACTTGGAACTAAACGAAAATATTCTTTTAAAAATTGCTCGTATTGATTTTTCAAGATACAATGAGATGAAAATAATATACTTTCTATAACAACTTCTCTATCTGTTGACTTTGAAAACATCTTCTATTTTCAGTGTTTTTGCTCGTTAGAATTATTATAATAGGCAACATCAAAATCATAGTATGTTTTCACAAAAGCATAGCGTGCTGTTTATTTATACATTCCTAGTTGAAAAACCAGCACAGCCTACTTCATTGTCAAAAGTAACCCTAAACTTCAAACTTTAAAAAAATCGACAATACAATTAATCAATTTTCGAATTCCCCAATCACATTTGGTATTACCATTGAATTTATTTCATTTATTTTATTTTTTATTCTATGGTATTACTATATATATAAAAAAAGAGTACCTAACTACTATAGACTGTGAATTGTAAAATCTTACAATTTCCTAATATTCGAAAACTGAACGTGAGTTCCACTTTAATGAAAATAGACAAAATAAAAATGTTCATCACATTTGTGTAACTAATTCTTTTAATTAGCCAAGCTTTGAGTGAGATTCCAGGTCATAATCCAGGTCATAAAAACCAGACCAGGAATCCAGGTCATAATCTACACCGTATCCCAGCAGCATTTCACCATGGCAACATGTCAACGAATCCTTTACAAGCACAAAATAACCGCTCATGTAACGCAATTAACCCAGCCCTCCATCAGCCAGGGGGCTAAATACACGACGACGACTGCAAATTTATCAAAACATTAATTGACAGTTATTTTTCTTTTTTGTTATAAAAATACGAGTAATTAAGTTAACTCGCCGGATGGTACGGAGACCAAGTGAAGCGGAAAAAAACGAGTGGATGTTGAAAGAAAAATGTGGAACTGCAATTATAAACGTGGTGTTCATGCGCGCAAGGATTACACAAGTCGGGAAAGGTGAAATTATGGGCCGTCTGACTGTATAATTACTCAGCGTGGTGATTTTAACGAGATACATTATGAGCGTGCTTACGTGAGTACACGCTTGGAGTGCTGACGAGAGTAGAGGATGAAGTATGACATGACATGTAATAAAACAAAATAAAATGTTTACTTCTTGTAAAGCTGCCATCAACACGCTATAATGAATATTACTTTGATCTGTTGAATTCACATTCACATAGAAAAAAAAGATTTTTGAAACCGACCGGTGTATAGGTTGATAATGAACCTTCATTCAATCACATTCTTCAAAGACTGTTTTATATTCACTGAATGAGCCGGGAGAAAATGTAGAAATGTAAGTGGAATCATACTACAATGCTCGTTATTGTCACCACTTCTATTTCTATCGCACATAAATGATGGAGTCAGTAATGTGGGAAAATTAGAATAGAAGTGTGTTTGCAAGGCTCACTATTGTCACCACTACAATTTTCACAGGTAAAGATTAAGCCAGTTAGCATGAGCATTAGAATCAAAGTGTAATATTGCGTACCGCAAGGCTCACTATTATAATCTCTACTAGTTCCACAGCTAAAGATTCAGCCAGTAATGCACGAGAATTAGAATTATGGCGTATTCCGACGTATCCAAGGCTCCCTACTGTCACCACTCTTATTCAACCCGAGAGAAATGTTTTCTACGCGGCGAGTAAAGCTGGCCATTGAAACACACGCCACGTACGGTATTAGAGTGAGATCGCACCTAGCCGGTCACGTCGTGGGGGTAGGAGGCGGGGGGGGGGGGGGGGGCCAGCAGTGGGATTGATATAACTCTGACCGCCGGGACGGGCAAAGCCTCGAGGGGGTACGTAGAGAGCGCGCGGGGAGGAGGGATTACGAGCGCCTGATGAGACGGTACGAACACTGGGGACAATTAACCGTGCTACGTGAGCCCACTGCGCCTCAAGACCGCGGACGTGACGCGTCATAAGAGCCATTGAGACTCGGGTGAATTCAAGGCAATCGCGGGGAGAAAATAACAGTTTCATGAATTACCGAATATTAAAAGCGAACATTTGGACACTTACAATAGTGAAAAGGGAAAGAGAGAACGATTCGAAGCTTCAAGCTCCCCAAAATCACTCCATTGTATACTATTCCTGAACTTATTCGTTTACTATTTACAGTTAGCTCAAGAAGTTACGTTCTAAATCTTGAAATTGATTTGTTCCATTTGGGGTGGTAAAATCTTCCTCGTGGTGCACCGTCCAAACGATCCTACCTTGTCTAACCTCAATTGGGAAACAATAATTTCATGGCATGTTGATGGAATATATATTTGTTGAATGTCGACAAAGTATCCTACGAGATGAAGTCGCATAAAAGTACGCGTACCACACTTATAGAAACAAACATTTGATCTACGCTCACAGGTGAAACGGTCAACATAAAGATATATAACAACAATTCCATTAACATGCAGGCACCGTACACGAGATAAAGATAAAGATTTATAACCTCTTAAATATATATATATATATATATATATATATATATATATATATATATATATATATATATATATATATATATATATATATATATATATATATATATATAGGTATATATATATATATATATATATATATATATATATATATATATATATATATATATATATATATATATAATGGAAAAAACGTCACGTAAAACTGTATACTATGTCGAAAAAAATAATTTACAACGCCTATAAGTACGCGCGGTGTAATTGAAAACCCCGCACATATACGAGGCTGTCAACTGGTGGTCGTGGTCTCACCACGTGACAGTTCGACCGCGTGTCTCCTCCTATAGGATTAACACGCGTCGGTCGTCAGTCCCGACCCAGCATTGTGGGTGATTCTCCCACGGGTCTTACCGCGTCATAAAACTTTTTATTATACTGCGTGGGGCTTTCAGGCACTGTGCCGCTGCGACTGCTTATCGGATGGCTGGGGACTTGAATCTGTCACACTGTGTGACAAACGGCTATTACGTCACCGTGTGTGACAAACCGCTATTGTCGCACGCTTGATAGATAACATATCAACTGTGCGGCTTAGCGTCATAAGTTAACTGACGGATTACTTAACGCACTGTAAGGATAATATAGTTGACTGATCGATTGACTTGAACTTTATTTTTTTAAGAAAGGGAGTTTCTTCATTTTCCTTATTCTTTGGGATGGTTAGATTGGACTTGAGGTGCCACCTTCGAACGATCCTACCTTGCCATCGTTAGTCCTTAATTGGGGAACAATGACGTTGTAATTACACAGTAATGAAAGTAAACTGAAACTGATATCACAAAAGAAGTTTCAATTCAATGTCAAAGATAAGTTCATTTTCATTTCTGGAACATTTTTCAGTACGTATACAAATGACTATAATGTGAATGACATGAAAGTAGAAGAGGAAGAGTGAGTGAGTGAGAGAGAGACGCACTGAACGAGAGACTGACTATGTATCATTAAAACTGAAGAAAAAGCATTCATTATACAGTCTCGTATGATTCATTAAAATATAGAAATCTTGAAATAAATCCCGTGTTTATTTTGTCTAAAGATTCAGCATCCATCACTGCCTTCATACACATTCTATTTCTTCTCGAGAGCTGAACTTGCCATTAAAACATTACTAGATATTACCATTATCAACTCCCCCCACTGTCATGGTGACAGACGACCGAATTAAAACATTTCAAGGAAGAAACCAACAAATGTCAGACTTCAGATCAAGTGGCCACCATTTGCAGATGAGAAATACCAACACTAAAAAAAACGGAAATTGTCAATTAAACGTCTTGTCTTTTGAACTCATTTCTTCTGGACGAGAAACGCAGTAGATCAAGTTGGCAGCAATTAACTACTTTCACAAAAACGACGAAGATCTTGAAATTAGAAACAAAATGAATATAAAAAAATGGAGTAATTTAATAATATGGCAATCAAGTAAAATGTGAAAAGTAATAATATTTTAGTGCTTTTGAAGATCTTTTCGAAGCACATCTCCGACGAACAGCTGTAATCTGACGGGACACACGGCCCCTTGTCGATCGATCGACAAAACAACAATGACACGATGTAATAACGTAGAGGGCCGTGAAGAGAGAGAAAACTCGACTATTGACGATTGTTGATCTAAAGGATCACCGACTACATGCAAGAAATGAGGTCAGCGAAAAATGATGATCAGAATAATATTTTCACGATGGAACATATCAATTTTTTGAATTGGAAAAATAATAAAAAAAAACGGCACTAAAATTGAAAACTTGATCTTCCAAACAGTTGGAAATAAGATCCTTATATTAAATAGACTATTAAATTTGAATCGGATAAAAGTTTAGTTTATTTCATTCATTCATTTCACATTTTTTATTGTTCATTTTATTTACAAAACTAACGAACCAGAAGAACAACACTATACTATACTATGAGAGTCAACAAAATGTCGTAAATTACCATTGCAAGATCAAACGAAAATAAATAAGTAATGAAGAAGCATAGAAATTAGTCAAATTCTACACAATTAATTGATATCCACAATACAAAATATATGGCGATACTTATGAATACATGGCAAAATATCCTGTGATTGGATGATTTTTATATCGACATGCCGGCGACCAATCAGAAGTGGATCACAGGAAAAAGGCGACAGAATGTATCAACAAAGAGAGTATAAATGCGACAGGGACACGAGTGCTCAACACTAACACAGCAATCACTTGGACAGTCCTGCGGCATGCTGCTAGCTCCATCATCTCTACTGCCAGCGACCTGTGACGCGATAGCATTACTCACCGTTTGACACGAGAGAGAGGGAGAGAGAGGGGGAGAGAGGGAGAGAGAGAGAGAGAGAGAGAGAGAGAGAGAGAGAGAGGAGAGAGAGAGAGAGAGAGAGAGAGAGAGAGAGAGAGAGAGAGAGAGTGAGAGGGAGAAGGAGACAGAGGGCGAGAAAGAGAGAGAGAGACAGAGAGAGAGGGAGAGAGAGAGACAAAGAGAGAGAAAGAAGAGAAGAAAGAGAGAGAAGAGAAGAGAGAGAGAGAAGAGAAGAGAGAGAGAGAGAGAAGAGAAGAGAGAGAGAGTTATTTGGTCCTAGCAGCTCTTTTGATGTGCTGCTAGATATATGTTCACCTGCCGCATTTAATAAATGACAACCTATAAGCTGGAAAATGAAAGAGAGAAAGAGAGGAAGAGAGACAGAGACCTAATCGTGAACGACGGTCCGCAAAGCTTTTTAATTTAGTTATTACTCTCGCCGCCATCACAACACGGAGTCACGTGGTTGGAGGGGGGGGGGGGGGGGGGGGAACATTATTATAAGTGCTTTGTAAAAATCTGCCACACCACACAGAACGGGGTCGCTGGCTATCAGGGACACTCGATTAACATCGTATAGACGTGGGTCAAGTCGACTTCATCAGCAGTTAAAACTTTATAAGTGTGGATCAGGAAATATCAATAAATACGTGTTCCAAATAACAATGTTCCTCGCAGGGAATGTGTAACGAATCGAACCACAATTTCACTATTCACTCTCCCAAAACACAAATAAGTGAATTACTAATCTCTCGTGAAATTGTCACATGGTCATCGTTCTTTAATTGAGGCTAGGAACAACAAGGTAGGATCGTTCGGATAAGCACCAAAACAACGGTATTGACTAATTTATAAACTGTGAATCTTATTGAATACGAATAGTTCATGTAGGCCTAGGATGAAAAACTTGAACAATTGTTCAAAAAAGTTCGGAATCCATTTTGGAAATTGTCCATGAAAAGCAAAAACGAATTCAGCATGTACAAACTTGATTACATTTTCATCAATAGTATTGCCTGTTGTAATTCAACGTAAAATGTTTACAATTTCAAATATTTATCACACAACTATGTTGAGTGATTAAGAGCCGGTTGTACCAAGTGATGATTAGTGAATTAAGCAAAAATTAGCAAATTAACTCGTTATCACCCTTGGTTACCTATGTTATTTTTGTACCTCAAGTAATGATTAACCAATTAATATTTAATCATCAGTTGGTACAATCGGCTCTTACTTGATTTTTGGACTAATTTTATCATCTATTTCGGATGAATATGAATCAATTTTTTGATAGATCGCAATCTTCTTTATCGGTAATTTCAGCACCAGTCACTGCAAGATTGCGGGAAGATAGGCACGTCCTGTTATAAGGGATAAACTCTTAGACTAGTTGACATGACCTTTCTTCCAGGGATGCGTAAGATCCCTGGAAGAAGGGTCATGTCAATATTATATTGGGGTAAATAAATCGTCGATCATCTCACAATGATCATGCAGTAGGCTCAAAGTGTGTCATTTGTATGTGTATAGAAGTGGCTGTGAAGATGCGATCACGTGCACCACGTAACACGTAACAACAGGTCGTTACGCTGAGATGTGGACGCGTTACGTGCGCTCATCTACAGAGCTAACCTGTGACGCGTTATACACCAGGTCTATTACTGGTGGGACGAGATTACAAAGATTATACACACAACTACGTCTTTCGAAGGCGTGAAATATCTGAAGCGACAGAGTATATCTACACACATCGACATTTTCACAAAGACCCTACATCGTGCGTACTATAAAACAGACAATTAAACGAATACGAAATACAAGTCAAATTCTTCGGAACGTCGAAAATTCGTCTCAACTTTATTAAAGTCGAAAAAGAAATCAACTCATAAAAACAAAACCTTATTACGTTTTTGAGAGTTAACTTCTCTGCGCGCTCGAATCTTCAACACTGTAAATAAAAATGTATCACACAAACGCAAAATTCAGTAGCCAAAAAAAGACAGATGAGATATTTTTTTATATGTGACTATTTTAATAAATATAAAATCAACAAGCCTTGAGCCGTGTTTGAACGAGTCGCAGAATAGAATTAGATCTTTTGACGAGTGTCGTATGATATCTAGTTTCCTCCCTTACCGACCGACGCCGCCGCTTCCACATCGCGGTACAGTAATTAGTATTCAAGGCATTTTGTGTGTGAGTGTGCCTCCAGATATCGTGCAAAATGTAAATGCCCCCCCCCCCCCCTCCCCTCCCCGCGATGTCAATTTACTTCACCCGGAGCTTGGTTTATTTGTTGGCCGTAATAATCTTCCAGCCATAGCAGCACCAGCACGTAGACAACCTGGGGTAAAGCGCCTAATGTTGGAGAATACAACGCACGTCAAGGTAGAGGACAATTAGGCTTGTAGCTTTTTTTCAATAATTACTAAATATGGATACACGGTCATTGGTGCCCAATTAACAGGAGTCGATAAAGGGAACAATCAGTTTTTTGGTGATAAATTCTCAGCGGTTTGATTGATCATAATTCAAATAAGGGAAAAATACATATATTTTTAATACCGTCAAAATGATGAGACACGAAATGATTAATCTTGGATTTGACAATCTAACCTCCTAATATAATATAAACATATAAACATATGTTTTCAACTCTATACCTGTGATAATTATGCGATATAAGTTGGACACTTTTTACGTATACCATCTTGAGTCTTCTGTCTCCCCCGTATTATATTGTATTATATTACGTATTATATTGGTATCTTAAATCTCGGATTATAAGTTTAGTTACCGTGCTGAGTTATAATATCCAGTAATAAATTGAATACATGATGAGGCTTCAAATGACGATGAAAGTTGCAGTTACCGTAATATTATTCAATTCACTACTTGTTGATCGAGGAAATGGAAGAACAAGTGTAACCCGGCACCACCACCCATGCGTAACAGGTGCTCCTAGCCGGAATTAAATGAAAATATTCCATTTTAATATCAACAATAATTGAAATATTATCTTACACATTACATTGTGATTGCACCGAATGTTTGAAAACAAAATTATTCGATTTTTTTTTCTCAAAAACTGTTCGAAAAAAACTGTTTGAAAAAACTGTTCGAACAATAATCTGGTCGCAAAAGTTGAATGTCGGAATGTTGTATTTTGCTATTTCGGTTAGTTGATACCATCATAGGTAAGGCTAGGTTAAGTTAGGTGAAGATTGATAATTTACCTCACAAATTCAACTATACTCGAACAGTTTTATACATTTTTTTCAAAAACTTCGAATTTCATTCGAACACATTTTAACCTCGCTTATATTTACGAGACTGTTTAAAAACACTCGACTTTCAGTGTCAACAATGAGCGACATATTTCACACGTGAAAATAACACGAGAAACCTCATGTAGCTCGTTCCACACGACAGGGATGGAGGAAGAGGGTGGGGGGGTCGAGCCTGGGGGATGAATCGGGATAATGCAGGCGGGGAAATTCAGATCCCGATATTTAATAATATCCGCCACGGAGAGGAACTCCCCCCTCACCCCGTAACACCAAGCCGACGAGATAACATCCTTAATATAGCCACGTTCCTCGATTCGACGAGCTACATCTTTATCGGGTTATCGGTTACATTCCCTATTCGATCAGCGACGGATCATGCTCGAAGCTACACGATATATAGCCTATATATTAAAAAGTAATAAATACGTGTGATGACATTATAATTAAAATGAGAATTTAATAGAATACCTATACTAACAAGATGACAAAATTGAATGAAACATTTGAATACATAAATAGAAAAAAAAATAATAAGCTTATATAAAAAAATATGAACAAATATTGCCTAATAATAAACACAAGAAGACATGAATACTTGGCCGAAAAAAAAATGAGAATTGACGTAACAGAAGAAAAAATATCAGTATAGTAAAAAGATACAAGATTTGTTTCTCCCCAAAGCAAATTTTCACACGATCCTACCTCCCATCCTTGGCCTTAAGGTACGTTCATACTACTACGGCAAAACGGTTTTTCAGTCACGGTTGGTCACGTGAACCAATCAGAAACTTGCCGTACCAGGAGATGCGGCTGTGCCGTCCGAGTTGAGTTAACTTTAACTTTCTGCCGTACGGCCAGCTTGCCGCGATACGGTTTGTGACGTAGTCGGCCTAATCACGGCCCTGCGCATGCTCAGACCGCTTCTCCTACGCAGGGTGGATTTTTACCAGCATTTTGAGAAACCAATCTTGTCGAATGAATTTATCATTGCTCTCGTGAGCAAGAAACCTTTCAAATACAGAGTGACAGATTCCCTGTACAAAGATAAACCTTTGAGAACGAAAACTTGGGTGGAGATCGGAGCTCAACTCAACATAACCTCAAAATAAGTACACTAACCGTGTGACGTTTACCGTAGTACTCTGAACGATAGAAAAAGAGCTTGTGTTTACCGCAACGGAAAAACCGTATATGCGGCAGGTTGCCGTGGTAGTATGAACGTACCTTTAATCGGGGAACAATGAAAGCGATGTGATCGAGCCATAAGACTATAGATAACGCATGCGCAGAGCTTGCAGACACGACGAGGTAACAATATGCTGATCGGGGCTAACGTGTAACGGCGTCATTTCACTCGGCCGGCTCACTAATCGGGGGCCAACACGACGCCGGGGGGGGGGGGGGGGGGTGATCTCGCAGCTTCAGGCATTCCAAGCGAAGTGGCTATTCGCCGGGCCGGAAGTAGGTTTCAGGCTGGATTAAATTAGTCCAGGATGTTTGTTTGGTTATTTTAGGTACCGTACGTTTGGATATAATGGATAGATTCAGAAGTGAACATTGCCTAAGCGAGTTAATAGAAAGTGGAAGATAACATTCGTGTATTTGTTTTCATTCTGGTAATGTCCGACCATATCACCAAAAATGATTTATACTTATAGTGTGTTTACTTTATACTTTATTTTTTACTTCATACTTATACTTATAGTGTGGTTTATAGTGTGCTGGGATCTTGTTACGGCGTAAAAGTATGGTCACAGACAGCGCAGTTCTGGTGTCAAAGTTCATCATTTTCAAATTGAAATAATTAGAATGGGATTACAAGATCACCTTCGTGGTGTCACGGCCGAACGATCCTACTTGATACATAGCCTTAATTGGGGGAAAACGATTTTTTTTTACCAAGTTCCATTTTTTTTTTTTTTAATGCTGCTTAACGACCCCACCAACAGCTAGGTTATACGGGGGTACGAATGATCAGGTGATAGTGAAACGATGAAGTGATGATAGGTGAAAGGACGTTTACAAAAACCCATGCCTTATGCGGGACTCGAACCCACGCCCAACGGTGGCTTCAGTTACTATCGCTAGCGATAGTTGACTTGGCCACCGGGGCGGCTCCAAGTTTCATATAGGTAGAAAAATAATTTTGATAGGTTAGATTGGTCTACTATGATGCAAAATACATTTAAAAAAGTACCCTCATCTCATCACCCCTTCATTAATTACAGTGTTCAGTTAAACCCAATTCCAACAAATAATCAACCCACATGTCCACCATGCCAAGTTTACCGAGTTGTTTCAACAACCTGTAATCTCGCCTGTGATGGAATGATAGCGGCGGTTGTGTCACCAAACCATTGTGACGTCACGAGCGATAAATAACAAGCGTATCCAGGCAACCAGACCACCTGTATTGCCTGTGAGTGACGTACTAACAGTGGCAACAACCTCGCTGGAAAGATTGCCACGATACACGGTCTACTGAATTATAGACGAAATCAATTTCAAACAATTGAGGATTGATTGAGTAGGGAGTATACCCACTCACAGCGTAACATTTTCAGTGTCAATAATACAAATAAACGATCGTGGTGACTTTCCGGATTACCAGATTGTAGTGAAACTGCTTTACACCGTGCAGAGATCTACTGAAATAATGTCGATCCATAATAAACATTCACAACATGTTACTTGTTATTTGGATGTAACGGTACGATGTGAGGTTTTAATCGATTCCCAAAATATCGAGTGATCTTTCCACCTTCGTTATTATGGAATTTGACAAATATTATCTGCATCTTATGATGTATTTGTTAATTCTGTATCTTGCACTATTAAAGGTTTATATAATTTATATCTGTAAAATTCCCCTGAGGGAAACTTTGTGCCCTATGACGACTGATGACGCCCAACGACCCGACCAATGACTAGACCATCTGGGGGTACGAATGAACAGGTGATAATGAAACGACAAAGTACGTCCGAAACGGTTACGTGAACGGAGGTTTCCAAATACACATGCATACGGCGGGACTCGAACCCATACTCAGCGAGGGATGCAGTTGCTAAAGCGGAGCTTTATACGACTGAACTACGGAGGGCAGCTGACAAGTCAAATTTAAACGACTGAGGAAAACCATGATACAATTATATCGGGATGGTCGACCCGGACGGAAATCGATCCCCGGTCTCCTGATTGTACATAACAATTTAGAAAAATGTACGTCATAATATACATTCAACATTTAGAAGTCAGTAAATTATTTACATATTTTGTAAAAAGGCCCATGTTCTATATTGAAAAAATCCCCAGCCAAGCTCGAAACAACACAGTGAGTTCCGGGAATAACGAATGCAAGACCGGGGTGTAAATGGATACAAATGCTACGTGGAAAAGCTTTTCTGTGTGTTCAACTCCCTAGCAGTATTACATAATACAGAGAGAGAGAGAGAGAGAGAGAGAGAGAGAGAGAGAGAGGGGGGGGAAACACGTTTTCAAGTGACTATGCTCGTGGAAGAAGCTTGGAAACGAGAATGGTGTAATAATTTATCCGTCACTATTTAATAAATTACGCCGAGTTGGTACGGAGAGCAAAACACATTCGAGTTAAGTGAAGGCGATCTCGACAAGTACTCGACTGGGAAACTTGACAACAAAAAACACCCTAGATGATCGGAGTAACAAACAGCATTATTCCATGTGTTTGTTACGAGTAGGGGTGCAATCCTGTACAAGATAAACCCAGTCTATAACTTGGACCCTATAGGTGGCTGAGTATACCAGCTGTTAGTAAAGGATAATACTGCTTTTCTGATGTTTCTTTAGTGTATCTTTTGTGTATCACTGAAAGCGTATTGAATCGAACTGGAATGCACCCCAAGGGGTACGTTTATACAAAATCACGATTATGTGTTTGACTTTTTAATCGACGATTGTTCCGAGGGTCCCTGAATCTGAAATCGGACCTTTAGCTTTCCATGAAACAACAATTTGATCCGTTTTTTCCATAAATACATATTCATGACAATAACTTGAGCATTTATTCAAGCACATTTCAACCGTTTTCGAAGCACATTTTCGACAAATATTGTCTCCATCTTGTTAACTTTGTATCTCTCAAAGTTGAAGTTTTGTGATCATTTATCTGTGAAATCATTTGGACTGGTACTTTTTGCCCCAAGTTCGCCTTAAAACGCACATATTGTTACTTTCAATGAGATATTAGCAGGCTTCGGTGTAGCAACAAGCTATAGGCACGCCTGGACGTACACATGTTTATCAAGCGACAACACGGTGTAATTAGACCACGGCCCTCAGGGTGGAGGGGGGGGGAGGGGGGGAGCTACCAGCAGTACACACCGAGGCCCGCCGTTGACACGTCCCAGTGTGTAGATCCAATGAACCCAACACGACAATATATTACTGATGCACACGTTATGTGATGAAACACGATTTCAAAACATGACATTTATAATTTTTTTTTTATAAGATCAAAATTTCGATATACAATCATTGATTCCCGATTAAGGCTAAGGATGGAATTATTTAGACTGTTTTGAGCGGCAACTCTCGGTTGTTCAAGGCTTCAAGGCGGCCACCAAATATCAATAACATGATAAATAGGTCAAGTTCAAGTTTCTATTGGGGTGGTAAGATCACCCTAGTGATGCCCTCCGTTTATCTGATGCTACCCCGCCTTCCTCAACCTCAATTGAGAGACGCGAGGGTGTATTCTTACGTAACAATTACTATATCGGTTACATAACTATGACATTAGACGAAGAAGAAAGGTGATTCTAGAGAACGGAATTACGCAATAATCTCAGACAAAAGTAAATGAATGGAATTGTTATATAACTTGTATACAAGCCCATCTTACAATGTTTTTCGTCTGCGGATATCAGGAACAACGCCTTACATGTCGAGTGTGATGGATCGGCTGGTTAGATAGACGAGATGCTGGAGTGCAATTGGCTGTAACAGCGGTTATATGCGATCGAGGGGGAAAACCTGTTCCTTTCTCTGAACATCGAATTGTTTTCATCGGCCGATAGCAGACAGACTGAAAAGAATCTTGAATGAGATGGGAGAAAAGCAGTACGATTGAACTGTGTCATCAGGATAGCAGCTAGAAGCTTGTACGAACTATCGAGTTGGTATTAATTAGCCAACTCAGGTATACAAAAACAACAAACATAACCAAGGGCGATGAGAAGTTAATCGGCTAATCAGATAGGTTAAACCACTAACAATCAGATTGATACGAGTGGTCGAGTAAACTGAACCGTCATTCAGGAGACCAGGGTTCGATTCCCGCATGGTCGACTATCCTGAAAGTTTTTTTTCGTAGTTTCCCTCTGTCGTTCAGGCCAATACTGGGATGGTGCCGTAACAACAGACCACGACCGAATCCTTCCTAATATCTAAAAACACATAATGAAATAACCTTTTACATCTCACCATCCCATATATCATTCATCGACGCCTATAGATCCAAACCATCATTATAGTGCGTCGTTAAACCTAATGAATGAATAAAAAAAATGCCAAGCAGGTATAGCAGTACTACTATTGATATATTTGCTACCATTTCAAACAGAGAGAACATGGATTACTAGCCTTAAGCCCCGCGTTTGAAAACGCGGGGTCCCTCTGTCTCTGTTGTTACCATACTTCCCACTACTATTGTTATAACTATCGCACTGCATATACCTTGATCGCACAGCCACACTACGCACTAACCCAATTGCGCGTAAATGCCCCAGAGCGACACCGATCGGACCTTCCGTTCTCCCCCAGAATGTCTTGGACCGTTCGGACCCGATTGAGCACAGACAGAGGCCAGCGAAACTCTACATATATGATGTTGCTTATCCCAGCGAGTGTCCAGGACTGACCACGTTCTCCCCGTGTGTTCCAGGTTTCTTCCCGCTGCCGTCCGTGTACTGTCTGGCCTGGATCTGCCTGGACGTGTTGTTCTGCACGGCCAGCATCATGCATCTGTGCACGATCAGCGTGGACCGCTACCTCAGCCTCCGGTACCCGATGAAGTTCGGCCGCAACAAGACCAGGCGGCGCGTCACGCTCAAGATCGTCTTCGTCTGGATCCTCTCCATCGCCATGAGCCTCCCGCTCAGCCTCATGTACTCGCAGGTATGCAGTTTCCCCAGGACACTTACATGATTATTGGAGAAAGTTTTGCTAGCGTTATTTGAACGCTGGAAACCAACTACTTGGCGGTTTCAGTAGATGAAACGCAAAATAGTTGGGTCGAGCTCAACATTCAGAAACCACGCCGCTCTCGTCACGGATTAGCTCAGCTTTATGTGGTCCGGGAGGTGAGGGGTATATCAGGGTCTTGGGTCGATCCCCGCCGTCGTACATCCTCACATATGTTTCACGTGGTTTCCCTCTGTAGTCTAGGCTAATGTCGAGATTGTTCCTACAATCTTGTCCACGATCGTTTCCCTTTCATTACTCAAGAACTTTCATCGCATCATCTCATCAATCAAACATTCGGCGTCAATAGATATTAGTTATCATTCAAGTGAATTATCATTGATACGTGAAAATGGTGAAATTGATTAAATTGAACTAAAGCGTTGTTAGTACAGAGATCACCGTGTAGAATGTCCAGATTTTTTTTATGTGTGGTATTCGTTTTCATCGGGAGACAGCATTGTCAGGTTACCATAGCAACTGGAAGAGTTGAGGGAAAACAAACTGAATCAACTTTTGACTAGACAACACTATTACAATAATGTGTGACCGTTTCCTCACCATTGTACCACAATAAACGATCACGAACTTTTGCATTACTCCAACATACATTGACAGAAGCCCGTTGCCTTCACCGTTCCATTCAGCGAAACAAGATTGAATTTCCGAAACAATTTCAAATTATAGTTCGACTAAAAACAGTTCAGGGTTATATAAACTATCTGAATCCATTCGAATCTATTTTGCGTTTGACATCTACATACCATTGAAACTGCCAGTATACATTCAATCAAACACAATGTCCGACGTGTTCATTACAACCCCTTGGGCACACTCGCAAACCGCAGCGACAAGAACAAGAGAAAAGCGCGGGAAAACCGCCGCGCTCGGCGAAACCAAGCGATCAGCGCAAACAATAATTAGAAACGAAACTAGATTTGTCGTATTACATTCAATCTGCGACACGACAATAGACGTATTGTTTCCGCGATGCTCTCGATTCGATTATCGATATGTTCATTGTTCGATTGTCGAGATGCGCAAGCTGCGGAGAGAGAAACTTGTGCTTAGAGAGTGAAAGAGAAGGAGAGGGAAGAGCCAGAATGATGGATGTATCACTCAATCGATATATCTATATTCGGTCTGATCGTATCGGAACGACCGCATCGAGAGAGTGTGGTGAATCTATCTTTAGTGCGATCGTATCAGAACGACCGCATTCAAACGGGGTAGACTAATCTCTTTTGAGCACCGGCACATTATCCCCGAGATTTCCAAAAGGCCAGAGAGGAATTCGAAAATCATATAGGCCTATTGTTGAATGATATACGGATAAATTGTGAAATTAAGGAAAATAAAATATAGAAATATATTCAACTGACGATTTGGACAATATTGAAAACAAACTCGAATCGGATTGAAAGAATGCAATTATGAAACGATACCACACTCGAATCTCTTTGAAAAGTATAAAAAGAAACAATTGCAATCGTCAATGTTCGAGAGTGGAAAAGACGGCAGTCGTTTGGAAACCATAATTCGCATCTACTTTGGATCGTGGACTATTGAAAAAATTTTAGGGCCCACGAAAAAGTCCCGTGCTAATGACCTCTGAAATATCTATTACTGCGAGACCTCTCAACACTTTCTATTGTCTCAGTCGACTTCTTCCAAGTGACGTCACACACTGTTGTAACGAGCACACAATGTCCCGCAAAATGTATTCTCTAATCACAACTTATGCTTGATCACACCTCTTCGAGTTGCTATGGTAACCTGACGGACATGCTCTCATGCCATGCGGGTCGGAAGCTAATTGCATAGATGCGTTTGTTCGGGTGTGTTCGGATGTGCTCGGGCAGAGTGCACTGTATCTCATTGAAAGGTTCGTACGCCAATGGGTAGTTCGTCCCCGGGTCAAATCCCGTTGCAGGCTCCTTTTTTTATATACAAAACAGTGTTTAAAAATGGTTTTTGGTCGTCAAGGTTATTGTATTCTTTGTATCGCCCTGAAAAACATAACTTATCTCAACGAGAAGAAGTTATTTCAAGACAATTGTACCACGTGATCTTGCAGGACCACACGTCCGTGCTGGTGGACGGCAACTGCCAGATCCCCGACCCCCTCTACAAGCTGATCGGCTCGATCGTCTGCTTCTACATCCCGCTGATCGTGATGCTGCTGACATACGCGCTGACCGTGCGCCTCCTAGCGGTCCAGCAGCAGAACCTGGGCGGCGGCGCGGGCTGGTCGAGCGGCTGGCTGGGGGGGCCGACCCCCTCGTCGTCAGGTGAGTCACGTCGGGCGTGGGTTCGAGTCACGCATAAGGCATGGAAGTTTGTGAACGTTCCGTTTCACTTCTGATGATCACTTTGATCGTTTTATCATCACCTGCTTATTCGCGCGCAACCTAGCTGTTGGTCAAGGAGTCGTTTAGGCACTATCAGAAAAGTTATTAATGCAGCCAATGAAATGGCATCTTATATATATTATGAACAGATTTCCAAAACAACCTGTGTCGTAATGGCACGATTTATATCTACGGTGCAAGGAGGGCAGGGTTCGAATCCATGTCACTCTACTTTTTGCTCAAACAGAGAATGAGATTTTCACCGAACGAAATCGGAATAGTTTGTGATAAATTTGTTGCCTCGGATTGTGTATCTATCACTTGGAGTTTCTTGTGGAATCACAATTTATCCATCGACCATCATAACTGCATCACCCTCTGGCATGATCTTCCTGTGACCAATAAGAACGAGTCTCCGTTTCCTCCCTCAGGCTTGGAGCGACGCTGCACGTGGCGCCGCCTGTTGCTGTCGAACAAGCTGGGAGAGGGCGCCCCGACGTCCACCCCTCAGCACCAGCACTCGGCCGGGTCGACGGACACCGACTTGACCGTCCTCGACACGCACGACCTCTGGCTGCCGGACTCGGCGCTCAAGGAGCCACCGTGCACAATGAGCGCGCTGCACCAGTTCGGCGCGGAGATGCTTAGGTGAGCATGCCATTGGGGTGCCGCAAGGCTGCGTTTTAGAACCACTGCTAGTTCAGCTTATAACATGGTGAATATCGTTATCTGTGTGATTCCCACGTTGGCTACCGCAAGGCTGCGTTTTGGAACCATTGCTAGTTCAGATTTATTATAGTCAATATCGTTATTTCTGTGATCCCTTTCTTGGATTAGGGATCATTGATGAATCGAAATTATTTTTTGTACACAAATTTGAAATGCGCGAGTTTTCCGATAATCAAGTTACTTATGAAGAAGAGATGAACAAGTTTGTATTAGTTTTATGATCACGCCCATGCATTATATAAGTGACACAAATAGATTAATAGATTAACAGTATTATAAAGTTCAACCATAGTTATGAATCGAATAACACATTCTCGAGCGATCGGATTGGCAGTGACCACAGTGATTCTTGTTATTTTCCCACAACTAAACATAACTTTCTTATCAACACTTCATAACATCATGCAACTCTTAGCTAGACGAAGTCGGTCCTTCTCCGACCCGGTGTATTTCGTGATACCAACCGTATAATAACTAGGTCATAAAACCGTTTATATAAATCAAACAAACGAGTCTGCAAGTGAGCACGCCATTGGACGAGCCACATGCCCCGACTGGCCGAGGCTGGTAAACAACACAAGATACAAGCGGCAGATAAACCGCTGTTGATTGAAACATGTTAACACGCACGCGACTCTAGCCTCGCGTGACTAGCCTCGCACTCACGCGTGTATGACGTCACAAGACATATGTCATCCTACGTCACTGCATGTATAGCTTTAACGACGAGATAGCGATGTATGAAAACACGAACTGAAGTTTGCACGTACAAAATGTTGTTTTGGATGATTGCAATGTTGATGATTATAAGCTTCAATACTATTGGATGCTATTGATAATTACTACTTCAATACGTTTTAATTGACGGGACAACCATTTTTTGCTCCCGGTTTTATTTGTTCTTGTTTTTTCAAGATTATGCTGGAAAATAAAATGAGTTGAAAACATGCCACGCACCATTCACCAGATAATCCATCAAAACAATAATTTTCCAATAGTAGTTTTTGGTAGATTTCAGGTAATCTGAAGAGAATTTCGCAAGCAGTCCCTTGAAAGTGTGTCAACCGCTTCATCTGCCACTCATCCCTTATCTTGATAATCTACACACTCCAAGTATTAACGTGTAAATATTACCAGACACACAGGTCGGCCCCTATCCATCACAGCCATGCCACTCGACTGCTTGATACTCTAGCGTACTCGGCTACTCTAGGGTAGGTACTCGGCTACTCTAGGGTAGGTACTCGGCTACTCTAGGGTAGGCACTCTGATACTGTAGGGTGGGTACTCGGCTACTCTAGGGTAGGCACTCTGATACTCTAGGGTAGGTACTCGGCTACTCTAGGGTACGTACTCTGATACTCTAGGGTACGTACTCTGATCCTCTGGGCACTCTGATACTCGAGGGTGGGTACTCGGATACTCTAGGGTAGGCACTCTGATACTCTAGGGTAGGTACTCGGATACTCTAGGGTACGTACTCTGATCCTCTGGGCACTCTGATACTCGAGGGTGGGTACTCGGCTACTCTAGGGTACTCGGCTACTCTAGGGTACTCTGATACTTTAGGGTCGGTACTCTGCTACTATAGGGCACTGTGATACTCTAGGGTACGTACTCTGATCCTCTGGGCACTCTGATACTCGAGGGTGGGTACTCGGATACTCTAGGGTACTCGGCTACTCTAGGGTACTCGGATACTGTAGGGTAGGCACTCTGATACTGTAGATACAGCCAAGGCCAGTCATAGCAGCACAATTCGATAGTCGACCATTTCCCATCTGCTCACATCGGAATTTATCGCACCTCTGCCCTCGTTCCGTGTTTTAATCTAGCACGCTATCTCGCGGCCGGATCGTGTTCTGACATCGACACAACATGTCCGACTGAGAAAACAAACGACTTGCGTTATCTCCGGCCTGAGGCGACTTACCGACCTCAATACACGCAACGTTGTAATAACAATACGGAATACAAAAACAGCTGGAGATTAATAAAACAATGTACGGATGAATATTGGGAAGCGAAACAAGTATCGGGTTGGTAGTGAATCATGAAGTTTGGTTGATTACAACCTCCTTGACCATGGTAGCCATCAAAGAACACGTGATGGACAACTTTCAGTATCAACTGAACTAAACTTCTGAACGCGTGTTTGAGCGGCTCCCGGATACAATAACAGTGTATTTCTGCAATATATAACGTAATTCCTCATCTACCGTGTTGTTGAAGGTTAAAACTGTGGATGCTCTTCTCTTTCATTACTCCCTGATTAAAAACAAACATACCCAACAGCGTGATAATAAGTGTAGGAAAATATGTAGAGTATACACACGGAAAAAGATGTTATTTTAAATCCAACTCGTGATAGGTTTCTGTCCTTCCCATCTGTATGTTTCTCTTTTTTATTAGATGGTATTAACTATACCCCACCAATAGCTGGGTTACAGGGGGTACGAATACGAGCGGGGGATAGTGAAACGATGAATTGATAGTGGGTGGTAAAGGACATTCATATAAACCCGTGACAGCTTCGCAATTCGAACACACGCAAGTCTGGGTGGGCTCGAATTTCTCATCTCCCAATCTCTCTATCTCTATCTGACATTATATTTGTCAGCCACTTTCTCACCATATCTAATTATTGGACTGCCGATCTATCTGTCATTAGCCGTGTATTTCTCTAACAATGGGTATGTATTTCTATCAGTTTGTTCGCCAGTCGGTATTATGTATATCTGTATGCGTATCAATCTCCCTTCCCTCTCTCTGTGTCGATCTGTCTTCCTCTCTATACCTCTCTAACTATGGGTACCCTCTTGTTTGTTAGCCAGTCAGTATGTATCTCTCTCTCTGTGTCTATCTGTCTTCCTATCTCTACATAAGTCGAGTTGTTGGGCAATAATGGTATCGATCTGAGCGAACTGCGATTAACATGCTTCAACATCTCAATTACTCCGACTGTTGTTCCTGGAATCTGTCCCACCACAGAATGCTCCCCCAGCACATTCTGCTGTGCTCATCAAACGGCTCGGCACACATTGTACTGCGCGTTCACAAACAGCACGGCACGGTCGCAGTGTTAACGCATTGGTTGTTTGATCGAAACTCGACTTTATCTAACATATGATACTTCGAGTACGTTCAATAGGAGGTGTAGTGGTAAGGTACACGGGTATGAATCAAGTATGTTTGGTGACGCGGACAGTAGAGATATGAGAAGGGTAGTATTACTAATGTAATGAATGAGAATCAGCTTCACCATGTATGTATCACGGAATTTGCGACGTATTGAATTCCATTGCATTGTACTAACAGTTAATTTCAACAAGCCTCCAACTATGATGGTACCTACAATATAGTAGTATCATTTCAATAGAAAATGAACCAGCCGATTATTAGATTTTTAGCTTGCCATTCATTTAAACACTGATACATCACTAATAAATAATAATATATGTATGCAAACATCTTTGAGAAATCAGCAATATAATTGTTATCATACTTTGACACGAGACATTTAAACAAATAAAATGAATATAAAGTTAACAAACACTAACTGCCCGTGCTAACCAGAAGGTGGTTATTAATCCGCAGGCAGGAATATTCCACCTTCATGATAGCACTTAAATGTGAAACTAATTGTGCTATCCAGGTTTTAAATAATAGCCTGTCGTAACTCGTAAAAAATGAACCACCCCCCCCCCCCCCCCCCCACACCCACAGCCCTCCAAAAGTCTTACAAAGAATAATGCGGGTCGGCAATCAATCAGCGGCATGCTAATACGAGGTGATCAATCATACAACACGAAGAGTCACGAGCGTGGCCGAGGAGCGCCGAACATGGCCGAGTAGAGCCGAGCTAATCGAGTACATTGTTGCAGGTTATCGCGCGGTCTCGAGACAGTCGCCTCGGCGGCAAACACGAGCGGTCACGAGCGCGGCCGAGAGGCGCCCGAATTCAACAAGATGGCGCCGAGCATGCACGAGAGGAGCCGAGATGTGCCGGAGATAATGATACCAACAATACAAAACAGGTAAAGATAACAACCCTTGACCACTTCAAAGGCGAACATATTCAAGCAATTCATTTAGCTTTGAATAATGGTAAAGATTAACTTTTCTGTTTACCTTTCCTTGTTCTTTTGTTGACAATTTCCGTTCATCGGTTTTTCAATTTCTGTTTTCAAAACATGTATTGCACTGTTCCAGCTGCGTGCGCATCGTCAGTAACGACAGCTACAGCGACTCCTGCTCGTCCACCCTCCTCAGCGAGACGCCCGCCTCCTCGCCCTTCCCCCTGCACAATTGCCACCGCCGCCGCCGACGCCGTGCCAACACGATCCACGAGCCCCGGAACTCCCTGAAGCTCAACAGTGAGCAGGTCAGAGCGCGCGGCGGCAGCTTCCGCGAGCCCAGCCGGAAACACACGAGCGACTCCGAGACTGACTCCGAGGACGACGACGACAACACGGTCGCCCCGACGACCCTGGTCAACCCGTGGAAACAACAACTGCGCAACAGCGGCTACATCGAGATGAGCGACGACGAGGTGGCCAGCAGCAAGGAAGTGGAGAGTGAAAAGTGTCAAGTAGAGGAGAATCAAGGTCGCCACCGTGTGAGAATCTGTGGGGAAATCTTGAAGAAAGGCAGCACGTTGCAAATGGTCGGTCGCAACGAGTACAAACCTGTCGAAGTGAATGTGGTGTTTGATAATAATAATAGTTTGGATGGGAAGAGTGATAAAGAAAGTGCTAGTTCGGAAAAAAAGGAAAGTGATCAGAGAGAAGATTGCCCAGATGGAATTGAGAGTGAACAGGATGGAAATTATTTTGATTCAACAATCAAGAATCATAATACATGCGATAATTCACCAATCAAGTCAAATCAGTACACAGTTTGCATGAAGGACGGTAATAATCAAAGAATAGCAGTGGTACTACCAAACCCTTGTGGCACACCCAATAAAGTGCATAGGAAGAACTGCGGTGAACCACAACAAAATGGTGAAAACGACTCTGCATTCCCACTACTACCACCCTGCACCTGTCCCTACTTTGGCGAGTCCAACCACAAGAGCAACCCAAACAGTTCACACAATTCCGGTCTAATCATCGTCCCAGTTCGAGAAGGACCCAAGCACACATGCACGTCTGACAGTTCCGAAAACTCTTCCCCGATGCCCCGGCCCAAACTGCCCGTGAAGCGCATCCTGATCAACAAGAACCGTTCAACGACACCGAGCGGGGAGGCGGCCAACATGATCGTCACGTGGGAGCCGACCAATCCCACCATTCGCCGTCGTGGCTCGAGTTTCGGTCACG
The DNA here is from genome assembly GCA_907164805.1 of Brachyptera putata. NCBI lineage: Eukaryota > Metazoa > Arthropoda > Insecta > Plecoptera > Taeniopterygidae > Brachyptera > Brachyptera putata. Next base: position 18,187,627 of record OU015472.1, on the reverse strand, counting down.
GCGGCTCGATCCAGTCGGCAGTCATCGCTCCGAACCGGCCGCTCCGTCGAGCTTCCACCGTGAAAAACAACGGCACGGTTCGCAGCTTGAAAACCCCCGACAACGCGTCTTCCCCCAACCTGTTGGTGCGCTACGGCAGCGGGCGTGCTCTCAACCGCCAGGGCACGATCCGCACCCACCACTCCCGCACGTCCAGCGTCATCTCCCGCACCAGTTCCCGCCACGGCCGCATCATCCGGCTCGAGCAGAAAGCCACCAAGGTGCTCGGCGTGGTGTTCTTCACGTTCGTCATCCTGTGGGCGCCGTTCTTCGTGCTCAACCTCCTGCCGACGATCTGTCCGGCGTGCGAGCGACACATCTCCGTCGGCGTGATCGACTTCGTCACCTGGCTCGGGTACGCCAGCTCCATGGTCAACCCCATCTTCTACACGATCTTCAACAAGGTGTTCCGGCAGGCGTTCAAGAAGGTGCTCACCTGCAGGTACCGCAACAAGGCGTGGCGCCCGTCCAGATAGCAGTACGACCAGTACAAGAAGAACATCAACTACACGGCGACCGCGTACGCGACGGCCAAATTGTGATCGACAAAACAAGAACAAACTAATGGTGCACATAGAAATCTGTGATCTAAATAGCCTGTAATAATTATAATTATTAAAAATAACAATATCTACGTTTACATGTTACTAGTCAAACAAATATTCGAGTTGATAAAATATAATTCTGCAGAAATATATTCGAGAAACGCTTATTTCTTTGTGATATAAGATAATTGAAGTGGTGTTTTGAAGCGTGGTACACGAGGAGAGAAACGTCTCGAAACAAATGGGTTTTATAATCAGTGCAGTGGTGCTACGTTCACATTTACGACACAACACGATTGTACTCATAAATCTCAATGTAGCGTGAATATGAAACAACCAACCGTGTGTGGGTGTGGTGACGAGTGGAATGAGAAAGCATTTTTATACGTCGAGTAATACAGGGTTTAGAGTCTAGACATTACTTGATATTGGCGAGTAATTATTTAGTGTACCTTCACATATTCTGTGGCGTATTTCAACAAATGTGGCCCTTAGAATGTAAAAGTGTCTACCATATATATCCACGTGTACGCCAGTGAGACGAGGGTGTAAATACTGGTTGTGGGGGGAAGTGGTGGGGGGGGGGGGGGGTGAAACCGAACCACAGACAGTGCGTGTAAAACAAATGATGTTGGGAATGAAAATACGTTGACCGATTTGTGTTGTAACTTTGTTAATAATCGTCAACTTCACTATAGGAAAACGCAGCAAGTGCGAAATGTGAAAAATGTAATAGAAATCTACACGCCTTGATTGTGAAACCGTTTACCCGATTTCCGTGAAATTTCTCATACACGTCCGTGATTGTTGTCCTTAAAACATCTGAATTCAATTTTTTTTAATTTTTCAATTTTTTTCATCCTCTTCGTAATTTTTTTCATATAGGTGTTTTCAAAATTCAAGTTTCTCAGTACGGTACCGTATCTGTCAGATCGATTGATACCCAATTTAAATCATTTTAAATCAAGGAGATTAGTAATGCCGAGAAGAATTATCGTGCCGGTTTTGTTTTGCTACCTGTGAAGTGCGCGCACAAAATGAAAAAAATACGCGATTTGATCCGAATGGAAGATTTTTCCACCACACACCCATTTATTCGATCAAGTACAAACGTACACGGATTATTTGTCTAGCGAGTGAATCAGCAGAACATGTTGACGAGTGAAACAAAGGGAGCGACGATAAAGCCATCGACGTCGTTCCTTTCATCTCTTAATTGGGTCGTCAAACTGGAGGGCTAATTCAGCATATCGCGGAATAACAACGTTATCAAGTGGACAAATATTTGTGCGAGTGAACCGTTGCGTGAAATCGCCCCGTGGCCCCATCTGTATGTGCAACCACGTGCTAATGATGTACATCTAAATAGCTACAATTATCGCGCAGTTGTAAACAATACTCTCTATAATTGCAATCAATCAGCCAATTACAAAAAACAGAAACTAAAAAAATGTGGTCTCTAACGACAGGCTACCAACTAAACTTCAATTATCCAATGAAAATGACGTTAATTATTCCACATATTAAAACGATCTGGCTGTAATAGACCCGGGATCGATACCACATGAAAAGGCGGATTGTTGGTGGCATTAAAATACGTGTGTATGATTCATAGAGCTTGAAACTAGTAGAGGGCGCATAGATGATGCCAGCATCCTTGTCCGCGCGGGGTCTGCGGGGTGGGAGTAAGTCACGTGATGCGGTGATGCTAGCCTGACTGGGAATACTTCGTTACACGTTATCCTTATGTCAGAGCTCCGAGTCAGACCAAATAAAAGACTTTATTAATCGATTGTTATAACTGATGTGGCAATTCTACTGAGAAATATACTTTATGATAATCAGGATATATTTCTGCGTCTTTTCATGTGACTCACACTCACGTTATTGTATTCAATATCCTCTGGGGATAAGAATGAAACTATGTTGTGCGGTGATTGCTCGTATAACTCGGCTAGTCTGCTCGCCTATCCCCGTGTCACGTGGTTTCTTGCCTCATGTCCACCCCGCGCACGCAAGCTATCCCGGCTTCAACCACTCTCAATGCTGCCCGCTACGTTTTGCGTCTAGCCTAGTCTAGATATGAAAACGTACATGCTTCACGGACTGCTGGTGTCATTATAGCACCTGTTTATAATGAGATAATCGAGCGGATTTTCAAGGGTAATACATTATATTTATTCAAGTCTCCTAAGTCGTCAGTATTTGATCCATGTCTCTGTCAGCCACCCCCTAGAGTACCTCCTCCTGTGTACACACATGATGTGACTAATAACGATGATGTATTGGTAGATGTCGAGCTGTTACACAACGCCTCTGGTAGGTTGATAATAACGTCAATTGTTACAAGATGTCCCCACGGGGTATGATTATCATGTTAAGTGTATATAAATGTGACTTAATCGTGTTATAATTATAATTGAACTGAAAATGTTTTTCCTTTTAGAAACAATAAAGACGTGTTTAGTTTTAGTCGCCTATTGATTCTTTTTTGTCGACAGGATCAACGCGGTAAACATGCTATTGAAGAATTTGTAATTTTAAAGAGCGAAAAACACGGAATATTATTTTCGATGTTGGAAAATATAGAATTTTGTCGTATTTCATTTTACTATATTTTCAATCTATACGGACAATTGAGAGAAAAACGTTGAATTCAGTGAAAACATCGAGTATAAGCTGTCAGCATCTAAAGTAGACTACAAAATGTATCAACATTATTGATGTTTAGTTTATACGAGAGCTACTTTAAAAAAACTCCTCCGGAATGCCTTTTCCACAAACAATGAGCAAAACACTTGATTCCAGCTACAGTCACCACATGCTAAACCATTACCTCTTCAAGAGCGATATCTGTATCGAAATCATTGCTATCACAAGATCCGTTCCATTGTCTAAGACTATAAAACCATTATAAATTATTCTTTATAATTAGATTTTAATTCCTTTTCAAGTTGAAAGTCGAATAAAGACCACAGTTGGCAGAATTCTTGAAACGTATCGTCGAAACGACGTATAAATTACAAGTTGAAATAACACAGCATATTTGCCATTGCCTTCAAGCGAGCAAGTAGCCCCCCCCCCCCCCCCCCCCCCCCCGATCCGCTGATACAGCTACGGCTCTTTGAAGTGTCAGCACACGGGGGCGACTTAATAAACCGTCCCGACTCTATTATATACTGACTTTAATTACCTCCCCCCCCCCCCCCCCCTGTTGATTGCATTTAAAACGGTTCCTGTGGATGTAATTGACGCTCAGGTGGCGTCTTGTGATTACCGGCTGACGGCCTCTCGGGCTCAGCCGCCAATAACAACACTGCCACGGGATATAATAGCTAGGGTTCACGGTTCGACGGGAACTGGTTTACCGTGTCTCGGGTCGAGATGGTATACGTTCAAAATCTGATCTCGATTAAGAAATTGCATATATATATATATATATATATATATATATTTTTAATACATATATTATGTTAAATAAAGCGTCGAGTACGCTTACCGTGACTGTTCGTGTTGTCATATATATTCTAGTGGACTGACGTTAGACGCAGATTTGAGAGCGATTGGTTTCACGGTGACGAATAATAATTAATACACAACCACATAACCAGAAGTAATGTAGGGCCTATCCATGTTTTTTAATCGTTTTTGTTCATTTATGAACGAAAATATATTCATTCATTTATTTATTTATTTTGATCATTTATGTTTTCAAAATCGACTGATGTTTTTGAATATTTTTCAAATTTTGATGTCAGTAAATTTGAGTAAATTTTTGTAATTGGAAATTTGAATTTTTTATATATTATGATACTCGAACAGATGGATTATTCTCGTTCTGTGAACGGACATTTCTTTTGACAATTGAATACAACCCCTACCTACTACCCTACCGGTAGCCTTGTTTTAAGAAAGCTGTTGTAACAAGCCTATGGTGATAACTAGGGCTAGGATGTTCAAGACATATCCTTTTTTTCTTTCTCTGTGTAGTACTTAAAAATGAAATATTAATACGTTTGATGCGTCGCTGACTGCAAAAACATGTTGTTGATTTTACCTTGAAAAGTCCTTTTTTTAAATTTTTGGCAAATTAATTATTTTTCCAGTGTTGTTTTAGGTCTGCTCGTCTTTTTTTACTCTGATTTCTTATTGTGAAGCCTTTTCAGCCGATAATTGACTTCTCATTCATTTTTCCTCTTGATGTTAGAAGGAAATATTCTGTTTGACAAATCTGATACAACTAAAAATGACTCGAATATATTTAGTTCCTTAATTGAATATCCACTAAAAGTGTACAAGCAAGTTTGATTTTTGGTGAAAAAGGTCAAAAAAGTCAAAAAAATTAGTAAGCACTAGTAATTATGCCTATAGGCCTACGTACAGAAAAATCAATGTAAAATCAAAATTTTCATATGTCCTTTTTTTAATTGATAAGTCTTTTTCTTTACTTTTTGCCTACCTTTTTGGCAGTTTCAAAGGTCTTAAACATCCTAGCTCATGGTAATAACGCACAAAGGTAAAGATGTGGTTCATCTAATGAGGATGTTAGAACTCACTGAACTGTCACGTGATTATTCCGTTCTAACACACAAGCTCGGTTCAACCAATCACAGAGATCTCCGCGAGATAAGCGCATATCTCAGTGACGTCACACTCACTTGGCACGACTGCTTCATTAACCAATCACAGTCGCGTTCAGGACGAGGTGACGTCATCGATCACCGATAAGAAGCCATCATTTCAACCATCTTCACAATGCTCGGTACGGAAGTCATCCTCCATTGCATGTATCAATTACTATTAACACGTGTGATCTGTCTATTGAACCAACTGCAGATTGTATAAATTGGCAATTTGTTAATCAACTTATAGAGTTCGCTGGCGTCTGTCTGTGCTCGACCGGTTCCGAACGGTCCAAGACATTCTGGGGGAGAACGGAAGGTCCGATCGGTGTCGCTCTGGGGCATTTACGCGCAATTGGATTAGTGCGTAGTGAGGCTGTGCGTTCAAGTTACGGTATAACAATAGTAGTGGGCAGTATATAGTAACAACAGAGAAAGAGTGTGTGTGTGAGAGAGAGAGAGAGAGAGAGAGAGAGAGAGTAACCCCGCGTTTTAAAACGCTGGGCTAACGCTAGTTAAGAAATAATCAGCCAATTAACTTGTCCGCTAATAAGTTGAAAACCGGCCCTGATGGATATTACATTCAAATTATTTTTGTGCAATGAGATTACCAATATGTATTTACAGACCGGAGATTATAGCTCTACCTGACAGTCAAGTCTTGCAATCACCATAGTTACCAATGCTCAATACCCTTACTAACTCGATGGGTGGTAACAATTTGTGAAGGGGAGGAGCCAAATCCCTCAATTTTACTTCTGTACAGGTTGCTCATGGCATATAAGTTCATGTCAGTTGGTTTTAGGTCGGTTTGGTTTTTAGTACAGTTTAGTAAACCAACTGATCTAAACTTCTACTTTTTGAACTGTACAGAAGTTTAAATGGGCGGTTTGACTCATCTCTTCACAAATTTCATTCGAAACAAATCTCCCACCTAGCCTCAACCATCACTAGAGCACTGAACATTTGATGGGTGGTAACTATTTATAAAGGGGAGGAGCCAAAACCCTGAATTTTACTTCTGTACAGGTTGTTCAAGAAACAGAAGTTTATGTCAGTTTGGTTTTTAGTACAGTTGGTTTCTAGTAGTACAGTCGACCAATTCCCGCGAACAAATCGATCAATCGATGCCAAAACGGTTGTAGACGCGTAGCAGATGACGTCATGAACTAGATCACACAGTGTTAACGTCACACCGGCCGTGCGTTATGAATACAGCGCGGGCTACACGCTGTAAACACCGCAATGCTTTTAGCAGCCTCGGGGGGGGGGGCCGTGGGGCGGCCACAGCTTGGGCTCGGGACAAGACACGAGACACATCTGGGGCGGTAATCCTCACTGAACGAGTATCCAAGATGGGCTACTACCAACTCAATAATAATAAATATACAGTAAATATACATCATCATGGGACACATTTGGGGTTTTAAACACTTTTGAAAGATGTATTGTCGTTCATCATAGTAAACCTAGTCCCAAATAATCATAATACCATCAATATGGCACTGCTACACAGATAGAACGGTGATATTTATATTTGTCATGTTGGTACACGGCCGGTTCCCTCCGCGAGTGCCAGTGTGCTACTATACCACTAAAAAACAATTACTTATAAATATATCAATAATTGTCTCATTAAATTCATGTTACATGCCAGCTTTGACAGTTTATATACAGGGATATATATTTTTAAATATGAAAAATATTATGATAAAAGATCTCACAAAGACAGATGTTCCATTTACTGGAGTTTCGGCAAAAAAAGCACGTCAAACTTTATTCCTTGTAAAATACAATCCTGTGGGAAATAAGACGGATCTATTTCAAAGTATTTTATTCCATTCCATGAAGCGTTTCCATTTCTAATATTTCAAATGCACGTTTCATTGGGGAAGTTGTCCCCGGATCGAATCACGCGATATGAAAGAGTACTGGTAGTCGGGGGACAGATGTCGCTCGGTCTAATGTTTCATCCCGCGCGCTGTCACCACATTACATTGTAGTGACAGGTCATTGGGCGGTGCGCCCGGCGAGAGACGACGAGGAGAACAACGACGAGGCGGGTAGAACAACGAGACGATCAGTATAACGACTAGGTGAACGTTGGACTGGTGTGGTAACAAAATACATTGGGAAAGACACGTCCAGTACGTCATTACGCTGACCATAAGGAAGAAAAACACTCGGATGTATATACGAACATAATTTCGCTATAGATTCCAAAAAGAGTTTTCTATATATATTTTTATCATTATTGTTATTTTGTGTATTTTACCTTTACTTGATTCATATCTAAATTTGAATTTCCCGAGAAATTGTTATCATTACTTTATTACTGTCTATTGTAGGGCTAATCATTATTTTGTTTATTTGTGTTAGCTTTGGAGAAATCGTCAAAAGCTTGTCAAAAGCCCGCACAATAGAGTTCATAACCCTTGTGCGGGTGTTCATCAATTCGGGTGTTTTATTTGTATGTGTGATCATTATGAATTGTTAGAGAATAGCAATGAGGTGAGTCTTTGATAGCGAGCTAGCGGCCGAAGCAAACAGTTTCCGGCGACTTCATATTGGACACATTCTGCCGTCTGTTCGGGGCATGACAACGTCCGAGAGATTGCGAACATTTCATTCCGATGTAACACGTGACATCACCTCACGCGTTGCTAGGCGACATAGCCAATAGTAGTATTACTTTTTAGAACAGCATTTGATAACAGGAATCGAATTTCCAAAATAAATAAACAATTTCTGGCACGACAGTTGAAATGAATTGCTCGACCCACGAGATAAAAAAGAGATGTCCTTACTTCTCTCTCTCTCTCTCTCTCTCTCTCTCTCTCTCTCTCTCTCTCTCTCTCTCTCTCTCTCTCTCTTTCTCTCTCTCTCTCTCTCTCGCTGGATTCACCGAAGATTTATTTCTGTGTCAGAAATACTTGTTTGAAGGAAGCTTGTTTCTGACAGCTGGTGTTGCGATAGCGCAGCGGGCGCCTCGTGGACGTGTGAAGAAACGAGAAACAACGCTCGCTGATTGGCCTGAATCATGTCAATACAGAGATAACGCAGTGTCGGCTTATTCGCGCTGTCAAGAACACTGCTACAGTCAATATTTGATATTCAGCTTTCCGAACAACGTACAGCGAGCACTCCAATATTAGGGTTCTTCGTCCTCACAAAACAAAACTATACATAAAAATAAACCTGGCGCTATGATAATTTACTCGGAAATTGAATTGAAGAACATAACAGCAAAAAGAACAGTGTCTACGAAGAGTTTCTTGAATCCATCAGGAAAACAAAATAACTGAAAACTATTTAAAATCAGAAATAAACGTGGATAAGATCAGAAATAGCACGGACAAACTTAAACGTGACGAAGTTGAAATATTTTGTTTTTTCTAGATTTTACTACATCGTGAACAATGTTGGTGCTTCATTGACATTTCATATGGAGAAGATACAAGTAGTCTATAAAAGAGTCCACAAAGCCCATTTGGCCCACCAAAATAAAATCTATACATTGAAATGAATATATAATACTAATTACATAAAGCCTGTAAAAGCCTATTCATATTTGATATAACCTCCTACCCAAAAACCTACAACTGAACGACATTTTTGTTAATTCGGTTTCTCAGTGATATTGTTTTTAAATTCCCAACACAGTAGCGGGGATCGAACCAGGTCCGATATTCCCCTCACCTACCAGATCACACGATGAATTCCTACAGATGTACAGAACAGATGTACAGATGTACAATACAGATCGATTGGGTACATGTGTATGTGTACACTGTACACTGGTGTCGGAACCAACTTCAACTTATGGCCAAGAGGGGGCAGGGGGAGGGGGGCAAGAAAAAGGTCTTGCAAGACTCGATTTGTCTCGTTGTTTCCTGTTGAAACCCACTTTATTAAAATTAACTGTCATTTTTTTAAAATTTTATTTGTTCATTAACTTCATTAACTTATTTGTTCCTCCACGGGTCTCAATTGTTGAGTTGCCCCCCCCCCCCCTCCCCCCACCATCAAAGTGTTCCGACGCCCCTGGATGTGCAGAATGCCTACAAATGTCTAAATGATACAGCTATGATCCACTCTATCGCGGGAAGATTGCCGAGCATGCAGTAATTACCTTGCGTATGATGACAGCGCAATGCTGTGCGGATCTTCTCTAATTGCGGCGTATGTAAATACAGCCTGCTTTACGACACCACACAGCATTATACGCATACAGCAAATAGCATAATGCTTAATAGGGAATCCAGCGGTTAACCTCACTATACTTGTAGCCGACGAATTACCCCAAGAAACACGTACAGTTCGAAAGTCATCACCAAATATATATATATATATATATATATATATATATATATATATATATATATATATATATATATATATATATATATATATATATATATATATATACATTCATATGGAATGTATGTATAAACTACTGCTTGAATTGATCAATTATTGCGTGCTCAATTACCCCACCAAGGGCGAAGATATTTGAGGATTGCTTCAATTTTCAGGCGTTATAAGTGAAATAACTTATTTAGTTTTGAGAAACAACAACACTGATGAAAAAAAAAGTTTTTTATCAAGTGTGGAAATAAGCCATTGTCCTCAGATTAGCGCCAAGGACGAGAAAGTAGTCTCGTTCGGACGGGACACCACAAGGGCGATCCCAAGGGTAATACCTGATTATGATGTAACTCGTTTGACAAACTGTGACGGGTCAGTGATAATGAACACTCCAGGCCATGATTTGTGTTGAGGTGTGAATAACTTCCATCTAGTGCTAGACAATGTCCACCATTTACCACGCAAAAGAACCATCCGATGTTATAAAACCGAGCCTGTTTTTATAAAACATGAAAGAAATGGAAATGGCCGTCGTATTTATCATCCATCTCACCGCGCGTCTAGATAAATCGAAAGCCAGACCCACTCGTCTACCTTTTTCACCCTCTCCATGCGCCCATTAATTCAACATTCATATTCGAGAAAGTGTGTGAAAGAGAGAGAGAGAGAGAGAGAGAGAGAAAAAGGGATGCCCTTTCAACGACACTTTCCCTTTAAAAACGAGTGATATATATTTCGATCATGGGCAGGAAAGGGTTAATAAATCACGAGACAAACCGCACGGGGGGGGGGCGGTAGGGGCGGGGGAGGGGGGAAGAGAGCGGCGGTCAATTGGAGAGTCAACATGCAATTAAACAACAATTCCAAAACCATTTACGATAGGTCCCCTTCCCCCCCACCAGGCCACCCACTCTGATCGCGTCTTCCCCCCCCCCCCCTCCTCACCCACTGCACTTCTTCTGCGCAGTGAGGAGCCTATTTCCCAGCGAGATATCGAATGGTTTTATGGTGAAGTATAAGGGAAAGTCCATGCTACACGATGTCGTGAGTCAATGATCAAAGCTAGGCGTAACCAACCAACCAAATCTACCGTGATCAATTTCAAACAAACGAGATTAGGTTTTCATTTCACTAAATTTTCAGCAGGTTTTCATTCATGTTTTCATTTTTCGTTTTGAATTTTGGTCCCTGATAACAACTGGGATTACCAACATCACAAATTATCCAATTCCAATTCCGGATTCTCGGATTCTTCAACTCTTTCAATTCGGATTCTACAATTCCGGATTCTCAAATTCCGGAAGTCAAGTGTGGTTATAGAAAGCGAATGTCTGCATGACTCGGGCTAGATCAACTCTATTCTTGCAGGTATTCAAAGTTTCAAAGTAGATGATATAATTAGCAGGTGGGAGTTTTCTCAAGAGCATTATTGTTTTTCACAAAGTTTTCTCGCGGTATTAATTTTCTCCTCGACTACCTCGTGCATTAGCCAATCAGCGCCGGGTATTGAGGCGTCCCCAGTTTCCTTAGGGCAACAAGTGACCGACAGAATGCTTTCACCGATATAAACGATCAAAAAACTTCAACGGTACAAGATTTCGTAAAAGAAATACACTCACGAGAATTTTGCCAACATTTACACGAATCAAGGCGTTGCATGCACGGCCGTTATAAAAATAGAGATACTATTTTTTTTCTTCATCACGAACAAGTGTATTTGAATAAAAAGTATATCAAAAACAAGATAATTGTATGCTCTTCAATTAATATGACATACTATTTCTGTGAATTCAGTCAGTTTCAAGATGATACGTCAATAAATTTCATCACGTTTTTTATATTTATTGACGTATTATCTTAAAACTGGTTGAATTAACAAAAATAGAATGTCATAATAATTGAAGAGCATGAAATTATCTTGGGTTTGACATACTCTTTATTCAAGTACACTTGTTCGTGATAGAGAAATAATAGTAAAGAAGAATTTCTCTATTTTTATAAACACTGTCCCCCCCCCCCCCCCCCTTAAAGATACGACAAGAACATACAAGAATAAGGCCATTGTTCATTCTTAGCCTTGCTTCAAGTCATCCAAGTAAATACAACTTACAAAGAAATATGCATTTCCCCGTGAATCTAGGCACAACACACGACGCTTCCTGGGCCATGTGACAACTACGTCACAATATTTGTCCGTCACACTGACACAGATTCTGTGTGTGTGTGAGAGAGAGAGAGATCGCGTAACCTGGATACAAGCCGACCCGCGAACTTATCATCATTCCATTATGGCTGTCGTTCCTTCTCCATACACCACGTTATTCCTTCCCTCGCGCTAAGCACGCATTATTCATTAACAACCAGGATCAAACAGTGTGTCCCGAGTCCTGAGGGAGCGGGGCGCGGGATCGAGTCCAGAACGAGCGAGCGCAACTAATTAAAAACGGGAAGCGCTTGCATAATAATCACGGCGGTAATACCCATACAGGCGTGTATGCATGCACTGGCGGGGATAAATTGATTAACTCCTGGAAAACTTCGACACAAACGTTAATTGGAAAATTCGTATTAATTTTCAATATCCCCTCGGTGTGTGTGTGTCTGTGTCTGTGTGTGCGCTCAACCTATAACGGCGCAGGGAATAACAGATAGATAGAAACGTATCTACGAGGCAAGGTCGTGTAAACTGACGAGTTAGGTAATCGGTGATTACAGCTAATCTAGTGTTAACTGACAAGACCGCTTCGAAGAAATGAAACAACCGAGAGGTCTCACTAATTCATCCTGAGCCTGAATTGGGAAACAATGATTGTTGATCGAGATTTCGATGTTTGAAAAAAATATATAATTTTTTTAGATCTCTTCTTTCGCGGTTCCAGCGTGTACATTGTATTTCCACTGTATACAAACCATAATGGTTAATTATAACGGTCATCTCATATTAACGGTTATGATGAAGGTTCTATTTCACGTGTTCGTTATGTGCTAGACAACTCATCTCCCGAGAAAGCAAGTATATGATACCGGAAGTAAACCGCTCAAGAGCCTGAGAGTATGTGTGTGTGAGAGAGAGAGAGAGAGAGAGAGAGAGAGAGAGAGAGAGAGAGAGAGAGAGAGAGAGAGAGAGAGAAAGAGCGAGGGAAAGCGAGGGAAAGAGAGAGAGAAAGCTAGGGAAAGAGAGAAAGCGAGGGAAAGAGAGAGAGAGAGAGAGGAAGAGGAAAAGAGATAGAGGGAAACCGAAAGAGACGGTGAGAAGATGCATGCAAAATACAGAATTTAATTTAATTCCATCGGTTTTCCATATGCGACATCACTATCATGGTAAAAGGTGTGGGACTATACTCGTAGCCACAACACGAGGTTGAAATAGAAACAGCACTTCTGTCTCTGTCTCTTGCATAGGATCAGCATGCGAGCAAGTGAGAGGTCCTAGTCGAGGTCGCCGTCGTATTACAGCTTATGTGATGGAGCAATCAGAACACGTTGGTAAAAGACGCGTTAGAAACGGCTTGATCGAAAAGATACTGGGAAATACAGTAAGTCTATATACCTGTATTCACGTGAGGATAAGGAAGTCGAGCAACATGATAAGATCGTGACATTTCTGAACCAGCGGTACTTGCAGGGTGTAACAACTTCTCACATTTCACGGATATGAATGAACATAAAACTTGAACCACGCTTGAGACAGATCGTAAGATGCAGACAATTAGGAGAAAATGCTAACAACACTTATTAATAACACATACGGATATATCGAACGTGCATTTTAGTAAAACCAGATAATCTGTCGACTATTTTCACCTCACCACGGATCGTATCTACACAATTATACGCACATGGAATAACCCAGTTCTGGCTGTGCGTCTGTTCGGAACGCCGGCGCGCGCACACTGCCATTGGTATGATAAATCCCCGCCAGATCGCACGGCAGACGTAATCTTACAGCTTAATGTACGTCTTTGTTTTTACCTGTGTAGAGTGGAATCATTTGTCATGACAGATTGGCTGTTTGTTCAAGTGATACTACGTAAGTGTGCAATGTTGTTGAAGCTCATGTTTCACATGAGGGGTCCATCTAGTATATCTTATATATAAAAAGCTTGTGTCACATGTTAGAGGATGAACTCGACCAAGTGCTGTGAAATTCCTCGCACACATTCGATAGGGGTGGTAGATGGTCCTATAGTATACGAGATCTTCCGCCAAGCTTTCTCCTATGAGCAATATCCAAAAAAATTGGCACTTCGAAGACAACACCAGTAATGGCGTTGTTGAATGACATTGGCACAAGGTCTGCCGCGCTCGCCGGTATTTGAGACACTACTATTGAGACTAGATAGCGCCTAATCCGCCTTCCGGCACGTTATTTTTACATTAACAACCAACATTCACTACAAATCACTTCGATGGCAGAACAACGTTAGCCGAGTCAGCTAGTAATAGTATATAAACTGATGTGAATGTTTATTATGGATCGACAGTATTTTTGATGATACTTCTCTGAATGGTGTGAAGCAATTGACACCACAATATGTTAATCCAGGAAGTCACCGCGATCGTTTACATCTTATAAATGTAGATGTTGAAAAAGTTACGCGCCGGAGAAATCACCATATAGAGAGTTTTCCAATTAGATGGTTGAATTCATTCAAGTATTTCACTTGAAACTACAAGTACACGTTAAAGAGGAGATACGCGAGAACGAACTTGTGAAAGTTTTTAAACAAACTTCTCCCCGTTTCAACTCCATACTTTCGTTTCACGCCGAATAAATATTGAGGAATAATTATTCGCGGATCGCAGAATAATAAACTATTCGATACCGTGGGCAAAACCCGATAGCGTACAGCGGTGTAATACGCGTCATTGCGTAATTAAAAAATACCTTAAAAAACGATTTTTCATATTAGAAGGTGGTCCAAATCAGCCATTCATTATTTTTCATTTTTAAGCTATCAACTTCTAAAATCTTACATTTCATTCTATTCGTTTAGCTAACGAGTAATTAACTGACAGTTAGAACAGTTAACGGACAGTACAACCAGGTTGCGCGACTTTTTCTGCAAATCGGTTTATAAGTAGAATTAAAAGTGACCAATGGGAACGCCGAGATTTGTGACGTCATGACTCAGTTACCGACTCGTGCTACGTTATTATCTAGTAGCAGTAAGCAAGAGCATATGTCACTGTGATGGCGTTATTTTGAAAGTAGCTGCCTCTCATGGTTCCACTGCCGACGCAGTTACTTGACAGTTGTTTGCTTAACGACCCCACCAACAGCTAGGTTATACGGGGGTACGAATGAGCACGTGATAATGAAATGATGAAGTGATGATGAGTGAAACGACGTTACTTATTACTTATTTACTTATTTACTTACTTACTTTTTACTTATTTTTGAGTTACTTATTTTTTTTAGCTACTATTTAATGTAGTCTGAGCGCGGGGTTATAGTAAAGATTTTCAAAATAAGACCACATAAACAACACAAATGTTGTGATTTAAAACTATTGTTTTTAATCCCATTTAAAAACCGACTAGCATAAAAATTCTCGCCGCCAGCTACAGAAGGTGAGTAAATGTTAAGATTTGGTTGAAGACATTGTACACAATGTTTCGCCAAGTGTGAGAGAGGAACAATGTAAAGTAGTTCGCGGGAACGACGCCAGTTGCCAGACGAAAACACTCGACGAGAAATAATTCTACACAACAAGAATCATTAGTACAACACTTGTCTCCACCCAAGTAGGATGTCGTCTACCAACATAACAAACACAAATATCAACAGATGTATTTCGTTCTTTAGGCATGTCACTAATTAGTGGCGTGTACGTCACTACGGAATACGTCACTAATAGCGTAGTCTTAGTGTCGAATTTGATGGATTTCAATTTAAATTAAACAAGAAATAATTATTTGTATTGGTGAAAAGACCGCATCGAAGTCCTAAGAAAAAAACACTTCGTATAATTTGATGATTCTTGCAGCATTTAATTGATACAACATTGCGCTACGAAGCTAAAAGACTAGAAACTAAATATACTAGGCAAACGCAGGATGTGCGTTGTACGATGAGCGAGATGTTTATATAAAGTATAATCTATAAAGTATAACTGTGTTGTGTTTTAAAGGAATAAAGACTTATTATTATTATTATTATTATTAATCGAAAACCCTACAAACCTTGATCATTTGAAATGAACTTCATCCGATGTCAATGAATCTAGAAAGCCGTGACTTCGACAATGCAACATTTTTCAACTAATATTTCCATCTTTTCGATGAATAAAATACATTTATTATATTATTTTCTCCAAAACGGCTGGTCCGAATATCAAACCAAATTTGTATTCATGTATATTATTCTTGTGTTCACATTTGTGGAAAATTTGAATCATATTGAAGAGATTTTATTTTTCATTTTTTTCCGCTCAGCCAAATCTTATGGGGTTTTTAGAAACTTCTAAATGATGTTTCTCAAAAATGGTCCAACCGATTAGACCTCAAAACTATACAGTTCTAAGTTGGATAAGTTTGCATATAAAAATAAAGTTTCATGTCGATCGGTCAAACCCTGCGACCTGTGCAGTGTTTACTGTTTACAAACAAACAGAAAAAGAAAAAAAAAAAAACGCACAGACAAAGCTCCGTAAGACTTGAGTGAAAATCTTCGCTACGCTCATCTAATAAAAAATATTTCAATGTAGTTAGCCTACCCTTAATTGGGAAACAATGATTTTATATACAAATTACGATGCTGAATAGAAAAAAAGTTCTGTAGAAAAAAGTTGTTTCTAGACGAGATCCACATTTTAAAATCGAAACTAGATCTTTGAAAAAAAGAGTTAAACCTCCAACCATAGCAGCGAGATATTATTTAATTACTATTTTTTATTATTACTCAGTTGGTAGACGAACTTCTCCAATAGTGGGACCAAGTGTGTATACATGTATATAAGTGTGAAGACTCACCATTAGAGCGAGAGAGAGAGAGAGAACGGTTCGTGATTCAGCTGACACTTACCTATAGAACAAACAAAGAGAACAAACAAAACGCATTAGCATTAACAACAATAATGATGACGATAGACGAGAGGATGCAGTCAGGGAGTATTGTCGAAGCAACAAGCGCGGCTAATTGTAGCAAATGCCAGCACTTGGGGAATTGAATGGGAACACTCAACATAAATACGTTTCGACTGAATTATTCATGTAACAACGAAACGAAAGTGACGATATTTAGATAATTTCAGAAAATATCGCATTTGTCACGATCTGAACCCCGACTATAGTCGAGTCCACGCGAGAAGCTGAACTAAACTGAACTAACTGAATGGCTGTTAATCACATGCTGTAACGTCGACGATGTAGTACTTTGAAAGATGTAGTTGCATTTCCCATCAACCGTGATTATAACAATAGAGAAATTCATCTTTACTTTTTTTACGTGTTCACGAACCAGTGTAATAGAAAGTATACCAACTCCAAGATCATTTTTGTGAATTCAGTCGGATTCAATTGATAAATACGTCATGAATACCGAGATGAGGTGAATGAGCTGACGTCTAGAGCCCTCATTGGGAGGTGCACGTGATCAAGGCAACAGGTATTTCATGTTGCGCGTATTTTCAATGACGTTTCTAACTCATTGCTAATTTGATAGAACTTTTTCTTCTGTTATCTTAGTCAACCTTTTGGAAAATACCATTCGTCTCAAGTAGATCAAAACTAAATCTAAAACGCATACAACTATGTGACAACGAGAGAGAGTCTCTCTCTCTCTCTCTCTCTCTCTCTCTCTCTCTCTCTCTCTCTCTCTCTCCTCTCTCTCTCTCTCTCTTTCAGACAGTGTGTTACTATTCTCCGGGAGTCCCCCAGGCTATTAATTACGTGTGAGAGTTATTAAACAGCGTGTGTATCGGCATCTCAAGCAGCCCACTCGGTTACCTATGGCAACCAGGACGCGGGTTCATTAACTTGGCGCTATCACCAGGTATTGTCTTCTGATTAACCTCTCGCCGGCAACAGATACTCCCCCCCCCCCCTCCCCTCCCGTAAGGTAATTAGATTCGCCGGTTAGAAGTACGTACGAGATCATATTGACAACGTAGTCTTACAAACGCAGCTAGTACTAAAAATACGCCGCCCCGGTGGCTAAGTCAATTATCGCTAGCGGTAGTAACTGAAGTCACCGTTGGGCGTGGGTTCGAGTGCCGCATAAGGCATGGGTTTTTGTAAACGTCCTTTCACCGATCATCACTTCATCGTTTCATTATCATCCGCTCATTCATACCCCCGTATAACCTAGCTGTTGGTGGGGTCGTTAAGCAACATTTAAAAAAAAAAAGAAAAAGAAAAAGAAAGAAAGAAAGAAAGAAAGGAAGAAAAAAATACATAATTAGATTCGCTGCTTAGAAGTGCGTATGAGATCATATTGACAATGCAGTCTTATAAACGCATCTAGTACTAAGAACGCATAATTAGATTCGCCGCTTAGAAGTGCGTATGAGATCATATTGACAATGCAGTCTTATGAAAGCAACTAGTACTAAGAACGCATAATTAGATTCGCCGCTTAGAAGTGCGTGTGAGATCATATTGACAATGCAGTCTTACAAACGCATCTAGTGGTAAGAACGTATAGAAGAGTCGTAAGAACGCAGAAGAGTCATGAGGATGCATCCGAATCTTTACAACGTATATTCGAGTCTTTAGAAGGTATTTGAGTCGTAAGAACAGATACGACTCGTAACAACGTTTGTGAGTCGTAACAGTGTATGAGAGTATTTAAAACGTGTTCTCAATTGTTGTGGTTCAATTGTTTAATGTCTCGAGATATCCACATTGCTAGCTATGACTGAGCTAACAGATACGGCCGCCAGTGGCAGGTCAGTCAGGTCTTCCCCTACCAGCGCCACTGTGTTTCTGCGCGCACAAAATAGGAGTAGCTTGTTTTAATTACGGTACGACGTACAGTTTTAACAGACATGTACATATATACGACTACGAATACCGTACAACGAATGTTTCGACTCAAAATGTGTACACACTGTTATGAAGGCAATCAAAATATCTTTGTTACCAGGAAATTAGAATGTTGGTATCTTACACAGTTGAAAAGTTATCATCAAAAACATATTATTTCCCCGAACCCCCCCCCCCCCCCCCCCCACAACCCCTGGACCAATGCTCAACTCGGCTGAGTAACCGACACATTGCTGCGATGTTTGACGTACGATTAACGACGAGAGCG
Source organism: Brachyptera putata (assembly GCA_907164805.1). Lineage (NCBI taxonomy): Eukaryota > Metazoa > Arthropoda > Insecta > Plecoptera > Taeniopterygidae > Brachyptera > Brachyptera putata. The sequence continues at coordinate 18,168,797 of OU015472.1, read as the reverse complement.
AGAGAGAGAGTGTGAGAGAGAGAGAGGGGGGTAATCTTCGACACACACAGAGGAACAAGGCGAGGGTGTTGATACGCTTCATCCGGGATCACTCGGGATAATGCCTCCCGGCTTATATACAGGACAGGAGATGGGAGGAACAGTTTAGAATATATTGATGGGCTATGAGATAATCTGCATGATAATGTTAAACTTATCGCATAAATAAATTAGAATAATCATCTATCGTCGTATTACCATAATATTCACAGTTGCTTAAATGAGTCAAAGTGGTGCCCAGTTCGAACGAACCTACCTTCTAATTCTTGACCTTGATTTAGGAACCAATTTTCAATTCATTCACGTTTTTTTTTACCTCACCACGGATCGAAATCAATACTCAATACATAACAATAATCGAGAAATCGAATGCACCAGTCGATATTTTTCCAAACGATACGATAATCGATTCAATTCCTACGGTACAACAATCGAAATGATTGATTTCCTTCGAAACTATCTTTAGTCGATTCAAAACTGGCTTCCTTCATGTATAATTTCTAAAATCATTGACATTGACACGAAATTATCTTCATCCCTCTACTGGACACGCCAAATACGAAACGATAGGCCTACCTGGACACTAGATATACGATTATCGAATAGAATGAAATATATCGATATATAATATAGCTCATTCACAAACAATGGCTGCCATAATTGACACAGAATAATTGATCAATCCACCGAATAATTGAAGGAATGGTAATAGTTCTAGAAAATGTATAACTAATTAGATACGTAAATAAATCCGTATGAAGTAAACGATAATCGATGGGACACCAGCCGGATCAGACGCTAGCCGAGTCTAGGCCGAATCAGCGGCTCGCTCGCACCTGATCGCCGCCAGCTATCTAGGATACCGATAAGCTCACGTGTGTGCATGTGGCAGCAGCCAGGAGGCTCTAGCTGACACACAATCACGCTGGTAATTACCACAGCCGGCTCCTGCCATCGGAATACGATACTGGAGACGCGCCACGTGTTGGGGGGCCCATAAGGGTGCAAGAGTCCTGCAGCACTGGTTGGTTAACGGGGGGCGAACACCATATAGTATGTATGGTTTGCTTGAAGGAAACCTACCCATAACAATTTCAGTGTATAGAATAGATAACAAATCGCAAAGACTCTCCAGGACTAGTTTCCAATACACCGAAAAAAACTTGTGAAAAAACGCATACACGCATGCCCTACAAAGACTCGGAACGCCTTAACGACCCCACAAACATCTAGGATACTTGGGGTCCGCACGAGCGGATGATATAACAATCGTGTTCACAGAAACCCATGTACTATGCGGGACCCGAACCCACGCCCAACATGACTTCAGTTTTCACCGCAGAGCCTCGACTAACCGAGTCAGAATGGGAGGGGAGGGGGGAGAATTACAATTGTCGTCGTTAGAAACTAGAAAGTTAATTTGAAACATTCATGTACCCCGAAATTTACATGTTTAACATGTTTAAAACAAAGTCAACCGTTTCATTAAAGCGTGCGTGCACACTATCGATAATACGGTCATTTATCAGTGACATGCTACCAACTCCACGGTACAAAACAATTTTCTGCGAATTAACTAAATTTGTGAATTGGAACGCGACTCGATTGTAGAGTTTCGCGTCGCCAAGTTGGTAGCAAACAAGTCGCGATCAATGCGAGATATTCAAATATAGAATGGCGTGTGTGTGTGAGAACCATACCAACTGTGAATCATTAAAAGTTCGGATCCGAAATAGAAGTCTGTCTCTGTCGTGATGCGGCAAAGGTTGGTATTCACGGTGCGGTGCGGTGCGGTTCACGACAATAGAATATGGAATAGAACGCTATTTAACGCGTCTTCTATTTCTCCCTTACCAATTAACAGAATCCGAATGAAACTAGTTTTAATTGGAAGAATCTATTTTCAGGATTAGAAGACCCGAAATGAGTTTTCCGGAGTGGATTTTCTTGAACAATCTGTTTTCCTTGTCATACTTGTGGCGTTGGCAAAGCGGACATTCACGTAAAATTGTCATAAATGAAAGACTAAATATTTGAACTACACATAATCATAAACCCATAATGATACATTTAGAAATGTAATCAGAGAACACGAAAGAAAATGAGTGATTTTTGCGATTGGAATGAACTAACATAGAAGTAGGTTGTGTGGAACCAAATTGCCCTGCGTTCTAACCCTCTCTCCTCTCTCCTCTCTCCCCCTCGCCACTAGCTCGTTGATCTCGACTGCGTCAACAGTAGAATGCATTATGCAGGATTAGAAGCTCTCAGCACGGACTGAAGAAAGCGCTGATTGGTCAATATTAGACACTCAAGAGAAGACAAATACATGCTCGGCATTCTGACCAGGTTAAGACAAGGGAAGATCGATCTATCTATCTCTCTCTCTTTCTCTATCTATCTCTCTCTACCTGAACCGTCAGTGTGGCCAGTATACTGTATCACCCATTAATCACCCCTTACATATTTCACCACTTACATTTACACTGCAAATTTCAGAGTTCATTCAACAATGAACAATTGAAATCAGGATATATATATTTTTTTTATTAATCAAAATTATTCATCAACAATTCAGGCTACCATCTTCATCACACATCAGGTGCTCTAAGCTGAACCGAATCTAAGCTGAACATAATCAAAGCTGAACATAATCTACGCTGAACATAATCAAAGCTGCACCTAACCTAAACTAAGGTATATTATTGCGAGTAATGTCATGCACAATAGTGTACGGTCGGTATAAATGTGGATCTAGTTACCACTCGCAAGGGTGGTTTTCCCTTCAGCTGCGTGTGCATAGCAACCCTCAAACTATGCTAAATAGCTTAATCGACCATCTATATGCAACTCTGTTACCTATATAGGCCTAGTCATAATAGCCCAGCGATACGCGTCAATTGTCAATTGTCATAAATTATAGAGGGATGCATTTCAATGGGAGCGTACAGCTCAGAGCGTTGTGACCGCTCGCTCCGCAGTTGAAACAATGAGGTACAGAGCAGAGCAATGTGCCCGCAAGCTAGGCAGTTGAAACAATGAGGTACAGAGCAGAGCAATGTGCCCGCAAGCTAGGCAGTTGAAACAATGAGGTACAGAGCAGAGCAATGTGCCCGCAAGCTAGGCAGTTGAAACAATGAGGTACAGAGCAGAGCAATGTGCCCGCAAGCTAGGCAGTTGAAACAATGAGGTACAGAGCAGAGCAATGTGCCCGCAAGCTAGGCAGTTGAAACAATGAGGTACAGAGCAGAGCAATGTGCCCGCAAGCTAGGCAGTTGAAACAATGAGGTACAGAGCAGAGCAATGTGCCCGCAAGCTCGGCAGTTGAAACAATGAGGTACAGAGCAGAGCAATGTGCCCGCAAGCTAGGCAGTTGAAACAATGAGGTACAGAGCAGAGCAATGTGCCCGCAAGCTCGGCAGTTGAAACAATGAGGTACAGCCAGTGTTCTTCACTCGCTCGTAATCAAGTCGAGACACTGACGAGCGCAAATTTCAACAATGACATTTACTATACATATTGACAGTCCAATCAGTTCAAGATAATGTATCGTTTCTTTTTCTGACGATCACAAAATTGTCAAATTGAGGAAATGCAAGAAGACGCTTCGCATTAATAATTATTAGTTGAATTTCCATATTATTATTATTATTATTATTATTATTAAAATATGAACTATAGATTGTATTATGTAATTAGTGAGAAATAAACAACTATTCAACCTTAAACATTAGGATCATTATTATTACTCAAGTACGATGATACTCAAATGATTTTTATTCAAGTACGCTGGAACTTTGTACTGAATTATTTTTCAGGTCAGCTAGGAGCCAACAATAAATGGACTGATTTTCTCTCTACGCCAACAGATCTTTATTAACCGTAATTGGGTTATCCTGATGAATTTCGTTGATATCCTTATGTAGATTGTATGCGAAATATGTGAAAAGTAAGATACATTATTATTATCATTACATGAACAGGAGCCATTTGCAAACCGGCAATACACTTTTTTTTAATAATTTCAAAACTGCGAAATAATAAAACAGCTTTCTAATAGAATGTACACATTTTTATCAATTAGTTGGAAGACAATAAAAAACTATACACTGGTATTTTTAATTAAATTTTCTCCTACAATGCTACTTCTGCCATGAGTTAAAAAGGTCACTTCTCAAGCTTTCATATATACATGAACCTCCGTTCCAATTTCAAAATCATAGAGCCGTTATCATACACCCGACTAGTGAGTACGTGGTTTACTTCCAATGTTTGAATAACTCGCGGATTCTATTAAAAGTTGTCCCTGTAGCCATCCAGCGTCCACGATACACGTCAGGTACGACAGTACACGGGATAAAGGAAGTCGGGATAACGGAAGCATGCATATAATCCTCGATCTCGTCACACAGTGACTTGCCATTCAGCTGGATCTAGACGAGCACACAGCTTATTCGACAACAATGTAGCCACTCGACTCTAATCGATAGCAACCACTTGCAGCAAGGACATCGTCGTCCCCAGCAACTAGTACACAATTCAATGAAGAAATGTCGTCACATGGATTTAAATCTGATGTCGGGACACAAAAACATACTTGATAACAATATACAACGTGGACTTTATCTTTAACGAAAGACAATATAATTTGACAATAAGTCTTCTGTTTGCAACTGACAAATTTCATTCACATAGATAATTCGGTCGATGATTTTACTAGTTCTTGTTTTCTGTAGATTGATCATATGATGGTAATTGGGTACGCTGGGGAGCGGAATAATTTATACTCGACTGTGTGAAACTGGCTTGAGGGTACTCTTGATGGATAGTTGTAAATGTGGTAAGGTTTCCCACATAAGTCCATGTCTCACAACCGAGCAAATATTATTCCAGTATAGGCTCTTCTTGAGGCGGCCTCGAGTTAAAATCGAATGAAAAATTCAAATTGTAATATAATCCTAAATATATTACCAGAAAGCATAAAATAAAATGCCTTTATAAAAATTGTAATCAGTTATCAGCTTCTGCATGGCTGTTGCTGGTGGCTGGTTTTGTATAGATGATGTTCGATAAGCAGCAACATTATCAATGTTTGAATATGTTCCAACATTGGTATATGATCCCAGCTATAACTTTCAATCCGACTTTCAACTATTTAATCTATAATTCCAGCACATCATATCTGATGCAGCGACCAACTAGACCACCAACAAACTCTGTGCAGTCCCAACTCCTCGCCACACAAACCCATTCACTCAAGAAACTGTGTCGATAGTCACTCAATGAAATGCATCTCGTTACAGACGTCATCCCTAGCCGCGGGTCGTGCGAATAGCACAGCCGTGGGGCGCACAACTTCTCGGGTGAATAGCAAGCGATGCACGTATATAGGGCAGGAGGAAGAAAGAAGAACGTGGATATAGATGTAGGATCTGTTCCATGCAACGGAGTTCGAGTTACCGAGGAGGGGGAATTTCAACGTTTCAAAATAATTGGATGCACATCACTGGATGCAGAATCTCTTTTGATCCAGCTATATCACGGATTGGGAAATTGATTCACTAAATCTGTCAATAGTAATTAGCGTATACAGGGCATGATTAGAAGAAGTAATCAACGAATGAATGAATCGGATCGACAACGGAACGGTATTAAAGGCTTAGTTACCATTGTTTCCGATTTGCTTTGTGGTTTGCGGACGACACAATGGAGGATGTCGCTACTCAAAACGTATTGTCTACGATTGGCTCAGCGATAAGGGTTCATTCGGCAACAATAGCTTGTAGATCTTTTCTCGTCTCAACGGCTATATTTATCGATGTAGGTTAGTAGGATGCTTTTGAATGAAATTATCAAAGGAAATGTATGTTTCGCGTAACGGAATTCAATAGCCAATTTACTCAAGAAGCAAATTATTGATTTCGAATAGCAAAATCATTATTCCTGCTCTGATAAGGAGAACTGACAATGCTTTAATGAAAAGGCATCACTAAGATACACATGCGCGTGTGCCATACAATATCATAATAAAATCTCATTTGAACTAAATTAATCTAATCTAACTAACCCGAACGACGTAACTCACCGGAAATAAACTTCCCAGAAAAATGTCTTGTGTATACATTTTTCGTTGCCAGGCATACACGAAATTCCCTATCACGAAAATGCTTGTCTCTAGCCACTTCTAGCTTAAGCAGCTGAGACACTGATTCAGTAAGTGAAGCCACCGTTGGGCGTGGGTTCGAGTCCCGCATAAGGCATCGATTTTTGTGAACGTCCTTTCACTTATCATCACTTCATCGTTTCATAATCACCTGCTCATTCGTACCCCAGCGTAACCTATACCTGTTGGTGGGGTCGTTAAGCATACATAGTCAACAATAGTCCAAGTCGACCGAAAACGCTGGTGGTAGGTGGAATTTAAAAAAAATCTACGGTTGCCGAAATCGACCTTTCATACGGTAATACACGTACACCTCCATCATGGACAAGAGTAATACATCAAATTAGTGTAAAAGGAGAATACTGTGAACTGTAGCTGAGTGAATCAAAGTCCATGATTCAGCAATAGGCGCCATTCAATAACGCTAATGGTCTTGAACCACGTCTTGCCAATATGCGAGATATTCGGAGGTCGTCGATCATCCCTCAGGTATTAGTATTCACCGGGCACCCCGCGCGAGAGAACAGGCTATACTTGTCGTCTACACAAATAGCACGTTACATTTATATACATGTGCTTTTTTTAGAGGGTATCACGATTTTCTATGTCGATTTTCTATGATTTTCCTTTTTCTATGTTTAGATTGAGGATACAATATGAAACTATACATATTTCCAAAGCGATAACATCGTAGACTTGTAGCTAGTTCGAGTGATTTCCGCACCCCGCGCGAGGGAACAGGCTATACTTGTCGTCTACACAAATAGCACATGTTACATTTATATACATGTGCTTATTTTAGAGGGTATCACGATTTTCTATGTCGATTCTCTATGTTTAGATTGAGGATAAAAAAAAATACATACTTCCAAAGCGATAACGTCGTAGACTTGTAGTAGTTCGAGTGATTTCCGAAGCTTTTTACAATTATGTAGTTGGTAGACGCCATTCAGGCTCATTCACTATGCAACACGACACTAGTACTAACGTATGACGAGAACATGGAATCCTTACTGTCTATTCACAAAACACACCAACCAACCAATCAGTATTCAAGTTTTTGTCATTACCATTGACACTGCACCCTCAACCGTCAAACTAAATCTGGCGACCAGTCAACATAGGTCGGTTTACCCGCCAATTGTCTCTCGTTGTACCGAAATTGCAGATTTCTTTCTATATTGGCTGATTCTCATGTCTTACAGAAACGTCAACAAGTAAGCTTGGAGCTTGAAGTTTTCATGTTGGCCTTTATCTCAGCGTTATTGTTAGAGGTGGCTGTGAACAGACCAAGGACATCCCAAAAGGCTAACATTTCTCACGTAAGTTGTTGCGTGGTGTACTTAAAGGAAGATTCGGGCTAAAATAGCATCACGAAAAAAATTCGAGAAAGAGAAGAAATATTCAGAAAGCAAATTGAAAACTTTTTTCAATCGAGTTTCAAACGATCCTTATATGTAATCCTTTGTATAGGGAAACAATGGCTTTCTGTCAAGCTGATGATGATTATTGTCTGCTTAACGACCCCACCAACAGCTAGGTTATACGGGGGTACGAATGACCAGGTGATTATGAAACTATGAAGTGATGATAAGTGTAAGAAACCCATGCCTTTTGCGGGACTCGAACCCACGCCCAGCGATGACTCCAGTTTCTGAAACAAGCATCAGCTGAATCTGTTGGTGTTGGACGTTAAGGCGGTGCATTGCACGGTGCTTATAAAAATAGAGAAATTCATCTTTACTATTTTTTTTCTTCATCACGAACAAGTTTATTTGAATAAAAAGTATATCAAACCCAAGATAATTGTATGCTCTTTAATTATTATGATATTCTATTTTTGTTAATTCCACCAGTTTCAAGATAATACGTCAATAAATATCGAAAATGTGATAAAATTTATTGACGTATTATCTCAAAACTGATTGAATTAACACAAATAGAATGTCATATTAGTTGAAGAGCATAAAGTTATCTTGGGTCTGATATACTTTCTATTCAAATACACTTGGCCGTGTTTGAATAAAATAGTAAAGATAAATTTCTCCATTTTTATAGGCAGCGTGCATGTGCCTTAATATGGCCTCACTTCTCTCGTGGCAACAAGTGTAACAGCGTGCTAGACGACACGGTATGTAACAGGCAGGCTAGGGCCGAGCATGCTATAGCCTGCCGAGGACGTGGTATGTAATACAGGCAATGTACAGGTATTCGGCGCGCAGGAGAGCCGAGGAGGTTATTGCGAATACCGAGGTGCACACGTCACCAACATCACGTGACCGACCAATCAGAAGCAAGTAGCGCATCACACTTCGACCGATCGTGTTGGAGCTCAAGCTGTTACAGGTTAGTGTATCACACAAATCGACATTCCCACATTATATACATGGAGAGCGAATAGAACCCGAGAGATATCCAGAAAAACTCCGAAAAAACTAGGGAAATATCCGAGAAACTCTGGAAAACCTATGGAAAAAACTCGAAATACTTCAAAAATGGAGGGGGAAACCTAGAGAACTGTTGAAATTTCTCGAAAAACTCTGAAAGAACTCTGGAATGTGTGTATGGAAATGAAAAAAACTGGAGACACTCATAATGTGTCCACTAAAGTTTGTTGTTCCTCTCTTCATCTATAATCATTCATTCATTCATTCATTCATTTAGGCCTATTTCAACCGATGACCCTCTCTACACGAAAAAGGTACGTAAAATGCTCCAGCAAAAAGTTCAGCAATTAAATATTTCGAATAATTGCACGCTCCTCCAGAGTTACCAAAGTTTCCATTCTCACGCTTTCCGCACAAGTAGCCAAGTTTTCTCGACCGGGAAACAGAAATGTTGAAACATCGACACAAAGTATTGGAGCAGTTGCAGGAGAGACGGTGTGCGGGAGAGAGAAAGGAGAAACTCCACTATCCTAGATTTGATCGAATATCATTTGTGAGTTGGTAAAAGAAGGAAGAGAAAAGGAAATCACTCAGGAAATCACTTCGGGAAAAGCATAAACCACAATTCTATCTTCCGACATATTTCGTGGGAGAGATGTCCCAAAACGATCTTCTTGGTTATGTGTCACTGAATTTTAGCAACCAATGTTGTCCTGGTTTGTGACGTCACCAAGCAGCTAATCGTGGTTGTTGTTTTTGTTGTTGTTGTTGTTGTTTTCTGACAGACGATCAAGTACTGGTTTGCACAAAGCTAGAAACACACGTGCTTACAGTGTCTAGTATACTACGTATAGGTGTACTGTATAGTGTACAGTGTATACTATAGTTATAGTGTCGTGTATAGTAGAGAGTACAGTGTAGTGTACAGTATAGTTATAGTGTAGTAATAGTGTAGTGCATACTGTAGTTATAGTATAGTTATAGTGTAGTGTATAGTGTAGTTAAAGTGTAATGCATAGTGTAGTTATAGTATAGTTATGGTGTAGTGTATTAGTCATAATATAATATAGTGTAGTTATAGTGTAGTGTATAGAGGAGAGATCCAGGGGCCGTGGTTAATGGGTGTCCACAGGTGTCTCGGTGCTAGCAGAGTATCTGCATATGCACACTCGGCCATCATGCGAGGGGTTAGCTGTGGGGGGGGAGGGGGAGAGTCACGTGAGCAAGATGCAACAGGTGTCAACAGATGTCCGCGATCAGAGTCGAGCGCATTCTTTCACGCGAGCCGCACGAACACGCCGAGCGGTGGTTTGACGAGCTGTCGTTTCGACTCGTGCAGTACTCGTTATTTCAGTAAGTGCAGCTGATTGCAGGGAGTCAAATCTCATAAAGGTTCGACAAATTCATTGTTTATTATTCGTGTATGTCAGTCCTTTCCAAAACATCATATATATTATTATATATTATATATATTATATTATTGTTAGGATTTGAAGGCGCGTCGACAGCGAGGTCATTTAGCGCCTTGTTCATGTCCCTGTTCTTTGCCATAGTTGTCAACGTTTGTGAATGTTTCAAGCATATGGAGGGAGCGGGATAGAAAGTAAAATAAGATCATATAAAATAAAAGAAGACGACAGATGAAGAGAAGAGTGAAAAGAAAACGAAATAAAATACAAATACAAACACAAATCTCAGTACTTCATCCATTTACTGCGGTCCCCAAAAGGAACCCACTCGACCTAGACGGTCCGAACTTGGTCTGGACCCTCACTCCAGACCTTATCGCCAAGGATGACACTGCTGGGAGCTAATGAATTGCTCCCGACGACACGCAATCCCCCACACCACGACAAGGTGTTCGGATCCTTCGAGGGGGTCCAACACATCTCCCCAGGCACGTAGAAAGGGGGAGGGGGTACGAGGAAATGATCCCCGAACTAATGTTTCTTACCCTCCACCCTCTATGCCTTGACACCCTCACAATCACTTGCGGTTGTCAGAATACACTCTAACCAAGTTAAATGCTTCTTAGATGGTCAGAGAACAACAAAAGGGGTTCGGGACTCTGGACTAGATAGAAATTCCTTCGAGCCTATACGGACAGAAGGGGTCTACGAGAGCTAGGGGACAGATGTATAGATACGGCTGTGGCAGGCCGTGAGACAGAAAGGAAGAGAGAGAGAGAGAGAGAGAGAGAGAGAGAGAGAGAGAGAGAGAGAGAGAGAGAGAGAGAGAGAGAGAGAGAGAGAGAGAGAGAGAAAGAGAGAGAGAGAAAGAGGTAAGAAGCGCAGGCAGCGACGTGTAAAAACAAAAGAACTGCGCGACGTGAATGAGACCACGGTTTTAATTACCAGCCATTACCGCTTCCTTCCTTCCTTCCTTCCACTCTCGTCCTCCTCCACTCCACACAACCCAGGTCTATCAGTCCTCTTCTAGCCCTCATAGTCCAGGTTTATCTGTCCTCTTCTAGCCCTCGTAGTCGATGTCTATCTGTCCTCTTCTAGCCCTCAACCGAACTCTATCTGTCCTCTTCTAGCCCTAGACCCAGGTCTATCTGTCCTCTTCTAGCCCTCGTAGTCCATGTCTATCTGTCCTCTTCTAGCCCTAGACCCAGGTCTATCTGTCCTCTTCTAGCCCTAGACCCAGGTCTATCTGTCTTCTACTAGCCCTAGACCCAGGTCTATCTGTCCACTTCTAGCCCTCGACCAGGTCTATCTGTCCTCTTCTAGCCCTCGTAGTCCATGTCTATCTGTCCACTTCTAGCCCTCGACCCAGGTCTATCTGACCTTTTCTAGCCCTCGTCGACTAGGAGTTAGGCTCAACAAACTAGCAAAACGTTCATCAAGTAGCAAGAAGAAAGCTTGAAAGAGTTATGAGAGAACACACTTATTGCATAGTTTGAAGGTAATCTGAAAAAAAATACCAATTTCAGCTCGACTTATATCTACGAAGGAACATGTTTCAATCGACGTTCCCCCCATCCCAAACCACTGGCGCGCGGGTGTTTCAATAAGAGTACGTTTATACATCCTTAGACAAGGTTCAAGCGTGTAAAAAAGTACGGCCCCTCCACTCGTGTGCCCCATGCTGAATGTACGGGTGGAGGTGCCGGGTGCGGGCAACAGGTGTGTGTGTGTGTGTGTGTGTGTGCGCCTGGCACGTATGCAGCCGGCGTTAGTCGACACTTGCGGCCAGATGAGCAGGGAGTCTGATGCACGCAGTAATTGCTACCGGCCCCGAGAGTCAGCTGTAGACTAGTTGTCTCCCCCCCCCCCTCTTCCCCTCCTGCTGACGTCACGGGCCACAGAAACAACAAGCACGAGGTATAAGTGCATGTGTTTGACCGGAAGTGTCAGTGCTGTGAGGATCCGAGTTCCGAATCCTGACAGTGCTATGAGGATCCGAGTTCCGAATCCTGACAGTGCTATGGGGATCCAAGTTCAACTCCTGCCAGTGTTGTGGGGATCCAAGTTCAAGTCCTGTCAGTGCTGTGGGGATCCGAGTTCAACTCCTGTCAGTGCTGTGGGGATCCGAGTTCCAGCAACTGTCAGTGCTGTGGGGATCCGAGTTCAACTCCTGTCAGTGCTGTGGGGATCCAAGCTCCAGCTCCTGCCAATGCTGTACCCAGCTCATGTCAGTGCTGTGGGGATCCTAGTTACAGGTCCTGTCAGTGCTGCGGGGATCCGAGTTGAACACCTGTCAGTGCTGTGGAGACCTGCACGTGTTTCTAGTCACATATATAACGTACGCGTTGGTTTTGTCTTCTCTCTTGGGACATGCTCGACCGTCTCGCTTATTCCCCAGCTTCGACGACCGACAGTCCCGCAGTCTCGTCTTACATAACCCTGAATATTGTATCGAGAGATGAACTAATGGAGACGCCACAACGAAATATCTCCCAAACTGCCTACATCGCGTCTCCCGCTTCCCCACTTACTACCACCGAGTACTGTCCCATTGTTCTCATTCAGTCCCTTGAAAAACCTACTTGCAGGAAAATTCTCGCTTCCCGCCGGGAATTCCACCGATATAGATGATCATAAAACATCGACAGTGCACGATAAGAAAACAGTAATGTCCTACTATCAGTTATATTTGTATAGCAGGGATATTTCAAGGTTTTCATGATTTTCCAGGACGAGATTTACGATGAGAAACGCAACTGATCTTACGAAAGCGTTTGACCCTCAGGTTCACAATGAGATCAGGTGATTATCGAACATTTCACAATTATTCAATTGTTAGATGAACTTCTTCTTAGAACCATCTTACCGGCACGCGTAGCTCAATTGCCAACGCACTCGCTTAGTGTGATCCGGGAGATGAGGGGCATATCGGGCCTGGGTTCGATCCCCGCCAACGTCCATCTTTAATGAGATTTTTCATGGTTTCCCTCGGTAGTCTAGGATAATAGCGGGATGGTTCCAACAATATAGACTCCACTATCCTTTCCATTACCTTTCATCCCTTCATCTCGTTATTCATTCAACCGATGCCAATATCATTACAGTGGATCATTAAAACCAATATAAATAAATAAACATAACCATCTAACGTCTTCTTAGTTGATGTTTCATGGTTTATGCTGACACTTGACATGTTATGCTGACACTTGACATGTTATGCTGACACTCGACATGTTCTGGAATCACCTCAAAGCAATGAAACTGGCTCAGTATCCAGCAAGCCCTCACGTCGAAATCCAAGGTACCACGTGATTGGCGTAGAAACTGTCAATAAATAATGCGAAGTTAATACCCGACCGTACAGGCTGTAAATAACGGCGAGATCAAGACAGCATTGACCTGTGATTGGTGGTTTAACGACCAGGCGTTAAACAGACGGACACGAGGTACTAGACTTGTTTACGAGTTGACAATAACTATCGAGTGGGTTTTAGTCGGGGTCGTCAATGGGTAGTGTATTGATGTATCTGAGGTGTAAAGCACCCCAGGGGGTGAGTACGAGACAGAAAATAGACACTGCATGGAGAATAATCAACGTAACTCTTTAATGTTGGATTCTTGTCTTCAACATTGAACTTTGTGTTGTGTAATATCGGGACGAAAATTTTCCGACAAACAATAATCATTGTTGTGGTCATTTGTTGAATTGTTACAATTCAAACCACGACTGACGAAACCAACTGAAACATTCGATAGCGTGGTCATTTCAGTTATATTATGAATCAAGTTACCATTCGATTTTGATATCTACGACCGTTTCGATATCGAATTCGAATATTCGATATCCGAACAATGATCAAATTGATTGAAAAATTGTTAATACCCGAATGAGAAATATTCGTCAATATGAATACATGCTTTCAAATATTGGTATTTTACTATATGCATGTGACACAATTCATTGTACACGGCCAAGATGATCAAGACATCCAATCTCGCGTGGTTACTTCGATTCGATTCAACATCGACTGGAAATTCCGATATACCAGACACTCAAGTTTCTATAGGGGGGAGGTATAGTATGACATTTTTATATCGAACGGTACCCCTATATTATATACACAGATTACGAAAACCCATTTTAATTAAACGCATATTTTGTAACCATTTACGGCGAGCTCTCATCATATATCCCCCCCGCCCCCCAATTTCATTTCAAGTTGGAAATAATTACTTGAATTAATTGATAATCAATCATCCACATCTTCACAGACTGTGGCCGCCCATTGTGGCTCAGTGAGCGGACGAACAGCGTATATGACACTGAAGTCTAGTTGGACGAGGGTTCCAGTCCCGTTTAAGGCTGGAGTTTTTTATCAGCATGATTCATCAAACATCCCTCATTCATACCCTCAAATTAGAAAAAAATGATAATAAAACAAACCTGCGAATAATTTCTACTTGATGAAACGAATGTGTAATCATTCGTAGAAACCTCGCCGTTGATCGCATAGAACGTGATATGAATGAAATGTAATGAGGTGGTTGCAATACCGGCACGTGCAAGGGTTGCAGCCAACCCAAGGTCACGCCTCTGACGCGATGCCAGGGCTGAAGGGCCGCCAGAGGGGGGGGGGGGAGAGGAAGTTGAGGTCTCCAAGGACCACAAGGACAGTTAGCAACGATGCAACTAAATAATCAGCTAGCAGAGAGAGAGAGAGAGAGAGAGAGAGAGAGAGAGAGAGAGAGAGAGAGAGAGAGAGAGAGAGTGCAACAAGCTCCAGCCCGTCTACACAATACACCCCTACATTACCATCGTTGCAATCCGAAAGCAATTCAACTTCACGCAGACAATACTTCACTTCTAGCTAGTATTATTCGAAAGTTTTTATTTAAAACGTTAGATTTTCATTGCCTTACAGTTTTCGGTTGACGCTTCACATTTTCTCATTACGCGTGGATTTTTTTCTCCATTACTCGTGTTTTTTTCAATACCTATAAGCATATTAAATAGATTGGAGGAAAGTTCCGTCGAATTGACACTTTCTCGCAATAAAACTGCGATCAGAATATATTCCTAACGTTCAATCAAGAGGGTCGTCAATTAAAAGTCTCGAGTACTGGCGGGTAGAACCTCCCCCCCCCCTTCCCCCCCCCCCCCACACCCCCTTATGACAGAGCGGACGTTCCGGCGATAAGGATCGAACACAGACGCGCGAATCTAGTGCTTCTTCCAAGTAATGTCATCATTTTTTGGCATGCCAAATTTTTTATTATTTCATTTTTTTAATATTTATAGATTGAAAACATCACTGTCATTAAGCTGTCAAGATATGAATAGCAAGTTGTGTTTATTCGTCTCATGAAGTTGGTTAAAGTAAAGTAGTGGCGTTATCACTTTACCCTATAGGTACCTATACGAATTCAATAGTTTTTATTAGGGTTGCCAATCGATCAAGAAATCGTTAACAACACCAAAAAGTGCTATATCGAAAATCGATCGAAAATATCGAAGTATTAGGAATTCCATTCGATATCGATTCGAAATGATGATATCGAAAATCGATCGAAAAATCGATTGGCAACCCTAGTTTTTATGCATATACATCCTCAGAGGTATTAAACAAACCGTGTTTCTCCGTTATAAGGATCACGATACCTCGTATTGTTCAAAAGTTATCATCAAACACATACTAATATCTCGCTAAAGCGACTCCCATGCAGGAGGGGGAGGGGGAGGGGGGGACAATAACACCTAGCACGGCGGTAGAAAGTAATTACACTCGTCGGAGCAGCCGTTATCGCCGTGTTTAACGATGATGTAGCGTTGCTTAACGACCCCATCAACAGCGCGGCTCAGATGGGAGAAACGCGATAAGAGGGGACGGCACTTGGTTGACCACGGCATGCTATACTTGTGTGCACAAGAGACCGTCTGCCAATATAACAAACACAAATATCCCAACTAGAGCTAGGTTACTACAGTGGGTACGAATTAGCGGGTGATAGATGAATGGTATATTTAAAAATCTGAAGCCCTAAGCGGGACTCGAACCCACGCCCAACTTGGCTCCAGTTCCCAAGCCAATGCTTTGACTGACTGAGCCACATGGGCGGCTACACACATGCTTGCTGTCAACTGACGTCACACATTGTGGTAATTAGTGGACAGAGTTGGGCTATCCAATCATAACTTCAGTATCAACTATGGTCAAGGCAGCTGCTGTTCATCGGACCATAGGTCTGTCACCACATGCACTCGTTGTTGTTGTTGTTGTTGTTGTTGCAAGCAGGCTAAACTGACTCGAATCAACCCGATCTGACTGACTTACTAACCCAATCTATAACTGATTACTAACCCAATCTGAGTAACTTATTAATCCAATCTAACTAACTGACTTCTTAACCCAAAATAACCGACTTATACTAACCCAATCTAAACGACTTACTAACCCAATCTAAATGGCATGGTCACCTAACCTAACTAACCCAACTAACAAACATCCTGAACAAATTCAATCTAAATTGAAGCCAATGTGAACTTTGAATGAAGCCATTTAGAATCATTTACCCCCAATGTTTGGAGTTACTATGACAACAGGACGACGAAACTGAGCCGTCAGATAGATACATGCTCCTCTAATTGATCCCGCTAACTTGAACGCGTTGATGACAGAGAAGTGAATGATTCTGACGGTAGAGAGAGTGAAGAGTAGACGACGTGGCGAAGGTGAGAGAGAGAGACTCACAGAGTGGCTGACGGCAGAGATACGCGCGAGCCGGATTAAAAGTTGGCCGTATTCACTGTTTAATGGGCTAAGCTGGTGCGAGGCGCCAGAAGGCTGCTATAAGCGGCTTACGGCCGACACCTGCCACTGCGCACGCGCACAGGTCACGTGACGGGACGCCGCGGTGCGTATCAGGCACCTTGGTATGTAGCTTGATTATAGCTACCGTACCGATGGATAGGTAACAAAGAGAGATTGAACCCTCTTTGATTTTGTGTAGTCCTGGCAAATGGATTGGTTCTCTCGAAACTTTAATGACGCATTGAAAACCACTTTCCCGGAAATATCCATTTCTAAGATCTTCAGAAGTAATTTTCTAAGAAAGAGCATGTGTATTTTTTGCATTTTATGATGTGCATCTTTTTGTCCTGCGATGAACTTTAATGCTCGACTTTGAATTTGTTCTAATTTTGAAATATTGCCTGGAGTTGTTGGACGCCAAGCCGGACAACCACACGACATGATCGGACTAACCATCCCCAAGTAAACTGTGTGCTTTGCTTTTGTGCAATATTCTACCTAGAAAACCCAGTCTATTGTGAATAGAACTACTGTGATATTCGTGAATAATACGAATATAAGTGAAATGCAATAGACAACGAATTTACATGTAATGTTTCAGAGGATGATTCTGCTTTCTTAAGAGTCCATGGGAGTCGATTTAGTGGAATATCAGTTGTTTGGTGATGACTTTTGAACGGTATGAGATAACGACATTCTGAAAACAAGGAAACACAGATATGTAGAATACCTTTAAGATTGTATGAGTAATAACTATTTATCTGAAATCGCCTGACAATCAGGTGATGTGAGATAAATATTTATTACTCACATCATTTTGAAGGTATTGAAAATATCTGTGTCTCCTTGTTTCAGAATATCGATGTCATATACCGTTCAGGAGTTATCACCAAAAAACTGATATTCCGCTAAATCGACTCCCATGGACTCTCAAAGGTCTATTACCACTGTGCAAGGCGACATTTATGAATCTCCGGGGACAAAATGGAAGCTACTGAATGTAATTAAGAAAGTAATTTCCGACAACCGTGCAGCAAAAAGATTTCCCTCTGTCAGAAGAATCAAACCATCATTACAAAATCTCTCTGACCCTTCGGGTAGCTCTTATACAGACTAGCCACGGCGTGAGATAAACTAGCGCAATGCGTGATATAAACTAGCGCAATGCGTGATATGAACTAGCGCAATGCGTGATATGAACTAGCGCAATGCGTGATTTAACTAGCGCAATGCGTGATATAAGCTAGCGCAATGCGTGAGACCAACTAGCGCAATGCGTGAGACTAACTAGCGCAATGCGTGATATAAACTAGCGCAATGCGTGAGACTAACTAGCGCAATGCGTGAGACTAACTAGCGCAATGCGTGATGTAAACTAGCGCAATGCGTGAGACTAACTAGCGCAATGCGTGATATAAACTAGCGCAATGCGTGACTCACTAGCGCAAGGCGTGAGACTAACTAGCGCAATGCGTGATACTAACTAGCGCAATGCGTGATGTAAACTAGCGCAATGCGTGAGACTAACTAGCGCAATGCGTGATGTAAACTAGCGCAATGCGTGACTCACTAGCGCAATGCGTGATGTAAACTAGCGCAATGCGTGAGACTAACTAGCGCAATGCGTGATGTAAACTAGCGCAATGCGTGAGACTAACTAGCGCAATGCGTGATGTAAACTAGCGCAATGCGTGATGTAAACTAGCGCAAGACTTGAAAATAAGAATACTTTTTCATATCGTCTTTCGATTCATTTTGGTTAGTTTTTAGATAGATTTCCTTCAAATTATTCAGACTTGATATTTATTTTCAATCTGCAGTAGGCCTATTCTTATTTATCAAATGTTAGTAGAGCCGCAGTGAACTTTTTGTGACTTTGAGGGTCTACAAAATTGTACCCTAATCTACGTAAACATATGAATAAAAATCCTTGAAAAAAAAATAGCGCAAGGCATAAGCGTAATAGCGTAACGTAGTCTTACCCCGCTGTTAGCTATAACACACTGCTGGTGTGGAAGAACAGAGTCTTACCTGCAAAAGACAAGAAGAAAACGAATTAGTCGAGGAATACAGGTTCCCTATGAACACAAATAAATTATTGGGAATGAAGAAATGGTCAATCAAGATTGAACAAGATTAAAGGACAAAACAATCGTAAAACTGGATTTTAACGAATGATGACGATATGTCAGAGAAAACTAGAAATCATCATCTCAATTTCAGAAATTAGAAATATTTTGTTTGTTCTCCAGAGCCCATTAGTCATGACGTAGGGTAGGCATTGCCGATTCTGTCGATAGAAACAAAACAGCAGCGAGTATTGTCTACGTCACGACTCGAAAAAAATGCCGAACTTGTAGAACAAATATAAATTTGATTATAATTTATGAAATTGAGGTGACACGCCACTCGAAATTTCGGTCAATCGGGAGGGGAGGGGGGACTTGGGGCACGAATGTTTTCAAATAGCGAGTTTTTAGATTACTTTTTTTAGTTTTAAACCACGTTGTAGTAGTCTTACTTCGACGGGGCGTTTGACACCAACAATTGGATGCCCAGTTTGATAGGTATATGGCCTAAGGCAATGATATTGAACCTATAACAAGTGCATAAATTATATTCTATTTTGGTTTAAAATTGATTCCATTATTACTTATTCAGTTCTTTGTAACTAATGTGTGAAAATGTGACGCTGAGGGTGGATGCCCCTCAACATACGTAGAAGCCGAGGACGCTACTCCAAGAGTTAGTCAAGAGTTGGCCGCGCGAACAGCACGGGTGGTAGTGCCGGGTCTAGCGGCCAGTGAGAGACTGAAGCAACAGCCGAGCGAATCGCATGAGTGGCAGTGCCGGGTCTTGTCCAAGTAGCTCATTAGCAAGTACAACACACAGAGGCTGTGTACTCGGCTACTCCCAATGCAATGTGAACTCTTTCCAAGCGTGGAAAGAAGCGAGAATGGAGTGCAATAGTTAATGAGAAACCCCTCCCCCTCCCCCTCCCCCCCCCCCACCCTACTCATCACCCTTC
Organism: Brachyptera putata; assembly: GCA_907164805.1. NCBI lineage: Eukaryota > Metazoa > Arthropoda > Insecta > Plecoptera > Taeniopterygidae > Brachyptera > Brachyptera putata. The sequence continues at coordinate 18,148,962 of OU015472.1, read as the reverse complement.
AATCACTACTATGAATGAAATTCACATCACAAAGATATTTCTATGTCTCTATAGGCCTATTTGTTCTATCACTTGATTCTCTTTCCATCATATCGTTCGTTCTCTCTCTCTCTCTCTCTCGCTCTCTCTCTCTCGCTCGCTCGCTCTCTCTCTCTCTCGCTGCCTCACTGCCTGCCGCATGTTTGACGGATGCTCCAGCAGGGGCCGGACGGACGTGGTCTCGTACTTGTGCTGTTTATGAAGTTGGGCCAAGGGGGGGGGGGGGGGGGGGGGGCGATTTGTTTGGCCGGGGCTACAAGATGCGGTCAAACATCTCGCTATAGACACGTACACGCCCTGTGTCTTGCTGACAAATGCTTGCATCACTCGAAACCTGACATTTGTTTGACGCGCTTCTGCCAACTGACAACAATCGGTACAATAACTAGGCAAACGCAGGATGTGCGTTGTAAGATGAGCGAGATAACTATATAAAGTATAATTGAAAACTCTACACACCTTGATCATATGAAATATATTTCATTCGATACCAACGAATCTAAGGAGCCGTGAATCTATCACTGCAATATTTTTCTGCTATTATTTCTATCTATTCGATGAATAAAAAAACATTTATTAAATTATTTTCTTCAAAACGGCAGGTCCGAATTGCATACACATTTTCAGTAATGTTTATCATTTCCGTGTTCACATTTGAGGAAAATTTGAATTATATTGGAGAGACTTTATTTCTCAGTTTTTCCGCCCAGCCTCCCAAGTTGGATAAGTTTGCGTGTACAGAAGAAGTTTCATGTCGATCTAATGAACCGTGCGACCTGTGCAGTGTTTACAACAACAAAAAGGCGCAGACAAAGCTCTATGAGAGTGGGATGGGAAAATCTTTGCTAACGCTCATCTAACAACGAACTGGGGAACTAAGCCAGAGATTTTGATTGGTTAATATAGCGTTAACCAGATTAGCTACCTCGTGACGTCATGTACCAGAAACACGTTGAATTTATTCAAGAATGTATAATGTACATTTCAATGGCAAAATCAAGAGGCCGTTTTCCAACAATTCTTATTCGAAAACGATGGAGGCGCCGGGCTGTGAACTCGGCACATCCACATCAGTCTACATCCCTATGCTGACATAAAGGTAGAAGGTCGTCCACCAACATATCAACCGCTAATAACCCCGTTATTTCACTATTTCGATAGTTAATGATTATTCGTGACGATAAGATTGTAAAATCAACTACATCTTTCGAATGACGTAAATGTTCGAATCGTGTTTGTGGAGTTCTCCGCCGAGAGGAATATATCAAGGGTCTGTATGGAAATAGTTTGGTAAGAAGTTTGCCATTAGTTCGTCTAGACTTATCGGCCCATTAGACAGGGTGGCATGGTTGCCAACTTGTGTACAAGAAACTGCGAGACGAGACGCGTCCAGGCTCGAGGCATCAGGCACAACTTGGAACATGGAGTCATATAATGATATTGGCAACAGCCATTAAAGGACATCAAAACTATTCATTTGACGAATAACGACGATATTCATTTCCCTAAAACCCGGTATTACCAAGTTCAGTTAAATCATTTAAAGTGAGTCAATTTTTAAAAATATATTATACACCATGTCTCATTTAGCCGAAATACTTTTCGAATCCAAATGTTCCAATACTGGTTTTACTTATGTATTTTTCATAATTGTTTTGGACAACTGTCTACTTCTTCTCGCCACTTGATGTAACTAGATTGCCTGAAATTAATAGTAATTGATAATTCATTACACTTTGTAAGTAGAATGTAACACACCATTCAATGTTTCATTTTTATTTTCGCTCCAACTACTTCATTACTTTTGATGTAGGCCTATTAGTGTAGCGGTTAAGACGAAGATAATAGTACTTTTCGGGGTTTAGTGATAAAAGCATGAAAATTGGTGGAAATACTCTGTGCTGATTCTAAAAAGAAAAGGAGGCCTGCAAATTCCCCACCCCTTCGCCGTCGGCGGGGGTGGAACGCTTTTGGGGGGTTGCAAATTATTTACATTGGATGTATTCCGATTTCAAAAATAAAAACTTACTGTATCCATTAATTTTGAACTATATTTGCATTATTTCACTTAAAATTCCATAATTTGCATAATAGGGGCACAACTAATTGACCTATGACCTAATTTTGACATTTTTCGCTTCATTTGTCTTAAATAGGCGTGTGACCACTCGTTTGATTGGAAATAATTAGTAGAACACAAATATAATATGTCAAGTGGTTTTTAGATGACTGACACATCTTAAGTGTGACCTTTGACCAAGCAGACTTTTTTATATTCATGACAATGACGTAATCATCTTGAAATACTCGCAATTACCAGAGGTAAGCAAAACAACATGACCATAATACATCCGATTTTGAATTTGTTCTCATCAATCTCTCTTTTAACCCACTGTTAATCCGCTTTTAAGGGCTTTGTGGATGTTTTTCGTTGTAATTGTAATTTTCTTTCTGTATCAGTGTTTTTTTGACCAATAAAAAAAAGTGATCCTTTATCTGGGAGTTTGTGTAAAGAAATATCATGGTTGACCATATTATTGATAACAATTTCAAACTGTCAGTTAGAGCTACTCCCACGTTGGTAATTCTGTCACAGATTCTGGAGGAAACTAAGAAACATTATCTCAATTTCAGAAATTATTATCAATTTATTTGTCCTCCAGGACGTGGCCTTTTTTCTGAGTCGTGGACATTACTAGATTCTGTTGATGTTTCTGTACAGAATTGGTGATGCCTACGTCATGACTCATGGTCTCTGGAGAACAAAAAAATATAAAATTGAGAATGGAGACGATGATTTCTGGTTTTCTTTAAATTTACGGAAATAAATATCGCCACTATTAATTTTGTTTGCCAATTCATCTTATTATTCGCCATAACCAAGTAATTGACAAGTAATATCTAGAATAGTAAAAGTATTATAACTATCAAAATATATTATTATTTTTTATAATTTAATTAATTGATTTTTATTCTGATTTTGTTTAGCTATCTTATGTGTATAAGACAGAATCTTCTACATTTAAGATATGTATATATAATAGTAGTAAGCAGTAGTACTAGTATAGATAGTAATAGATGAAATAGATGAGTAAATCTATTGATAGCCAACTCTTCGAACTCATTACGTATGGTTCATAAAGCCGACACACATTTAACGAGCACTGTTATCCGCTGTGCATTATTCACATGCCATGGCTCACATGAACATGAACCAGACATTTAATATCACGACTCCCGTCACTGCGCTGACATACGACGACCTGTCGATACAGATGTGAGAGTTAATCATCCGTTAACGGGCCTTAATCATTAATCAATACATTGACCGAGTGCTCGCAGAATCGAACTGGCAGGTACATTAAACTGATTAATATAAGCTATGCAATAATACTAAAAGCCATGGTTAACGGAATTAGATTTAATGGAGATCTTATTTATACTCGCATCGTATCACATGTCCAACGACAACAGATAACATGTGATTAGACGAGCTTTAGCGAGGATTCAATTTGACATACTGAGAAAAATTAGAAAATATTTTTATTTTCCAAAAACATGAAATTTCACGTGAAGTTGAATTACATTCTTGATACACATTTCTAAAAAAGTTCAGCTTGATCGGGTGAGCCATTTTGAAGAAAAAACATAAAATGTGCTAAATTGGTACCACTCGAAGCAGTTTTTACCCATTTTTACACATACTATTACTATTCTCTCGTCTAACAACGCATATATGGCGTTTTCCTAGTATAATCGGCACGCGAGAAGTTTGCTGCTAGTCGGTTTCCAAATGGAACTAAATACAATAGTTGAAAATCACAACATATGTGTAGATATATTTATTTCTGTGGTCTGTCTCGCTCAAGACAGTATTTAATAGTTATTTTGCTTAGGCCCGGTATTACCAAGTCCAGTTGGCCTTTATCTGGGAGTTGGTGGAAACAAATAGCATGAGTAACCATGGTGATAACAATATAAAACTGCCAGTTAGAGCTACTCCCACGTTGGTAATACCGTACCTTAATTAAAAGGTCATGCATCGGGAGGTTAGGGTTATAGTTGGATTAGGTTTTAGTCTCTCATAGTGTTTTTTTCTTGTATTTTGCTTAGGTTCCGTCGAAGAAGGTTCATACTCCATTTTCTTCAGATAAAAAGTTATATTTTACTGTTTATTTGACAATTATTGAAGCCAGTTTAGCTCTTGCGTTGGGGCCTATACGTAAGACTTGCTGTAGAATGCCGTGACTTGCACTATAGAGGGGCAGCAGTCTTGTCATGGCTTGCACTATAGAGGGGCAGAAGTCTTGTCATGGCTTGCACTATAGAGGGGCAGCAGTCTTGTCGTGGCTTGCACTATAGAGGGGCAGAAGTCTTGTCGTGGCTTGCACTATAGAGGGGCAGAAGTCTTGTCATGGCTTGCACTATAGAGGGGCAGCAGTCTTGTCGTGGCTTGCACTATAGAGGGGCAGAAGTCTTGTCATGGCTTGCACTATAGAGGGGCAGAAGTCTTGTCATGGCTTGCACTATAGAGGGGCAGAAGTCTTGTCTGGCTTGCACTATAGAGGGGCAGCAGTCTTGTCGTGGCTTGCACTATAGAGGGGCAGAAGTCTTGTCATGGCTTGCACTATAGAGGGGCAGAAGTCTTGTCATGGCTTGCACTATAGAGTCTTGTTGTGTGTGGACTCATCAAGCAACTCTCAGGACTGTTATTGGCTCTCGCAGCTGATCGACCGTCAGAGTCGAGTGGGCAGCGAACCACTCGGTCACAAGCCACTTCACCACGCGGTCATTCAGGCCTTAGACTGGCCGCCGGAAACCATGGCAACTTGACAAGTCGAGTGGCAAAACCAACTCATCTACTAAACTTGGTGATTGGTAAAATCAAACATTTGGGATATATTATTGTCGACTTACTACAACAATATGTGACGTCACTTGAGAGAAGCCAATATTCCAGGTATGCACCCCAGCTATTTTTGTTTTTATATATTTTTCATCCCTCAGTAGCTAACTAGTTACGGTTGGTTTTGTAGCTAATTGAGAAAAAAAATGTGTGTTCCTTGAAGAGCCAGAATTTTCAACTCATTCAAGTACAAAATTCAAGTTAATGGGTACAAATGGCAAATATTAGAAACAACAAGCTAAGAGAAAAAAAACAGATACATGCAGTGACAGCACAGGGATAAATATTTAAATATTTAAAAAATAAACGTGTACTCAATAATATTATTCATTCTTGCTGTTATGGGGAACACAGTTACTTTTGGTAATTGAATATAAAAACAAATGAATATCCTAATATTACTAAAAAAAAAAAGGCTGATGAGATCAAAAAAATTCTAAATATTAGTTTAAAATGTTCAAATAAACAAAACTCAAAATCTGATGCAGTCATTTATTGAACGAAACAACGTTACGAACAAAACGTCAGGTGTTGGTGAAGAAGTGTGCAGCCCCCCTGTACACCCCTGCCCGCGCCCACCTCGGATACATCCGCAACTCCGCCCCCCTGAAGAACCTCTCGACTGGGTCCCCCTCCTCCGCTGCCTCCCTGGCGACCTCTTGCGACCCCGGACTCATCGTCGGCACGGACACGGCTCTCGCCGGGGCCGGTTCGTACCCCTGCAGCCGCCCCTCCCACATCCCCACCGTCTCGTCCAGCACCCGGTAGCTGTCTCGCAGCTTGCGTATCGCGTGCTCCCGCCTGGCTGCACGGTCCCCCGCGTTCAGCTCTCTCCCCTCGGCCAGCTTCTGGTGCCAGGCGAGGCCCCACGCCCCGCACCGCTTGACTCGGGGCAGCCTGAGCGCGGGGCTGCGCGGCCCGAACGGCAGCGGCTTGCGCACTCGCACGCACGTCCGCGCGTTCTTGCGCAACTGTTTGCGCCGGTCGAAGATCTCCGCGGACGGGACGCTCTCGGAGGCAGTGAAGGTGACTTTCTTCTTGGAGGCTTCGCGCCGCGGTTCGACAGTCTCCGGACAAGAAGCCGCCGCTGGGAGCGGAAAATCTCGCTTCAGCGGAGCATCGCTTTGGATCTCGGTCTCGATCGAAGCTGTCGCCGGTGACGTGTGGATTCTCATCGGCGGAGGATCGCTCCGGATGTCGATCCTCTCCACGTTGGTAACCAGTGGCGGTAACGTAAGGTTTCTCTTGGGTTCGGCACAGTTGGCGACGATGTACGTCTTGCAGGACGTGATGCTTGCCTTGCTACCGAGCCGTTCGACATGCGTCTTGCTGTCTACGTACGTGCCGTCAGAAGAGATGCTCTCGCCCGACAAGATGCTGTCGTTGCTCGCTACAGACATGCGAGTCCGAGTGCTGTCGTCGCTCCTAGTCGAAACGCGGTCCTTGCTGGATCTCGAAGACCTGCCAGAAACCTGTCTAGCTATGTACGTCTTACTATTGATAGGATTGTGCGAAGTACCTTTACATTGTCGAGCTGTGTATGTTTTACTGTTTATAGCGTTACTAGCCGAATTGATTCTCTCTTTGCTTGTTTGAGGAAAGTTACCTTTACCGACGACGGAAGTGCTAACGGCCTCTTTGCTCTGTCGAGCGATGCAGGTTTTACTGTTGACGGTTTTACCAGACGCAGTTCGAGCGATGTATGTCTTGCTATTGATGGATGTGATCCTTTCTTTGCTTTGAGTAGTTGCGTGTGACTTGCTATCGATGACTGACTCCACACTCTCCCCACAGTGTTGAGGTACGTTCATTCTGGAATCGCTCGTCAAAACGTCGCTTACTAACTCCTCGCGACGCCATCTCTTCCTGTCCCTCGATGATCGCTGTATCCCTTTGACACTTCTCTTCGTGTACGGCATCAACGAACTCAACGTGAACACGTGATGCGGCGTCCACCTACTGAACGCGATCTTCGACGCCCGCGACCGCTTCCTGATCCTTCCGACCGATGACACGCGTATCAGCTTCTTCTCCAGCTTCCCCTCGCCGTCGCTCCTGCTGGGCGAACGGCTCGAGGCGTCCGACACATACACGGCATCTTCCCGACACAGCCGCTCCATCTCTAGCATCCGCTCCTCGGCGCGCCGCCACACTTGGCCCACGTCGTCCTCCAGCCGGCGCATCCGCCCGACGTAGCTCTCGACGATGGCCACGACGGCGCGCTCCGTCTCGCGGACGAACGCCCGGAAGTGCCCGCGTACGCCGCGGCGGCGCTTGTCCTCGTCGAGGAGTGCGCCGGCGAGAGTCTTGACGGTCGTGGCGAGGGAGCGGTACAGCGCCTCGCCCTCCTCGCACTGCGCCTTGCTCATGGCTGCCTCCGAGACGCGCAGTTTCTCCCGCTCGAACGCAAACAGCTTGACGAGGTCCTCGCACACGATCGTGTCGCTGCTCAGTGCACGCGGATCTGCCATCGCATCTCGCGCGACATCGATCGTGGAATTGGGAGCCAATCTAACGTGAGGTGTTTACGGCGTCCGAGTGTCGACTCTAGTGTTGAAGTGACGGCATCGTTGACCTGACTTGTTGCATTAATGGGATCCGAGGATTTGGATTGGGTTTGTTGCCGAAATTTGTATTACCTACAGTTTCTATGGTAACAAACTGAATGTTACAACAATGTATTTAATGGCATTATTCAATATTATTATCATTATCATTATGTACATCCCAGTTAACCGAATGAATTAGGAAGGAAGCCAAAATTTCTCGGACTTGTTTTCTGTCATCATCAAATCCTGTTTCTTCATTATCGCTCTCTTCCGTCTTACACCACTTCTTCCAATCCTGTCAATCCTCTCAACAACTGCCACACACTATTTCTCTCCACTTTTCCTTGTTGTTGGGTACCTCTTAGTTACCACTCTTTTGCTTTTTTCACCTTAGTCATCCCACTCTCTTTCTTTCCTTTCAATTCTGTTCCAACTTATTCATACAATTAATTAATTGTAGTAGTTATTGTTACAACACACAACACGAGAGTGAGTTGAAGAGTGACTGTAAGTTGGAACTACTTGTCTATCTCCTGTCTGAAGTTGGTTGACTTTGTTGGGGTGACGTTAGTCCGAGAGGAGCACGAGATCCAACCACAATTAAACGAGATTATTACTGTTCTGGAATCATGCAATATATCTAAATCATTCATTCACGAAATAGTGTTTCAAGATCTTGCGGAAATTTTCTCATATTCTCAACAACCAACTCTTCAAAGCTTCTTGAATCAAAAACTTTGAATCCAATTATAATTTATTTTTCTCATTCATCACTATTTTCATCATTATAATCAAGTTTTTATTATTTTATCACCATAATTTCATAACTCACTTTCACTTTTGGTAATTATGATTCCAAATGTATAGTAAGCAGGACCTTCCAAGGTCATTCATTGGCAAGATGAACAGCCATCATGAACGAATTATTTTCCCTTATAATACAGTGTAATATAATATGTATTATAATATATTATAATAATACATTGTAATAAATGCTGTCGAAGCATTTGTGTCTGTGACTTTCCAGTTCTAAAATCATAATTAGTATATCTTTAAAGTGACTGACTGAAGTCATCGAGTTATTATGCAGTTCATGTTTATCGACTGATTGAGTGATCATGTGATTAAGCGATTAAATCGACGACCATTCATTAATTAATTGGTTGAATTGAAGAGCAGTAATCAAACGGTTGATCGTTATTTTCTGTTCAGGTACACTTGTGAAGTTCGTCTACCAACTGAATAAAGCTTGAATATCTGTACAGAAGCTCATTACGGATCCAAGCACTCATCGCTTCTGAAAGATGGAGTCGTGTTTCTGATCGTAAATCTCGACTTCAAGAATTATCGACTCTTAAAATACCAAAGTTATGAAAATATGATAGTGATTTTTGTGTTTGCTATGTTGGTAGCCGACCTTCTTCTAAAAGCTGCATTTTCGTAACTTTATTTTTTCAATTAATATCTTGACGTAGTCCTACAACGTTAATAGAAAAATTGTACATTTCTGTTGCTTCTTTTTCTAGCTACTTCAAGAAAATGATTTCTATTATTACCACGGTCAAGACTTGTGGAAAGGCGATTTTATTTTGGTTATCTGACATGTTCTATTTGTTGAAATAATTCTAACAGTGTGTGGCTTGCTCCACACATCGCATATCGCGGTCTCCATGAGAGGGAGTGAGAGGGAGCACATGATACGTTGCTATAGATACGCAACTAACATATGTTGTAACATCTCTCTCACGTAACATATCGCCAACCGCAGAGACAATGCGGGACCAAACGACGAGCGACCGTCCCCCCTATTCCCCATCACTAGCGGCCGGGCGTGTCGCGCTGCGGAGGATCAAACATTTCTACAAACAAAGTCAAGAATTTCATTCGTTGCGTCCACAAACACGATCGCAATCTATTGCACACGACAACTATGTTAAAACCACTACATCCCCCCCCCCCACCCAACACCCAGTGTTATGACGTCACAAAACAATACTAGAAATACTTGAAATGCTAACAAAACCTGAGAAACTCTTTCTACGTCGGCCTATTGTGTGCTCGCCCGCATACCCGCAGCTACCCACAGTACAATAACACATTGTCGCGTCAGATCATCAGAATCCCATCTGGCCAAGCTGGGGCGGGGGAGAAGAACGATATTAAATCACGGCGGGTCAGCATATCCCCACCCCCCGGGGGACAGTGTGTCGGTTTACGACCAATGTGCTGACTGAAGATACGAGAGGACCGAACTGAAAGACTTCAAGGGGGAGGGGAAAGAAGTAGGGGGCAGGGGGGGGCAGTTTTCAATCACGAACGGTTTATGATTAAATGTTCGATCGTCAGAATACTTGAAACCTGGCGGCAAGTTTCAGAAGTTGGCCCGGCGCATTCGCATCATATTGTATTGAAATGAAGGATCTTCATTTCCCTTGAATGTAATTAATCTATAAAGCTGGATCCAGCCCTGCGATACATCAGAGTTTACAGCACGACGTCATAGCACGGCACCTCCACCAATTACTTTGTTATAACACGGCACCTCCACCAAATTATTTTCTACACTCGGATCAACGTAGAACCCGATACATCTAGTTCAAACCAAACAGTATCGCCGTCTTTTGGGCTCACATGATAAAAAAGATACATGATTCTGATACATTTGTGAAGATTTTGAGAAAAATGATACCGGTGCCGCATTACTGAGCCTGTAGATCATTGACCAGAGAGATACTCGAGACGGCCCGTGTAAGTTACTTCAACCATCGCTACACATTCCTAGAGCGCTGCGAGCAGTCACGTTGAGGACTTGGCAGACAAGCCAGGCAAGCATCCATCTAACCGTCGACTGAACGCCGAAACGATTCTGAGCGCTCTTAGCGGTGCTTGCAGGAACTACAGGGTAAGGGGTGTGGGAGGGTAAAGACAAAGGAGTGGGGATGAATCTTAATTTAACGTTGGGTGAACTGTCTATGTTGTATCTCTATAGTCTATGATGTACATATAAACCGAGTAATGCATGCATGTTGTATTTGTCAGCACTGCTTTGGAATCTGAAACCAGCCGGGGTTTTTGTAAACGTTCTTTCACCTGTCATCACTTCCACGTTTCGGTATCACCAATTCACTCGTACCCCGTATAACCTAGATGTTGGTGAGGTCTTACGCAACATTTAAAAACATATCGATACATGCATACAAATTCTTTCGGATGAAAGATTTATTCATCACTTCGCGATTATTATTTTGTCTCTCACTTCGTGGTAATGATCTTCCTCGTAAATCTAATCCGTGGGCAATCCTTCCTGGAGCCTAATCGGCCTCAACATCAAAGCGGCATGTGTTATCACTGCAAACAACTTTGTTACAGGCAGACACGTGAGTGGGAGAGAGAGGGAGCGAGAGAGAGAGAGAGAGGAAGAGAGAGAGAGAGGAAGACTCGCAGTCTGACGGGTCAATAGATGAACTGTTGACAGCAGTGAATGAGAACCGTGTCGAGGACGATCTGAACGGCAGAGACGAGGAGTTCGGCAAGCAGACAAACGATTATCTATCGCCTCTCAGGACCTATCCGAGTCGACGTTCATCACAGCCAACCCAAGACAGCATAATTACCTAATAATACCTCGGCTATTCAAATATATAACTGATATTTGTGTTTGTTTTGTTGGTAGACGTCAGAGAAAGTTGAGCGAGCAAGTCGTATAGCCTCAAGACTTGTCGAAGTGTTGATTACAGTTTGTACGCAAACCAACAAGTATGTAGCTGTGCTGTTAGAGAACAAGTTCCACCGTCTCGCTCTCTCTCTCTCTCTCTCTCTCTCTCTCTCTCTCTCTCTCTCTCTCTCTCTCTCTCTCTCTCTCTCTCTCTCTCTCTCTCTCTCTCTCTCTCTCCTCTCTCTCTCTCTCTCTCTCTCTCTCTCTCTCTCTCTCTCTCTCTCTCTCTCTATCTCTCTCTCTCTCTCTCTCTCTCCCTGTCTCTCTCATAAACCCATCCCGTTCATAAACGTGCATACCCTTGCGACCCCACGGTTCAAGTTGTATGATCATGTATACCTGTGAAATCAGCCTGGCGGGAATTTTTAGCCCTATGGAAACTGGGGTCGCCTTATCTGGAAAGTATCTACAATGTAGCTACATCATTATGTTCGGTCATTATTGCAAGAAAGCTCGACTGTCTCAACTCCCAAACGCTCCTATCGACAAGGCAGGGTCGGCATGACAACATGTTCAATTGAACGAGAGAGAGAGAGAGAGAGAGAGGGGGGAGGGTCGAAAATAAGTCGACTATCAAATAATTTATTGTGAAGACGTCAGTGATCACAGAATCTCGCTGCAACATCAACGATTCAAAGCTTTTGAAATATGTAGTAGTGTTTCGAACGTAAATCTCGTCCTGATGGATCATAACACCCTGACAATATCCAGCTATCCGAATATAACGGTGACTTTTTTCCGGGTAACACCGACAGCGTGGTCATTTTGTCACCCATTTTCCAATTTTATGATAAGTTATTACGTGCAGATAATTTGAAGAGTCAAAGAATAGTTTTAGATAACTTCGTATCCAACCGCGCAAACTAGAACTGAGTGTTCACGTCGCACGAAGACATTCACAACATGGGGCGCCTGAAGAGCGCATAATGGAATAGAGATACTACCAAGTGTGAAGGGTGGCTTGGGCGAGCATGGGTGTGACTACTTAGAAAAAGGATGTGACGGTGGGGAGGGAAGGTTGTCTCTATTCAAGGTAGCTCCACCTCTAAGTTATGCGTTATTCTGGAACAAGGATTTTTCAATAAGTAGTCCAGATAACTGATTCTAATTTCAAAATGGCGGAATATTTGATCTCGATAAAGTATGCATTAGTCAGTTATTCGCTCTTCCAAACGTGAACAATTTTTTTGAAGAATGTCCACTACCAGAAGAGCGCATACTGTAACAAGATATAACTTATACAACGTTATATCTAGATCCAATATTGAGATTTTTTTTCGAAAATGTCTGAAACCAGATCAACGCATAACCTCTACGATTATATCTTGGTCAGTTATTCGCTCTTCCAGACAAGGAATTATCTTTTTAAAAAAATGCAGTACCAGAAGAGCGCATACTGTAACAAGATATAACTTATACAACGTTATATCTAGATCCAATGTTGGGATTTTTTTTTCGAAAATGTCTGAAACCAGATCAACGCATAACCTCTACGATTATATCTTGGTCAGTTATTCGCTCTTCCAGACAAGGAATTATCTTTTAAAAAAAATGCAGTACCAGAAGAGCGCATACTGTAACAAGATATAACTTATACAACGTTATATCTAGATCCAATGTTGGGATTTTTTCTCGAAAATGTCTGAAACCAGATCAACGCATAACCTCTACGATTATATCTTGGTCAGTTATTCGCTCTTCCAGACAAGGAATTATCTTTTTAAAAAACGTTTTTCTAAGTAAAAAAAAAAAATCCCAACATTGGATCTAGATATAACGTTGTATGAGTTATATCTTGTTACATTATGTGCTCTTCAGGTGTTGGACATTCTTCAAAAAAATTGTTCACGTTTGGAAGAGCGAATAACTGACTAATGCATACTTTATCGAGATCAAATATTCCGCCATTTTGAAATTAGAAACAGTTATCTGGACTACTTATTGAAAAATCCTTGTTCCAGAATAACGCATAACTTAGAGGTGGAGCTACCTGGAATAGAGACAACTTTCCCTCCCCACCGTCACATCCTTTTTCTAAGTAGTCACACCCATGCTCGCCCGAGCCACCCTTCACACTTGGTAGTATCTCTATTCCATTATGCGCTCTTCAGCGCCCCCATAACTCACAACATTACACACAAACATTCTGAACGTTGAAGTTGCAGACAGAACCGAGTTCAAGATGACGTAGCATTTCGAGCTGCCTTTTTTTCCCAGTCTACTTTCTCCACTGTACGAATATACTCAAACATAAGGGCATTCTCTTCGAAATACCAGCCACATAATGAAGTTATTTAGATCAATAGAAGTCATTAACTTTGCGGGCATAACGTGAAGTATAGACACACATACATTTATTCACGACTCGATCCTCGAGACTGCTACTAATGAAAAACACAAATACCCCATCTAGCATTTCACCCAATTTAATGAGCTCTTCGCTACTGCGTATATACACACACACAAGCGTATATACACATATATATATACACATATATATATACACATATATATATACACAATTAACAATTAAGTATCTCATTAGACGCAGATAATTTTTAATGAGACAAAATCGCAGTCCTATCTCGAACCGCATGTACATAGAGCATGGGTCGGACGGTCGATGCTTTACATTTGGTGGCAGCCGGTGGGATAAGTACGTGTGCTGTCACGGCGCGTTAAACAGATCACGTCGTTATCGCGTCACGCTCGACGTGGCAACAGCCGTAGTGACGTCACGATTACACTTGCTGCCAGGTAATGAAACGGATGTGACTTGTGATTCAAAACATCACACTAATGGAACCATCTTCTCGACACTCAGGTCTTGCGACTTGAGACAATGGCGACCAAGAAACTCATCGAGAACAAGAATATGACGCAGAATGATGTGTGAAAAACAGATGTTGTAGGATGTTGATTGCTCAACGTTGGCATACTCGTTTAGTAGTTTCGAAAGGGGTTGTTGAAAGTTTCTACTTTATTCAATTTAGAAGGACGACAATACAAAACGTAAAATCGTTACTTGAATGCTACAGTACCCACTTACTCCAGCTCAACTTGATTAATGTAATTCAATATGTACTTGGATGCCCGGGAAAAAAGTTTCGTCTACAATCTAAATCATTGTTAAAACTTCGATAATTGCACATCTCCCTGAAACTTCTCGGATTGAACGCTTCTGAAATACGTACTTGTGTTTTTTCATCGTGAAACCTCGTTCTGGACCCCTATTCCTGAGATAAATGAGATGTGAGAAAAATCAGTGAGAAAACTATCTCATATAATAATGACATATTTCATCTCATATTTTATGTGAGATACTCGTTTTCTCACTCTTTTTATTTTTCTCACATCTCATTTATCTCAGGAATAGGGGTCCTGAAAATCATAAAATCCTAAAAATATCACAGCTATACAAATATATCGGTTATATTCGTGTTCGTTATGTAGACCGAAGACTATCTTTTTTGGTGTTTTTCGTGGACTGACTTTTGACTATACATATTTGTTTGGTAAGAAATGCCCCACAACAGAAAAGCGAGGGTCTGCCTACAGAAATCCGAGTGTACATCAACAGTTAATAGCTAATTGTAACGTTTTCCCGCGCCGCGCAAAGTCCTTAAACTGTTTGTTGCCATCAAGACATTAACTGCGCGAAGAATACCAAGAAGTCATCATGTAAGATGTTTGCATTTTACGACACACTCGCCGTCGTTACTACCCATTCACCCACGAGAGAGAACTGGAACCCCCGCGCGCTAATGGTTCGGGATAGGGGGAACAGTCGATCGGAACCTTCGTATCTCGTGCACTTGTATTGACGAGAAATGAATGCTCGAACCTGACGAGCGGTAGTAGTGGAGGACAAGAGAGACGGTCGATCAGAACCGTCACATCACGTGGATACATGTATAACATTACATCTCGCTCGTCAGTCTCCTGCTATCCTACAGCATTGGCGGTTTGGAGTCCCGAGCTAGCACTATATCAACTCATCACGCCAACTATTCAGCAGTTGGCTCCAATAAAGCAGACCTCTTGAACCAATAAACACAAGACTGTAACGTTCAGCTTGATACATCAACGAACAGTGACAGCGTAATACATGTTCAATAATAATGTGATATAATGGAGGATAAATTGTTTCCTATAGTCATGTGGGGGGAAGGGGGGAGAATACGCTATATTCTTGACAATGACGTCACTGTTGATGTGTATACTTGTATCCACAAGAGATGTCATCCAACAACTGAATAGTTGTAAACATGATCTTGCTGTCAATCGAAATACGTATTACTCTTCATTCGTTTTGATAATCCATCGTTTCTTCTTATACTTATTCACATAAACGCATTATTGATTGAAATGTATTCAATGATAGTTACAATTATAGTTTTAGTTCAACTCTTGAAAGTAAGAGATAATGACCTCTAGCGGTTATTTTGCAAACCTATCCAAGAAGTGGTCGAAAGATTCAGAACGAATCAAGAGGACCGGAAACGAACAATCGAAATACTCAAACCAACTGAAAGAGTGCTTTCCAAAAAAAAAAAAACATATATATATATATATATATATATATATATATATATATGTGTAATAAAAACTAATCGAGACGGAGTGGTGCGCATGCGCAGAGCAGTTTTCAATCAGTTCGTGTAACATGTCAAGTTGTGCGATGACGAGAAGTCCCCCCCCCCCCCCCCCACGAGGAGGTCTCAGGAATAATGGGAGTTAATGACCACGCGGGGGACGAACGAGGAAAAGAAGTTGAAATAATGAAACTCGCAGATTGGTTTTCTGTTTGCTAAGACTTTTCACGATCGACCGAGTAGTATTGTACTGTAATCTGGAACTGACAAAGAGTTTGATATTTTTAAAACTACAACAAAAGAGTTGAACGCCGAGGTTATATAACAGAATCCATCTCGAGTGCTTATCCATTTTAATCACCTCATTTTTCTATTTCACCTGAGATAATTCCTGGAGAAATTAAAATCACTATCGACCATGGCAGGAATCAAACCCCGGTACAGCATACTATAATGAACGATTCAACGTTCTCTATCCACGAAAAACATCTTAGTGTAGGTCCTATATACACTTTTATTTTCTAAAACTCATTTTAGAATCTTTTACAATTTCCCAATAAACAGGAATAAATGTCCACTAGTGAACTAGTATTGGCATATTAAATCATGTACGTATATAAAAGTCGAGTGGCTTATATTTGTATGCTTTCGTCCAGCTTTTTATTGCTTTGAAACTTCCCAGAATGTTGACTGAACAAAATATCTAACTCTAATTTGTCGACCAATAATACACTGGATTCACCAATATCGAGAAAAAATATTTCAATCGAAATCTGATCCTTTGCAAGTGAACATTCACAAAGGCAGGCTAAATGTTCGGTAATGTCAATACGTACATATACGAGTACAAACAAGAGCCATGAAGGTTGTTTACCAATATAACAAAACAAATATCGACTTTAAATTTTTACTACTGTGGTATTTTCAGTTTCGAGTTTCCTGGACGGGGTTTACGATGAGAAACGCTATTACATCTTTCAAAAGTGGCAAATCCTTGGAAGTTGACATAATTGCAGAAAGCTTAAAGGACATCACAACCCAGAAACTAGAAAACAATGGATAACGACGATATATATTTCCTCGATTTCAGACACAACTAGAAATCATCATCTCACTCTATCAGAATTATTATTTATTCTGTTCTATGAGTCGTGACGTAGAAATTACTCGATTCTGTCTATGTTTTTATACCAGAATAGGTAATGTATACGTCACAATTCATGGTCTCTGGAGGACAAAATCAATTATAATTTTTTATATAAAGACAATGATTTCTAGTTTTTTCCAAAAAAAAAATTAGAGGAATAAATATTAGATTTCCCGTTAAAATATTTTTTTCGGGTTACACCGACAGCGTGAATATTTCGTCACCCATTTTCCAATTTATGCTGAATAATTTAGTGTACATGATTGGAAAATTAAATCATATTTTATTCAATAAATCAGTTAAATTCATGAATTCATGAAAATCTAGCTTCAGGGTTGTGATGTCCTCCAACACATTATTCAGTTGATAGACGATTTCTTCCATTCTTTCGCAGATATTCCCAATAAGAAACCATCCGACATTCCATCACAATCATCATCAACGGCCATCCATCAGCGCTCCTACCCTACCTGCACCGAACCACATCGATATCGTGCAAAGAAACGACTAGAAGGCAAAGAGCTGACACTGACAGATAAAATCTGTGCTGATATCTATTGATACAACGTCGCCGGATAATGGCGCAATACGTCAACGTGGACAAAGCTCTTAGACGGCAAAGACAAGACTATATGTGGAACAAATGTCATCCATGACAGTGAATCATAAAAGCTCGGATACCATGGTAACCATGAGAAGACAATGTATAGCAATATCAACTAGAACAAGATCTTAATTTAAGAGGGCATGTAAGTCGATTAAGCGGAATATCAGTTTTTTTGTGATGACTTCTGAACGGTATGAGATAACGAAATTCTGATACGGAGGAAACACGGATATTTTTAATACCTTTACGACGGTATAAGTAAAAATTATCTAACTGATAAAACATAATTGTCAAGCGTATACAGCTGAAAAAAAGTATTTTTCAACACATGAAAAATTATTGAATTCTCAGAGACCGCGACTTTAATATATTATGTCATCATAGAAAGTAGTTTTGTTTTACGAATCGTAGTTAAGTGCTAATCCGCTAACTGTTAGTTAAAGGTATAAAAATAAGATATATAACCAAGGTAATAACAAGTGAATTCGCTAACTATTGCCTAATCCACTGACTATCAATTCGTAAAACCGGTCCGTAGTAAACACCAACTATTTTTATTTTTTGTAATGGTGCTTAACGACCCCACCAACAGCTAAATTATACGGGGTTACGAATGAGCGGGTGATAATGCAACGATAAAGTGATGAAAGGTGAAAGGACATTTACAAAAACCCATGCCTTATGCGGGACTCGAACCCACGCCCAACAGTCTCGTGAAGCGTGCCTCAGCTGACTGAGCTACCGAGGGCGGCAACAGCAATTATAACGAAAGCCTCTTGGAGCGATTTAGCTCTGGTATGTTATTTCAAGTGGTCCACGCGTTGCTAGGAGACAGTCACGGTCCACTGTATGCGAATAACAACGATGGCCACACAGAAGGCCGAAAGCATTAGCTCCACGCCACGTCACAACTGCCGCCCAACGTGAACCAAACACTCGATACGATACTAACAAGAGCCAGCGGTGCAAACTGATAATCAGGAGCCGTGATACGGAGAATACATCTGTTGATTATAGGATAGTTCCAGTGGATCAACTCATCACCCTTGGTTTCCTACGTTAATTCCGTATCTCCACTAATAATGCACCAATCAATCCTTGATAATCTGTCGGTAAAACAGCTCTAGGGCAAACAATTAGTTAATTGGCGTTAGGATTCAGAGGCACGTCGACAGCGACGTCATTTTGCGCCTGCGTGCATCAGGTAATCGTAATGGAAATATTAAAATAAAACCAATAAGCTTGAAGAAATAATTTTTAAAATGTCAATCAAATCGCTGTAATGTTGCACTATAGAATATATAAAATACAGACTGAAGTCATTAGAAACATCATATCAACAATGTAACCGTCAACAAATATAATACATGACTACTCCATATGGCAACGTAGATCAAAAAAATCACAAAAATAAAATAAAACGGAAATTAATAACGCATAGTAGGTGGAAAAGCAGAAAACTTGGCGATTAAATGTGCGAAGATTTGAATAAATTCAAATTTCAATATCGAAATCGTGAAAAGAAACAGCCCACTAACCGCAAGCCTACATCCTTTCCCAAGGGGCACATTCATGCACGATTTAATCCGGTATTAGTGACATAAAAAATAATAAAACCAAAATAAAACATCATAAAAGCAGTATTATTAGACGAGCTTTAGCGAGGATTCAATTTGACATACTGAACAAAATTGGTGTTCGTTGTTTTTTTGTCGGTTCTCCACAGGTCAAACGGCTACATCTATCAACCTCAAACTTTTTTTCAATATGGTTCCTCATCTAACTTAGATCTGTATAGTGTTGTGGCATTATCGGGGAGTAACTTTTTTTTTATGAATTCAAGAAATTTCAAAAATTCCCATTAGAATAACATGGCGAAAAAAAAGAAAATATTTTTATTTTCAAAAAAAAAAAAAAATCGCGTGAAGTTGAATTACATTTTGGTACACATTTCTAAAAACTTTCAGCTTGATCGGGTCAGCCATTTTGAAGAAAAAACATAAAATGTACTAAATTGGTACCACTCGAAGCAGTTTTTACCCATTTTTACCAATACTATTACTATCCGCTCGTCTAACAACGCATATATGGCGTTTTCCTAGTCCTATACTAACAGCTGGTGCACAGCATTGGGTTCAACTTGTACTGGGTTTATCTCGTACAGGAATGCACCTCCAGAGTATTAAAGAATCTCTCAATGATTCGATCGAGTCGTTTGGCCCGCCTAGAACAACAACAACAACAACAGGAAGTGTAGTAATGTTCGAGTGGCACACGTACCACACCCTCCGGCCGCGTATTGATTATAGATTTACCAGCGGATATTATCTAGCGAGACGAGCATCCGTCTTGCAGGAGTCGTTAGCGGCAATGCCAACACTCTCGGGGCGCTGAAGAGCGTATACCGGAATAAAGTAGACTCGGTCATGTGACATGGGGCTGGGTGTCCAACCTCACCACATTCCATCGAAAAGAACCCCGAAGTATTTCAAATGTATAGTCTACATAAAGTCTATGAATTTGTATTAGATTATTATATAAAACCCTAAATATTGGACGTGTACGTGGTACTTGTCAAAGAAATAACATAAAATACACTGAATTACACACTGAAATACACTTATTTTATTTCTTTGACAAGTACCAATGTTTAGGGTCGTCCAATGTTTAGGGTTTTATATAGTTTCTCGTGGTACACTACTTCGTTATGTAATAGATTATTATATCATTGAAAATGAGTATTTATATTATTACAATGAAGTTGTCGATAAAATGTCAATAATGGGATCATTTTTACTGTTCTACTTCTAGTGTTTTCCAGATAGATGGCAAACTCGAGGCACGTGAAGAAGCCTTGCTTTACAGTTGTTAGTTGATCGACAGAGGTTTATAGAAGTCTACAAAAATATGTTTCGGTACAACGAACGAGCGAGCAGGTGATACACTAAGTCGTTTACAAAACTACATGCCTTACGCGCGCGGGACTCGAACCCACTCCCGAATTGCATGACTTCACTTTTGATAGCAGTGTCTTGATTGAGTGGCTGACCGAACGGGTGAGGGGGTGGGGGAGGGGGAGGGGCGAAAAACCAATCAAAAGAGAAACAAAATGTAATTAGTGCAAAGATGTAATCTGTGAATCCAATTCCATAACGATGTCCCGCAGTTTTCTTACGTGACAGTTGTTGGGGGAGGGGAGGGGGGATGGCAGACAGGGGCGTTGGCTCTCGTCACATTCTCAGAAACAGTTCCTGGGTTCGTATCTCGGTCAGGGCACGTCAACAACAATCACATCAGATGAGAGGCAGAACGCCCACAGCTAGGTACAGTCAACTACAGTGATTAATCTATAGAAATACTGCTATCCGCGGAAAAAGAAAAAGAAGGAAAGAAGAAGAAGAAGGAGAAGAAAAGCTTGCATGCCAGGGACCTTATTCTATAGCAGTAAACGAAATGGATGCGTGACGAAAGTGTCAGAGCCCATATGATACACCATGTTAAAGTATACAAGATAGTAGGGACAAATCGAAAATGGCCTGATTCATGATGGCATGATTCATGATTCATGATTGAGATGGCGCTTTAGAGTTATAGAATTAAAAGTCAACAATCCCAAAGTCTTTAAAGACCTGCGCCCAATAACAATACTACCAACTCTATCTAAAGTCCTGGAGAAAATAGTATTTACACAGCTTAGTAACTACATTGAGATGAACAACTTTCTCCCAGATACCCAGTCTGGTTTCAGAGTAGGAAGAGGCACAAATACAGCCCTATTAGACATAGTGGATGACTCAATCACTGCTATAGATAAGTCACAGTTAACAAGCCTGGTATTACTCGACTTTTCAAAGGCATTTGACACGATCAACCACAATCTGCTACTTGCCATGCTGTGCCACCTTGGACTTGGACAAAAAGCAGTCGACTGGTTTAAAAACTATCTTACTCATCGCACACAAAAAGTGAAAGTCATTATCGATAAGCAAATAGTGATGTCAAAGCCACTTACTGTTACTACTGGAGTGCCCCAAGGATCCATACTCGGCCCACTACTGTTTATTATTTATACAGCAGACTTATTTGAAGCCGTGAAATACTGTAAAGTACACACCTACGCAGATGATACACAACTGTACATAAGTTTTGACCCAGCAGAAGCCTTACCAACTCAAGAGAAAATAAATGAAGACTTGACCGCAGTGTCACGATGGGCTATAAATCACGCCCTGATCCTCAACCCAACCAAGTCAATCTCGCTACTCTTAGGTACTTCAAATCAAAGAAGAAAAGCTCTCCAGGAAGGATTCACAGTATCTATTAACCAAACACCAATAGTTGTCTCAGATACTGCAAGAAACCTTGGCCTAATAATAGATAGCAACCTGAAATTCACTGAACATATACAAAATATACGCAACTCGGCATACAATAAACTCAGATCATTACTGAAATTTAAAAACATTCTTTCACCCCAGGCTAAAATAACATTGTCTGAGTCACTCATCCTGTCTAAAATAGATTACTGTGATGCAGTGTATGGACCGTGCCTGAGCAAGAAGAATGCCTATGAAATCCAGAAGATACAGAATGCTTGTGTCAGATTTGCATATCCCTATATAAAATGGAACGAACATGTAACCCCTGCCATTAAAAAAGCAGGGTGGCTGAAAATGGATGAAAGAAGAAAGCTACATGTTAAATGCATAACCCACAGAATCCTGAAAACTAACTTACCCCAATATCTCCGCACAAAGCTAAAAACTCGTAGCGAAATACACGACAGAGCAACCCGGCACAAAAACCTGTTGAACATTTCGGCGCATAGAACCACAAAATATTAAGCCTGTTTTAAACACAGTGCAGCAACCCTCTACAATAGTGTACCCGAACAACTGAAATCGTTGAACCAACACTCCTTTAAAAACCACCTCAAGAGTATTAGCCTGCAGTCTACCTGAAGACATTCATTATAGTAATATGTTTCCCCATATTATTGATATCACTTCTATAACTCCTATTATATTTCTATTGTTATTACTACTGAACAACTATAGCACTATTATTACGGTGTTATAATATATCATGCCATTAGCATAGTATTATTATCATATTTATATTTTATTGACAGGGTTATATGGAAGATCAATAGGGCAGGACCCAGTCCTGCCAAAAAATATTGAATATCGCCTTTTTTGTATTATATATATACATTATATTATTCACTTCCTGAGCACGGTATATGTATTTTACAAAATAAAGAAAATTGAATTGAATTGAATTGAATTGAATTGAATTACCCTCCTGAACCCCAATATGCAATAAAGTCCCTATGACAACATAATGGAAATGAACAACATAATATGTGTCATGTTAAAACCTGAAACATTACACGTGCTATAGGCCTAGGTAGCTCAAAGACTATAGAACTTGCTTGGTTCATCTTTACTAAACGAGCCACCTACTATGGCAACATATTCGTGACCGCCAGTGTACAGCTTGAAGCAGAAGTAAAAGTGTATTTGCTACCTGGTCGAACCAGTTGCCCACATTATATTGCATAGGATTTATCAGGTATCTAACGACAGAAACAGACTTTTACTTATGCTTTAAGCCGTACACACAGCTGAGCACCACAGAGGGTAATTGTGAGCATGAATCAGGCCAGCCAACAGAGGAGGCTCGTTGATTGACGGCCACCTCGTCGAGAGGCACTCGCAGCACGCGCAGCCAATCAGAGCTCAGCTCTCGCCCGACAACAGCCAATCACACGCTGCCAGCAACAAGTGGACGGCAATACAATATCGCTCATTGACAAACAATAGAATCCATCAACAGTTCATTTATGAATTATAATACGCTTCTCGTCAGAAAGACACTTGACCGTTACTGGGGCACCACTCTTGTACGTTGTGACTATCGACTAGGAAAACGCCTTATATGCGTTGTGAGATGAGCTTAGAAGTATGGAAATGTAGAATTAAGAACATTTGGTCAGCTCAATGTACATATACAGGCCATGGATCACTTCAAAGGTTTAAGAACTGCGGCTGTCTGTTGGTATATAAACCTTGGTTTCCCAGCAATGGTACCAGTGCCTTCTTGATATCCATCGCAGATTTTAAACGTTTTAATTTATTGGTGACACTTGTTGCTCACATTTAATAGTTTCTTAATTGCTTTCTTAATTGCTTTTATTGATGTGTAAAAAAGTACATTAAAAATGCGTTTTCTTCGTTATTTCACATCCGATTGTTCCATAAATCGCTTAAAATAGGTATGATAGATCTTTCCACATTCAGTATAAATTTGAGAGCTTTTGAAAAAAAATTCCAAGTATTTCTCCCCTGGCCTATTCTTATGGGGAATTTCCATACTTTCCGATTTTTTTCCGGAAAATCCGTTTGACCGATTTTTCTGAAAAACAATCCCAACCTATTCTGGTATAACACCAATTTGTAAAAAAAGTTTCGAGTTGATTGAAACTTTTTCCTGACCTGTATGCCGCGTACAAAATTACACACAAAAAAAAAAAAAACATAAAAAACCAAACCCAAAATTTTTCGGTATATGGAATGAAAATCTTCGCTACGCTCATCTAATGACATTCTAGTTCTGCGATAATCCGCCAATAAATACCAGAAATGAGACGAAATTCATGTTTATGAGCACCGTGCATGCACCACCTTAATACCCTGTTTATTAGATGAGCCTAGCGAAGATTTTCATTCCATATACCGAAAAATTTTGGGCTTGGTTTTTATGGTTTTTATGTTGTTTTTTTGTTGTGTAATTTTGTACGCGGCATACAGGTCAGGAAAAAGTTTCAATCAACTCGAAACTTTTTTTACAAATTGGTGTTATACCAGAATAGGTTGGGATTGTTTTTCAGAAAAATCGGTCAAACGGATTTTCCGGAAAAAAATCGGAAAGTATGGAAATTCCCCATAAGAATAGGCCAGGGGAGAAATACTTGGAATTTTTTTTCAAAAGCTCTCAAATTTATACTGAGTGTGGAAAGATCTATCATACCTATTTTAAGCGATTTATGGAACAATCGGATGTGAAATAACGAAGAAAACGCATTTTTAAGGTACTTTTTTACACATCAATAAAAGCAATTAAGAAAGCAATTAGGGAACTATTAAATATGAGCAACAAGTGTCACCAATAAATTAAAACGTTTAAAATCTGTGATGGATATGAAGAAGGCACTGGTTTGATTGTTTGGAAACCAAGGTCCATATACCAACAGACAGCCGCGGTTTTCAAACTTTTGAAGTGATCCATGGCCTGTATATGTACATTGAGCTGACAAAAATATGTTCTTAATTCTACATTTCCATACTTCTAAGCTCATCTCACAACGCATATAAGGCGTTTTCCTAGTTTATATATACGAGAGTAAAACTCAAGTTGCAATATTTAGTCGAATGATTTTATCGAATATATAATGAAATCACGTAAATTTCACTCTCCAAAGTGCCTGAATTACCAACGTGGGGTTAGCACTAACTGGCAGTTTAAAGTTGTTATCACCATGGTTACCCATGTTATTTGTTTTCACCAACTCTCAGATAAAGGCTAACTGCGGTAATATCCGCAAGTTACAGGTTAAGTGACACTTATACAACAGTCACAACTTACAAGAAAAGGCAATCGGTATTTACCGAGAAATGACGGTTCCGATTGACCGTCCCCCCTATCCTCACACCACTAACACACGGGTGGTTCGAGCATTCAACTCTCGTGATCACAATCGTACAATGCCACGTAAACGTGAATGTAATACGTGAATATTGTCGTGAACCGCCGAGCGTCAGGGCTGCGAGACGGGTGGGCGTCAATGCTATAGTAGCTGATAAGCCTGTGTGCAATGTACGAAACAATCTCAGCGAATTATACCACATTATCCCCATAGCAACGAGGAATACAACCAATAACATCGCGGCACACAATCATCAAGAAGATTATTCAATTTTAGAGCTTTGGTGCTTTTCAATTCGGAGATTATTGAATATAAATCATGAATTGAACAGATACCAACGTTATTTAATAATTAATTAACCAGCCAATTATAGATTGTTTTTATGGATTCATTTTTTTTTTTCTTTGTGACACCGACAGCGTGGTCATTTCGTCCCCCTTTTTCATACTAAGAGTTTCGAATTTGTGAAGATTTCATCATTTTATTCATTTTCATTTCATCATTCTTTTCCTTCAATAAGGAATATAATCATCTACAAAAGCAATTAAATCATATTTTATCCAATAAATCGGTTAGATTCATGAATTTGAATAGTTTATCTATCCGTCCTGAGTCATCGGACAATATTTTATCTAAAGTGGTATCCATGGACAACTGTTGTCGAATGGTCGAGTATTTTTCACAATCAATAAGTATATGTTTCACAGTGAGAATATCATTGCATGTATCGCATCGCGGTTTGATTTGTTCCATTGTAAACAGATAAGCTTGAGTCAGGAGAGTGTGACCTATTCGCAAACGGGTCAACACCACTTCTTCTCTTCTTGAACTTCGGATAGAGGAATCCCAAAGGTCAATAAAAAAAATTATATTGGGTTTAAAAACGCACTGTACTGACGGTTAAGATCTATTGGCGTCGGTGGACGATGAATGAGACGGGACGATGAGATGTCAGAAAGGGGGGACTTCGGAGTACTTTTCAATGGAAAAGAGTTGGGCACCCAAACCCATGTCACACAACAGAGTGACTACATTTCGTTTACGCTCTTCAGGCGGCCCGTCAAAAAGACCGAAGAAGATTTTTATTCATTCAATTGGTTCAACGACGGACTTTACTGATGACTACGATCTATTGGCGTCGTTGGATGATGAATGAGATGATGATGGTAAGACGAGACGGCAGAAAGAAGTGAGGAAACTAAAGTCAAACAGACCAGCAGAGAAACTTTCCCTCTCAGAGGGCAGTTAGCCAGTATGTGGAGTGTAAAACTTTCAGAGCTCTCTCTCTCTCTCTCTCTCTCTCTCTCTCTCTCTCTCTCTCTCTCTCTCTCTCTCTCTCTCTCTCTCTCTCTCTCTCTCTCTCTCTCTCTCTCTCTCTCTCTCTCTCTCTCTCTCTCTCTCTCTCTCTCTCATCTCTCTCTCTCTCTCTCTCTCTCTCTCTCTCTCTCTCGTCGCTGGCACGGGGTCGAGTTTGTTGAGAAAGTTCATTACCAGGAGCATATTGTCGAGGCGCCAAGGGCCGGCCAAGCGGGAAACTGATAAGGTCACTTCAGCACCACACTCTTACACTTGCCCAACTCTTACCCCCCCCCCCCCCCCCACCAACATCAATCACGCCCCCACGCGAGCTCAACACCTCAAACTGACTACTCGGAGGACCGGAAGTGGGTTTTGGATAATTTTAGTTTAAATTACATTAGTTTAGGATGTTTGCTTGATTAGATTAATTAGTGTAGGTTAGTTTGGGTTCACTAAATTAGTAATAGCGAGTTAATGAAGTTAGTTTAGGCTGTGCGCAACAAGTACGTCCGCATGTGGTGACATGCTGTTCTTGGAATGAGTCAAGCTGGAAATTCATACACAATACTTACTTATAAATCCAACTGTTCTGGTAAATTACTTATGCATGTTTAGTATTTGTCGTGTTCGCGAGAGAGAGAAGAGAATGGGAGAGGGAGAGAGAGAGAGAGAGAGAGATAGGGAGATGGAGAGGGAGAGAGGGAGAGAGGGAGGAAGAGAAAGAGAGAGAGAGAGAGAGAGAGAGAGAGAGAGAGAGAGAGAGAGAGAGAGGAGACAACATGGCGGTCTGTTTTGTATGGCTCATACAGCAACTAATGAATCCGGCGCGCACTTCTATCTCTCTATCTCTCTCTGTGTCTCTATGTCTCTCTCTACGCTGTTCAACCCTTCACTCGCCACAGAAATAATTGTCCACTTGAGCCATTAGGACGTGACGTCAGAAAAGAAAGTCATCTTCAGCGGGGACAACAAACGCACACAAACCTAAATACAAATCGCTAACTATAAATTATATACGTCAGAAAAATATCAAAATGTTTGGTGTACGACTATCGCAGACACGGGTTTTTGTGAACGTCCTCACAACTTACATAATTTCACCATTACCAGCCAACTCGTACCCCCGTTTATAACCTAGCTATTGGTGGGGTCTAACGCAACATTAAAACAAATCGCAAGTATATCGTTTTCCAGAAAACATTTTTAGATTCAGATTATTCATCAAAACCCAAAAACACAATACTGAAAAATGTAATTCATCATAATTCATTTTTTGTAAAGTAAGTTTTTTAAATATTCTTTGGTGTGATATGATCGCCCTTGTGAACGATTCAATCTTTAATTCCTAGCCTGAACCGATTAATTAATCAAATGATAAAATGAATGAATTGAAGAAAATAAATAACAATATGATAATTTTGTGTAAAGTTTAGATGTTATTGAGGAAAAGAGGAACAAATGTAAATATATGTAACATAAATAACCTTAATTGGTTCCTAGCTTATCAAAAAGTTTACAGGATAATAATCAATACAAAATACTATTGTTAATATTAATATATATATATAGGCCCTACATATTTATAGGGACAAATGAAATTTGGTTGAATAAGTGAAAAAATTGGTGAGAAATTGAAAATCGAAATAAACCATAATAACAGTATGCTTAAAAATTAATACTAATGATACAAATTAAGGTTCTTACAAAGAAAAACAAACTTGTTTGTTTGACGATGATACTACCAACTGTCCGGCGAGAAACGGCCGCCATGTTGCTTTATTACACTCGCCTCGAGTTGGGCTTTATTTGCCTTTAAAACTTATCCAATTACCCGGCGTAACAATATGAGAGCCGGCGGTCCGATGCATCCAATCGCAATCACGGCGTGTTTAATGCATGGCGCCAAGGAGGTTACAGGGCACAGTGCGGTCAGCAGGCAGGGAGCTTATAGGCCTGCCCAGCTCCGAGAAACTAGGACTTCATTGGTCATAAGTAGGGCTAGGATGCTTATGCACTAAATAACATTCAATTATGCACGCACTTATGTACTTGAAGATGCAAAAATAGGCGCTCAAAATGCATTAATATACACTTGGAATTGCATTATATCTAGTGCTCTTAACAAATACGCTTTCAATTACAGGTTCAAAACTATGGTGAAAATGTCAATAGTAAATATATGTAGGTCTATAGAACGGAATTGGGATCATTAAAAATAAACAGTTAATTTCGTCTTAAAAAAGGAGCTTTTGATAAAATTAATAATGCATCGTATCTAAATATGTAGGTCTTACAAGATCTAAGAGAAGATAAAAATGAAATTGGTAGCGTACTTTATAATGTTGTACAGAAAATAATCAAAATATCAAGTAAAAATCTTGAAAATGGTAGAATATGCACTGAAAAAGCATCAATATGCACAAATAGCAAAAATGTTCCCTAATATGCATGTTTCATACAAAATAAATGTGCATTTTCAGAATCAGGGACGCCTGAATCATATATATCCATTGACGAGCACGTGATAAAAAGTGAAACCAAAAATAAGATCTTGCATACGATTAGCCATAAAACCTAATATCATGACAATACACGATAATAACAAAGTGACGGTCTCCTAGACTAGACACACGAGACATATTTCTTAGCCCACCTCACGAGCTAGGATCTTGTGTTAACGACAATAGAAATATAAAAGAACTGGACATGGTACCATGGTATTTAGCTCTTATAATAGAAAATAACCAAATAAAGTCCTCGACCTTTGGAGCTACATGGGCCTAGGATTGTATTTCAAGTGACAGTAGCGGTAGGGGTAATTCCTGCACGATGTGACTGTCATTACTTGAGAACTATTCTATATTTAATCTCCTAAATTATTAATATATAGAAGAGTTAAATTTAAGTGGTAGTATCCAGTGAAGTTATTTCATTTTATATAATATAAAATACAATCACATAAATGTTACACTCCTACATGTTCAATGCACACAATGTCAGCATTACGGTCATCTACCTAACATCTGTCGACTTCTCGCGTGTCGATGCTCCTACAAGTTCGCTGGCAGCAAGTCAGAAGTGTTGCAACCACCTTGCCAAGTGGTAATAATTCATACCACGTGGTACGGCCCAGCTGCTGCCACCTCTGCGAGCAGGCGGGGTCTGAAGGGGCTAGTAAATTACTACCAGTCATTATAGGAGCTAATGAACAATGGAACCTAAGACCTATACAAACCGTAGAGTCGCCCGAAATTCAGACTACGATAACTGTGAGGTGGGGTAGGTGGGAGTCAGAAAGGGAGTAAGAGAGAAGAAGAGATTTATTGGCGGCAGCCGTTCTATTCATCGGACCATCGGTCACCCCACGAGCTCGTTGTTGTTGTTGTTCTTGCGCGTAAGCTGAATTCACCTATCAGAACGATGTACTAACTTGATCAACCTAACCGAACCGAATCTACGTAAACCAACTTACCTACCCAAAGAAAAATCACAAACTAAGAAGATGGTCGACCATGACGGGGATCGAACCCCGGTCTTATCGCGCTTTAGTGACTGATCTATCCGCCTATACTTCAAAACATTGAGCCCGTATTCAATGTTATTATGGTTGTATTCCCGTGAGAAGGCCATTTTATTTCATTTTCTTATCACTTTTCTCTTCGTCTATCGTCTCATTCTATTTCATTTTATATCATCTTATCTTACTTTTCTAGCTTTTTCTATCTCTCTTCCTCCATATGCTTGAAACATCCACAAACGTTGACAACCATGGCAAAATGCAGGGACATGAACATAGACGCTAAATGACGCGCCTTTGAACCCTAACACTAACTAACTAGGTCTCACAACAACATGAAAAAATAAGTACGGCCGTGATTATTGTGAAGTTGTGGTATTTCAAACACGATTGTTTTCTCATGTCAATCTTTACTAGAAGAAACGAAACTACATCTTACAAAATATTAAAATCCTTGAAAGCAGTAGCGCTATTACATGTAATAGCCAAAGTTTGTCAAGTCATTTGTAGTGATGTAAAATGCTCGAGCATTTTCTTTTTGAGAATATTCTCGAGAACATTCCCGAGAATATTCTCATCATGGAGCATATTTCGAGCATATTTAATAAAATGAGTTTTAAAGGGTTCATCGATAACTTTTTGCCTTTTTAATGTAGGTTACTTGCCTCAAAATATTTGGCAGAAACATGGACAGTAACTCGTAATTTGACAGCCGTCAACTATTTTGAATTAATCCTGCATTTATCCAAGAATTAATAAACTTATATTTGGCAGAAAAATGGAAGGTATCTCGTAATTTGACACATATATTTTCAATTATGCCTTCGTTTACATAATTATTAATGAACATGACATTTTTGGCAGGTACACGGTAGCCCGTAATTTGACGGGTTACCATGTACAAATGTAAAATTTGACGGAATAAGTTATTTCAATTGTAAATATGTGTATTGCACTGGAAATATAGTTAAGAATAATGTTTTTTTTCAAATTATTTCAGAGAAACCATCGCCATTAATTCCATCCATAGCCTCAATTGGGGAACAAAGATTTTATATCAAGTTTCGATGTTATTAAAAAAAAATATATATGCTCGAGCATATTTGAGCACAATCTTTTGGAGAATATTCACCAGAGAATATTCTCGTGCTCGAGAATATTCTCTGGTGAATATTCTCAGCTCACATCACTAGTCATTTGGTTGGTAGACAACCTTCTACGAGTATGCGTCCCTGTGCGCTCTCACGCAGCGCGTTGTCCCGCGTAACGATGTTGTCAGAAGTCCCCAAACTCGTCAACTCGTTGTTTGTTTAACGTAGCGACGTGAAGTCGACACGGCAAAGTGGTCCCCCGTCACGAGCGATACATATCGATCTGTATCGACCTATCGAACAGCGCTGACAGATCGACTTGTTTACGACTTGTCTGATAGAGAAAGCGAAATAGAAGACTTTACACAAAAGAGACAATAAAGTATACGCAGACTTAGAGGGGCCGTCACAAGTATGTCAGCGTTATTATGTTGGGTTTAGCGGCGTATTGTATTGATGACTGAAATCTATTTGCGTCGGTGAATGATATATGAGATGATGGGATGAAGAGATAAAATGTTATTTTATCATGTGTTTTTGGATAGTGAGAAAGAGTCACTCGTGGCCTGTTGTTATAAGGAAACAACCCGGTATAGCCTAAACGACTTACAGGGAATACAACGAAAACCTCTGTCAGAATGGTCGACTATGATGGGAATCGAACCACGGCCTCCTGAATTACTGATCTACACAATGACCAAGAAAACGTTTCGATATTGATAAAAAAAAAACATTGTGACCTATCATCAGCCAGCAAGAATAGCGGTAATTATACACTTAATTGGGCTACTTTTCACAATTGCAATCAATTCTTTACAGTGAAATAGCATAACACAAAAAGTTACAAAAGAATACTCATCCTCAAGCAGGATTTTGCTCAATTTTCCATTTTCCCTCAATTTTACTTTCTGTTTTTTCATTTCCAATTACTAATCGTGTTGAAACTACTCTCCATTTTCTCTTCTTGAAGAATGTCGACTATTCAAATACTAAATAAATCAATAATATTGAACTCTAGATTCATGATATTACTTCTCATTCGTATTTAGTTTTCCTTCATTCATTTAAATATATATTGAAGCAGAATGTAATGAAAATACAAATAAAATGTTAGTGATATTACGAACGATGGAAATAGTGAAACAATACCAGACGCTACCACGTTCAAATGTCTGAATGAATGAATGACTGTAACCAGCATGTAACTATTAGAAACATCTTGCATTGTTAACACACTCTGGCAGGGGGCGGCGGGGGCGGCGAGGGGGGCGGGGTTAGAACCAGTTCACACGTACACAGGGAGAGAGAGCTGTGTTCAAAACTTATTTCGCTAGATCGACCCTCGAAGTTAAACTGTTAGTTATTTGTTACACAAACAGTTTACTGAACGATTGTGGAAGTCAAGTATATAAAAGTGAGAAGTAAAAGGAATGTTTCTAAACAGCCATCGATCTCCAACTGGTCATGTGTTGACCAGACTTAAGAGTCCATGGGAGTCGATTTAGAGGTATGTCAGTTTTTTGGTGATGACTTTTGAACGGTATGAGATATCGAAATTCGAAAAACGAGGAAACACAGATAGTTTTAATACCTTCCAGATGGTGTAGGTAATAATTTGTCTTGAATCGCCTGAATGTCACGCGTTTACGGTTTTAAACAAAACGTATACGCCTGACAATTGTGAGATATGAGATAAAGTCGTTACCACTTACACCATCTTGAAGGTGTTGTAAATATCTGTGTTTTTAGAATTTCGATATCTCATACCGTTCGAAAGTTATCACCAAAAAACTGATATCTCGCTAAACTGACTCCCATGGACTCTTAAAGACGGAAATATTTGGTTTTATTGTTTACTATTATAGGCTATATTTGACGATTGATTCGTTGTTGAACGTTATTTGGTCGTTCAAAGAGTAGTTTTTATTATTCTTCCCCAACGACCCCACCAACAGCTAGGTTATTTCGGTATTAGTTTTTAATAAAGTCGTAACACACTGGACATTTTAATCAATGTGTAACGTTTGAGCTCATTAGTAGCAAAGACATTCGCAAGGCGTCCCAAGTCTCCTTAGGGAAAAAAAGTTCCCTACAGGGGGATTTCACAAATATAAATGATAATAAAACTTGAACCGTGCAAGATGCAAAATCAACAAATACATCACAAGATGCACATAGATCTATTGGCGTCGGAGAATGATTGATGAGATTAGGTGTTATGGACAGTGGGAATGAATCAGTTGTGTTCCTAACGTAGTACCATCCCAGTATTAACGTTAACGACCGACGAGATCACCTCAGTCAGGAGTGTTGACCGTGGCAGGACTCGAGCCCCGGTCTCCTGAATGACGGTTCAGTGTGCTAGCGCCTGATCCACCCGTCTCAATAGGAGTGGTACATTTCACCTCCCAGCTATAGCTATACATATTGATCAATGGTAAATATCAATATATCAGTTACATATTGTAACTTGGAAACTAGACAGATGAATGGCAATTATCCGTGGAGAAAGCTCGTTATTGCAAGAAAAACAGATTTATAATAGGCCATTATAATACAACCACTAGCAGCAGTTAGACGTTACAAGCAAACATCT
This sequence comes from Brachyptera putata, assembly GCA_907164805.1. NCBI lineage: Eukaryota > Metazoa > Arthropoda > Insecta > Plecoptera > Taeniopterygidae > Brachyptera > Brachyptera putata. The sequence continues at coordinate 18,115,193 of OU015472.1, read as the reverse complement.
CGAATAGTCTACAAACAATCAACACGCATGGCTAGCTACAAGGATCTTCTAGTCAGAGCTCTCGAGAAACTAAGGCTAAGCAAATAGAGAAAGAAAAAGCGAGAACAAAAAAATCGCAAAAATGGGCGGTTAGAAATGATGGGAAGGTGGCAAACATGACAACAATTGGGGGGGGAGCGCCCATCCTCCAACAAACAGTCCCGCGGGACGAGATACACTTTCACTGTCTCAATCCATATCGACCGCCGATTTCTGTTCCGACAAGGACCTGAAGATGATGGATGTAATTGCATCGAAACTTAGCACATATCTATATACTGTATTCAACCGTATTATCTAGACTGGAACTTTCCTCTGTTTCAGTCAAGTCAACCCTCCACAAACAGTAGATGCCATTGTGAACGGAGACTTGGCTTTAGTGAGACAGGTACAACTTCCTGTCTGAACAAACAGTGGAATACGGTGTACAGTAGATGCAAACACATCATAGAGAAAATGAGAGAAAGAAAGTCTGAAAGAGAACGAGAGGACGAGAGAGAGAGAGAATGAGATCATCTCCACCCAGGGAAATGGCACCAGGCAAGTGCAATGGCACCAAGTCAGAGCAATGCCACCGAGCCACTGAAATGGCACCGAGTCAGTGAAATGGCACCCAGTCATTGAAATGGCACCAAGTCAGAGCAATGCCACCGAGCCAGTGCAATGCCACCATGCCAGTGAAATGGCACCGAGCCAGTGCAATGTCACCAAGTCAGTGAAATGTCACCGAGCCAGTGAAATGGCACCATGCCAGTGAAATGGCACCGAGTCAATGAAATGGCACCCAGTCATTGAAATGGCACCGAGTCAGAGCAATGCCACCGAGCCAGTGCAATGCCACCATGCCAGTAAAATGGCACCGAGCCAGTGTGATGTCACCAAGTCAGTGAAATGTCACCGAGCCAGTGAAATGGCACCATGCCAGTGAAATGGCACCGAGCCAGTGCAATGCCACCATGCCAGTGCAATGCCACCAAGTGAGTGCAATGCCACCAAGTGAGTGCAATGCCCCCAAGTGAGTGCAATGCCACCAAGTGAGTGCAATGCCACCAAGTGAATCCAATGCCACCAAGTGAATCCAATGCCACCAAGTGAGTGCAATGCCAGGTGTAAACCAGGCTCATGCTAATGAGACAGCTGTGTAAGACAGGTAAGACGAGGCGGCTTGATGTCTACATTACCATGATGCTAATAATGCGCGCGGCGGGGGGGGGGGGGGGGGGGGGGGGGGGGGGGGTCGTGTCACTTGAAACACTGCTTCATATTTCACCTGGCAGCCCCTCTTTGTGAGGTGCGGGCAGACAGCCGCACGCAATCACACAGAAGACAGACAGACAGACAGAGAGAGAGAGAGAGAGACAGAGAGAGAGAGAGAGAGAGAGAGACAGACAGACAGGGACTAATTAATGCAGCTTTAAAGCCACACAAACCCATACATAATAACGACAGTGATTATTGTTCCCTTTGAGGACCCCACCAACAGCTAGGGTATTTGGGGGTACGAACGAGAGCTGACTTATACAGATAACCACACATGATCAAACAGACAGGGAATAATTAATGCAGCTTAAAAGCCACATAATAACAACAATGATTACTATTTGCTTTACGACCCCACTAATCGCTAGGGTATTTGAGAGTTACGAATGAGCAGGTGCTTCACTAGCCTGCGATCGACTTGACTTCGGTTCCTAACGCAGCGCTCCATCTGAACGAGCCATGGGTGATTAAAATCATTATCAATTAATATTCATATTCAGGCATCACATATTCAATCCCATCAATCACATATTCAATCAATCACATATTCAGGCAACTCAGTTTGTTATATGCGTCACATTAAAATTAATCATTTGGTAGGATCGCCCTTCCGAGAGACTCTACCCCGTCATCCTCACAATGTGTAGGCCTATTAGGCACTGTAGTATATTTAATAACTTTAAAAATCGAGAGACGAAGTATTCGTTGTCGCTACACAGGGAGGTTGGCCGTGCGACCAGCGCTAGAGAGCCGAGTGGCCGTGCGACCAGCGCCAGAGAGCCAAGTGGCCATGCGACCAGCGCTAGAGAGTAAAGTGTTTGTTGTCTTACCTGAACAGAAGGAAGCCGAGCCCGGTGACAGCGGCGCGCCTGACGTCGTCGTTCACATCCGACACCTGCCGACAAAACAAGACCTCTCAGAGACGCTACAAGGCAACTGGGATACACCAACCGAGCAGTGGTGTATTCGGGCCGGGGCAGCACACTGGGACGTTAATTTTGTGGCAGGGCGCGCCCCGGTACCTTTTTTCTTGAAAACCATATTTGAAGACATATAAAGCCAACTTGAACCAGCTAACTTGTAAGTGCACAATGTTAAAAATGATGCATTCTAATAGATGGAATCTGCCAATATTTATTTGCAACGTCAGACGCACAATCGTAACATGTAGACCATGATACACCCGCGGAGGATCAAGCTGCCGGAGATTCTCTGTGGCGATTATTTCAGATGCAGAGGTAAACCAAATCATTTTTATTTCATATTTGAATTAGAATCTCCTAAAACTGACTTTGTGGCATGTTACGGCTCACAATCCCCCCCCCCCCCCCCCCCGCCCAGGAGTTGAGATGGATGTTTTTTCAAGTTATCACCACCCTGGTACTTTTATTTGTACGAATACACCACTGCAACCAAGATAATCCAACAGATACATAATTGGAAAAACTAAGATCAATAAAAATCCCACTGCAATTAAAAACCAAGATGATACATATCAAATGAGAAACTGATTATTTTCTGGTATAGTACATATTTTGCATTCATTCATGGTCTGTCTTAAGATGTACCGTGCTTACATGGTGGTTTCACTCGGCTGTCAATCTTGTTCCATATTATTTATTATTTATTCATTCATATATTACAGCTTTGGACTATTGGTCCCGTGGCATTTGATTGTTAATACTAGTCCTTAGTATAACAATGTCGATTTTAGGTTTAAGTACAGTTTATAATAATCTGTGTAGAACAAAAGGTGTAAATCAAAAAGAGTAGCAAAGTGTCATTTTGGAATGTAGCTCTATAGATTTGATGAAGAGAGAGAGAGACTCACCGCGACGTGCAGCAGCTTGCGTATGGCCTGGTTGTTGCCGGTGCCGCAGTACGCCATGGCCAGCGTGTACATGCCGGACCGGCGCAGGATCGGGTCCTTGTCCTGGGTCAGCGAGGTCACCAGCGGGTCGGCCTCCTCCAGCCGGCCGTACATGGTCAGCGCGATGCCCACGGCCAGCCCGCGCAGGATCTTCTCGTGCTGAGTCTCCTGAGCATACTGGAACACGAGCAACAACAAACACTTCAACATGGGTTCACAAAGAGTTCGATTGCAGTTTGACATTCAAAATTCAAGACCACCGCCCGCAAACCAAAAGTCGGGGACTTGGTGGAATGTGTTGGCGGCTTTTTTCTTTTCAGTTGCGGTCAATCGGAGCGCGGCGCACATGAGGACACGAAAGATTCGGCTCGTCAAGACGCTTCGATAAAATGGTATCAGCGGAAGATTCAAGACATTTGTGCCCCCTCCCCACCCACCATTTACTTATAAGCAATTTACCATCAAACGCGTAGATTCGAGTAAGTCTTTTTTTTCAACATTGTTTTTCATTTGTTTTTCATTTTTTCATTTTCCAATCTTTCACTCTATATTCAGGCGTCGACATCTCACAATACAAATGTTTATAATATTGAATGTATTTCTTTTGGATTAGATACAACTTTATATAATAACTTATTTTTTAATTTCAAAGGGCTGCTAAAAATTTGGCATCATTTGAATATTTATCGCCCTAGGCCCAGACCTCGTAAACCTGTGCCCTACTCGGCCCTGTAGTTCTTATGTCGTATGATAGACCTTGGATTACAGCCACGCGAATACATGCTAGTTCCTGACGCAGACTCTCTGCAGAGCCAGGACACAAGAGAGTGAACTGTAGGATCTTTCAGTTCACATACTTCCATACCCTACTACAACATACACTCTACTCTCATATACATGAGATACGACAGTTGAGTTCAGTGATCGCCCAAGGTCACAACGTGCAGCAGTGATCACGTGTTGGCCACAATGATTACGCACGGGTGGAGGTGCCGTGTTTATGACGTCACAACAATCAAAGCCTGGCTGACATATCCGCGATACCCAAGCTCGATAAGAAGATCGAAGATTTATTCTCCCACAAAACAAATGTTCGAATTATTTTCTTTGTCCCTGAAATGACTGAATTAATACTGCCACGCAGAATTTATTAGTTCACTATTCAAATGAGTCAATTATAATTAATCGTTTCCTATGGGGTGGTGAGATCGCCCTTGTGGTGCCCCGTCCGAACGATCCTATCCTGGCATACTCACTCTAAGTTGAGAGACAATTCGATATTGTGCCAAGTTTTATATAAAAAAAATCGACTATGGTAGGTACGAACACATAGGTTGCAGTAAGTCAGAAGATGCAGCAATGCAGTTTTACAAAATAATAACTAGTTGATAAAGCAATAACTAGCGGAACGCTATTTGTGCACGTTAGTTGATAATTAGCTTAATTAACACATTTTTATTTGTGTTCAAACACTGCCTCAGACCACTTGAACGCCAGTTGACTGTCAAACAGAGAGATAGAGAGTGAAAGACAGAGAGACAGCGAGTTTGAATACAGGCCGAGCTGGTTTTGCAAGTGATATCATGCAGCTCGATGAGCCTGAGCGCGGTATTTACGCGAGATGTTGCAGATCGAGACGACTTGTTTGGTTAGCTCCAGGTCACAGCATCACTCGCTGCCTGGCAACCACTTGAAGACACGCCACACACGCATACTGATAATAGCTCGAGAGGATCGAGTTAGCGCCCATCAATAATCTATGTACTCACTTCGAACCCATCCAAGTCAATGTTTCCACAAAACTTTATACCCCCCCTCCCCCCCCCAACGGATAAAAGTCCTAAAATTGAAAACCAAGGTTTTCCCCGTCCCTTCCTCGTAAAACTGTGTCACAAATATCCCTCCCCCCGCAAAAAAAAATTATGACAAATTATCTGAACGTCCGCTCAGTGGAGACCCAGCGGGTAGATTAGGTTGGTTAATGGGTTTGCTAGGTTAATTACATTGGAGTGATTTAGGTCAATTCTGCCCCCAAAAAAACATTCGCACAGTTTACAACATGATACACAATCCATCTGCGAATATAATAGATGCCAAGACTACCTATAACTTGGGCCTGTAGCCTTTAGGACATGCTCTGTCGGGGTCAGATGAAAGATCAAGTCCAGGTCAGATGTTATCTGCAGTAAGAGAGAGAGAGAGACAGAGACAGAGAGAGAGAGAGAGAGAGAGAGAGAGAAGGGTATATATATATATATATATATATATATATATATATATATAGATATATATATAGAGAGAGAGAGAGAGAGAGAGAGAGAGAGAGAGAGAGAGAAGGATATATATATATATATATATATATATATATATAGAGAGAGAGAGAGAGAGAGAGAGAGAGAGAGAGAGAGAGAGAGAGAGAGAGAGAGAGAGAGAGAGAGAGAGAGAGAGAGAGAGAGAGAGAGAGAGACAGAGAAAGGGAGAGAGGGAGAGAAGAGTGAGAGAGAGAGAGAAGGAGAGAGAGAGAGAGATAAAGAGAGAGAAGGAGAGAGAGAGAGAGAGAGACAGACAGAGAGAGAGAGAAGGAGAGAGAGAGAGAGATAAAGAGAGAGAAGGAGAGAGAGAGAGAGAGACAGACAGACAGAGAGAGAGAGAGAGAGAGAGAGAGAGAGAGAGAGAGAGAGAGAGAGAGAGAGAGAGAGAGAGAGAGGGGGGGGGGAGAGAGAGAGAGAGAGAGAGAGACGGCGTCCATCTCGCTATCATCCCTTGCGGCCGAACAGCCCTTAAATAATGAACAAAGCCAGCAGTCGTGCACGCATGTGTATCTCCATGTCAAAGGTTACGCAGGGCAGAGAGGTCAGCTGGCCTGGGGTCCCGTGTCACCACTCGGTCAAGGAATGAAACTTGACACAGCTGGTGAAACACAGGATGGTCGCATGTGTGTAACAGGGGCGACCAGAGATCAAACGTGTGTTGAAACCTCGGATAATTGCGTCGCAACGTCAAGGATCAAACTCTTTTGAAAGATGCAGTTGCGTTTATCGGACGAGCATCCAATTCGACACTGCGCAGCCGTGTAATAATAACCAAGAACGATCCACTAGACACCACTAGACACCACTAGACAATAATAACAATGTAGGCCTATGTACTACCGGACTACCGGTACTTCTTTTTCACCAAACTAATCTTCAAACTGATAGTTTTCTTTATGTAGGTTTTCAAACTACACATTTGATTACAAAAGATTTTAGAACTTTTGAAGAAATATGTATTTTATGTTATTATTATTTATCATGTTGAAGGTAAAATTTTTATCTATGGTAATGTGGAATATAAATGAGATTAAAAAAATATAAATAAATAATAATAATAATAATGAAGACGACAAGAGGAGACATAAAGAGAACAACAACAATAACAACAACAACAATGAAGGCGAAGACAAGAGGAGACATAAAGAGCGCAACAACAACAACAACAATGAAGGCGAAGACAAGAGACATAAAGAGAACAACAACAACAACGATGAAGGCGAAGACAAGAGACATAAAGAGAACAACAACAACGACAATGAAGGCGAAGACAAGAGGAGACATAAAGAGCGCAACAACAACAATGAAGGCGAATACAAGAGAAGTCTGGACATGGGGACGTCAAAGCGGTTTGTCTTGAGCAGCAATTAGTCAGCGCTGAGGGAGGGGGGGCCTCTTAGACCTGGAGGGGAGAGGGGGGGACATGCTCGGGTGATTAATAGACGAGCCTGATTGGACAGCAGCTCGTCGAGGAGATTCATCGCGGCCGTCACCCCCCCCCCCCCCCCCCCAAGCCGCGGGGTGGACACAGAACAATCGCTCCAGCAAGTCAATAGTGGCACAGCTTTAAGACGGACCTACCAGCCAGAGGGCACAAAAATCCCGCCAGGGTCATTTCACGGATATAAATGATGATGAATCTAGAACCTGTGCCACTGTGCAAGAAACAAAATCAACAAATATATCATGAGACGCAGATACGGTACTGTCATCTCATCAATCATTTATCACACGCCAACAGTTCCGAGCTATCATTGCACTGATTGGTTAAATCGCACTTAAATTTAAATTGGCACTTTAAATGGGTGCACTTGGCAACACATATCTTAACAACTACAAACACCACGGACTTGCGGTCAATTGCAATCAATGAATAATACCCTCACAATTAGACGTGCTTAGTCCAATTTTGGGAAATAATTTCATGACATAGCAATAGTTGAATCTAAATGTGTCTAATTTGATGGTTTTCATTGCTAAATTCCCAGTTAACGAATGAGAGTAGAAAAAAATTATGAAGGAACATCTGTAAGTTCAACTTTGTTTATCAATATTTGAAATCCTGATTTGCCTATAATTTTACAATCTTCCCATTTTCCTATGCCAAAATATGTAATGTAGCTAGATTTTGTCAAAATTAAAATATGGAAAACTCCGGTATCTAGCGGTGGTTACTCAAACTCTTAGAATAGTATCCCCTTTCCACTTTACAACACTGGTAGGAAGTGTAGCCTAACTATGAATGCTGTCACCCTGAATATACGCATTCCTACGAAAAATATTCTCAGCTAAGATGCGGGCTCTTAAGAACGACGACAAAGACCTATTGGCTTCTGTGAATGGTGAGTGGGATGACGAATGGTGGTGTTAGGACCATGGGTTTTGGGGTGATGTAATGTCACCCTTATGGTGTCCAGTCTAAGTTGCCTTAGTTGCCTAAAAGCCTTAGTTGGGGGACAATGATTTTAAATCAAGTTGCAAAGTTTTTAAAAAACAAAAGGGGACCACAGGCCCCAACTTCCAGCACTGGACCTGCAATATTTGGACATTACCGCTAGACCTCCAAGGTCGCTTGGCACGCGGGAGGGATGCTAGAGAGGTCTGCTGGATAAGATCCTGGCTGGAAGACAATGGCACGCTCCCACAATACAGGCTATTAATCTTGCGGCTTGCTTTCACGGTACATTACATAACAGGCAGTGCTTGACACCGTCTCTATTGTCTCGTCCCCCCTCCCCTGCATGTGCACTGACAAACTGATTACATTACATTTCTAAATAATTCCATGCTACTATTCAAAAGTTTTGCATTATTTTCTATTTTTTGCAGCGAAGAAGTGTGGTCACAGACAGCGTAGACCTGGTGTCAAAGTTCAGTGCTTTCAATTTAAAATAATAATACCATGGGGTGGTAAGATTGCCCTTGTGGTGCCCCGTCCAAACGATCCTACTTTCATCCTTAGCCTTAATAGGGGAACAATGATTTTGTATCAAGTTTCGATGTTATAGAAAAAAAAAAAAAAAAAAAAGTGTGGTATAAGTTACGTTTAAAAGCTGGATCCGATGTTTTTTTTTTCCTAATGTTGCTCAACGACCCCACCAACAGCTAGGTTATACAGGGATACGAATGAGCGGATGATAATGAAACGATGGAGTGAAGATAGGTGAAAGGACGTTTACAAAAACCCATGCCTTAAGCGGGACTCGAACCCACGCCCAACGGTGACTTCAGTTACTACCACTAGCGATAATTGCCTTAGCCACCAGGGCGGCTGGATCTGATAATTGTTTCAAGAATGTAGACAAGTGGTTATATAATTGAGGTGCTGCATAATGAGGGCTGTTTGTTAATAGAGATACAGTAGAATACAGTAGGCCCGGTGCCGCCAGGTTTAACGTGTGTTTTGTTCTTGTAATTGCTCAAACGCGTTTCACTCGAAGCCTCGCGACTGAAACTGATTTGCTGCACGTATAATGGTTGCCAGACAATAGACAGATCAACATTCCAATTAACACCTCGCGTCACGGCTGTGGGTTCTAGCCCCACATAACCTAGCTGTCGGTGGGGTCGTTAAGGAAACAATACAGTTGTTGTCATCGCAATTACCTCGCTGTTAACGAGTTACCCATTCATTGCTGTCGTCTCCACGGTGACGCTGCGTTGGTTGTGTGTACATAACACGTTTACAATGCAAATTTAATTGCACATTTACACATTTAACATTGCATTATCAATGCAATCGACTTGGAAATATTTGGAGAATTTGCTTTGCAATAGTAATACATAATTATAATAATAATAATAATAATTTAATACTCATTGTCTCCAGTAAATCCATGTATACTAACTATATCAGATAAATTCCATAATATATTATTGCAGGATGCTGTGACATTTATTAAACTATGGATGGTAAGATGCGTCTCGATAGAGATGAGTCAGTACCGGTACCGTACATTTAGCCTTTATGGTGTGGTGAGGTCGCCCTTGTGCTGCCCCGTCCAAATGATATTATCTTTCATCCGTAGCCTCAATTGGGGAACATGATTTGTATCATGTTTCGATGTTATTTTCTTCTTAAATCGTTGGTTGAGCATAATTTAAAAGACATGTCAAATTAATATATATTCATTCAAAGAGTAGTAAGCTTTCTATATTAGAAGTATATTCGAGCTCTGATCTGTCTACGCTTGTTTTTTGTGAACAATCTCTTAAAACCTGTCCCAGCTCAAGGTTGTAGGATTAGTATAGTTAGGATTAAGAAAATTTAATCATTATATATTTTTGAGGAACTTGAATTTTATTGAAGAAATTTTATCGCTCATCCGATATTTAGTTTTCAGATTTAAAGTATTTTATTAAAAATGTGACTGTGGAATGGTGTGAGTGTGGAGTGGAAGTTGAGTGAGGAAGTGTGTGAGTGTGGGTGCGAGTGGAAGTGCAAGAGAGAGAGAGAGTTGTAAAGCTGGTGGACTGGTGACTTGTTTGTATTCTGGATGTCTCATTAATATTGATCAGTTTCCCCCCCCCCCCCCCCCCTGACCATGCCTTGCCAGGGAAGGGAGGGGAGAGGGGATAAGATCAGTGGCAAGAACACGGACAGCTAGCGTCAGGCAGACTTGTTCACAAGGTTAGATCCGGGAACAAATGATAATCTGCGGCATTTGAGGAGGCGAGAGAAGTTTCGGACAATTGGTTACACAGATTTTAATAAATCTTTATAAGAATTCAAATCAGGAATTTGTACGTCAACACCACAAGTGTCGCAGAGTCTTTGTTCCCCATTAAAGGCTGAGCGTGTCGAGGTCGGATCGTTTGGACGTGAAAGCTTGGGCACATAAAATTTAAAAGAATTGTGTTCTAAAAGTAAGAATTAAATAATTCCCCCTGTAAGAATTTTTAATATCTAAATGTTATATTATACCGTAAACGCTTTTTTAATATAAACTGTCCCAAATTAGATTTGAAAAATCAGAACTTTGGATTTCATAGCTTCAGACCCAATTTAGATTCAGAATATCAATTCAGAAACTATACTTGATTTGATAAGATTTCAATAATAATTCATTTTAAATTCAAGTACCGGTACCCGGTATCTTTCAAGTTAAAATATTGACGTGTCAAATATTTTAGGCCTACCATGTAAAATCATAATCAGACAATAAAGAATACCGGTATTATATTATGAATATTAGGCCTATATTATTATTATTATAATTTTTATTCTATCTCCGACTCAACGTGTATTATTGCGGCTTAAATGGGCAAGAAGTTGATTACAAAGTGAAATTATTGAATTTATCAAATTTATTAAACAAGTTATTCAAATTTAAATATTGTTACCTAGGTAATTAAGACTACATTGGATGAAAGACGAGACCGTTTCACTACAAGGGCGAAACTAGAAATCACCTCAATTTCAAAAATTATAATTATGAATTGGGTTGAAGGGAAAGAGGGAACAGCAGCTCACCAAGGTTCACAAGTAGATAGGCCTACTTATGGTGGTGGACAGCCGTTGATAGAAGACAGTGATTAAAAACACACGGGATTTTAGATGTTTCGGCTGTTGCCTTGGTCACAGCAGAGAAGGCAATCCTTACTCTACTGTACCGACTCTACTGAGGCAACAGCCGAAACGTCTAGAATCTTGTGTGTTTTTAATCTCAGTGTTCTATCAATGGCTTTCAGTTTCACCCAATTCATATACTGTATTAAGCCTCAAGCTATTTTCCTATACACACCAAAGAATTATATAAATTTTTGTCATAAAAAAAAACGTTGGTGAGGTCATTAAGCAGTTAAACGTGAGATTATTTAGTGCGTGGTTTTGTCGCACAAGCACATCGCATGCTAAACTTCCAGATGTAACTAACTTGAGACCAAAGTAAAATCCGCTTGCAGTCGCGGCTTACTGCTTCCCCCAGAACATCTGCGTCGCTTTTAGCATGAATTGTTTTGAAATAATTTCATAATTGATCAATGTACCCACGTGCAAATTACTTGTTTTATATACGATTTTGTTTTTATCTAGTTATAATTATTATTGAGAAGACACCAGAGATTTTAACAAATTTACAACAAACTGTCAACGTACTCGAGTCTTGACACAAAAACTCTCCCCCTCGAAGGATCCGGACACCTTGACGTGGTGTGGGGGCTTGCGTGACCCCGTGATCAGAGCTGTCGCCGGGAGCAATTTATTTGTTCCCAAAAGGGACACCCATGGCGATAAGGTCTGGAGTGGGGACCAAGTTCGGTCGAGTGGAAGCCTTTTGGTGGCCGGAGTATATGGACGGAGTACTGAACCTTGCGCTTTTATTTTTACTTCATTTCGTTTTCTCTACACTTTTCTCTTCATCTAACGGTATCGTCTTCCTTTATTTTCATTTTATTTCAAATTATCTTGTCTCACTTTTATATCCCGCTCCCTCCATATGCTTGGAACATCCACAAATGTAAACAACCACGGCAAAGTACACGGACATGATCATAGGCGCAAAATGACCTCGCTGTCAACGCACCATAAAATACCAACACTAACTAACGAATACTCTACCTTGCTTGAATTGCCACTAGTTAGCAGCAGTTAGGTTTTATCGCACCGTCCCGCTCCCAGTTCATGTGAGGCCAGCTTGAACGTGAATAGATTGTTTGGCGTACTCACCGCGACCATGTCCTCGATGGCTTGCGTGGCCTTGGACCCGAGCATGACCATCCCCATGGCGATGCCGGCCGCCTCTCCCGTCACCGCGTCGTCCTGGTAGAGGTTGAACTTGAGCTGCTCGTAGACGTCCTGACGGTTTGTGCCCATTGCGGCCAGACCGAGCCCCAGGCAGCCTCCGTGACGCACCATCTGCAAACAGACGCGGACGTTCACAAACACTCGAGCCTGATGCAGTACTCGGAACTTTTTCACGAATTACAGATGAAACTAGAAATCACTATCTCAATTTACGGAATTATAGTTCACAGAAAAAGTCTGTTGGGTGAGACAACACCCGCAACCAGCCACAGACGTTCACAAAAACTCATGCCTAATTGCGGTACTGGGAACTTTTTTCCTAATTATAGATGAAACTATAAATCATCATGACAATTTACGAAATTATAGTTCATCTGTCCTCACAGACAAGGTCGGTCGGGTGAGACAACAAAACACATAAGATGTTTGAACTATAGGCCAAATTTTCGATGATTACGATCCGACGTTTCGATCTCCATGTTGAGACCTTTCTCAAGATATAGTCTGGTTCAGGTTCGGAAGAAAGAGTGACCAAGTTCTCAACATGAGAGAAAGGTCTCAACATGGAGACCGAAACGTCGAGTAACAATTCAACTCACAGGACGTGACGGAACAACCCAGTGTCTAATACCTAATAATATTACAGTAGAACCTCTTTTATACGATTTTCACATATATACGACTTTTCTAGGCAGTCCCAACCATTCTCCATAAGACTACATGTTAATTTTGTCCTGTTATACGACTCATTTATTTACGACTTTTCGTTTATACGCCTAAATTTCTGTCCCCTTCCTACATTTTCAATAATCCCAGTCAGGTGTTCATCATAAAGTCGTAAAAACCCAAGCTTGGGTACATCCCAAAAACGTAAAAACTACCTGCTGCACACCTGCATTTGTTTAGTGACATTCTATGTTGCTATGCCATCATGGCGCCTAGCGTCATCTCTAGTTAGCCAATCAGACGCGTCATCTCAGTCGACCAATCAGACGCGTCGTAGCGCTTGTATCTGTGCAACAACTGATAGAAAGTTCACTTTTAGAAAGTTCACTTTTGTTGTGAACACGCGCGTATTTTCGTCAATGGCGAGTGGTAAAGGATTTTGTGAACAATAACAGTGATATTATTGAAAGTGAATTAGCATCAGTTGAAGGCATTTTAATGAAAATTACCACAGAGGTGCGCAAGATGGTGACTTGTAGTCATAGATAAAGTAGTAGGCCTATTTATGCAGGCCTACTCAGTGTTGTAGTCGAGATAGCCACTCCCATTTCAATGTGGTGATGGCAGTGTTTGTTTGTTTACAGTCTCAGGTGTCAAGCAATGAATTGTGAGCTGTTCAGTATCATGATAACTTATTCAAGTAGTAAGATGATTAACTTGTAGCTGACCCTGGTTTATGTTACATAATTGTTATTATTATACTGACATATATGACCTACGTATTTGTTTGTGTCTTAATAAAACCTGATACCTTGTTGAAACATGCCATTTTTTCTATTCATCATATTTCATACGATTATCCATTTATACGATTTTCCGTTTATACGATTTTTTTTCTCAGTCCCCTTAAAATCGTATAAAAGAGGTTCTACTATATTATCATTATCATCATCTGTAAGCCTATCGAAGCTGCTGCTCACCTCGTTCTGCGCGTCCTTGAGCTGTCCGAGCAGGTAGTCGGTGATGACGGCGCCGTGGTTGGCGTGGATCAGGCCGAGGGCGTAGAGGCCGCCGCCCTCCGAGTAGCCCGAGCTGGGCCCCACCTCCTTGGGCAGGTACGACTGCATCAGCGCCAGCGCCTCCTGTTCGTGGCCGCGGTGGATCACGCCCAAAGACGCCGTCGCAGTCAGCTTGGCCCAGTTGGTGGCGCGCGCCAGCCACTCAAGGTTGTCCCTGCAAACGCAACACGTCAGTACGTACGGAAATATTGGGTGCCGTATGAGAGATAGATGATGGGTGAAATATGACTTACGTAACCAATAACTGGTCAATCCGCTAACTTTGCCTAATCCACTGACAATCGGATCGTAAAACCAGACCTTACAGATTCTTGCAGCCACCAGAAAATATAATTGTATTAATACCATTATAGTCCCACATGGTAGTCCTTAATTTGTGGATAAAAAACTAATAAAAGAAACTATTTAATATGTAGGAACTTATGAATGGGATATCCTCGTCAAGGTCTGACAAGACAATGCAGCGAACAGCTCAACGTGCCCATGTTTATAACTGCGCGTCAAATAAAAATTATGGAAATCGGGAAAATCATTCTTCTTCATGACAAAACATTTATTAAACGTGTTTTTAGTGCAATATTTTGCCGTTTTAAGTTGATTCCATTATTAAGGGTGTGCATGTGTAGTACCCCCGATTATATTTAGTGAAAAACAAGTTTTTGACCGCATTTAGGCCGAGATCCGCATATAAGCCGAGGGCGACTTTTGGACTCGCAATTTCGAGAAAAACCCCTCAGCTTATATTCGGGACAATACGGTACATAAGATCGATATAAAACCAATCAGTTTTCCTCGGGCTACTCACCTGAGGAACTGGTCGCTGGTGGTGCCGCTGTGCATGTAGCCGTTGGCGATGACGGTGGCCGTGTGGCAGACGGAGACTCGGATCGCGTCCTTGGTGTTCTTGAGCACGAGCATGTCCGAGTGGTTGCTGCGGATCAGGAACTGCAGGTGGAGGTCGATCGTCACCTCCCCCGACAGGATCCCCGTCAGCTTCTCTATGCGCTGCTGGTGGCATTTCTCCTGCTCGCTCTGCAACCGACAACGCAACACATTACAGACAAAACAAGCAATACCAGAGGACGAGCTTATATTTAATACAATATAGGCCTATATATAATATATTATAATATATTTTCAATATATTTCAAGTAACCTTTCACAATACAATTACCGGTAATCTATTACTCTAATAATTTTATCTATATCCCATACAGAAACTTTTTCATTTAAAAATGATTTTATTAATAAACTTTTTTTCAACTTTAAACTGGTAAATTAAAAATTTTCAAAACAAACTGAATTGCACAGTTACTGCTCAGTGTAAATGAAATGCTTAACTAATCAAGCTCTGCTTTGAACTTTCCAGGTGCACCTTCCGGTACACCTACTATGAGATACTAGGAGAGGACGAAGATTCAATCTCAACGTACTCAAAATAAATTAGCATTTTCAAAAGTTTATTGTCCGCACTCTACATTTCAAAAGAAAGCACAAATTTAGTTGAAACTTGGTAAAGGCAAGTGTCACCATCCGATTTGATACTGTATAGCATTGAGGCTTAACCGGTTGCACCACCGAGTGAACCCATTATTAGAGACATGTAAAATTAGCAATTGCTATAAAAGCGATGAAATTTACAAGTGTTTCAATACACGTTTTTCTAATATTTCTTCATGTTTCAATACATTTGATGTTGTATGACCATGTTTTTGAAAAGGCGACAAAGCGCTACAAAAGTCTGATTCCGCTATTTTTCAGCGTATTTGCGATATAAACGCTATCAGAATAAAAGCATTATAGATGCTATTTTCTGCAAAATTATATCAATTGAGATGTAAAAGAGTAAAGTTTGTTGGGACTTCAAATTTTCAATATAATAATGATACATATATTATTCCAAAGTTTCACATAAATTGGATGAGCCTTTTGCTTCAAAAGAATATCTTGTAATTTTATGTTACATCGGTCAAAACTATTGTGAAACCCATCAGGAACATCAACAACAAGTATAACCAATTAAATGATAGAACAAATAAAATATGAATGAAACAGGAAGACAGTGACCTAATTGATTTGAAATAAATCTGCATAGTTTCCATTACATTTAATATACATACGCCTGTATCGCTAACCCTACAACGCATACGTTGCGTTCTCCTAGTAAATAATGAACACCTGGAAAATCGCTATCGTACGACGTAACGCAACGTTCGACTCACCAGATTCTCGATCTTCCGCTCGGGCGCCGCCTCCTCTGGCTCGACGGCTGGTGCCTCGTCCGCCTTGGCTCCGCCCTCGACGGGCACCTTGACCGTCTTGTCGGTGGCGGCGGGGATCGGGGCGGTGGCGCGCAACGCTTGCAGCACGCGGCCAAGGAACTGCTGCGTGGCGCTCTCGTACAGGTCGAACGCTATCTGGTACGCCATCAGCACGTTGTCCTGACGCGGCAGAGGGACACAATCAACACGGATAGCAAATTTCACTCATTCCTTCCGATTTCATAATGGGCTTTCAACAAAATTTCTGATCTAGTTTTAGTTTGACCCATTCTATGACAATGTAAATTGTTCCATTGAATGAAGAAATCATTATTACAGTGGAACCTCTTTAGTACGTTTTTCAGGGGATCAGACTAAAAAAAACTTACTACAGTGAAAAACTTGCTAAATAAACTATTCAACATGTGAGAGCATCTTGATGGGATCGAAAAATAAAACTATCTTAGATGAAGAATGTACTGAAGAGAAACTTACTAAAGAGGTTCTACTGTATTATTAGCTAATATCCAACAGGTTTCAAAGACTTACAGGGCATAACATCATCAAAATTCTACTGGTAGACGGAATATTTCTCGTTGGCAAATTGTGATGAAAACGGCATGCAATTGGTGCATGGAATTAATTATGGTTCATCTAAATTTGGTAACATTCTTTATTTGTAGAGTAGTTGTGAGTTGTGACGTAGATACTTTGCAGGACCAGCCAAAGCAAGCCAACTAGAGAATGTTTCCAATAGTAATAGATTAAAATCAATTGTGTTTCCAGGCTTTGCATCTCGAGCAACCAATACAGTGGTCGAAACATTAATCGATGTGTTTTCGCATACAGGTAGCGCATATGTCCTTCCAAAAAGCCTTCAATGATGAGCAAGATTCTAGACTAATCTATCAAGGTAAGCTGCTCTTCTTCTTTCCCTTCCAAATCATAATTCCAAGCACAAATTAAAAATATGCAGCCCAAACAAAAATCCATTGACAGAAATAGGCTACGCCGTTTAGCCTATCAAATTCCAGCGTTGTTAGTTGTTACTCCCTTCAAACAAATCCGAGCATCTCTCCTCCCTCGGGACCTACCTCGGAGTCCTTGCTGAGACGCTCCAGGACCTCTGCGACGGCCAGCGGGTCCTCGAGGAAGATCAGGCACTGGCACATGTTGACGTAGTCGGTGGTGGTCAGGTTGCGGTACAGGTGGACGAGCGTGCGGAGAACTTCGTTGCGGAACGCGCGGTTCTGGATCAGGCTCATCGCCACTTGGAACGCGTAGTGGAGCATCCCGTTGACGTCGTCCTGCGCAAAACATACGCTTCAGTACAAACAGAAAGACTGTAATTAATGAATATTGGGGTTTAAAGGCACGTCAACAATTTTTTTTAAACAACATTTTTACAGTTTGGTGAACTTTACGGTAATATCAATTAATTAATAAAAGAAACTTGATAAAAAAAATATATGCTCCGGTGTAAAAGGCCGCAGTCTGTCTTATCTGATAACATCACTAACGAACTAACAAAAGTCAATCAGGAAAATGAATCTCTTCAAAGGGTGAGGTGATTCGTAAGCTGTACACCAACGAGACACGTTAGTTTGAAGCTTTCCTCTATGTTTATGTTACGTTCAGGTAAACTTGAAAATGAGACCTCATTAAAGGGAAGCACGTTCCAAAGAAACTATTCAACATGAAGGCGACATGAATGGTGGTGGCGGTAGGGGGGGGGGGGGGGGGCAGAATTATAATTTACCAAGGGTTGTAAATGTATTCAACGGAAGTAAGATAATCAACAAGGGAAACAAATAAAACCAGACAATCAAACAAGATGGCTACCATCTGTTTGATCCTGGCTTGATCTTATCTTTGTTCAGAACACTTGCTACATTCTGTCATTTGTCAACTTCTCAGTTTTGTGTATACAGTGAAGCCTCTATCCATTGTTTTTCAAGGAAGCAGGAAAATAAAACCATTCATGCAGAAAAACGATCAATCCAGGAAAATTCAATATTGATTATATGGGAGTGGGGTGGGACAAAATAATTTAATGGAAGCGGGAAAATGATGGTTCTGGTAACGATGCACAGAGGTTTCACTGTATTTAGAATATTTGTGAAATATCCTTGTTTCTAGAGTAAGGCTTCCGGTCTCATATTATCCAGCGGGCCTTTTAAACATATACATAACAGTGAAACAGAAAAAAATGTGAACGAAATGAAAAATGTTGTTAAAAATACGAGAACAAAGAAAAAGAGAGATGAAAGAAGATTCCAAGAAGAAGAAGAAAAAGATCAAGATAATAAGAATATTCAAGATTTTTCCTCCTGACAGTGAATGTTTGAATTGTTTTCTAACCCTGAAATTACTACCACTTTCAAGTTTGATTTGTTTGTTAAATTTTGATTATCGTATTTTATTATTCTTTGTGGTGGTTCAAACGATCTCACCTGTTCAAACGATCTCATCTTTCATCCATAGCCTTAATTGGGGAACAATGATTTTGTCTCAAGTTTCGATGTTATTAAAAATAAATCGCGAGTTTGTAATCGGGTCGTCTCGGACTCACCGAGCAGAGGATGCTCTTCTCGAAGATGTCCATGCGGCGCGTCTCGAGGGCGAGGCCGAGCGCTTGGCGGGACTGGCCGTCGTCAAGGCAACGCTGGAACATGCGGTTGACGATCGCCTCCAGCCGAGGGTCCATCTCCTTGGCGTCGGCCGGGGAGTCCAGCTTGGCGATGCGCTGCTGCGTGTAGAAGTCGATGCATTTGGCTGGAAGTGCAAACAGGCAATGGCAAAAACAAAACCAACAAATGGAAATTGCATCTCATATGTACGTAGAATTATTATTCAACTCGCCGTTCATCTTATTTATAATGGATGATGATTATTGTTTGCTTAACGACCCCACACGAATGAGCAGGCGATAATGGAACGATAAATGATAATAAGTGAAAGGACGTTTACAAAAACCCATGCCTTATGCGGGCCTCGAACCCACGCCCAACGGTGACTTCAGTCTCTGAAGCTTTGCCTCAGCTGACCGAGCTACCTTGAGGGAGGCCACATCATTTATAATGGGTTCAACAAGCAATGTAATAATAACCAAGATCAATTAGAATCAGATGAATGATTAATGAGATGAAGGTTGTAATGGAAAGGATAGCGGGAAGGGAGCAATCGTGGCCTATATTGTACGAGCAGTACCGGCACTAGCCTAGAATACAGAGGGAAACCACCATAAACCATGTGAAGATGGACGGCGGCAGGGATCGAGCCAAAGCCCGATATGTCCCTCACCTACCGGAACACAGGAAGCAAACACAAACATCTTTCCTACTTTATCATGTGTTGTTATTATATTTTAACCTACTTCATGACCTATTTTCTTTGGTTTCAAAGATCCTTATGTATTGTAATATGTGAATTTTTATATAGAAAAAGGTGGGAAATACATTGTAATTCTAGAATGCCTATATCAGACTGAAATTGAAAGCAATTAGACATTAGAAGAGGATATACGGTAGCTTTTAAATAAAACTCATTAAAATTATAGCTTTCATAAACCTGATGAATGAGGCTAGTCATATCACATAAATTTAAGTTCTGCACAGGAAAGTATTCGAGACACAAACTTCCCAATTTTTGTGCACAACTTGGAATCTAGTTGAAACTTGGAATTGTAACGTAACTCATTCTTGCATTATCACCTTTACTAAGATCCGTGTAGTTTGGGAAAATGTTTGTTCTATATGTAACATTACAGGCCTAGGCCTATATTGTAGATGTAGGCCTAGTACTAACACTATTATCGTTGAAAAATGTTAACACAACAGTTTTGCTTCTCTAGATTAGTCAAGGTCGTTTTGTGTTTGCTTACCGATGGTGGTTTCGACATACTCGGTCCGAGAGTTGACGTCGAACAAGTCGCCCGATCCCAGAGCGTACGTCAGCGAGTCTTCGAATGAGCCGAGATGGTAGTACACCTTGCTGGCCACCAGGGCAGCTAGCTCGTGCTGGTTGAAGCCCTTGTCTTCGTGGAGAATTTCACTGGAGACAAATGTTACAGTGTGAGGCAACTTCTTTTCATGAGTTGACATAAAAAAATATGTGGATAATTATTGTGTGAGCTTTCACACCGTCGACTCTCATAGGCCTAACTATAGCTTTTGAAATACCAATCTTTTTCATTTAGAACACTAGTAGGGCCTATCATTTTAATTTTAAAGTACCGGTATGTTATGATATATTTCTCAGTTCTCCAAAACTAGCAAATTAATTATATAGACCTAAATGTAGGCCACGTATGTTTGAGGAATGGCCTAACATTAAATGAGATTTTTTTATACATCTACAGTTCATATGAAATTTTGATAGCACACGTGCTGTCACAATATCACTATATGTCAGTAGGGCCTAAATGACAGAAACAAAAGTTTTCAGCTTTGCATCTTTTTTATTTATAAATAAAATAGACCTTAAATTAAAACAAATCAACTAAGCATTATATAGGCATTGGTCCTACTAATTGAAAATCACAATAATTGTGAGAAACCTCTACATAAAACCAGCATTTAAATGAAAGAAAATAATTTACTTGGCAAAGGACAATATTTCACCTAGGGGTAGTCAACAAATTTTTAGAGATTGCCGGTATGCCTAGGCTCAACCTCCCATCACACAATAACTCACATCTTCTCGATAGCCTCGGATATTTCAGGCCAGAACTCATCCACAATCAAGTCTAGCTTCTTCAAAGCAAAAATCTTCAACTCTGGCATTGGCTCCTCCAAGAGGGAAATAATTCCCGCTGAAATATTAAGATAGTTTTTACATGCCAATATAAATGAAAATATCAGCTCATATGTAGGCCTAGCTTAATAAAATTGGGCCTAGTCCTAGAGCCACTTCAGGCCTCCTAGGGACGATCCGAATAAAATATTCAAGTGATCAAAAGTAGGCCTATGGCTGCTAGACCTGGAAGGCTTCTAGTCATTATATGCTGGGGTTTATACCTGATTGATGCGTCAGAATGTTCCATTACAATATATTGAGCTATGATTAAATAATAGCTAGGGTACCGGTTTATATTGAATATATCAAGGAGATATGGCTAAGGTCTATGACCTGGGGGTTTAGGTCCTAGGCCTAGTCATCCCTTATTTCATGATAGCAACAGTGGTTACATTTTAGCCTAGTTAAAAATAGAACGGACATATCATTTAAACTTTAATTTTTCATTGTATAAACGTTGATAATTTCGAACAGCAGCTCCATTCAAATTTCACAGGGAGGAATTCGAAAGGTGCATAACCTTATACCGGCTTTAACCTCAAATTTGACAATGACTTGCATGACCATGGTCTCACAATGAGAAACTTCAATTTCTTCAATGAGAGTCAAACATAACTGTGAAAAGTTATTTGTGTAAAAGGTCTCCAATACTACAAGTGAATAAATTTTATCATACCTGCCGACGTAATATTCATGTTCGAAGCGATGCTAATTATTCTTTTAACAGAGGACAGAAATTTCACAACGTTCCCGTATGAAGTTGACGAAATTATGATTCACAGCCACAGCGATGACGCGTTAAAATAAATGCTATGCCAAAAACCTGATCCAACAACGCATCCAAGGCTACGACTTCCGGTGCTTCCGGGCGGTGAAAATAACAGCTGTCAATTTTTAAATATTTCAGATTCCGGGATTTTGTAGCATTTATAAATATAGTTTACACAAAAACTCGTATTAATTTAAAAAATAAATACTTATTTAAGAAGGTAAAGTTTAACAATTTTCGTAATTATAGAATAATTCACTTTTTTATGTGACCTTTCCATTGCGATTGGAATTAATAGTCCTTTAACATTTGGCTAAATACTATTTTCTTCATACCCCATCGACATTCAAAAATTGTGAGTTTATTTTCAGAGTAGGCCTATTATTTATTGTGTAATCAATACAGAGCCCAATATGAGCATAGAGATGAGATTCAATCGTAGGTTGAATGAATTTACTACCAAACTACAGTGATATATTCTTCAAATTATAACCTACAAAAAATGGAAACTCATCGCCACCTTAGGCGATAAGCTTCTTCTATCCACCTTCTATCTTCTCCGCTTCTCAAATGATTGAATGGCAATCCCTTAGATGTAACCTGCAGGCAGAGAGCAACCAGGCCTCAGTGATGCAACTTGGCGATGCCGGGTCACAAATAACCTAGCCTAACCTGTTAGTAGTAAATGCTATTGAAAACATCTAGGGCCTACACCTTTCATCCTGTGAAAGACCTCTAAATACCCTGGCTAATAATATTTAGGGATCCAACATAAAAAACACGGTAACTTGAGGATAAATGAAAACTGTTTATTTAACTCGTAAGATTACAATGTATAGGCATAGCATCCGTGGATGGTTACCAGACGAAGGTCCGTAGATCACTTGAAGTTTACTTATAATTTTGATAGATATTATGCCAAAATATTATACAAACACTTCACCCTTTTGGCTATTTGCAAAATGGTCCAGAATGATTGGATGCTGGACTTGACCTAAATGAGTGCTCCTCCCCCAACAACATCATTGACAACAAATTTCCGACAAGAGACTATATTCTAAAAGAAGCTATAAATGCAGATGGACGAACCTGGTTGTAACTCAAATTTATGACTATGTTTGAAACGAAGACCATCGTCAAAGACCATGAAACCATGAAATAACTAATAATACATCCTCAATATATAACTAAAAGACGCTACCGGTATTCATATTTTGGCGGCATTATAACCAAAGGTTTACATAGAATAATAAGGCAATAAAATAATGTAAAGAAAGACCAGGCGGCATGCTGCAGGGTGGTCGAGGATTGGGGGTCATCACAACTGGTTACAATTTATTGGCTGTCATGCAAACTATAACATTTTGGTTTAAAAATATGTAATTTATCAATTGATTTTACCTGTCCGTATTCCATTTAGGTCTAGTTTCTTCATGTCTTTGACAATGGTCTCTTTGTTTAATAATATTTTATCAACATTGAACAATTATATTATTGGTAGCAGTAGGCTAATTCAATCAAATTATTATATTATAATGTAAGAATGATTTTGAACTCAACTGTCACCAGACAGACATGTCAGATGGGTCTTATGATTAGTAAGTTCTTAATAAGTTATCAATTATCAATGAATATTAATGTGAAAATCCAACTTCCACTCTATAAAGAATTCAATGAATAACCGACACCATTGTTTTACAGATGGGTTTGGAGAAGTTAGAAGCCGCTTTCAAAAAGCTTCAATCATCAAGTAGTAAGTCGCTACTGAAGAAGCATCTCACGAAAGCAATTTTTGATAAACTGAAATCAAAAAAGACTCCTTCACATGGCTCCTCCCTTATGGACGTCATTCAATCCGGTGTACAGAATCTGGACTCTGGAATGGGACTCTATGCTCCCGATCCTGAATCTTACAAGGTGTGTAACTACGATACCGGCACCGTAGTCAAGTATCAAATTGGTAGGCCTATTTTTTTTTTAAAGTGGTATGGAATTGTCAAACATGAAAAGATGTTCAAAGCTCAGCATATTTTGAATATATTGCCTTGGGCATAAAATCATTTTTTGGGAACTTGTTATCTACTCTATCGAAATACCTGTAGTGAATATTTTCATCAAGTGTATAATAGGCCTTTTTAAAATGGAAGAGCCATCTAGTGGCGACGTTTGAAGTTGTGCTGGATGTTCCTGGAAATCCTCCAAGATGTTTCCAAGATGTTTGACCTTGCGACTTGTTTTCAGGTGTTTGCTGCGCTGTTTGACCCGGTGATCGATGACTATCACTGCGGTTTCAAGGCCACAGACAAGCATCCAGCTAAGAAGTGGGGCGACGTGAAGTCATTTGGCGATCTCGATCCTAGCGGTAAATACGTTGTATCGACACGAGTACGGACTGGGCGATCGATCAAGGGCTATCCATTCAACCCGCGTTTGACGGAGGAACAGTACAAAGAAATTGAGAAGAAAGTAGTGAAAACTTTGGCTACGTTCGAAGGGGAACTCAAAGGGAAGGTAATCACAAATGATGATTACTAAGCACTTGATGGCCGTGGACGTATATATTTGTGATAACACCGGCTACTCGGAGACCGGTCTTTGAACTGCTTGGTCCTCAATTTGCATAACCAGTCTTTTTAATTGTCATGTTGCTGTCATCTGTTTTACTGCTGATGTATGTCGTAATTAATCCTAGTGTTGATATCTAAATCATAATTCAATTATGCTATCTTTAACCTGTGCGTATCTCGAAGAGTTTTTCATTTGTATCAATTCGCCACATTATACTTGAGAGTCATGTGTTACTGCAAGGTTCGCGATTTTGGTACTTTCACCTTTTTTTGATGTAAAAACCTGTCCTACCCGGTCTTTACAAATGGGTACTTGGTCTTCAAATCTCAGGACCGATATCCATCACTAGTATATATGCGCTCGGACACTTATCAATACGTTCCATTCAATATATCGACAGCATTATGTCATATTCACATGGTACTGACATCTAGGAAATAGATTGAGAAATTGGTGTTAATTTGTTTGTCTATAGAATGATGTAATGATAATACGAGGTAACATAGTCAGCTGTTATTCCAAACCTCGTTGTAGGCTACATGTGTTAAATTGACGAGCCTCTGAATGCTAATAACAGTGATATATCGGCAAATTTATTGTTTCACATTTCAAATACAACAATATACCGTATTAATACAATAAAACTATTTGTTTCTGCTATAATATAAATGGTATGAAAGGGTATCTAAACACAAGTATCTGTAAAGTAAAGGCGGTACAGCCACCTTCCGAAGGCGGCGGTGCGTCCTATTTTCTTACATTTTCTTCACATTTCATCATATTTGGAAGAAAACAAATATTAATTGAAAAATATTGTTTTCATATTTAAAAAAAAAGATCCCGTACTATCAGAATGAACTAATGGCACATACTAAATGAACGTAAACGGTTTGTTTGTAGAACTATTCGGGTCATTCTAAAGCGCAGCCCAGTATGTTCATGTGACATTATGTATGTATTGTGTACAGGCATGCAGTGGGGCCAGGGCGGTCCAGGGTGGCGCCCTGGTACTTTTTGGGGGGGCAGGGCTTAGCCCCACTTCCCATTTTGAAGCGGAGGCAGGGCGGCGTAGGGCGCTGATCTAGAGTAATCTGTTATTTCATATCTAATCATGGGAAAAAGTACTTATTTAAATAAAAATCTAGTGATAATAGTAATAATTAACTTGGGCCGTCCCAGTCTGCGAACCACGTGCTAGAATTACATGTACTAAAACTGAATATAATTAGTCAAAAAAAAAATTCAAATTTTTTCCCTGCAGGGCATTGTGGGGGGTCAACCCACCACCAATTGGGAATCGCATTTACTGCTATTTACATTACATATCGATCTGTATGCGAAATTTTGGGATATACCTCGTTATTTTCACGACAGCACTACTGCCGGGGCAGAGTCGTGATGCCACCGCCCTGGCACTTTATTTTTCACGACTACACCACTGATTGTGTATCTTGTTATTCAAGTCCTGCCAACATGTTCCAGTACCTTCCGTTGACGGGAATGAGCAAGGACGTGCAGCAGCAGCTCATTGACGATCACTTCTTGTTCAAAGAAGGCGACAGGTTCCTGCAAGCCGCCAACGCGTCACGCTTCTGGCCGACGGGGCGTGGAATCTTCCACAACCCGAAGAAGAACTTTGTGGTAAGTTTGCGGCCGGTTCTCTGACTTGTCTTACGTCTAACATAAGAGGAGAGATGAGTTCGGTTTGTTTAGCAGATAGTGGAACTCGCCTTGGCGCTTGAATACATACTGGTCTATTGTGTGTTAATTGACTATTCTATTCAGTTATATCCAAGCCCCATTCACACCCAAATTGGAAATGAACTTGACTTTGAGAGTAAGGGGAATTTTTCAAGCTATCCACCAGAACAATTTAACTTTGAGAAACATCCAATGAGATGTCTTGTTGATAGCAGAAGTATCTGCTTACTTTTCACGCTGTTGGCAATTTAGAATTCAATTGGTTGGCGTTTACACTTGTTGTAAAATTAGAAGTTATGTTTAGAGTGCAAACATTGCTCCGCCTGCTAATTCCTTGCTGCTACTGTGTGGTGTTGTGAAATATCATTGGAAAACCAAAAAAGTTCAGAGAAAAATTGGAAAAATTTAAGAAAAATTAGAGTTCAGTTGATTAAAGTAAATGAACTTCCCCAACACTGAAGATATCTATAATCCAAGGTGAAATGCACCATCACGTACGACCTTGAACCATGGACTAGGGGCTCAATAGGTAAATACAAATTCATGTCCTGCTATTAGTCGCTGGCCTCCTAACCGCACTAACACCTCGTTTTCATTACTGCTTTTCATTCATTAACGATACGAGGTGTACGGGCTCCTATTGGCTAGTAGCTGGTGGTAACGGTACGAGGTGTTTGTGCCCAGGTGTGGTGCAACGAGGAAGACCACATGCGGATCATCTCGATGCAGCCGCGCGGCAACCTGGGCGAGGTGTACGGGCGCCTGGTCAAGGCCGTAGAACACATCGAGAAGCAGATACCGTTCTCGTTCGACGACCACCTCGGCTCGCTCACGTTCTGCCCGAGCAACCTCGGCACCAGCATCCGAGCCTCGGTACACATCAAGGTGCCCAAGCTGGCTGCCAAGAAGAGTCACCTGGAGGAGGTGGCGGGCTCGTTCAACCTGCAGGTATAGCTAGCACTGAAAATAAGAGAGAGTGGAAATAATTATATTGATGTGAAAGAACAAAAGATTGTCGATCAAAGTCGAATGTGAAAATGATATAGCTGTACTCTTCGATGACGTAATTTCAAGTCCACAATTATTGTATGCTCAACGACCCCACCAACAGCTAGATATACGGGGAAACGAATGTGCAGGTGATACTGAAATCATAAAGTGATGATAAATTAGAGGACGTCAACAAAAACCCATACCTTATGGGGCCTCAAAACCACAACCAACGACGACTTCACTTTCTAAAGCGGTGCCTTAGTTCACTTTATTGTCATATTAATTTGTTTTACATGCGTGTGGGTTGGTATACATATGATAGGATGTACAGACAAGTTTCAGCACATACAGCCAACAAGAATACAAATTATGAATAGAATTGAATCAGTTTTTAAGCACATATTAAAAAAAAAAAAAAAAAAGTAGGGCCTAAAGTTTGTAGATATACTTACATCTGGAAAAAAAATAAATTATATAGGCCTAGGTTTATCTGATAGGTAGAGTTGTGAGAATGTAGCATTCACATTCATTTTTTTGTAATAGTCTATTTTTATGTGAAATGTAGCATCTTGTAGCAAATTAGTTAATAAAATAGTGGCGGGCGCAGATTGCTCGTAGGAGCTGCACAATAGATCAACAACTTTGAGATTTGCAACGGAAATTCCTCATTCTTTCGGACATTTCAGTCTGAGTCGGGATGCTGCCCGAATACCAATTACGTTGAAAAAAAAAGGAAAAAATAACAATTCGGTTTCGGTATTTATATTTGAACAAACCCCTGTTGACCGCCAAGGTCTACCAGGATATTGTCTGTCAAGGTCTGACCAGGTGTTTGTCCGCAGGTTCGAGGAACGCGCGGGGAACACACGGAGGCCGAAGGAGGCCTGTACGACATCTCCAACAAACGCAGGCTCGGACTGACAGAGCACCAGATCATCAACGAGATGAAGGAAGGAATCACCGCGCTCATCAAGAAAGAAAAGTCCTTGTAAACTGCTCTACAGACTTCGACGTAGCGTATACGAAGAATAACCCAGATCCAATTAGTCGATTAAAATCATTCATTTGTAAAGAATTATTTTTTCAAATGATGAGATAACCTATGAAGCTAACTTTTGTATTCGTATTTTCAACAAATTTCACTGTGTAGGGAAACCAAATTATTTCCACTTGTTCAGACCATAATTTTCTCAACTTACTGTATTTTAATTAATTTTGTGCCTATATTCCTTTATCGAGGTTATTCTTTGTTTTAGGCTATTTGCTATAGAAGTCTGTAATGGCAATAAAATCTAGTCACAAATTTTTTTATTGCAGTTTGTTTTCAATTAAAAGACTTGTTAAAAGTGTGTTAACTAATTTATAGCATGATGTAAATAAATAATATTGGAGAAATCATTGTTCTTTCTTGTATTATAGTAACTCTTTTGAGGGGTGGTAATACCGCCCTTGTGATGCCCCGTTCATACAATCCTAAACCTTCATCCTTTGCCTTTAGAGGGAAAACGTATGGCTTTGTGTCAAGTTTTCAATGTTAATAAAAAAAGAAGTACTGTAACTCTTAAATTATTACCAGATGTGATGGGCATGCTTTGTGATGCAATTACGAGTATTTAATTAACATTATTGGAAAGTAGGACTTGATTTAAAGAATTAAAGAATATATTTTTTGTGATGGACGATATGAGAGTAGGATGATAGATGATGATACATTGTAGGAGAAGCTGATGATATGAGAAATAATGAGGTGGGTACAGGATGGAGGAAAAACGTGAGCCAGAGTTACAATGTATCATATTCATGTATCATCCATCTCTCATATCGTCCATTACAAAAAAATATGTTAAATTAACACATTTATATTATTTCAAGGCCTTTCAATAGTTCACATTGCACTGTAGAGGTGGCAGGGGTCTGACACTTGTGTAAAAGTTCAGGATCTGAACTCTCATGAACGTTGTCTTTAAAATAACATTCTTTTTTTTGGTTTCTGTAGAAAAAATAGGTGTATGAGCAGATAAAGGATTTTGGTGAAATCCTCAACTTGATTATTATTGCCAAACTTTCACGGCTCCAGTGTCCAGTGATTATATCCATGCCGTAGTACGTGCTATGGTAAAATGTTCTAGCATGGAAATATATAACTAGAGCAGTGGTTCTCAACCTATGGGTCGCGGATATATTTGCATGGGGTCGCAAATTTTTCAAGAACTTATTATTAACCTCAAACTCTCATATATTTTATGCGCCAATTTTTCAATATGGAAGCTACTTTGGAAAGTAGAAGTCATGAATTCGAGAGAAAGAATGGGAAATTGTGTTTGCTTGTCTACAATCTCTAGGCCTACACTACAATAATAAGATATAAGGTAGTCGGATTACTGTGGCTGGTAGAAAAATGGGAAAATCCTTAAACAGTAAAACTGTGGTTATTGACTTTTCGGGTAATAAACAATGGGTTTATCAACACCATGTTGAAGTATACAAAATTGTCTGAACAAAATGAAGATGCCTTTTGATTGCTTTCATTTCTTGCGCCGCTTTCATTTCAATTCTTTCGATTTCAATACTGCCCACATAAACCGCATAATATTCATGTTTGCCGTTCCCTGAAAACATGTAGCTTAGTTCTAGCAAGAAATATCTAAATAACAACATACGTGACCTTCATAGCTCATAGCTACATTGTGGGTTATACTTATAATATACCAAGCAAAGGAAATTGAAAAGTTACAATACAACAATATTTCAAATTGCAATTGAAACTTCGTTTAATAAAAAATTAGCAAAACATATAAAACCGGCTTTAATCATAAGAATATAACAAATCATCAACATTGGACTTGTAATTTTATTATACTTTCTTTCATTGTCTAGCAAAGTTCTAATAGAATTATTGAGCTGTAGGCCTATATCATAACCACGGCGCGTAGAAGGTTGCGTAGGTAGACCAGCCTGACCAACGCAACCCTCTACATACCTTGATCATGACGCTAATACAAAAATTCCACCGCCACGAAGATACATATCAAGGCAAACATCACAGTTATAAAAGTATGTACATTTTGAAATGAACCGGTCTCAACATTCGCTGATTCCACTACGTTTCTTGTCAACGAACGATTCTCCTCTTGAACGATATTCACCGCTGGTGAAACAACAGATTCTGGCAAGTCATCCTCGATCCATGTCTGTGTTGAAATACAGCTATCCTCTTTATCGACGTCGGAATCTATCAGAGACGACGGTGGTCTTCTCCTCAACTGGTTGCTTGCGCTGTTAACGAGGATCGTAGACTTGCTCGTGCG
This sequence comes from Brachyptera putata, assembly GCA_907164805.1. NCBI lineage: Eukaryota > Metazoa > Arthropoda > Insecta > Plecoptera > Taeniopterygidae > Brachyptera > Brachyptera putata. The sequence goes on along the minus strand of OU015472.1, from coordinate 18,084,825 downwards.
TTTCGGAGCGTGTTTCAGGATTCTCGTCGGAAATTTGTTGGACTGGTTCCAAGTGCTGGGAACTTCGGCGATGATCTCGAACGTGTTCGATACGTGACTCTCGTCGATGAGAGAGTAGTCGATTTTTTTCGGAGAAATCGGCAGATCGTTAACTTTGGCAAGCCTGTCTGTCGGTTCAGTCTGAAAACCAAGTTAGAAAAAGTAGGGTTTAACAATTTAGGTTTAATGAAAACTCCTAATGGACTATTGTGCTCGCAAATTAAGTCACAAATAAAACTGAATAACTCACAATAACTCTACAACTCTATAACTCTATAGTGGCCTAGGCAAAATCCAAAACGTTGAATATCTTGTATATTTTAATTGTAAATAAATTTGTTCTATCAATGGACTTTCCACAGTGAGAATATACAGGCCTACCGATTAACTTCAGTAAGCTACAGTCAAGTCTTTCCCTTTTACACAATTCATGTAATTAAAACAACAATATTTCAACAATTGGTTAGAAAAGAATTGTTATCTCTAGGCTACAATTATTAAAAAATAAGACCTACAGATTATTTTCAAGATTACCTTGATGCTGTTTTGCAATCATTTCTTTTCATTGGCAATGAAGACCTAAAAGTGAGAGACCCCTTCTATCATTGTATCACCAAAAAGCCTCTAGTTGTTGCCTAGCCTATGTCAACCACAGTTTCAATCTGTATTTTCTACTTTCTTGATTGTTTTTATATTGTGATAATTTATTACTGGAACGTAAAATGAATGGTTTTTATAATATGTAGCCTACAGAATAGTTTTCCATTCCTTATAATAATTTGTAAACAGTCTGCCTTATATAACTGGTGGATATTTTCATGGATCGATTAATATCAATAAAGAAGCCAGATTTGGCCACCCAAAATAATAATTAATGATACAGTAATTGATTCTTATATATTTGGCCAAGCCAATTACCCTTACAGAGATTCTTTTTAATATAATAAACTTTTGTCGTATTCATTTTTTACTCGAAGCAAAGTGTTTTATGTAACTCTATTCAACCCATCTATGACCACATTTGTCGCACAGTGAAACGGATCAGCCGAATCGATTCAGCCTGAAACAGTCTAAACATGCTGATATACATATCACTTTTAGGCCAAAACGACCGAATTCCACCATTGTTTAAGATGCTACTTTGTACTGTCAAATCGTATCTAAAAATATGTGATGTAGAGGTCAAAATGGTTTGGATTGCATGCCCACAACTCTGGGCCAAAACAAGGCGGTATAAATGAACAAATATGACGGCCATTTTTCGATTTGTAAATTATTGAAAACAGTCTGATATTTGACGCTTCCAGGACAAATCGATTTGGTTAAACCATTTCCCAGCTGCGTGATAAAAATAGTCTAGGTTAAAATCCTCTCCTTTCCTAACCTTCAGGTTCAGATCGTCTACATCCTCGTTTACCTCTGCCTCAAGGTCACCGCAGGTCGAATCTTTGCTAGCCATCGCTTCTTCTTCGCCACCGCCCTTCTCTGCACTTTCAACCCAGTTGTTGAGCTCGAAATCTTCAAACACTTCCTCACTCGACGTTTCCCTTCCGACATTCAGCGCTTCTTTACCAAACTTTCTCGATAATCCCTCACTGGAAATATGCTCACCCACTTTACAACTCTTGTTTTTAATAATAATCGCGTTGTTCACCGGTAGATCTTTGTCGGTCTCGATCGCGTCAGTTGTGTCGTTACAAGGAACAAGTGTAGCGTGGTACACGTTGGTCGTCAACATCAACGGTTGAATCTTGTTGAATGGCTGGATCTCGTTGAACTGCTGCATGGTGTAGCGTGAGTCGGTTTCTTCGTCGCTCATCAGATCGATGATAGATAAAGGTTTGTCATGTGATATATCGGACGTCAGTTGTTCCTCCATTAACGCTTTGTTATTGTTGGTGTCTTCCATTTCTACAATGCTCGAACATTCTTCTGTTTCGCTTTTGCTGGTTTCAGTAGAATTTGACATGTTATTCATCTGATACGATTCTTTCGTTTCTATATTTAACAATACGACTTTATTGCATCGAGCTCTTTCCTCGTTGATGCTTTCACTTAACTCGAACAACTCTTGAAAATGTTCGGAAATAACTCTGTCTTTCTCTACTAATACATCTTCCTCCGATAAAAGTGACGTCTTGTTTACCGCCGGTTCTAGTTCTTGTAATCGTAATAATAAAGCTTCATTCTTATTTCTCTCTTTTTCTAGCAGTCTATCTTTCTCTTCCAACTTGTGTACGTCGTCATTGACTAGTCCCTTGATTCTCACTTCAAGCTCTTTGAAACGACTCGCGTGATCTATGCTCTCTATTAACCGGTTGGTTTCTTCAATTTCAATAGAAAACTCTTGAATATTTTCACAAAGTTTGTCGTGGTTCTGTAACGCTTCAACACATTTACTTTTTACCAGCTCATTTACCAACATTTCTAAATTTGTCAAATTCCTAATTAAATCTAAACACTCCATTTTCATTCCTAGCTGCTCCTTTGTGTCAACTTCCTCGTTAACTGTTTCTACAATGTCTAGAACATTCTCCTCGATTATAATACTGTTTGTAATTTCTTCTGTTGATACATCTTCTCCCGTTATCCGTTCCTCGACTGGACTCGGATCGGGAACGACTTCTTCGTTCTGTTTGGCACGAAGTAACTCGCTCCAAACGTCCCTCTCTTGCGATACCCTCGACAGCTCGGACTTTAGTTCCTCGATGCAGTTCTGCTCCGCGGCTAATCTGACACCGATGTCTTCCTCCGAGTCCTTGATCTCTCTCATGAGTCCCCTCAGCCAATCAGAGCGAGCTTCCATTGTCTCGTAGGTCTCTAGCTTGACTATGACTTCGTCCGACACTTGGTTTATCTGGCTCCTCAAGGCGTTGCCGTCTTCGGTTTTAGCGTTCAGCTTACCTCGATATGTCACCAAGTCGTCGCGGGAACGTTGGATCGTGAGTCCAGCTGATTGTGCCTTACGAGTAATGAGAAGAAACAATGGTGAATTAGAGGACTACGATATTTATGCAATTTATAGGAGCTATTGTGAAGCCTCAATTATAATCATACAATTTGAATACTTCTATTATTACTTCTAACTCCGTTGAGTTGGCATAGAGAATTGTGTAGATTAATCAACAACTAAGTTAATGAAGCTTGCACTAATTGTTTAAGGTGAATGGCTATGTTTGCCAAATCTAAAATAGCAGTGTATGATTTAGAATGCACGACTACAAGACCTAGCTACAAGGCAAAACCTAGCTTAGAACCCACTCCTAATAATTAAATTAATTTAAAATAGTTTGTTCATTTATAAATTTGATTAACATTTGAACATTGAATAAAATTGATTTAGATATCGTAAGTACGGTACATCTCTTTTGATTTACCTTAACTTCCGAAGTTGCTTTCAATGCTATCAATCCCGTTGCATATTCGTACTCCTTCAAAATCCGTTGAATTTCCCCTTCACTTTCTTTATTCTTTCTGTAGCTTACAATTTTATTTGCCAACATCACCGAGTCTAGATCCCTCAGTTTGTAATCAACGTCGAAACATTTCTTGATGTTGCGATCTTTGTCGATCTCCGCACGCTCCAACTCTGACTCGCTGAAACGCACTTCGTCGACGATTGTTTTAATTTCTAAGTGATTCATGTTGAGTTTTTCCTCCAGTGTATTAATACGAGCCATTCTTTCTGTTATTTCTGCTTCGCACTCTAAAAGACTGCAGTGTAGCCTCTTGCTCTCTTCTTTAATGGTGTTGAACTGAAATTTTCCTCCGTCCGGTTGTTCTGAATCAGCCAACTCAAATGTCCTCTCCGACTCCCAATTTATACTCGCTATTTTCTCCTTCACAAAGTGAATATTCTTCAACTCTACGATATTCGTCTTACATTTGTCACCGTCATTATCGATCGACCGGATATTCTTCTCGATAGATTCTCTCTCCGTTTTCTGATACGTTAATTTCTCGTTGCGCAGTTCTAGCAACTCGTTACGTAGCTTATCGTCCGTGTAATCTTTCGAATAAACTTCGATTTGTCTCTCTAGAAAATGGATTCTCGCCAATAAATCGTCTTCGTTAATCATCGATTTCCATCCCCGTTGACACGCCCTTGCCGACAGCTCTATCAAACGTTTCATCTGCGCCAGTTTGCTTTCGAGAACGCTCTCTCTGTGCAACGCTTTCTGTACGTACATGTTGAGAAGATTGATGTCGGTTGGCAACACCGTCGCCACGGTAGACGGCCTGCAATCACCCAATGCGCTCACGCCTACTTTATCTGCAGCCGCGTAACACATCACCGTCGCGATGATGCATCTCTGTATGATCTCGTGCGTATTGTGGTCCACGATGTGAATACCGAACTGGATGATGTCGTTGGTGAAGAGTTCCGTCGGTAAAGCGTTGTCTCCCATGTTACTGAGGCGTTTACCGTTCACAAACGTTCCGTTCGAGCTGTTCGAGTCCTGAACAAAGAATCTTCCATATTCAAACCTGCAGATAAAAATAAATAGATGTCTAGAAAATACATTGTGGAAAATAAACTTGACTTTGAGAGTAAGTGCGTGTATTCATAGCTACTCACAATTCAGAATAATTTACTGGTAGTACAAAGAAAAACAGCCATTGAGTAGGCTTAGGTCCAAGTAACTGCTAACGCTTCACATTGCTGGCAATTTGTAATCTTATTGGCTGATACGTACAGGTTCATGTGAAATTAGTAGCTATGTTTGGAGTTTTACTCTTACGGCTAATTCCTTGGAGCTATACTGCGTGGTATTGTGAACCGGAACATACAATAGTTTTTGTCCAACCTTGTATTGTATTTTAATGCAAATTTGATTCTTCATCCATTGGTACATTGTACTTGGAATTGTCATTTCCTAAAACTAGACTAAAGCTATGCTTGAAAATTACGCAAGTTGCATATTAGAGTGAAACAGTTACGAAGAAATAGAAACACAGTTAAGGATCAAGATCGAATGAACTTACAGTTAGAAAATCAAGTGATTACGATGAATTCATTGACGCTGTAGAACGGATGTATGGGAAGATTTTTTTTTAGATAAGACAGGAATGTTTTGAGCGTTTGTGATCCAGTGATTTGAAAGTGTAGTTTATTGTATAACTTTTAAAGTATAAACTCTAAAACATTGTACTGCCAATTTCAATTGTACATGGGCATTAGGTCATATAATAATATTATATTTGGAGTAGGCCTAGACCTGGGCAAACTTGCTTTTCAATTAGAAAATCAATGGGTAGCTGCCCTAATATTCCTATTATTTAAGATACTATACTCTAGGCCCTATAGCATTAAAAGTGTGACAGCTGATATATAAATGTATGTTAGTTGGGTCGTAGGTATTCAAATATTTTGAGCTAGTTTCAGGCCTAATATGTTTCTGTTAATTATGTCTCACTTAGATTACCCTCTATGTTTCATTTCATTTTTCTCCACTGCTTGGGGGAAAAAAGTCTGTACATCGTATCATTGTATATATGTAATTTCGATCCATACACATTGTAAAACGGTTAAATGACAATAAACGGTATTATTATTATTATTATTAACGTAGGCCTACCATATTCTAGCGTGATGTCGTGACATACACTTGCAGTCAAACACGGCATTCTCTTCACTCTGAATAGAGCGTGGGCTGCCACAGCCAGCACGTAAAACCTCCAACCCAGTCTCATCCAGGTACAAAGTGCGGTCGAAGAATTTCAGCGAGCTCGTTTCGCAAACCAAAACCATCCGAGGAATCATCGTCGACAGCGGGTTAGCGGTTCTTAAAACATAGACTAGCGTCAAAGTTCAAACATTTCAATATTCAAACTGTGTCATAATTATAATTTACTTTCACATTCACTTCAGAAAATATTATATCATCAGAAAACATTTATCCTGACAGAAATTTTTCAAGAGAAGGATGTAACTTACACGGGATATTGACAGAGAAAATACATTTTAATTGACAACTGTTTGAATTATAATCAAAATGTTTCAGCTATTTATATAGTCAAATGAAACCTTGATATTTCTTAAAATTGGGCAAATCTGTGCACAAATGTTTAGAATTTAATTGAAATAAGAGCAGACCTTTAAGGCTCTCTTCGGTGTTCTATCATTTTGTGTGTTGTTCTTCTCCTTTACACTTGAGTGCTAGACCTAGGCTAGACTCTTCACTCTTTATTTGCAGATTTCTAACCCAGTACAATTACGAATTATTGTGCACATAGTCGAATAAAAAGCTTGGAACAGCCATATATATCATATATCATATATATATATATATATATATATATATATATATATATATATATATATATATATATATATATATATATTACCAGTAAAGTGCAGAGTCCTGCGATGAAAGTGGTGGGCTCTAGCCCAGCAATGGGGCTGTAGCCCAACTCCAACTGTGCAGAATGATTTGACAACAGTCGTCTTTATTTATTAGCTCACATAGACAATTTTTATGTATTTAAATATTCAAACAAATTGATTAAGCAGATACAATACAATGACGTGAAATGAAGACTGAGAGCTAGCTAACAGAAACATTAATAGGCCTACACGCCCAAATAAATAGTGATTATAAACATTCTTTCAAGTTTGGCACATTTTCACACTCCAATTGGAAATGTCAGTGCCTTCTTGAGCCTCTGTAATGTGTCTTTAGAACTTTATTCTATGTTTACACCAAGATGCATTGAGGGTTGCGTTGGTTCGCCGTATCAAGGCGAACCAACGCAACCCTCAATGCATCTTGGTTAACACTCAAGTCGCAATGGACTTGCTTCAACCTCACGCCTTTATTAAACGAACTTTTAGGCCTACCATTTAGATTAAATCCTGACTTATATCGTATCAAAACAATGTAAAATTTATTACAATTGGCAATCCATAATAATTTGCGCACAATTTGATGTAAATGAAAGTTTATTAAACTAAATTCATTTAATTTGAGATTATAGCTTTACAGTTTCATGTGGCTTTTTTATATAGATACTATAGTAGAATGTCATAATATTGAGATACTTAAAAGAAATGGAATATTAATTTTTGATTATTCTTGAAGAAGGTAGCCCTACATAAAAAACATGAGGTACACGTAGGGCTTACACTCGAAAATAATAGGGATTACTTTATTCAAAAAAGAATGCAAGAAACATTTTTAGAAGAATCAATGAGTTTTTATCGGCCAGTTTCACAATTTTTTTCACAATTTGAACACTCACATTAATTACTGGAAACCAATTGATTTCTTGCCTGATAAAAATGAAATGTAGCATTACCAACTAATAGACAACTAAGGTTGAAACTTATAGGCCTACTTCTTCAATAAAATTACCAAATCACTTTGTTGTTTCAAAAACAGGAAAGAATTCATGTCAGTGGACTACTGACCAAGTGCCTAGTTATGTAGAATACATTTTCACTTGCATAAGGTTGTCAGCAGACACAGAATAAGAATACATGGGATAAAAAATATATGAGAGAAATCCTATTATTCGGCAGCTGCGCACGCACACATGAGTGACCACAGGGATCCAGCGTACTACTCAATACATACAATAAATAGAAAAACAATTCACAAATAATAAACAGAAAATTGAATGAATTTAACGAATTTAACAAATGAAAACGAAATGAAATTTATGATTAAGAATGATATAATGAATGTTAGAGAATGTTAGAAATTATACATGTTTTATCAAATTTGGTATAACTTCAATTGTTAAGGATATAGTATTAAGCGTATTACGCGATTCAATTATAATTCTCAGAAATCATTTATATAGTCAAAATTAGCTTCATTATTTTAGTCTCAATTTAGCTGCATCTTCAAAATTTTATTTTTTTGTAGACTATGTACTTATCAATTTTAATTTTAAATTTAATAGTTATTCTGTGTCTAACAAGGCAACCCAATGTACATGGGCAGAGATCGAATAAAGATTTTTATATTATGTGGAACTAAGCTATATTATTATAAAGATGATTATGGAGAATTTTCGATTAGTCTCTCAAAATGGAAATGATGATGTTGTCAAGAATTGGAGATGAAATTGCAAATTTGTTAAGAAAGTCAGTGAAGAATGATGGTATGGCAGCTCCGGCTCCCAGAAACAGGCCAAGAACATCCCAATAGTCCTCCTTGATATGGTATTTCCTTGAAAGATCGGGAATACAAGGTATGTAATGGCTCCTCTCTTCCTCGTTTACTTCTTCCGCCTGATTCCTATTCAACTCGAAACGAATCGTTGGATCCAGAATCAGAACCTTGTTCCTGTCTTGTCTGATAGCTATTATGTCTACTCGTTTTGTAGATCCGTTGGACGACAGGCAGGACACCTCTTCATGTACCTCCCAACCACTCTGTTTGAATGCTTCGGCAACCATCTTTCTTATATTATGGTGCCAGTTGTTTCTTAGCAGCTCACCTTTGAGGCTGTCCATAAATGATGTCACACAATTTTAGGGTATATCGACCCCCCCCCCCCCCTTGTCCGAGTTGGTCACAGAGATGATGACCCCCCTCCTTTAATGATGTCACAATCCAGCCAATATTTCCCCTCCCCACCATGAAATTATTCATGCGAATTTGAAAAAACTGGGGTTGGGATATTGAAAAAAAGTTTTCCTCGATTTTTTAGTCCCCTAAATTTCCTAAAAATCACCTAACCACCTAAATTCTGCATTAAAATATAATTTCATACAAATTATATGGCGCCAACTTGTTTTCCTTAAAATTGAAAGAAACAAATAATATGTAGTGTAAATGTGGATGTCACATTAGTGTATACCCCCCTCCCCCCTTGTCACACATTGTCACATGGTTGATGACCCCCCCTTCTCCCCCGAAATGTGGACGTCATTTATGGACAGCCCCTTTGAGGCAGGACCCGAGAACATGTGGTAGAGTTTCGTACTCGTTAAGGTAGATGAAATAATATTGCAATACAGCATATAGCATAACATGAATGAAGCATAGCATACCTAGGCCTACTGTTAAACGAAACAATAGCCATAATGGAGTTGTAAAAACTACGTGATCGATAAGTTCAGAAATAAAAAACAATTCAAAAGTCGTGTTTAAAATAAAATCTTCTTTCTGAATATAATCTCCTCTTTCTACGATTTTTCTTTCATCTTTATTTTCCTTTTCTTCCGAATCGTCCATAGGTAGGCTATCTTCTATTTAAGAATTTAGGCCTACCTGTGAAGGGGAAAAAAGAAAATCGATCTTTTCTCCGACGATCATGCTTATAGGTTACTTTAATCCACCTTTGTCCTATTTTAAAAAATGTTTCCTCTCCTTGTTCCATTTCTTATTCATGTCTTATTCCATTTCTTACAAGTACCAATGAGTACATTCTCAATTGTATGTAGGCCCTAATAAGGAAGAAATTCTTAGTTGTTTCATTTAAATGATAATTTTTTCACTAGATTATTTAAAATATTCATTCAGCCGTGGCCGAAGAAATATACCTAATTCAATGCATGAGTAAAGATAGCTATAAGTGATAATAAATAAACTGGTGCGTAATTATTGAACTATTGATCTGTAAACTTCGTTATTATAAATATCCAAGGTATTAATTCACCAAACTTATCATTCTAATTTATTTTCCAGGACTATGTTCTAATTCGAATCAAGTTTCAAACACCCCGCTGGTCCTGCCACAAACCGATCCGATACGTCCTGCCTGCGATCATACTGCGACCGTAACATTCCTGAGCCGAGCGTTCAGTGTTGCCAGGCGTACCATAAATATGGAATTCGTACCATAAATATGGCCCTTGTGCAAGGGCCTTTAATATTACTGTACACAAAATAGTTACTGTACCATAAGGAAGGAATGTACCATAATTTCTATCCACGTACCATAATTGATTGAAAAATGTCCACTAAAATCACATGTTTAATAAATCAAAAAAAAATCATATCCAATTTCCACTACGCATGCAGTTTCCATAAATGTTGTCATATGCAGATCTATTGTTAATTATGAAGACATTATCAACCTGATGTAATCATTTCTGTATCCGAATTTTTTATGTTTTGTATTCCAATGGATTATCATTATGGATTATCATAATTTTCCTCGAAAAGAGAAAACTGTGACTGTAGAAAATAACAGCCAGGCGCTAGTTATGCTACTGATTCATGATTCTCGGACAACTCCATGCTCGGACTGTGTTGAAAACCAACATTATGAGAGTAATTAATAAATTGTCAAGTGCTATGTAGAAAAATAAGTTTCACTTCAGTGACGTGAAAATAAGTCGTCGCACTTAAACCATGATTCGGATCATATTTTATAATTTTGTGTACCATAATTTCACTTAAAAGTTAATAATTCCCGAATAATGATGCTAAAAAGCTTCCTTTCCATAAAAAAATGACTGCGAAACTTTGCGTGACGAATTCGCATAGCTGTTTCCATGATGTGCGAAATAATTTCGCAATTCTAGCTCATCCTAGTGATTTCATTTTGAACTAAGTAGTTATTCTATACTATCGCATCCTGCGGGTTTCTTTGAAACTCGATGCACTCGAAGAACTGTGGACGCACTTGATGTGCGGATGTGCCGTAAACGGAATTGTAGACACTAGCGATCATAGGAGTAAAACCTGAAAACTATTATTCTATTTCCGCCACAAAAAAGTAGAATTTGGCCCCACTCGTATTTGCCGCCATGTTGCGAAATTCCAACATGGCCTCCCAGTGGTTTTCTGGCCTGTGATTGGCTATTGCCTAATTCCCTTTCGTTTCGTTTCGTTTCGCAAACATGATTATGGAAAGGCAGCTTTTAGTTGTATGTTCAACCTAGCAACAATGCGAGCGTTTGCCGTTTTCCAATTCCACGATTGATCTCATGCTCAGATCATGGAGTTGCTCAGATCCACTCCATGCTCAGATCTTATTCGATTGGAGCTAGGCCCACCGCCCACGTCAGCACGTCAGTCGATCCTGACGTCTCGCCTTCTTTGCATGTTCTTAGAAGAAAGTTTACTCATAGCAAAGCTGGCGGCTCAGTTTATAAAGTATTTCAGAGTGCATTGTGGTGAAATTACACAATATAATAACATAACAAGTAAACTTGTGGATTAAACGTTCAATAGGCCTACATAAGGTTCATAGATTATAAAGACTCGAGTCTAACGGAACGATAGGCCCGCTTGGTCTAGGCTTATAGTTCATCGCCATGTTGTCCGCCGTCTAGACCTACAGGACCTAGCCTAGGCCTGTGTTGTGATAGTTGTAAGTATTATTGTTTCACTATTATTGAATATTAGAAAATTGACGTTTCTGAAAAAGTACAATATTTTAGTTCAGACCTAGGTCTATAGGACAAATTTTGACGACTTGCGATAGGCCTACAATTTGGCGCGTGGGCGTTTTTTTGCTCTTGGGCGTTTGTTCAATCCTGGTCTCGAACTGCATGGAACAAGTTTCAGCTGCAGCTAACAGAAATGAGGTAAGGCACAAAACATAATATCACAGTGAATTGGCCATTACCTATTCATTATTAGACAACCAACTGAAATTGAGTCAGTAAGCATTTCACCTCAATCTATATATATGGACCTGATGGGGCCTTATTTGGACTGAGACTAGGCTATATCTGTGGAAAAAATAAACCGAGTCCCAATGATAGCCAGTTAAAAACCTTCAATTATGGGCCTAATATTGCAATGCCCAATCTATGAATGTAGGCTTCATAGCTGAATAAACTTGTGCCGAATCTATGGCCCATAACATTATATTGCGCTGCAGGAAAATCGGTACGGTACCAATGGTTCTGCCGGTTCTGCCATACTTGTTATAACTAGAGACCTAGAGAACTACAGACCTAGGCCCTATAGCCTACTTGGAATATAAAGGAATATAAAGAAATAAAGGAATATAAATACTTGGAATACTAAGTTATAAGAAGCCTGCAGCGCCGCACCATGATTGGGCCATATATTGGGGATTTGGTCTTCAGATTGAGGATTATTGATAATAGATGGACACATTTTTGTGCTATATATTCATTATATATATATATATATATATATATATATATATATATATATATATATATATATATATATATATATATATATATAAATATATATAATATAGGCCTACATGTTTTATCCTATAGTAGGCCTACGGTACGCAGTGTCGGACTGGCGGTACAGAGGCCTCCCGGGGAAAATGAATCAGGACCCCAGATCGAGTTTGATGAGATCACCAAGTTGAATAATAAACATCAAATTATTTGTACTTTCATGTGATTGTGTAAACTGTTGAAAGTATTGCCATAACTGGCATTTTCCCTGGCAACGACCCTTCTGTCCAGGGACGTCGTTTGATTTGACCCCAAAATGATTTGACCCCAGCTGGACGTCAGTCCCCCAGCCCCCAGTGGAGTCCCGCAGGGATTTTTCTGAAATATGTTTATTTTTCAAGTGAGTTTTGCGATTTACAAGCAGTTTTAGAGTCCGATAATTGAACCGTTATGGACATTCTCGAAGTTATTTTTAATAATTGAATCATTATGGACATTTATGGAATCATAATTAAAATCTTATCCACATGAATATAATTTGGATAAGGGATCAGAGGCCTCCAAAACGATCGCAGGCCTCGCGGGGGATTTCCCGGTATCCCGGTGGGCCAGTCCGACCCTGACGGTACGCCATTTTGTACTGCAGCTTTGGCCAGGCTCGCACGCGAGGCCCACCATGTGTGTCCTCATGAAAGACAATTCGCTTAGGCCTACTTTCGTTAGTCTATCATCACACATTGATTGCTTTCCCCATTCTGTTCGGAGTTCGGAAAACTTTCTCCACAGAACCTTGAATGATGGACAAATTAGGGTTGACAACTTCAAACACTTCAACTTGAAAATTGTGGGCAAATTCGAAATTCTTAGGAACATTAATTCTAGATAGGGTACCGCGGTACATCCATAAACAGACAAGAGAATGGTAATTTAATCGAAGATTGCATTCTTTTCTTAAATTGTAAGTGCTGATCTGTCAATAATATCAGTAATTAGGCCCCTATAATAATATTTATTTTGTGCGCCGGGGTTGAGGCGCAATGGCCTTTTTTCCATCAAACTGCCTGAATTCTGAATAAATAGCCTGCATTTTACAATTATCATTTCTTAGAAATAAGTGTGTAGTATATGAAAACTAGAACTAAATACGCTAAATACATATAATAATAGAATACATAAAGTGATAGATCTATAATCATAATTACTCGAACCTATTAAATAAGACCTGATATAACAAAAGGTATTCTAATGAAGATCTTGATTGAATAAAAATATAAACATATAGCATGAATAGAAATAAATTGAGTGATAACAAATCATCCGCCTCTCTCCTCATGCTTTCCATTTGACGGTGACACTTCCATATTTGTCCTTGGCCAACAACTGCAAAAGACGCCATTAGATCTGCGCTATCATAATAGTGCGTCGTTATTAAACCCAATATTGAAAAAAAATCATAAATTACTGATTATTTAAACACTATAATTGCATATAATAAAGAAATATTTCTTTATTCTATAAATACACTAGTTATTACGCGACGCGGTGAAACAAATGTGAGTGTTTTCGTTTTATGTGTTGCATTGCATTCTTGCTCGTATTGTTGTTCTATTCGGTGAATTTATTGGGCGACGACAATGAAAGTCTGGCACACAGCTGGCTTGGCTGAAAAGTCAACCGCGGAATCGAAGTTAACGGCGACGGAAAATCATTTGAGAAACACTTCTCACTTCATTTTATTTTATTTCATTTTTACTCCACATTACCATAGATAAACAATGTAACATACAACATGATAAATAATAATAACATAAAAAACATATTTCTTCAAATACTCTGAAATCTTTTGTAATCAAAAGTGTTGTTTGAAAACCTACATACAAAAGAAAAAACTACGAGTTTGAAGATTAGTTTGATGATTAAGAAGTAGTATACTCATTGAAGAAAAAATAATGTAATGTAGAAACCGATAAGATACCATTATTGTATTTAATTGACAGTTGAAAAAACGTGTACCGTTTTTGAGAAGCACCATCTCAAAGTTTCTAAAAACCCCATACGATTGGGCTGGGCGGGAAAACTTGCAAAATAAAATATCAAATATCCCAAAAAATCCAATTTTTCCCGGATATATAGTAGGACTACTCATTTATAAATGATACAGATTATTACGAATTTGTATGCAATTCGGTCCAGCCGTTTTGAAGAAAATAATTTTGAGAAATGGTTTTTATTCTTCAAATATAGTTAGCTATAATATTATGTCCATATTATGCATACATTTATGTTCACAATAATTCACAAAGCCTGTAAAAAGGCTTATCTGATCTGATTTTAGGCCTATATAGAATTATACTAGGTCTATATGGGAATAAATAATATATATAAAATAATTACAGGTAAAGTGATGGCGTAGATATTTTATGACATACAGGATTTTGTTATAATATGTCAGAATATAAATACGCAAGTATAATTTACTTTTAATTTGAAATAAAAATGATAACGATTTTATCACGAAACAATAGCAAACTTTCTTGATGGGAAAAATATAAACAAGACATTACTTTCCGTTTCTAACAAGAACGATAAAGTACAAAGAATTAATAACAGTACGCAAATGAAATATTTTCTCTTCTCTTTAGGTTCAATACGTGGAATTTCTAACGTCATAATACATTATTGGTGAAATATGTAACGTAATATCACGTAAAACCATACGGAGAATACCACACACTCCCAAGAACTATACATTGAAATACAAATTAAATCTAATAATATCAATAATACAGTTGAAATTCCTTTTATTTTTCCTAGTATTCCTACATGGACGTGATCACGGGATATCCACAGGCTTATCTGTGTTTGATATAAACGAAGAAGAATAACTACTTTATTGGCAGCTGTTCACTTATTAGTGATTGACAACTGGGATCCAGCTTAATCATGCATCTATATAAAAATACAATTCAATTACAAAAATTACTTAGGCTATATAAAATTATTAACTTACATCTAGATATAAAAGTCGACGATAAAAAAGAATGTTATTTAAAAAAAAAAAAAGGTTTGAAGATTAAATAGTTTAATAAGTAGATTGAATTATTAAGAGCCGGTTGTACGAAATGATGAATTTAGTTAATTAAGCAAAAAATAGCAAATTAACTTGTTATTACCCTTGGATACATACGCTATTTTTGTAATGATTAACTAATTGATATGTAATCATCAGTTGGTACAATCGGCTCTAAATAGATTAAATGGTGGAATATGAAATGTTAATTTGACAAAATGAATCTTAGGATCAAAATATTGCATGATGCAACTCGAGATGAGTTAAAGATAATAATAGATAATATTTGTATCGATTTGTAATATTTGTAATATACTAAAGGATAACTCAAACTAATTTATAGTACAATGTTCGAAATATTATACATTTTGAAAATTAACTTAGCTACTTGAATACAGTTATTGTTTTAAAAAATATAGCCAAGACAATTTCGTTCATTATCATAAATTGACAGCTATAGGTCTTCGTGGTTTCCCTCTGCCGTACATATTCTTTTCCACTGATTTTTTCTTCAGATTGGGTTTTAAGACGCACTGTAATGATAGCGAAGATCTATTGGCGTCGGATGGATGATAAATGTGATGATGAGATGAAGGTTTCTTGGGTAAAGGGAAGGATAGTGGGAAGGAAGCGGTCGTGGCTTATATTGTGGGAACCATCCCAGCATTAGGCTAGACTACAGACGGAAACCACGAAAACCCCTGTAAAGGTGGTCGGCAGCGGGATAGAACCGGGTTCAAAATTCCCCTCGTCTCCCGGATCACATGAAGCGAGCGATTTAACCACTGCGCTACATGTCCCGGTTTTCCACTGAATAAGTATCGGTAAAGTGTAGTTTATAAATATAGTACATTTGTTTTCAGGAAAGAAGATGGTAGTCTACCAATCTTGTTTTAAAAAATGAATAAAAATAACAGAAATTCCAAAAAGATTTGAATCACATTTATATATATTTCTCAAAACCCAGATAACCAATTAGATTGGGCCAGGGGGTGTTTCCATCACTTCTTCTAGGGCAGTCTTCTTATCAGTCGGTTCCTGCCAGTTCCGACTTCTTCTTCCTCTTCTTCACTAGTACTACTTTCCTCTCCTTCGTCTTTTCTTCTTACGAGTTCCCTCCACCTTTTTCTATCTTCCCACCATCTCTCGTCTAGCACTTCCTCCCATTTTTCTCCTCGGTTGACTACCCCACACCTTACTCCCTCCTGCCACTTCTCTCTTGGTCTTCCTACTCTTCTCTCAACTCCATTCTTTTCTGCTATCTCAAACATTGCTCTCGGTATTCTCTCCTTTTCCATTCGTCGCATATGCCCGTACCACCTAAGTCTCTCCCTTTTTGTCCCTTTCCATTTTAAATAATAACTTTTCCACTCCCACTTCGTATTAAAGTAAATTAGAGGCACGCTTTACGTGAATTTAGGCAAATATATGAAGGAGGGGGGGGGGGGGGCATTTATACATTTTGCACCTCTGTCTCATCGCACCTTGTAACTGATTCAACTATAGCCGTGTGTCTGTCCATCAGATCGACGAAGATACGTGGAACGTATAATGGAACGCTGGTAATGAATATCTACGGGATCATACGACCTGTCCCCTTGGAAAACCTCCGAGAACCCAACAGCAGCGTTCAACACCCGATTACCGGATTCCTTGTTCCTCCAGGTTCACTGCACGATCTGGCAGGATCAGACCCTAGCGTGCCGTTGTGCAGCTGGGAAGAGTGGGTGTACCTTTGCTGTTTAGAAGCGCAACTAGGGTACTGTATGGTAAGACAGAATTCTACTTCATTGTTCCTCACTTCTTATTGGACGTTGACTGCCATGCAGGGTTCGAATTTGATAGATAGTGTTTATTAAAACAGTTTGAAGTCACCATTGGGCGTGGGTTCGAGTCTCGCATAAGGCATGGGTTTTTGTAAACGTCTTTTCACTTATCATCACTTCATTGTTTTATTATCACCCGCTCATATTCGTACCCCCGCAGCTGCCGAATAATAGGATTTCTCTCATATATTTTTTATCCCATGTATTTTTATTCTGTGTCTGCTGACAACCTTTTGCAAGTGAAAATGTATCCTACATAACTAGGCACTTGGTCAGTAGTCCACTGACATGAATTTTTTCCTGTTTTTGAAACAATTACGTTTAATTACAGTGTTGTTAATTATATATAAATTCTTTATTCATTTAAAATAAAGACTCTGCCTTTTGAAGAAGGTTGCCTATGGACACAGAATAGAAAAAAATAACGAATATAACAAATTAGTGAATGGTACAGAAAAATAATGATAATGATTACTGTGTGATATGCTAATTCCTGAGGGGTCAAATCATTTTAATAAGCTATGGTTTCCTGAGTTAATGTTTATTTCCTCTTATATTTATTCTCTTTATCTCTTTCGAAAATAATATATATGGATGATAGTAGCTCCTGAATACAGTTCCTGGCAAGTTATTCCACTCATCTCCATCATTGAATTGAGTCGTAGTCGTTTTCTGTAATTGCCTCTCAATATTTTGTGTTTGTGGTCCTTTCTCCCTGTGGGACATTCTCCTAGCTGGCCTACCTGTATACGCCTGTAGATATTTGTTAACTTGTTTGGTGACTTGATATTTGCCAAAGAATTGAAATTGTCACTTATACTCAATTCCCCCAAAAATGAAAATCATTCAGCACCCCATTCCCCTCCCCCCCCCCCCCCCCCCCCCTACCCATTATTCAACACACACACACAAACAAGAAATTGACAATTTTTTTATTCATAGAAAGCGTGCGTTTACAATAATATAGGCCAACCAATATAGTTTTCCTCTAAAATCATGATTTTTACCCATTTACAAGTATTAGGTCCCTATTTACAAAACCATCGTTGAATGTTGTTGTCTTATGTCATCTGTGTGCCAGACACAATCATAGTCCATGGAACGCATAATTTTCAGTACTAATAAGCTATTGAACTGGCTACCGGCTACACACTTCCAAAACTCAGAAATACCGTTGAAAAAGACATGATTGATTTTCGTCTGCTGGGCTATAAAATTAGAAGTAATAGGCCCTATGGTAAATATTAGTGAATGAGCCGTCAAATAAATTGACATTTTCTCTATAGAAAATATGAAATGAGAACAAATCTGTATAGGATCTAGTTATGTAGATGTAATGGGCAATATGCATGACATATTTTCATTATTTTGTATGGTAATCAGCATAATTTATGTTTCAATGAATTCCAGGTAGTAGTAGTAGATATTTTATTTAGCAATAAACGCTATTTTCACATAGATACATTGGAAATACAAAGTAATACAGGTAATCAATTTTGCAATGAAAGAATAAAACAAAGATAACACCATATTATATAAGGTCCATTTTTAAATTAAAATAAATTAGTCGTCAAACAAGTCCCAGATTAACTGCATCCTCTCGTTGGGATTTGCCACTAACTTTCCTTGCTTCATTATCTTACAACAATCCCGTCTAAACTTGTAAACATTGTCGCGATTTCTTATATCTATTGGTATTCTATTATATAATCTCATACCTTTAATGAGTATACTATTTTCTTGAAACGTATTTGTGGTTCTTTCAATAAATACGTTATTTTTGTTTCTCAAATTATATTTCTGTGTTTCACCACTCTACTTTAAATTTTTACATAGGTAATTGGGAGCTAAGTTATTTGAGATTTTATAAATAAAACATAGGGTATTGAGTGTAATTCTTTGCTTAACTGTTAACCAAGATAAAGCTTCGCACATCTTCTTTATTGAGGTTAATCTACCTACTTTTAAAATGCTACGCATGACTTTATTTTGAAGTTTTTGATAAGAACTAATATGATTTTTGCTCAATAAGAATAGCGCAGAACTACAATAGTCTATATGTGGGGCAATTATTGACTGATATAAATTAATTTTCGACTCTGGAGGTAAACATCCATTTACAATGTCTCAAGACATTTTTTTTTTTTTTTTTAATTTCAAACCTTGATACAATAATTTATTGTTTCCCAATGAAGGCTATGGGTGATGATATAATGAAATAAATATCGTACTTAGACATGGACATGGCCCGGTTTTGATGTGGTTTTACACTTTGTAAGTGTGAACAGAGTTTGTCTTACTTCTAGAAGATTCCTCGGACCAATCCCACTCCTGTTCCCTGCACCCCCAACCAACCTGCACCATCTTACTACTTCGACTTGGCCGGAAACATCCACTACTCTACCTCGGTAAGCTCAACCTTCTCTCTCTCTCGCTCTGTGTAATAACCATCTTTACATCTAACCAGCACATTCTTAAATCCTATTTTTTTGTTGCATTTTATTTGTAATACTATGAGATGTGTGATGTTATAGCTACTACCTTGCTAAATAAAGAGTCATTATTATTATTATTATTATATTATCTTATTATTATCTGCTTGAAGAAAAAGCTGATAAATCAGATTCACGGTGATACCAAACACGGATATACGATGGCGTTTAAATTCTCATTCACTTCAACACCGTTCAATAAAATGTGTATAGTCAACGGTTCAACTCAACGAGTTGAATGAAACGTTGGAAACCAGACTTTATAAACTGAAGTCTCCGTTGGGAGTGAATTCGAACCCACTTGAACGATGAGAGCATCTCTCCGTAGCTCAGCCAACTAAGGCTCCTCTTTAGAAACTGCTTTAGTCTCTGTTGGGAGTGGATTTGAACGATGTGTTTTTGTAAACATCAATCGTGTATCAGCTGCCCATTCTTATCCCCGAATAACCTAGGTGTTGGTGGGACCGTTGAGCTCACAAATCATCGTCATGGGCAGAGGTAAGCATTTGGGATGAATTAAAAAGCCAATTCTTGTTTTTAAATAGCTAAAAGGGATGAGTTGGGGTTGAATGTTTTTACAAAAATCATTTCTAGTGGTGAAATAGCAATTGCGGAGTTTTTTTACCTCTTTGATGAATTCTTACTGATATCGTTAAATCAACATATACATTTACAAATGTTTGTCCGCACATCCACATGAGCACCAAGTTCTTACGCGGACTTCTCTTTCTTTTCGTGTAAACAGTATTAAAATTCCATTCAAGTCCTTACAGGCCTACATACTCATATATTATATCCATTAATATACTGTACATCTATGTAACTCCATGCATGTGATAGAGAATACAATTTTATACAAATAAAATGAAACAATTACAGTGAAACATGTATCCATCGTTTTTCAAGGGACCGGAAAATAAAACCATCCATGGAGGAAAACGATCCATCCAGGAAAATTTAACATTGATTATGGGAGTGGGGTGAGAAAAATTGTATGATAGAACCAGGAAAACGACGGATCTGGGAACGATGCATTGATGTTTCACTGTATAGAAAATATACCCCAAATGCTTGCCTGTATGGTCACGGTTATCGTGTTGTCTGCCCTGCAGTGGAGACAACAACAGGTTCTGTGGTCTCGGACGATGCCGTCCTCGACCATGTGGCCGATATCGGCCCCGCGCGCCGGCCTACATGATCCCCGGATATCACTCATCAGACCAGCGGTCATGTTCACTTCGGCGCACTCCGTCCGATGCCAAGGTCATCCGTTGAATGCACCCTCGCTACTTCACCCACAGACAAACTCGACAAACACCAATACCCAAAGTAAGACAATATTATAAACTAGCCTAACCTCCCGTGTTTGAAACACGGGTCAACATAACCGTTCCCGAATGTCATCACTATTAATTACTTTACCTCTCACTACTCTTACTGTTGCTATCATAGTGCGTGTACTTTGGGCCAATACACCCGATTACTGCTCAACTCCGCTGTTCTCCGGGACCTTGACCCCGCGACCTCACTAAGCACTAACCCAATTGCGCTTAAATTCCCCAGCGCGACGCCGGTCCAAGTTCCCGTCGAACCTTTCCCGTGCGCGCGCACCAGCTAACCGCAGGACACACAGACGAGCGTAACTCTATGTATAATTATTATTCTCTGTTTCCCAAACTTGAGTATGTCGTTTTTTTTTTTTTTTTCATTCATCATATAGTCGATAAATTCTTCATCAGAATCAATCGCAAAAAATTAGTGAAATGAGAATAAGCTAAATGACAGAAAATCCTAGAATAAATAAAATGATACAAGCACAGTTTCTTGTTTTCTTGTTCTCGTTCCCACATCTCCTATCCCCTCCCCTCGTGTCTCTGCAACCCCTTCCCTCCCCCTTATTCCTTCCCATTGTTCTGTTCCTTCCGTTGAGTATGGTTGTTCTTTGAGAAGCTGTATGTATAATTATAATACAACATGTAATGTGATTTCTGTTTTATTCTGATGATCATGTACTTTTTGAATGAATATTATCTATTGGTCTATTTCTATTATTGCGTTATCTTGTAATTGCTACTATGTTGATCTCATCAATGTATCTGTTGACAAAAGTGTAATACATATGTGGAAAATGGCGTCCATAGCTATAAGTAAATATCCACCACTTTACTTTGAAGAAATTAAAGCAAATAATACTTGATACTAGTACGTCTCATTTCCTAACAAACGTGTTTATGGTTTTCCTTGTCTTACACCCTGTTCAGTTCCAGCCCGAGCGCCGAGCCCTGACATCTTGCGACCGGTCAGTCCGATCTTCAACGGTGGACACGCACAAACAAACTCGAGAACACAGGCCAGTATTATGAAACGTGTGGCGACGAGAGGTCAAAGTCAAACCAGAGAGAGCCGACCAACCGATCAGTCGACCGCGTCAACGGGTCAAGGGAGACCTCGTAGTGAGCAGAACATCCAGGGGGTTGTAAACTGGAGACCTATAAACAACCAGAGACCTATTAGTAACCAGAATATCCAAGGGGTTCTAAATGGGAGACCTATTAACAACCAGAGCATCCAAGAAGATGTTGGGAGACATATAAACAACCAGAGCATCCAAGGGGTTTTTGTCGAGAGATTTATTAATAACCAGAACATCCAGGAGGCTGTTTACCGGAGACCTATTAACAACCAGACCATCCAAGGGGCTGTTGTGAGACCTATTAACAACCAAAGCATCCAAGGGGCTGTTGGGAGACCTAATAGTAACCAGAGCATCCGAGGGGTTATCAGGAGACCTATTAACAACCAGAGCATCCAAGGGGCTGTTGACCAGAGACCTATTAACTGCCAAAGCATCCAAGGGGCTGTTGATGGGAGACCTATTAACAACCAAAACATCCAAGAGATTGTTGACCAGAGACCTATTAATAACCAGAACATCCAATGGATTGTTGATGGGAGACTCATTAACAACCAGACCAACCAAGTGATTGTTGACAGGAGACTAATTAACAACCAAAGCATCCAAGGGGCTGTTGGGAGACCTATTAACAACCATAGCATCCAAGAGTTTGTTGATGTGAGACCCAATAGTAACCAGAGCATTCAAGAAATTATTGAAGGAAGACCTGTTACAATCTCACCCGTGGTTCACAGACCTATCGTCCCAGCGACTTTTGTCCAACGACCTGCTTTTAAGCCGAAAGTCGCAACGATCTGTTCGGGAATAATGACGAACGAGATAAGCGTCACGCCGGTTAGTGCAACAATACCGACCATCATGCTTCCTGTCGCAGTCAACGTCCAAGGGAATCAGGGCCCAAATAACCCGGCTGTTGGTGGAGTCGTTGAAAACAGAGACAATAGTCCGATGCCTACGAACACTAGAAGACCAAGGGTGATCAAGGAGAAGAAAAAGGTAAGTCTGTTTCACGTTTATCGTTCAATAGATCGTATGCGTGCTTGCCGTCACATGAAGCCTGGAAAAACATTTACAGTCTTTAAACGCACTAAAACTAGCATCCCAGGTACCTTCTATTTCAAAGTTTGTGGTAAGATATGTGTTGATTTTATTTAAATTTGTATATAAATTTTAGGAAATGAACTCATTTTATGTGATTGCAAGTTGATGAATGTACCTATAAATTGACATTGCGCAGGGAATCTAATTCTCATTCAGCCGTAAGAGTTGAGTGCCTCGGTAGGCCTATCTTTCGTCTATGATTCTACCTCGTTTTCCTAACTCGTTGCAGGGTCTGAAAGTGCAGAACGCAGAACTGAGGGAAATGGAAGTGAAGGTAAACAGAGATCCTGATTATAATCAAATCCAATATTATTATGTGATTATGTACAGTATTTAACAGAACATATAATTTAGTTGCAGGAGAGGATCAAAGAATTGGAAACAGAAGTAGAGAACATGAAAACTGTAAGTACCCTATTGTTTAAATGAATTTATGTATTGTATTGTATTGTATTCTTCATTCACTGTAGATTAGTACATAGTAGTAAAATTGGTTTCATAAATAATAAAATAATTAAATATAAGATAAGGCCAAATATAAGATACATAGTACCAGTAGTAATAATAATTAAATTAATGAAATAATGATTAAATAGAATACATAAATAAAAATGGGAGGGTTAAAAACTAAGGCCAAGATGAAAATAAGGTCTCTAAAACTGATGGAATTGAGAGACCCGGAAAGTATTTACTATACGTCTGTTTTACAGTGAAACCTCGACACATCGTTCTCGGTTCCATCGTTTTCCTGCTTCTTTCATTCATTTGTCTCACCCGCTACACTCGTATTGTAGCAATATTAAATTTTCCTACATGGATGTATTTTTCTGGTCCCTTAAAAATTGATGGATAGAAGTTTCACTATACAGTATTTAAATTCAATGAAATATTTAAAATATTTTATAAATAAAATGTATACTTAAAAGACTGCGTGTGTCTTATATCCAAGTAAAATTTCACTATTTGAAAAAAGAGTTCGACCATCGCACCATCGCATTAAAGTTCACAGAAAGAATACTCTAAAAGAATTGCAATCAATATTCTATAGTGGTTTCAGGCTTTACAATGGAATGTATACGGGATGTTGGTGTTGTAAATTCTGTTGATATAAATGTGTTTAAAGATGAATGTATAATATTTGTTAAAAGTAAGTTGCCTCTCTAGGTCATGAAATGTCTGTATTATGAATGTAATGAAAATACCAGAACTGCTAAATAAATAAACAATCAAAACTCGGCTTGCGATGGACTACGGGAACGACTGAGTTTGTCTTGAGTGACTGACCGCTCTTACTGTGGAATTATGCTGTCCATTTTTATAATGAAACATTATTTAGTTGCAGGAACAGAAAAAGTGTATGGAAAATCAAAACAAGCCGGAATTAGAAAATGAGAATGAGTGTCTAGAAAATCAGAACAAGAACTTGCAGAATGAGAACAAAAGGCTGAACGAAGAGCTAGAAGATAAATTCAAAGAGCTAGAAGATCATCACAAGAAGTTGCAGAATCTGAACAATCAGTACAAGGGACTGGCCAGTCGGAACAAGGAGTTGCAGAGTGAGAAAAAGAAATTGGAAAAGAAGAACGGGAAGTTGCAGGATCAGAATAAGAAATCGCGTGATCAGAACAATGTACTGGAAGATCAGAACAAAGAACTGAAAGCCGAATTGAAGAACAAACAAGCTGTAAGTATATTTACCGTGAACCACGACCTTGGAGTTTTCCAGAGTTTTATTAACCATAGACTCGCGTACAGTGTACCCACGCTGCTCCTATAATGCACCACACAAACGGTACACGCAATATTTTATCCTAAATTATCTTTAACAATTACCGTATCATAGGATAGCATCTCTTGCATCAACCTCATATCATCTAATTCATCACACACTGATGGTGATAGATCTTAGTTATCGTGTGTCGTTAAATCAAATATAAATAAAGTCAGTGACACCGGAGGAGTCTTGACTCACACTCGTCTGGTTGCCATGGCAACCGCTAAATATGTTGTTGTCTGCAGGAAGTGAAGGACTCAATGGCCAGGCTTCACAAGCTGAGAGACGACCACGAACAGGTAAATATACTAATACTGCTGTACTAATATACTATAAATATATTTCTCAAATCCCAGATAACCAATTAGATTGGGTCCGGAGGTGTGTCCAGTGGTTAACTTGTGGCTAAGCCCACGTAAGCCCGGCTTATCCACCTTTTTGGTGTAATGTAAAATCCATTAACAAATTAAAAATAAAATATTTTCTAAATTCCTTCATACTGATTACTGTCAGACATTTCTAGATGGTGAATATTATACCGGTACAGTGGTAATGTGACGCACACACAAGAGTGGCTTTATTACTAGGCAAACGCAGAATGTGCGTTGTAAGATGAGAGAAACTCTACACACCTTGATCATATAAAATGAATTTATCCGATGCCAATGGATCTAGGAAGCCGTGAATTTAATAATGCAATCTTTTTCCACTAATATTTCCATCCTTTCTTTAAATAAAAAACATGTATTAAATTATTTTCTTCGGCTTTCTCACCTCTTTCTTTACAAATTAACCACTGGGTTTTTCCACCACTTCTTCTAGGGAGTCTTATTATAACAATTGGTTTCTGTCAACTGACTTCTCCCTCCTCTTCTTCACTACTACTATCCCTCTGCTTCTTCTCTTCGTACGAGTTCCCGCCACCGTTCTCTATCTTCCCACCATCTCTCATCTAGCACTTCCTCCCATTTTTCTTCTTGGTTGACTACTATAAATATACAAAATAATACTAGTGATACTTTGCTATAATTGAGACTAGTGGATAATACACTGAACCGTCATTCAGGAGACCGGGGTTCGATTTCTACCACGGTCGACCATCCTGACAGGATTTTTTGTGGTTTCCCTCGGTCGTTCAGATTAGCTCACGACCGCCTCCTTTCTACTATCCAAAAACATCTTGTAAACAATACACTTATAAATAAATATTACACTGTTCTTAATAAATGTACGTAAACTTTATTAAGAAAATCGGATGCTAACTATAATTCACGTAATACTATTCTTAAACGGTAGGCCGACTGGCGCGCCTATGGTGAGACAACCCCACAGAACCACACAGGTTCAGGGTTGGAGATAAACTGCGGAAATCAGAACTGCTTCCTGTTGGCCTGCCTCGGACATGGCTACCAACTGCAGACACTAAAATAATGATTGAAAACAATCTAATGAAATAACGTTCTTCTCATCATCTCATAAATCATTCACCGACGCAAATTGATCGTAGCCAATTGGTCGGCATGTTATTGTAGCTGCCTCCCATGCTCAGGGTACGTGGTTCGCCTCCCGACGAAGTTACTTCTTTTTTCAACAAAATAACTATTAAACGTTGTCTGGAGCCCAGGGTTATGGTCAAGGTTATTGTTTTCAATTCGATCAGAGAAACAAAAATATATACACAAATGTTGTGATTCTTATCTTTTGTTGTTAGTCCCGTTTAAAAACCGACTTCCAGTAAAATTCTGGCTGCCTGTGTGTTAGTAACAGCGCGGGCTGCATGCGGTGCCGGAGCGCCGTGAGAGTAGATCTTGTTGCTAAACGCTCGATGATGATTGCTTACAGATTGAACAACAGGTTGACAACTTGCAAGAACGACTAAAAGCCTTGCAAGAGCAACATGAAGCCTTGCAAGAGCAACATAACGCCTCGCTAGAGCAACATAACGCCTCGCTAGAGCAACATAAAGCCTTGCACGAGCAACATAACGCCTCGCTAGAGCAACATAATGCCTCGCAAGAGCAATATAACGCCTTGCAAGAGCAACATAACGCCGCGCAAGGACAACATAGAGAACAATGCGCTTCTCTGAAGCAACAGCATCAGAACGTAAGTCTTACCCATCTTTTTGTGATGACTTGTTTTCATTTTCATTTCAGTTTTTTCTGTCTATAATCTCCCAACTCGCACAATAAATAATGTCGACGTAGCCCAACTCATTCAAACTCTGGTCTATCGGTCACAATCTCCCTTCACGAAACTTGATTCTTGGCTCACAGTCATTCAAAGTCTCGCATCATATTAATGACGTGTGTATAATAAGTGGCATACTTCTACAATATTATCCAGGTACAATAAGTATCCTAAGAGCATAATCCTCGTTCAGATTCTATTCAAACTTGAAATGAAATATTATACACTCTCTAGCCCAAGTTTCAAGCTTAACAACACAACTGCAGCCCACCTGACTTTATAATTATAAAAAATGAAGAAAAAAGTATAATTTATTTATATTTATATTTGTTTATCTGAACGTTTTAGTAATTACTTATTCAAAGTTCACATATAAATATTTAAATCATCATTCATTCATAAATGAATAGGCCTACGGTATCATAGATATGAGTGATCATAATTATACGACATTTTTTAATAGTGCTCGATTTAGATTTTAGAGTATTGTTCTGAAAGATTATTATGTGGTGCCTACCTCCCAACTGTTTTTCAATTGTTTTCAAATAATTAAAAAAACATATTCCCAAAACAATAGGCACCAGTATTAGAATATCCATTGTCTATATTATTTCTTGACATCCGTGAATTTTTAGTATTCATTTTTTCATATTATTCATCATATCATATGTAATTAATGTTTACCAACACCCTCAAATAATGTCTGCCCAAATGGTATATTTTCTATGATTTTATGAACAATTCGGAAAAAAATCCTTATGATTATCAACGTAATGCTTCTTGGTTTGCATATGTTTCTATACGGTGTTTGTTTTGATGTCGGTTGTTTGCAGATCCTGGATGAAATGAAGGAGGAGAAAGAGCAAGAAATACAATCACTGAAGAAGGTAAGGGACACAATACATCATAACTCGTTCAAATGACTCGGTGTGTACAGGAAAATGCCCCAAGACTAGATGTACGATTTGTGTTGAAAGTGGAAGAAAGAACAGCAGCTTACCTTGAAAGATGACATTAGGCGCGTTGAAAGAACACAAGTATATTTACAAAAATACACAAGATATTAACATTTACTTTACGGCTACTGCCACGGTCACTGTAGAGACAAGATTGATGGTACAGTGTACCCTCGTTAATAGATAATATAACCTCGATAATAGATAACTCGATAATAGACGCTTTATCGTTATTTTTTACATTCCTTTATAATGTAGCTAATTAATTGAAAACTAACTAGCCTACGTAGAACAATAAAGACAGTCCGACAAATAGTGTATTACTGCTAATAAAGTTCTAATGACTTATTGAAAAATATTTTAGGTAACTGGACAATAAAAAATGAATACACAAACTCTTTTAATTCAAATTGTGATGTGATTCGAATGATCGATCCAGTTCCCAAAGAGTTTTGGCCTATAAGCACAAAGTAGAATATTTTGATACTTCAAGCATCATAACTGCAACTGAGTATTTTTTTATTGATTGAATTTTGATTCAAAGAGTGTTTCATTACAATGATTTTCTGCTTGTTGACGTATAATAAAGGGGTTGATGAGATTGGGGGGGAGGGGGGGGGGGGGTAAAAGAGGTGTTTTGAAGCCAAGTTCTTAAACTACCTCTCGTACTTTCCCTCCACCCACCTCATCAAACCCGTTATCCGCGTGTCATGACGCCGACTCGGATGAATGAGGATCGCCCTTGACGTCGCGGTGCGCTGTTTCAGGACAACCGTACGCTGCGAGGCCGGGAGGTGAGGGCGCGGATCGAGAGCATCGAACTGCAGGTCAGTCACCCAATACAACGCTCACAGAATTGTCAACTATAAATAATGTGTAGATAACAATTACATGTGTAGACTTGATTATATTATGACGGGTTCAGGAAATACTGGAGGTTATTCTTATTCAACAATAAAGGAACACAAGATATAAAGTTAACTGGTGGTTATATTTGGTGAAATAATGTACAAAGTTCATGGCCAAGAGATGCCATGATCTGGCCCGGATGGCGACCAAAAGTGTACTGAAAACAAAAACTTATCCTATAACTACAAAACGGAAGTTGTCCAACAAGGGAGGACACTAGTTTAGCGGAAGGCTGCTAGAGGGCGCGCAATATCCTGATTTGAGCGCCCTCAACATTTACTGGTACTACAATTTAATTAAACCGCTCACACATGTGAACTTCATTAATTCTCGGATAATGATTATCAGTGGTGTATTCGGGCCGGAGCGGCGCCCCAGTACTTTTTTCTTGAAAACCATATTTGAAGACGTATTTATAAGGCTAACTTGAACCAGCTAACTTGTAAATGCACAATGTTAAAAGTGATACATCCTGATAGATGGAATCTGCCAATATTTATTTGCAACGTCAGACTTTACAATAATGTCAGAATCTTGTAATGTAGTGTAGAGTCAGTTTGTAACATTTTTGTGGCGACGCACAATCGCAACATGTAGACCATGACGCGTGGAGGATCAAGCTGCGAGAGATTCTCTGTGGCGATTATTTTAGATGCAAAGGTAAAACATTATATTTGAATTAGAATCTCCTAAAATTGACATTGTAGCATGATACGGTTCACAAGTCCCCCCCGCCGATTTGGGATGAATGGGTTTTTTCAGTTATCACCGCCCCGGTACTTTTAGTAGCAAGAGTTGCTACTCTGTTTTTCATTATTTTCAATATACACCCCCAATACACTTGCTGAATACCTCATTTTGTTGTGTGTTGAATAGAAAATAATTATGAGAATAATTCTTCTTCTTTCTTATTTGTATGTTACTTTTGTCATATTCTTCTTAATTAATTTTGTCTTGTGTAATTTTCTATGCATGCATAATTCATGCTGTTTATAGTATAATGATAATACCAATAAAATGGACTTGAACTTTTAACCGAATACCTCTTGTTTCAGAACGCAAGTGGGGACGAGAACTTGAAAGTGAAGAACGAGGTGAGAAACCATCTTCAATTAATTTGTTGTCATCACATATAAGTATTTACAATAAATAGTATGCATATCTGAATATTTCTATTGAATGGTGTCTGTATGTTGCTGTTCTGAAATGACTGCGTGTGTTTTCAGATGGCCGGCTTGAGAAAGAAGATTCTTAGCTCGGAGAATTGCTACAACGAGGTGAGTTGCGAACAAACATCGTGTAACCGTAGAGACGTAGACGAAGGATATTTTCTCACTGGCAGCTGCACACTGGACCCTGCTTTTTCCCTGCTGAGTAGAACTATGTACAGTGAAACATCCATCCATCATTTTTCAAAGGACCAGGAAAATGAAACCATCCATGCAGGGAAACAATCCATCCAGGAAAATTTAACATTAATTATATGGGAGTGGGGTGAGAAAAAATGAATGATACAAGCAGGAAAACGATGGATCCGGGAACGATGCATTGAGGTTTCACTGTACTATATCGTTGTTTTCTGGACACTTACTGCGACTGTCAAATAAAATAGCGTCCTAGGTATAACTTACTCCAAGAAACTAGGAATTGTATTGGTTATCATTTATTTGGAAGACCTTCAATTCTGTGGGAAATGTCCGGTCTTTGTATCTTTCCATTGTTGTTGGCACAAAATCCTAGCACATCCTAGCTACGAAATATGTCAAGTTACGTATTATCTTGTATTCTCATAGTATTTAGCTCTTCTAGTGAATATTATCCAATGAAAGCCTTAGTCCTTTGGAGCTAGCTTGGCCTGGGATGTCATTTTAAGTGTCAGTCGCGGTTGACCAAAAGGCAATCGCGTACAAATGTTCCGGCCATTCTCTTTTTTTAATACAAGTACCAGTAGTTGTTTGGATTGAAAATACATTCTGATATGTCAATTATATCGATACTAAACACACACTTTGATTTTCATGATGTATTGTTCTCTTTATTCACCATAGATTAGTGCATAGTATTAATACTATTTTTGTAATTTCTCCATCGATATTCACGTTTAAAATTCATAAATATTGAACTGTAGTAATATATCATTCATAATATACAGACTGGCTATTTCAATACTATTGTTTTGTTTTTTTACTCTGTTTCAGGCAGTTCGAGATTTGCGCGAGGCATTTGAAAAAGTAAGAAAAATTCAATCATTAAATGAGCGTTAGCTAAGGACCTCCGTGTCACTCTTATGGAACTTTGTCCGTTTTTTATTATCTTTTTTTTCACACTGCACAGGTCGCTCGGATTTATTGATGAGCACGAAACATTTTCGGGTTAAGAACTGATCTACCGGTACTTTAGGAGTGTGTAGTTACTACTTTGTGAGCCAAAACTTTACAAAAAACCTCTTAAGATTATTCCGAGCAAAAAACTTTATAAACAAAATCTCTTGCAAAAATTAAACTTTTTCAATGAATGTTAAGACAAGTGAGATAGTAGTAGTAATTAGTTTATCAGCAAAAATGTGCTATTTACAAACAAATACAATTTTACAAAGTGAATGCAGTAATATTTTCTCTAAACTTAAAAACAATACAACAAATATAATACCTATACACATTCACAACAAATGCTTACAAATATTCACCTAGATCAGACAAGCCGTTTCGAAGAAAATGTATTTTTCGTAGATCAAACTGCTAGAAATGTAACAGCTTTCAGGATCACCTCACGGTAGTTTACGACTTCCTAGACTTGATAGTATTAGTTTCCAAGTCAATGTTTGTAGATTTTGAGAACATCTCAAACATGTCTTGCTCATCATACAATGCATACGCAGCTTTTTCATTCGTCGTATCGTCATGCAGGACCACATGCCGACCCCTGTATCAGTCGCTCGAACTCCTTACATTCCCTGCATTCCCTGCATAGTCTACGCACACCAGACAGGAGAACATAGATCCAACACCAGAACACGAGACAACTATCATATTCTCCCGCACAAGTTAGCGATGCTCAGGAAGAGTCCGGCCTACAATGGTGTCATTCTCTATGACAAACTCCCCACGAGAATAAAGAGACTTTCTGACATCATGTTCAAAAACAAACTGAAAAAATATCTTTTAATAATTTGTTTATACTCGGTAAATGAGTATTTGAATAATAGTGAATTGTAATGTATTCATGACTTTCCTAATAATTGACGTATTCAATAACATGTATGTGTTCAACAGAATAAATAAACATTATTATTATCTATCATACCACCAGCAACATTCTTACAGACTAAACGTTTCACCGTTATCTCGACCCTGATTCCCCTTCGTCTCCGTTTGGGGGATTCAATTACCTTTATACCTCTTTGCAATTCTATTTTTAATAAAACATTTTTTCTATTTCAGATCACGGAGTTAAAGAAGGTAAGCACTAAGCACGCAAAACAACGTTATTCTCTCGTGTACTGAATTAGTATTAGCAAAGTTTACATTTAACATGACAGAAAAAATTAGCTTCCATTGCGTGGAATTTTTTCCTTTTTATATTTTTAGGTGGTCAAACGGAAAAGCCAATAACTTCGGAGTTTTACTAAATGCGAGCTTATTTCTATAATAGAAATGATGTAATTTTCTTGTAGATATTTCTACGAATACTTTTAGAAAATCAGTTTGAAATTTTGAAGAACTTTGTCAGAACCCCGTTTTGAAAAATCTCGTTTTTTCCACCGAGGAAAATTTGGTAATTTATTAGAAATTATTATTTTGAATTTGAACATTGCAGTACAATAATAATTGTGGTAATAGACTAAATTCTTCATAAATAGGGCCAGCCATTTTTATAATTCAGAGTTTTTGACACGTCGAAAGAAGAAAAAAAAAATTGGTACCTATTCAATAACAGATTTGTTTGTAATTTTATTATCTTTCTTCCCTTGGTAGAATACTTTCGCACATCTTACAACATGCATTTTGTTCTTTCCTCTATTTTAATGGCATTTAACGACCCCACCAACCGCTAGATTATATGAGAGTACGAAGAGCAGGGAATTATGAAACCCACTTCCGACGTGAGTTCAGTTTCTAAGGCAGTGGCTCAGCTGAACGAGCCACTGGGGACGGCTGCATGTTTCTACCACAATACATGTTGCATGTTCTCAATGCTAATAATGCTGTTGTTTAACAGATACTAGAGGAGAAAGAAAAGGAAATCCTGGAATTAACCGCAAACAACGCTCTTCTTCAAACGAAGCTGGATTCTCTGCTCAGTAAGGTCAGTGCAAGGCTATTGGAATACCACGGTAAACCATATTAATTCAAATGTTGCTGTAAATGATTGATTATTGATTGCTTAACGACCCCACCAACAGCCAAGTTATACGGGGGTGCCAACGAGCGGATGACAATAAAACGATGAAGTGATGATGGGTGAAAGGACGTTTACAAAAACCCATGCCTTTGCGGGACCCGAACCCACGCCCATCGTGACTTCAGTTACTACCGCTAGCGATAGTTGACTGAGCCACCGGGGCGGCAATGTTGCTGTCATTGAAACAATAATTCTGGTCCTTGTATTGAACATAAGGCGTCGCCAGTCTCCATAGGGCAAAAAGTCCCTGCCAGGGTGACCTCGAAACATCTAACATTGAGCTAATAGTTCAAAACATTAAATCATTTACCGGCCAACTAATATATTACAGCTACGGTCACCTTTTTCAATCTGAATTCAAATTTGAAAACTAATCCAGTCATTTTTTCAACTTAAATCTACGACGTAAAAAGTTAAAACTCTTGAGTTATTCAATCTTGCTGTAGGCCTACTACCTTGTTATGATGATTACAAGTGATTGATTGTTTTGAAGATTGTGTTGACTGACTAACGTTGATGTTTAGCTTGCGGAACACAAGCCCAGTACGAGTGAGATCACCGCGAGGATCGAAGTGACGGCTTACGACGACGATGACGACAATTCTTCTGTCGTGTCGGATTTTGTGAGACCGAGTTTACGGGTAAGTTGATGCTAACAATGGCTATTGAGGGACCTTTCTGACAATATCTGAATATTTCACTGTAACTGTAGAATGAAATGTTCTCGTGATGGTTACAATTGATTGATTGTGTTGACTGACTTGTGTTTAATGACTTGGTGTTGACGTTGATGTTTAGCTTGCGCAACACAAGCCCAGTACGAGTGAGATCACCGCGAGGATTGAAGTGACGGCTTACGACGACGATGACGACAATTCTTCTGTCGTGTCGGATTTTGTGAGACCGAGTTTACGGGTAAGTCGATGCCAACAATGGCTATTGAGGGACCTTTCTGACAATATCTGAATATTTCACCGTAACTGTAGAATGCAATGTTCTCGCCCTTCAAAAACATGTATCCATGTAAGAAGGTCAACTACCAACAAGGTAATTGTAAATACTTTGGTTATTAGTATTGCTGCATCTTTGAGGTTTTAATGCTTTCGAAAGATCTAGTTCCGTTTCTTATCGGAAACCTCAACCTGAAAAATCATAATACACCTTGAAAATATCATGTCTGTGTAATACTACGGTGATATTTGTGTTTTTTGTGTTGATATACAACCTTATTTTTCTTGGATACAAGTATAATTATCCTGCCTTATATGATTTGTGTTGAAAGTGAGAACAGCAGCTTACCTCGAGAGTCGAGTCAAGTAACTCATCACGGAAAAACTGTTGAAAGAACACTCGTATATAAAAAAATCACGAGAGATAAAAATCAGATGTTTTAACTTTTCCAATATAGCCAGACTATATCTATACAACTTTTCCGATCCAACGGATATAGTTCACAATATCTTCCGCCTTGTAGTTATTAACAGAGCGTCATCGCATCAACGGAACTGTGTGTTTTCAGAGACAAGCCAACAGCATGATGTACGGCGCTCAACTCATGGGACCGCCGCAGTGCTGCCCCAAGAAGCCAGTGGTGAGAACATGCAACATGATTATCACTTCATCTTTTACTGCCATTTTATAATACTGTACAGTGAAACATTTATCTATCGTTTTTCAAGGGTCGAGGAAATATAAAATATCCATGCAGGAAAACACTCCATTCAGGAAAATTTACCATTTATTAAATGGGCATGGTGTGAGAAAAAATAAATGATACAAGCTTGCAGGAAAACACTCCATCCAGGAAAATTTACCAGTGATTATGTGGGAGTAGGGTAGGACAAAATTGTTGATGCATATATTTTTTTATTCATTTAAAACTCATTTTATTCTTATCTTCTAGACACTTTTTTTCTAGACAAGTTTTTAATCATTTTTAAATTTAATGCGATAACATAAGAAGCCCACACAGAGAAAATTCTCTGTGTGTGT
This sequence comes from Brachyptera putata, assembly GCA_907164805.1. Taxonomy (NCBI): domain Eukaryota; kingdom Metazoa; phylum Arthropoda; class Insecta; order Plecoptera; family Taeniopterygidae; genus Brachyptera; species Brachyptera putata. The sequence goes on along the minus strand of OU015472.1, from coordinate 18,049,589 downwards.
GGGTCAAAAATCCACATAGAAGCGGAAAAACAATGGATGCGGGAACGATAAATAGAGGTTTCACTGTTTATTTATTTATTTATTCATAGTTTGTGAACAATGTCATTGTATAAACCGTGTCAAGTACTAAAATTAATATGAGAATGTGAATGAGTGAATGATGATAAATGGAGATGAAAGTAAAACAATATTTCATTTCAAACACTGGGATTCCAGGTATTCGTCAATGCTGTAGAAGTTAAGTTTAAGTAAGAATGTTTTTATCGCAGACTTGAATTCTTGACGCGTTTTCAATATTTTTATGGAGTTTGGTAGAGCGTTGAATATCCTCCTTCCTGACTGCATAACACCTTCCGTGGTCGTCTTCAGCCTGCAGTACTGATGAGGCAGTTCTGCCGCTCCTCGTGTGTTGGGATACGTTTGGCGAGTATCTTGGAACAGAGCCAAGTTGTCTTTTACAAACGACAAATTCCGTGTAATGGATACGTTTGGCAGTCTAAGATAGTGTCGTCAGGACCACATGCCGACCCTGTAGCAGTCGCTCGAACTCCTTACATTCCCGCATTCCTGCAATAGGTCTACGCCCACCAGACAGGAGACATAGATCCAACACCAGAACACGAGACAACATCAATTCTCCCTCACAAGTTCGCGAGGCTCAGGAAGAGTCGGCCTACAATGGGTTGGGTCATTTTTCTTTTTTCTATGACAAACTCCCACGGAAATAAAGAGACTTTCTGAACCATCATGTTCAAAAAACAACCTGAAAAAATATCTTCTAATAATTTGTTTATACTCGGTAAATGAGTATTTGAATAATAGTGAATTGTAATGTATTCATGACTTTCCTAATAATTGACGTATTCAATAACATGTATGTGTTCAACAGAATAAATAAACATTATTATTATTATTATTATTATCTATCATACCACCAGCAACATTCTTACAGACTAAACGTTTCACCGTTATCTCGACCCTGATTCCCCTTCGTCTCCGTTTGGGGGATTCAATTACCTTTATACCTCTTTGCAATTCTATTTTTAATAAAACATTTTTTCTATTTCAGATCACGGAGTTAAAGAAGGTAAGCACTAAGCACGCAAAACAACGTTATTCTCTCGTGTACTGAATTAGTATTAGCAAAGTTTACATTTAACATGACAGAAAAAATTAGCTTCCATTGCGTGGAATTTTTTCCTTTTTATATTTTTAGGTGGTCAAACGGAAAAGCCAATAACTTCGGAGTTTTACTAAATGCGAGCTTATTTCTATAATAGAAATGATGTAATTTTCTTGTAGATATTTCTACGAATACTTTTGGAAATCAGTTTGAAATTTTGAAGAACTTTGTCAGAACCCCGTTTTGAAAATCTCGTTTTTTCCACCGAGGAAAATTTGGTAATTTATTAGAAATATTATTTTGAATTTGAACATTGCAGTACAATAATAATTGTGGTAATAGACTAAATTCTTCATAATAGGGCCAGCCATTTTTATAATTCAGAGTTTTTGACACGTCGAAAGAAGAAAAAAAAAATTGGTACCTATTCAATAACAGATTTGTTTGTAATTTTATTATCTTTCTTCCCTTGGTAGAATACTTTCGCACATCTTACAACATGCATTTTGTTCTTTCCTCTATTTAATGGCATTTAACGACCCCACCAACCGCTAGATTATATGAGAGTACGAAGAGCAGGGAATTATGAAACCCACTTCCGACGTGAGTTCAGTTTCTAAGGCAGTGGCTCAGCTGAACGAGCCACTGGGGACGGCTGCATGTTTCTACCACAATACATGTTGCATGTTCTCAATGCTAATAATGCTGTTGTTTAACAGATACTAGAGGAGAAAGAAAAGGAAATCCTGGAATTAACCGCAAACAACGCTCTTCTTCAAACGAAGCTGGATTCTCTGCTCAGTAAGGTCAGTGCAAGGCTATTGGAATACCACGGTAAACCATATTAATTCAAATGTTGCTGTAAATGATTGATTATTGATTGCTTAACGACCCCACCAACAGCCAAGTTATACGGGGGTGCCAATGAGCGGATGACAATAAAACGATGAAGTGATGATGGGTGAAAGGACGTTTACAAAAACCCATGCCTTTGCGGGACCCGAACCCACGCCCATCGTGACTTCAGTTACTACCGCTAGCGATAGTTGACTGAGCCACCGGGGCGGCAATGTTGCTGTCATTGAAACAATAATTCTGGTCCTTGTATTGAACATAAGGCGTCGCCAGTCTCCATAGGGCAAAAAGTCCCTGCCAGGGTGACCTCGAAACATCTAACATTGAGTAATAGTTCAAAACATTAAATCATTTACCGGCCAACTAATATATTACAGCTAAGGTCACCTTTTCAAATCTGAATTCAAATTTGAAAACATTCAGGCATTTTTTCAATTCTTAAATCTACGAAGTTTTAAAAAGTTAAAACTTCAGGTTATCATTCGTGCGTAGGGCCTTACTACCTTGTATGATGATTACAAGTTGAATTGATGTTTTGAAGATTGTGTTGGCTGACTAACGTTGATGTTTAGCTTGCGCAACACAAGACGTCCACCGAGTGAGAATCACCGCGAGGATGAAAAAGAGTGACGGTTACGGCGAGATGACGACAATTCTCTGTCGTTCTGGCGGATTTGTGAGACCGAGTTTTACGGTTAGTCGATGCAAACATTGGCTTTATTGAGGGACTTTCTGACAATATTGAATATTCACCGTAACTGAGAATGCAATGTTCTCGCCCTTCAAAAACATGTACCTTGTAACGAAGGTCAACTACCAACAAGGTAATTGTAAATACTTTGGTTATTAGTATTGCTGCATCTTTGAGGTTTTAATGCTTTCGAAAGATCTAGTTCCGTTTCTTATCGGAAACCTCAACCTGAAAAATCATAATACACCTTGAAAATATCATGTCTGTGTAATACTACGGTGATATTTGTGTTTTTTGTGTTGATATACAACCTTATTTTTCTTGGATACAAGTATAATTATCCTGCCTTATATGATTTGTGTTGAAAGTGAGAACAGCAGCTTACCTCGAGAGTCGAGTCAAGTAACTCATCACGGAAAAACTGTTGAAAGAACACTCGTATATAAAAAAATCACGAGAGATAAAAATCAGATGTTTTAACTTTTCCAATATAGCCAGACTATATCTATACAACTTTTCCGATCCAACGGATATAGTTCACAATATCTTCCGCCTTGTAGTTATTAACAGAGCGTCATCGCATCAACGGAACTGTGTGTTTTCAGAGACAAGCCAACAGCATGATGTACGGCGCTCAACTCATGGGACCGCCGCAGTGCTGCCCCAAGAAGCCAGTGGTGAGAACATGCAACATGATTATCACTTCATCTTTTACTGCCATTTTATAATACTGTACAGTGAAACATTTATCTATCGTTTTTCAAGGGTCGAGGAAATATAAACTATCCATGCAGGAAAACACTCCATTCAGGAAAATTTACCATTTATTAAATGGGCATGGTGTGAGAAAAAATAAATGATACAAGCTTGCAGGAAAACACTCCATCCAGGAAAATTTACCAGTGATTATGTGGGAGTAGGGTAGGACAAAATTGTTGATGCATATATTTTTTTATTCATTTAAAACTCATTTTATTCTTATCTTCTAGACACTTTTTTTCTAGACAAGTTTTTAATCATTTTTAAATTTAATGCGATAACATAAGAAGCCCACACAGAGAAAATTCTCTGTGTGTGTGGGTCAAAAATCCACATAGAAGCGGAAAAACAATGGATGCGGGAACGATAAATAGAGGTTTCACTGTTTATTTATTTATTTATTCATAGTTTGTGAACAATGTCATTGTATAAACCGTGTCAAGTACTAAAATTAATATGAGAATGTGAATGAGTGAATGATGATAAATGGAGATGAAAGTAAAACAATATTTCATTTCAAACACTGGGATTGCAGGTATTCGTCAATGCTGTAGAAGTTAAGTTTAAGTACGAATGTTTTTATCGCAGACTTGAATTCTTGACGCGTTTTCAATATTTTTATGGAGTTTGGTAGAGCGTTGAATATCCTCCTTCCTGACTGCATAACACCTTCCGTGGTCGTCTTCAGCCTGCAGTACTGATGAGGCAGTTCTGCCGCTCCTCGTGTGTTGGGATACGTTTGGCGAGTATCTTGGAACAGAGCCAAGTTGTCTTTTACAAACAGACAAATTTCCAGTATGTACAGTGGTAGCTAAATACTTGTGGTAGCTAAACCCCAGAAGAGGAGTCCGTAAGATAGGAGGGATTGACATTGCGCAAAATAGACGATGCGGAGGGTAGCTCGGTCGCATTGGCGTGATAACTTCCTAAGGGCAAAGCTGATCTTGGCTAGCTTACCTACTAGCTTGTTAATATGTGCCTCCCATTTTAGATGTTGGTCTACTATTACCCCTAAGAATTTTGTTTCATTTTGACAGTACGCGTTCATTGTTGGAAGTTCCGCGTTACCACTCGGGGTAAACACCACAACAAAGGTTTTTCCTTCGTTCAGCTTCAATTTATTCGGGCCAAACCAATTTTTCATGGCAGCAAACGTTGAAGAAAGTTCGTCATCTAGTTGAAGGATGCTACCACTTTCAACCGTTGCACTGGTATCATCGGCATACTGTATGATTCTACGATTTGGTTTGTTGTTGGTTAGAGAAGGAGTCAGATCATTTACAAAGATTGTAAACAATAGTGGGCCAAGTATGGATCCCTGTGGAACTCCACGTCTTGATACTTCCCAGGTAGATGATCCGTTGCCTACCAACCTCACCTGTTGCTTTCTGTGGGAGAGATACGATTCGATCCAATTTCTTGTAACACCAGAAACACCATAATGTCCCAGCTTCTGCAGAAGTAGATCGTGGTCCATCGAGTCGAACGCCTTCAACAGGTCGCAGAAGATGGCTCCAACTTTATTCTTGGTTTCCATTGCAGAGGTAACTCTGTTTATCAGTTGGAAGATCGCCGTTTTAGTAGAGTAGCCTACTCTAAATCCATGTTGGTCGGATGAGAGAATGCAACATGTTTCAAGATGGTTCATTAGCTGCCTATGCATTATTTTCTCGGTTATTTTTGAGAACGATGGCAGAAGAGAGATGGGTCGGTAGTTGGAGCATGCACTTTTTTCCCCTTTCTTGTAGATGGGTTTGATTATTGACATCTCCATTTTGTCTGGTACGACTCCAGAATAGAATGAAAAGTTAATAATGTGAGCAAGAGGCGTCGCTATCCATATCGCACATTTACTCAATAGAAACATCGGTACTTCGTCCCATCCGCTTGAAGCTTTTGGTTTCATTTTTCCTATGATGTCTACAATATCCATGGCTGTTACCGATGGTGCTTGCATGATCAGCGCAGTTGCTGGCACTACTAATTTCATCTTGTTCATGCATTCAGATGTAGTATCGACGAGTGTTGGCGAGTCTGTGTCACACACAGATAAAAAATATGTATTCAACTTGTGTGCGACTTCATTTAGATCCGATATTTCAACGGTGCCTTCTCGTAAGATAATGGACTGAGGTTTGTTCTTGTTCTTCCCTGTCAGAGAATTTACTAGGTTCCATGTTGTAGCACTCTTATTGCTTGATTTCTGAATGAGACCCGAGTGATATTGCTTTTTAGCAATCGATATCTTCTGTTTTAATTCTGCTTTGAATGTCTTCATGTATTTTGGCTCTACTTTACCAATTTTAACGAGACTATTCAATTCTTGTTTTCTTCTGCATGCATTCCGTATGTCTACAGTGATCCAGCCGTTCGATTTATTTGAATCCTTGAAGTGTGGTCTATGTCGCTTCGGAAAGTGCTGTTCGAAGAGAAGAAGAAATAAACGCAGGAATGCATCATATTTACCATCAATACAGGCTGCTAGATATATACTGCTCCAGTCGGTTTTCACAAGGTCTGTTATAAACTGCTGTATGGCATGTTCCGAGAAACTCCTCTTCATCACGGGAGAGTGAGATGTCTGTGTGGTAGCGCTACTGGTTGGGATAGCAATCAGCTGGCCAGCATGATCAGACAATCCTGGGTCTATGTTCTTTAGGAATATTGCATCGTCCCAGTTTGTAAGTACGTGATCAATGGATGTCTTTGTGGTTGAGGTGATTCTAGTTGGCTCATTATTCATGCTTTTGAAGGTGAAGGCAGCTGAGACTTCCTCCATTTTTTATTTCATTTTGTCATTCATTGTATTTACACTGAAATCGCCACAAATTACAATTTTTATTTCAGTCCTGCTCATCTTTTCTAATAGCGCTTCGAGGTACTCGAAGAAAACTGTTGTAGTTTCAGGATCCGGCGCTCTGTAGATTGTGATCAGGACGAAAGGCACTGGACGAGTCACTTTGATTGCACATATTTCGAACGATCTCTCAATGGGATTTAAATTTAAAATCTCAATGTAAGAGTCTATTCCTCGTCGGACGTAGATTGAAGAACCTCCTCCACCTTGATGAGTTCTCGTGAAGCTAGCAGCGAGACTGAAGTCTTTTATATTTACTAGATCTTTGTTTTCATGTGTCAACCAATGCTCGGTAAAGCATAGGAAATCAATCCTGAGATCCATCGAGTCCATGAAGATTTCCAACTCATCTACTTTATGTTCAATGCTTCTAATGTTCAAGTGAAAAATACCCTTGCATTTTCTATTCACTCTTTTATAATCTGAGCCACTTGGATTTTTAGTAACTGCTAGTTCAAGTTCTAGGACTTTCCCACTTCTTAGTGATTGAATATTCTGGTGCAGTATTCTTATAGGTGTGACTGAATCTTGATTCAACTGTCTATCGTCAGTTTGGCTCGTGGTAGAAAAAATTTATTTACTGCCGTTCCTTCAGGCCAGAATTGAGGGTTGTCGAACGTGTCTTGCAGTGAGCTGCACGCACTCACCTTGAACGAGCTGTAAGCCCCACGAGCTTGGAGTTTCTCACAAGAGACTGTTTCCGGCTTCGTTACATTGTTTCTGATGTAGGCTAGCACATCCTCACTTGTTGTGTCTTCGTGTAGCCTCCAGACATGTAGATGTATTTTGGACGTGGCCACCAAGAGCTTGCTGGTTCCTTTGCTAGCTGTACCCAAAATGAACGACTTTTTTGGTCTAGACTTTTTGTAAATGACTTCCTGAAAGTCTTCTGTTCTCTGTCTACCGGTTTCACTCTTTTGATCACAAGTGAGTGGTTGACGTTTCACTAAGCTAGAGCATTGAATTTTTTTTTTAAGTATTTTGAATTCGGATCTTTTTGAATTCTGTATCGTCCTCACTTACTCTTGCTGTATCCAATTCAGGTTCCTTTCTTAGAAACGCGGCTGTATCTGATGCCCCGTCATTGAGCTTAGCAACGGAATTGGCCTGTTTCATAACCTCACTTTTTTCTGCCAATTTGGTTATGAGTTGAATTTTATCTTTAAGTAACTCATTGATTTCCTCTAAATCGGATAAACGCTTGTCTTTTTCAACAATGAGTTTGTTGTTGCCCGTAATAATGGATTTCAGCAGTTCTGTTTTCATGTTATCACTGCTTATTCCAGTTTGATGGTCTTGAGAACCTAGGCCTAGGCCTACACTGTCCTCAAGGCAAAATAGGCTGGTGCCTAGGGTTGTGGAACACACGTCCATTACTATATTTACAGTGTCACTGAGTCGCTCTACAAGGTCTTCTTTTTTTCCTTCTTTGCTCAGGCCAATCTTGTCGAGTTCTTTCTCGAGTTCTTTAACACTCAAATCTTCAATTTTGCTTTTTAAGACTAGGAGCTTCACTGAATCCACCTTACTGTCAGCCATCTTGGATACATGCTGATAACTTCAGATTGGTAACAATTCTAATACAAGAAAAGTACATATATTTTCAATACCTTCAAGACGATTTGATTCCGATCATGTGCTGACGTGATAGCGTGTGCTACTGCCCTACTGCTGTCTCCCGCGGTACTGACCTGCCTGTTTGTTTGTAGCGGGGATGTAAAGCCGAGTCTCAGCCTGGGGTGATGTGGAGCCAGAGCAGTCAAGACAGCGACACGGAGGACACACCCTTTCTGCGCAGGATGGACCGATCAAGGGTGAGCTCGGACACATGTCAACCCGCCCATAACCTAATTCAGTTCTATTCTTCCCAACATGGAATCAAATTCATTTATAATTCAAATTTGGAATGAAATTCTACTTTTGCAAATTCAATCGATTTTAAGATAATATGTCAATGAACTTCTTCACATTTCATAATTCAGTTCTATTCTTCCCAACATGGAATCAAATTCATTTATAATTCAAATTTGGAATGAAATTCTACTTTTGCAAATTCAATCGATTTTAAGATAATATGTCAATGAACTTCTTCACATTCTTGGTATTCATTGATGTATTATCTTAGAAATTTTTGAATTCATAAACATATAATATAATATTAATTGAAGAGCATCAAATTATCTTGGGCTTCATACACTTCTTATTCAATTATACACTGGTTTACTGAACATGGAAAAAATAGTAAAGATGAATTTCTCCATTTTTATAAGCACCGTACATGCACCCCCTTGAACCTTTCTCATAAATTGATTACAAATTATTTTAATTTGTCAATTGGTTTTATATTAGTACCGTATATAAGTATACAAAATCTCATGAAAGCTTGTATCCATGAAAGAAGATCTCAATCCGGAAATTAATCTCATCATCCCATCACCTTATATATCATTCACCGACGCCAATAGATCTTAGTCATCATAATATCAATCAATTTGTATTACCATCTGCCACCGGAACGTAGCCCCTCCCCATGCAGACCGAATAAAGATTTTGATTTGATTTGAAATGAATATAAATAACTAAATGGAAATGACAGCTGCATGAACTGTAGAATGCTCCTCGTCTTCTGTGCCGCTCCGTTGACAATACTTGTACGTTCTACCGCTGCGATTGAGACTAACATGCCATCTTGTGTACAGATCGAAGGTCCGTGGCGCGCGGTGAAACGCAGTAGAGAGTTCGAGTCTGACTCTAATAACGACAACGACGACAGCTACAAGATGTGGGACCTCGACGAAGACGAGGCTGTAGCTGCGGGAGGCAATCCACGGGACATTGAAAACGGACCAGGTGCACTAAACGTAAGAAAACATGTCTATATTTTTTATATTATATAAATATGGAAGGTGTGGGGTAGTCAACCGAGGAGAAAAATGGGAGGAAGTGGTAGATGAGAGATGGTGGGAAGATAGAGAATGGTGGAGGGAACTCGTAGGAATAAAAGACGAAGCAGAGGATAGTAGAAGTGAAGAAGAGGAAGAAGAAGTCGGACCTGGCAGGAACCGACTGATAAGAAGACTGCCCTAGAAGAAGTGGTGGAAACACCCCCTAGCCCAATCTAATTGGTTATCTGGGTTTTGAGAAATATATATAAATGTATACTTGTGTCCACGAAAGAAGGTCGTCTACCAATATAAACGCAAATATCACCGTTATGTTGGTATCTTAGGGTAGGCCCTATTAAGAATAGTTTTGAGTCTTTGTTCTCATTGCGGACAGCTCCGAACAACCCAGCTGTCGCTGAGCAAATGATGATAACCGAGAACGTGTGTGATGTTCCTCATGTTCCAGGCTGGGAACGTCAGAACAACGCTGAACGTAGCCTGGACTTCCAACAAGCGGGACGACGACGCAATGAGTCAACAGTCGTCTGTGGTAAGCACTTTACTCCCGTCGGTCCTTTGGCACGTACCCGGTCGAAAGGCAGCGTGCATGAAATGTTCTCATTATTCTGTATGGTAATGGGCGGCCCCAGAAGTCTGCCCTAGAAGAAATGGTAGAAACACCCCGTGACCCAAAATTTGATGAGATAAAGCGATATGGGCGATCGTCCTTCTCTATGAATTATACCCAATTCAAAATAGGTAAAAAGAAAGAAAGGAGGATAGAAATATCGTAAGAGGCTACTCTACTACGAATTTGTATATCACATTGTGTTGAATTCAAACGAGAGGTAGTTTTTCAAAATGTAAGTTCTTATGTAGTTTACTTCAGAATTGACAACTCTAAGCACTTTTCAAATATAAATTAGACTTGAATTATAATTGCTGTCATAAATTATGAATAAAGTTGATATATAAATTAAATTGTCAATGGCTTTATGTCAAGTTTTCGAAGTTTGGTGTAAACAAAATGAGCATAAATTTACTGAATTTACAACAGGAAATAGGAAATGATAACTAGAAATGAAAAACTAGGAAATGATATGGAAAGGGGAGACAAATCGAAACAGAAGGATATTGAGATGGGAGTAAAAAATACATTAAAAATAACATTAGTTAATTGCAGAAGTATATGCAATAAACTCGACGAATTAAGAACAGTAGTAGACACTATAAATCCCGATATTTTCGTACTTGTGGAAACCTGGCTGGACGATGGCTACACCGATAAAGAGATAGAGGTAGGGGGTTACAGCTTATTCAGAAGAGACAGAAACAGACATGGGGGTGGTATATTGCTGGGATTAAAAAATGAGTTGAATGGGAGAATCTTGTGGATAGAAGAAGCAGTAGAGTTAATGGGATTAGAAATTAAGTTCGGAACAGAAATGTTTATAATAATTGCGGGATATAGGCCACCAAATTCTAATAATGATATTCTTGTCAAGATTAGGGAAAGAGTGGTTGAAAGTGCTAATAAAAGGAATGTAATAGTTGCTGGAGACTTGAATTTACCAGGAATAAATTGGGAAGAAGGGACTGTAGGAAGTAGCACGAATAGAAGGCAAGAACTTGTTTATCAAATAATGAGTGAAGGATTTGTGCAAACGGTTACGGAGGGTACTAGATTAACTAGGACAGGTAGTAATAACCTTTTGGACGTTATCCTAGTCAGACCACCGGAAAAGTGGTTAAGAACTATCGTGGATTGTTGGTATCAGTGACCATAATATTCCAACAGTAGAATTAATTGCAAATAGAGTAAAAGATGAAATAAAGGTACAGAAGAAAGTCTGGTTCTATAAAAAGGCGGATACCAACAAAATTAAGTTACATTTAAATTATTGGAGGAATTACTGGATTGAGGAGAAGGGGGATATAGACAAAAAATGGGACACTTTCAAAAGCATATGTTTAAACGCTATTGAGAAGTTGGTTCCCAATAAATTAATATCTGAAAGTGCAGATCCAATCTATTATAATAAATCAATTAGAAAATTGAAAAGGAAAGCAAGAAAGTTTCATAATATGAACAGAGGTAAAGGGGGAGATATAGAAATGAGAAGGAAATTCAGATCAGATCTGAATAAAGAAAAGAAAAGTGCAAAGGATAAGTTTCTACGGGGGATGTTTGATGAGCAGGACCAGAATAAAAGTTGGAATAATATGTACAAGTACATAAATAATTTACTAAAAGAGGAAGAAACGATATGCCAACTCTTATTAACAGAAAAGGAGTGGAGTTCATATCGAATAAAGAAAAGGCATACGCATTAAATAATTATTATGGTGAAGTTTTTCAAAAACAGACTTTGAATGGGGAGAATGAAGTAGAGAATGATCAAATTCATCATTTGGGAGTAGAGGAAAATAAAATAAAATTCACTGAAACAGCAATCCAGAGAATAATTGATAAACTGAATAGAAATAAAGCTCCCGGTCACGATGGGATTAATAACAAATTTATCAAGTTGGCGGGAAAAGAGTTAATACCGTATTTAATGTTAATTTTTCAAAATTCAATAGATTCAGGAACTGTGCCCGAGGACTGGAAAAAAGCAATGATCACTCCAATACATAAAGGGGGAGAAAAATCAAATTTCCAGGGTAATTACAGACCAGTTAGCCTCACCTCCTCAATATGCAAAATTATGGAAAGGTTAATTGATACAGAAATCAAATTAATTGTTGATAATAATGGTGGAATATTTGATGGACAACATGGTTTTCGTAAGGGTTACTCATGTGTAACCCAACTGCAAGGATTCACGCAGGAACTGTCTGATACTTTAGACAAGGGGGGTAAAATATCTGCCGTCTTTTTGGATTTTGAAAAAGCTTTTGACAAAGTACCTCATAAACTTCTGATTTCAAAGTTGAAACAAATAACAAAACATGAGAGGATTACAAGATGGGTGGAGTCCTTCTTAAAAGGTAGATCACAAAAAGTAAAAGTAGGTGATGAAATTTCTGATATGGTAAAAGTTACTTCTGGGGTACCACAAGGAAGTGTAATTGGACCCCTTCTATTCAATATATTTATAAACGATCTTCAAATCGGAATTCAATCAAGAATTCGTCTATTTGCTGATGACTGTGTGGTATATAGCACCATTAGGAGTGAGAGGGAGGAAAATCAGTTACAAGGGGATTTGGACAGAATTAATGAATGGGTTAAAATAAATTTAATGGGACTAAATGTTGGAAAATGTAAAGTGGTGCACTTCTCTAGCAGCAGTAACAAGAAAAAAGTGAATAAGATTTATAAAATGGGAGATTCTACACTTGAGGAAGTAGAAGCATATAAATATCTTGGACTTTACATAAATAAAAACTTAGGGTGGGGGGAACATGTTAGAAATATCTCAAAAAAGGGAATACGATCCTTAAATTTTATCATGAGGCAGTTGAAGGGGACAGGGATGAAAATAAAAGAGAAGGCATACATGAGTCTGATTCGGCCAATGCTTGAGTATGCTAGTTCAGTCTGGGATCCGCATGAAGTTGGACTAATAAAGGCTGTGGAGAACGTCCAAAGGGTTGCTGCAAGAAGGGTATTGGGGAGAGAGAAGCGCTGGAAGATTATCAGGAACGATAAGGATGTGGTTGAAAAAGTTATAGAAAGACCCAGTAAAATGATTGAGGAAATGGGATGGGAAAATTTGGCGAAACGAAGACAAATAGAAAGAATGTGCAATTTTGTTAGAGTCAAGAATGAATGTACAGGATGGGATGAATTAAGCAATAGAATTGGAAAGGGATTACAAAGAAGTACAAGGGGAGGGGTAAGAATGGAAGTGGAAAAAGTAGATAGAGAAGTAGGTAAATATGGATTTATACAAAGAACGACGCGGGAATGGAATGAATTGGAAGAAGATATCAAGAACATAACGAAGATTGGTGATTTAAGAAGAGAGCTAAGAAAAAAATGAAGTATAATTATATCGAGTATGTTTGACTGTAATTCCATTAGGAATAGTAAGTTAGTAACCATTACCACCTGTTTTATGAACAATCTGTAATGAATAAATAAATATGTAATATATATATGTAACAATTGCAACAATGGCTATAATTTTAAATGGAGACACAGAACTTACTATACTTGTGATTGGCAAATATCATCCGGGCCAACTTTAATTATAATTAAATATTCCAATGTTGGCATTTAAACCTTATCTGAATCATTTTACAAGACATGAAAAATTTGTAGTTTCCAATAATTCCCTGCATGGTGCAAAAGGGGCCTTCCCCCCTTTTTACCATGCGTGCTTCACAACAATCAGTCGCTGCACAAAAATTATTCTATCTTGCGTTTCCTACCCCAGGGATGTGACCTGGATTCGCCCCAATGTGACTAGAGTCTAGCCGTGTCTCCTTGCCAACTACGTAACGACGCGTGATTGTCTCGTGTTTCCGCAGGTCAGCCACGTGTTCACCAGCGTGAAGGAAGCGAAGGAACTGAAGAAGAGGCGGGTGACGTCTCGACCTGATCCCATCGCAGCTTTTCAACGGCACTTTCTTAAATAGCTAGCTACTTCTTACTATCCCAACGCAGCTTTACGACTTCACATTCTTACATTCATACGTCTTACTGACGTCATCGGCCACCCGATCTCAACACAGCGTTACGGCTTGCTACTTCTTACTGACGTAACCTCCCCTACCCGATCTCAATGCCGATCTCAAAAAAATCTCTTGAATAAATGGCAAATTTTTACTGAATGTAAACACATGAAGGTACATATTAGGCCTATTAGAGATTTTCATCGAAATTGAACTAGCCATTTTGGGGAAGAGAAATTACAGATGTAATTCCTCCGTTAAATAGCTAGAAATAATATTTAGAACCACGTCATTGTGATTCACACAGCTGTCTAGACTTGACAGTTACCAAGTCTAGGTGTGTAGAGTTATCAAATAAATTTTCAACAAGTCAAGGTGTGCAGATTTCAAGTATAATTCATTCAAATCATCTTACAATGCATGTGCTGCATTTGCCTAGTTCATGCCTCTAGTTCACTGTACGTTGGACGTTACAGGAAACTCGTACTATGCCTCGGAGTGGTTCGTACAAACAGCATACAACATACTGAACACTCCGTTCATCCTACCTGGACGCATTTCGTTCATCCTCCCTGGACAAATTTCGTTCATCTTCGCTGGAAGTGTTTCGTTCATGAAGTTTACATATAGGCCTAATCATAGTTAACAAAAGTGTTATAGTGAACCCTCTTTAGTTCAAAATTCAATAGACCCAGCAAGATATCTCTAATTATAAAAGTTTAAATTGTAGACATATTCAACAATGTGCAATTATTGGTCGAATCTGTAGGGACCAGAACTATTGTTTGAATGACAGCAATATTTGAATAATTGAAGTTGGAATTAATGATGGCTTACTGTATTGATACACTCATTGTACAGTAAATTTAATATTAGATGAGAATCAGTTTAATTTCAGTTAGTTACATTCAAGAATTTGAAATATTAAGTAGTTTGATTGTCAAGTGAACATTAATAGTCGAGTGGGTAATTAGATGAGCGTAGCGAAGATTTTCACTCAAGTCTTACGGAGCTTTGTCTGTGCGTTTTTTTTTGTTTTTTTCTTTTTGTTTGTTTGTTTGTAAACACTGCACAGGTCGCAGGGTTTGACCGATCGACATGAAACTTTTTTTTATATGCAAACTTATCCAACTTAGAACTGTATAGTTTTGAGGTCTAATCGGTTGGACTATTTTTGATAAACATCATTTAGAAGTTTCTAAAAACCCCATAAGATTTGGCTGGGCGGAAAAAAATTGAAAAAAAATCTCTCCAATACGATTCAAATTTTCCACAAATGTGAACACAAGAATAATATACATGAATAAAAATTTTGTTCGATATTCGGACCAGCCGTTTTGGAGAAAATAATATAATAAATGTATTTTATTCGTCGAAAAGATAGAAATATTAGTTGAAAAATGTTGCATTGTCGAAGTCACGACTTTCTAGATTCATTGACATCGGATGAAGTTCATTTCAAATGATCAAGGTTTGTAGAGTTTTCGATTATACTTTACATAGACATCTCGCTCATCGTACAACGCACATCCTGCGTTTCCCTAGTTAGTTTACACAGTTAAGTTGGTGAGAGTAGACAGTAGATCTAAATATTAAATTTAGAAGCTATGAATAAAGCTAGGTTATTATTTGCTAAAAAAAAAGAGAGATTCCACTATGGAAGTGCTTAAAATGACAACATACCTATTTTACTTGAAATTGGTATTTTCCATTATTGTATCTTCTTATGTATATGTGTAGGATGTAAGCCTATGGTACGATTAGTATGTTAGTGTGCAATAGGCCTACATTAATATCACATAATGTAATAATACATTTACTTTAATATTAACATTAACTTCAATATTGTAACTTTAATAATGTAATAATACATTAACTTTAATATTGTACGTGCCAATGTTTCATGTTCCTATCAGTCGCACCAACAGAAACAATGTATTGTAATAATTAAGATATACATGCAAAATTATTAATTAATTAAGGTAATCATTCTAACCAATTAAAATTAAAAAACTACCGGTAATAAAAATGAAAAAATGTGATCATTTTTATAACGTATTAGTTTTTGTAAAATACTGTTGTATTGAGACCTTTCTTGTATTGTTTTTTGTTGGTTGCAGCATACAGACAACTGAACTCAGACCTGCTTGTTAGTGTGTGTGTTTGTGTTAGTACTGTTTTATTTAAAGTGTTGAATCATTTGTCACTCATTGATCACATGTACAGGCTTCCTTAGGTTGCCATAGTTTTTATAGGGGCCTACACGTATTTTCTATTTTTCAATCATTAAAATGATAGACAGTATATTTACCAGCAAAATTAATATTTTTCCTTCATTATTTACCATTACCTCCTTACGGACGCTATAACAGCTTGCTTGCTCTTTTGTCGCCGAGCATTCACAGTTATACATTGCCATTGCCAAAAAACTACTGGGTCTATTTCTATGAACAATATGTCATTGAAACGGAAATTATTTGAAGATGATAACGATATATCTTAATATTTTACGTTATAATATTGACGGAACTAAATTTATTTACCGTTATACCATATTTCATATTTATTGTGAGAACGGGTGAAGATGATGAAAAAAATCCACGGCTATAACATCAATGCAATAATTTATAAGCGGACCACCAGCCAAAAAATCGTTAGAGAAAATGTTCAAAATATTTTTATATCAAGATGTATAGAGGGCTGCGTTGGTTGGCCGGTCTCGATACATTTTGGGTGATACAATACAAATGCTGGTCAATCTGCAGCAACAATAGTGGCAATAATCAAGCATTTCTATTGGCTACCAGAATGAATCATCAAAATGTAACCTATGTACGTTTTGCAGTTACTATTATAAGTCCATGGTTTTACCATAGAATAAAGAAATACATTTCTCTATTCTAGGTTTTACCCTTGGAGGACTTTTTTTTTATTCCTCCAAGATTTCACCGCTTCAAGTTCAAATATAAGTGGGCTAGCCAGTGCATGCTGGGAAACTTTCTGCCGTATTCAGCCATGTTTCAATTCTAAAAACGTTTTACCGCAGTTTTGTCAACTACTGAAACTGAAGTTATTATTAACGTTTCTTTATAATACAGACATATTTAGACACATGTATAATTGTTCGTGATTAATCACTAAGCCTATCTAATAATCGAAGGTGAGTTGAGCCAATGAATATGAATGTAAAGCTTTTAGGCCTCTACATAGTTTTTAGGTTATGATTGCCTCCGCGTACCGGCTTGTTTATTGTTTCTAGACATTGGGAATTGATCTAAAGCGAATTAAAACTATAGAGCCCAGTCAGCTAGCCTTACTATTGATCGATCAAATGAGTCTCCGACTTGAAAATGTTTTTCTATTGGTTAGAAGATAGTATAGGCCTAGCCTAGTCAAGGACCCATGATTTATTTTAGAATTGGGGTTAGGCCTATCACCTCAAACAAGTAGGCCCAACTGAGTCTATCACATTCTGATAACACAGGTCGCAGAGGCTAAGCCTGTCTTGAACTTGAATGGGGTACTTAGGCCTACTAGGCCCTAGGCCTACATACTTTCATTAATCTATATCATGTCATCATTTGCTTTCTAAATTATTAGGCAACTATGGATGCCGACCTATACGACGAGTTTGGTAACTATATTGGACCAGAATTAGAATCGGAAGATGAGGAAGAAGAAGATGGTTATGCCGAACGCGCCGCTAATCAAGATTTTGATGATGAAGCCAATGAAGACCAAGGAGAAGACATGGATATCGCACCAATGTCCATTGTTTTGCATGAAGACAAACGATATTATCCGGCGGCATTAGAAGTGTTTGGTCCGGAGGTGGAAACAATTGTGCAGGTAAAACATCAGTCTGTTAAGAAACTTACCCTAGGTCTATGTTATTGTGCCTTACTTGGAAATGTTAAATGTAAGCAATAGAAACGTTCAACCATAGCAGACTTCTATGGACCTACAAACTATATTTACTAACAAACTGTAATTGATGTTGTAATCAACTACTGTGCTTCTGTTGCTGGGTAGGAAGAGGATACGCAACCACTTGACAAACCTCTGATCGAACCAGTTAAGAAACGTAAGTTCCAACTGAAGGAGCAGAAACTTCCGGAGACCACTTACAACATGGAATATCTAGCAGACATGATGGACAACGCATCTCTAATTCGTAATGTAGCGCTTGTCGGCCATCTTCATCATGGCAAGACTACGTTCGTCGATTGTTTGATTAGACAGACGCATCCGGGCATTGACAACACGGAGGAGCGAAACTTGCGATACACAGGTAGGTTACTCTATGGACGTCATTACTTTTTATAGTCGATTGCATCTCTGACTCTAATTTGTCATTTTTATGGTGAGACGTCTGCAGGCCTACCACTCTTTTTACTGCGGAAAAAGTAAAGTTAACGTAAGCTTAAGCTGTGATATGTCAATAATTTACTTTACGCCTCCAATTGTTTATAATTAGGCCTACCGTAGCCCTAATAGTTTCTGTTTGCTTTTCGGTCTTATTTCCATTTTATTTTGTTAATTTTGGGGATATTTTTCCAGGGTTGCAATGTTTTCCCTCAATCAGTCGGTTCAATCTGCTCTGCCAACTGTTCAGAGTAATCATAAGAAAATAACCTTACATTTGCAAAGAAATTACAGTCTTGTCCTTTTGACACAATCCTGAACACTTGCAGCAAATGTGCAAATATTTCACTTCATCATTTTGATAACAGTGGTTTTATTTATTCATTTATTTATTCATTGTTATTTCACGGCTTTGGACTCACATCCGATGGCATTTTTTTTTCTTTTTTTGGTTCATATTTTCAACTAAAAGGGATTGCTAGGCCTACTGTCAATTAACATCTGATTCTGTATAGATACTATCTGTAATTTAGCTACAAGTTAGCTGTACTTTAGCTATAAATGTGTCTTACGAATGAAGTGTTCTCGTTCCAGACACGTTGTTTACGGAACAGGAGCGCGGCGTCGGTATCAAGGCCATCCCGGTGACGCTGATCCTACCGGACGTCAAGAACAAGTCGTACCTGTTGAACGTGTTTGACGCGCCCGGTCACGTCAACTTCTCCGACGAGGCGACCGCGGCCATGCGCGTGTGCGACGGAGTGGTGTTGTTTGTTGACGCCGCCGAGGGGGTCATGCTCAACACCGAGCGCCTCCTCAAGCACGCAGTGCAGGTCAGTGCGGCAACTAACGAGGGACGTGATTATCAAACAATTGATCTACTAGGCCTAAATTAATTGAATTACGTTGTAACATCAATCATACTTGAACCATCTTTTGGTCTTCAATATCTACCAGTGGTTATATTAGTGCGCAGTTGACCCCAATTTGCACAGTTTTTAACTTGAAAAATACAGCTCTTAATTTCAAGTAGCGCAGTTGTAAAATCATACATATTGTTAAATAATGAACGTTATCAAAGAAGAATTAAACAATGAGTAATCGATATTCTTTAAACCACATTTTTTCATGTTCATGCTCAATAATTTGAATTATTCTACTATATATATATATTTGGACCCAATAATAAATACGCGTAGGTATACTTGGCGCAAATAATGCACTATGAAGCAACAGCCTTATGCCTACATATTTCCCAATAGTAATAAGATACGGCCGCCCCGGTGGCTAAGTCAATTATCGCTAGCGGTAGTAACTGAAGTCACCGTTGGGCGTTGGTTCGAGTCCCGCATAAGGCATGGGTTTTTGTAAGCGTCCTTCCACCTATCATCACTTCATCGTTCCATTATCACCCGCTCATTCGTACCCCCGTATAACCTAGCTGTTGGTGGGGTCGTTAAGCAACATTGAAAAAAAAAGTAATAAGATACTTGAAAAAATGAAGTTTTTCAAACAATTCCCTGCGGGGCTGTGAGGGGGGGCTGTCCCCCCCCCCCCATTATCTGCGCGGAACCTACCTCTTCATATAATTGATATTTCAAAATGTGCAGTTCTAAATTTTCACTAATATAACCACTGATAACTACATGAGTCATGCACTCTTCTAGGTGTATTCAATCACATTTTAATGGGCTACAGGTAGGTTATTAGGCCTATTTGTTAGGACTGTTTGTTCCTTGAGATTGACAGTATTTTACCGTAGTAGGCCAAGTTCCCAAAAGGATTTCATTTCATAATTAAGATACATGAATGTAAGAGACTTGGCCTACAAGTCTTCTAACTAGAGCTGTTTTTAATTGTGTGAACTTATGAGAGGAAAACAGAAATAAATCTCAAATTCTGCTGTACTCGATATTGCCTTCAAGTCAATTGGACAATTGGGCGATGCCGCTTCCAAACGGCCTCGATAATTCAACCTTCGCTTTAATTGGTTTAACAAGAAAACTATATTATTATTATATATATATATATATATATATATATATATATATATATATATATATATATATATATATATATATATATATATATGATGTGTACTTTTCTCGGGTTGACCGCGTTTGCTCTTTTGGAATACAATTGCGGTCCCAAAAGGGACCTTGTCTGTGTTTCCAACGTTTCGGCTGGATCTGACCAGCCATCATCAGGTGATTCTTCTTGGCTTTCCTTCTTTGCTTCTTGACGGACGCGGATCGAATCGATCCGCGTCCGTCAAGAAGCAAAGAAGGAAAGCCAAGAAGAATCACCTGATGATGGCTCAAAACCAAAACCCAGAAAACCAATTAGATTGGGCCAGGGGTGTTTCCACCACTTCTCCCAGAGCAGTCTTCTTATCAGTCGGTACCGGCCAGTTCCGACTTCTTCTTCCTCTTCTTCACTACTACTACTATCCTCTGCTTCGTCTTTTCGGCGCCGTCTTACCCAATAATTGATATTGATAGAAAAAATCGATCAAATCATATCAGAAGTTGAAGCGAATTCGGTCGTACGAACCCGCGATGTGACGTTATCCGCGTTTGTCCTCAGGAGAAGCTGGCCATCACGATCTGCATCAACAAGATCGACCGTCTGATGCTGGAGCTGAAGCTGCCGCCGCAAGACGCGTACTACAAGCTGCGTCAGATCGTCGAGGAGCTAAACGCGCTGCTGGCGGTCTACAAGGACGAGGAGAAACAGAACGCCGTCTCGCCAATACTAGGTAACGGCTGCTCACTCGACGGTCTTACAACACGGGTGCTAAACGTTCAGATATCATCTCTGTGCGCATGGTTGCTAAGATTAAACCAAAGCTTTTCTCATTTGATTCAAGTTCACAGTGGAACCTGTTTAGTACATTTTCCAGGGGACCAGGCAACAAAAACTTACTACCTAAAGTGAAAAACTCACTGAAGAAACCATCTTACATGTGGGAGCATATGGATGGGATCAAAAAATAAAACTTACCAAGGTGAAAAATGTACTAAATAGAAAATTTTGTATTTTACGTAATCAGTCACTTGACAAATCTATTGTTCCTGATTTTTTCAAGGGTTACAGTGGGCCTATGAACACAAACATTAAAAAATATTGTATTTAGGCCTACATTAATACATTTTTTAGCAATAGTCTTAGGCCTATATCTTGATGAATATTAGAAGCCACGGTTGATAATTTCATTACTTGTCATTTTGTAGGTATTGAAAATATCTGTGCTTTCCTCTAATTATCATTTTGATATCTTGTACCGTTCACTAAAAAAGTGATTTTTGCTAAATCGACTCCCATGCACGATGGTCCTAGTGAAGAGTGATACGGGTATATACTTTTTTACAAAATCATTGATCCCAAATTGAGGCTATGGATGAAAGATGAGATCATTTGGACGGGGCACCACAAGGGCGATCTTACCACCCCAGAGAATTAATTGAAGTAAGATAACTCGTTTAACAAACAATAAATCTTGAATAAATGTAGTAATTTCAGGGTTGGAAACAATTCAAACATTCACAGAGGGGAGAAAAAATATATAGGCCTATACAGTGAAACCTCTATCCATCGTTTTTCAAGGGGCTACAAAAATAAAACCATCCATGCAGGAAAACAATCCATCCAGGAAAATTTAAGATTGGTTATAGGCGCCTTATAGGGTAGTGGGTAGGATAAAATGAGGGAGATTCACTGTTTTCATTCTATTTCAATTTCATTATTCTGTTCCATTAATGTTTAATTACAGTTTTAATTTAGTTTCAAGTTTTAAATACATATTATATTATCAATCTACCACCTGTTACAAACTACTAGTAGAAACAAATAAATAAAAAAATACATGCAGGAAAACGATGGATCCGGGAACGATGCATAGAGGTTTCACTGTATACACATACATCGGGTGATATTTGCGATGTCGCTCACCGAAGTGTTGTGTTGCCAGGCAACGTGTGTTTTGCGAGCGCGCAGTACGGCGTCTGCTTCACGCTCAAGTCGTTCGCCAACATCTACGCGCAGACGTACTCGGGCGTGAACGTCAAGGAGTTTGCGCGACGACTCTGGGGCGACATCTACTTCAACGGCAAGACGCGCAAGTTCTCGAAGAAGGCGCCGCACGGCTCGGCCCAGCGCAGCTTCGTCGAGTTCATCCTCGAGCCGCTCTACAAACTGTTTGCTCAGGTTGGTACACTTTGTTATCGCCGCGGTAATGATATGTGTTCTCGGCTTATAATGACTTACGATGTTTAGGTTGTTCAGCGGTTATTGGAATCGAATAAATGAAGATCAAGATAAATTCGATGGAAAGTTACTTTACCCCCATGTTCACGTTATTAGTTTGAATTTTATTGTAATTCACTTGATAGTCTTGTCCCTACAGAGTTTTGACCCATAAGCTCAATGTTGAATGTTTTGATTTTTCAAAAATTACAATTCAGAATGTGCTATTTTTGGTCCATTGAATTTAAATTAAAAGAGGGGTTTTTTTTTTTTTTATTATTATATTTTTAAATATAACACATAACAAACAAAATGAACAGTCTTCCACAAAGCCCCTCAAGGAGGCTTATCTGTGGCATAATCAGTTGAATTAAAGACATGTAGAAAATATTAATGAGTTAATTTCAGTGTACAAGGTGCATAAGTGAATTTAATATTGAAGATTATGTGATTTAAGAATTCAAGATTTAAGATTTAAGATTCCAAAATGAAGGATCAAGTGTAATCAAATGACAATATATTTTAAATTTTTGTAGACACTGTAAAAAGATTGATATATAGATTGATATAAGATTGATAAAGATTGTACATATATGGGTCATTCCATATGAAATCAACACACTCATTGTAACTCACCGACTCAGATTTTGATAAAAATTTACAGACTTGCTCAAAATTTTGACCTGATCGCAAAAGATTTTTTTTTAGATTTTTATCTCGAGCGGTTCAAAAGATACAGAGGGTTGAAATATAGGCATTTTCATCCCCCGCGCGTGCACCGCCTACCCTTATAATTAATACCTAGGCTTGTATGGCAGCTACAGAGCTCATCTATAGCTCATTTAAAAGGTATTTTCATGCTCTACGTAGTTCTTGAATAAAATATGACATATTGTGTATAGTTAATTTATTATAATTGTATACATCTACCTTTTTAAAATCTACCCCTCTGGAAAAACAGCATCAGTTATTGATCTGAAAATTTGTGAAAATGTTGTCTATAGATCAATAATTAATGATACCAAAATTCAAGTTTGGCACTTTGCAGGTTTATGAGAAAAAAAATATTTCTTATACATGGTTGATTTAATTAGCCAATTTTTGACAGTATCATTTTGAATAACTATAGTTACAATTAAAGTAAGCCCTGTACAAACCACATGTATAGTAGAGGTAATACTGGATTACTATACATAGCAAACTTAGATCCTATTCAAGTCAAAACAATGCAGGTTATCAAATCGTAGCATATTAAGAAATATACATAGAAACATAGGACCTAGAATAAATACCATAATAAAGCTAAAAAGCATAAACATGAAACAAAAACCATTCAACTTATAATTCAACAAATTAAAATAGAGTAAGGGAATAACTTTAATCCTTATGTGTGTCCCACTAAGCGAAAAAGACTGTCGTTAACTCTAGATCAGCTATAGTTTAACACCAGATTCATCCGTGGCACTAGTGTGGAAACATTCTGATTGGAGCTAAATTGAATACGTCTCAAACTTCGGATTGGTTCAGTCAGATGTGTCGACTCTTTAAGCAATACGTCGATTAGATATTGTAACTTAATCAACATTATTTAAATTTTGCCAAAGCCAACTTAACACTGGGATTGAAGTTGAGTGAAGAGCAGTAGATGAATGTACACATATTTATGCATTTCAATTAAATGAACTAGGTGCTTAGTGGATGAGCAAAGCGAAGACTCAATTACACTTGACTAAAAAAAAAGTACTTTTTTTTTTCGCGCTATACAGGTCAAACGAAAATTCAAATTCAATTGAAACTTGGCATGCCCAAGTGTCATCATCTGATTTGAATCCCATTGTTTTTTATGTGCAATCGGTTGCACCACTTCTGAGAAAACCAATTTTCCAGTTTCCGAATTCCCCATAAGAATAAGCCAAAGAAGAATTTTCGTACAGAAAATGTCCTTCGAAAAATTCAAATTCTCACCGAATTTCAATATATTAGGCCTAATGATAGGCCTACACATTATTCAAACTTTCACTCAAATCCAATGTAAAAAATTTTTTTTTTTTTTTTTTAATAACATCGAAACTTGATACAACATCATTGTTCCCCTATTAAGACTAAGGATGAGAGTAGGATCGTTTGGACGGGGCACCACAAGGGCGATCTTACCACCCCATATCCAAAATCCAAAATCACATAATGACATTTTGATACATTGCTCAAAGCTATTAAGAAAAACAATTAAATTTAAGCAACAATTGTCACCAATTAATGAAGAACGATTAAAACAAGGCCTCCTTTATTATCAAAAAAATTATTGAGAATGAGTAATGAATATAAAAGGAGGGTAGTGACATAATTGTTTGGGTATCAAGGTGTATATGTCATAGCTGTCATTACGTTTCATATGAAATGCGGGAACATATAACGCGTTTTCCTAGTTCATCTACACAGAGGCTATAGGCTTACCTTACACAAATATGGATTGTAACACAAAATATTTTTTTTCTCATAAACCTGCAAAGTGCCAAACTTGGATTTTGGTATCATTAATTATTGATCTATAGACAACATTTTCACAAATTTTCAGATCAATAACTGATGCTGTTTTTCCATAGGGGTAGATTTTAAAAAGGTAGATGTATACAATTATAATAAATTAACTATACACAATATGTCATATTTTATTCAAGAACTACGTAGAGCATGAAAATACCTTTTAAATGAGCTATAGATGAGCTCTATAGCTGCCATACAAGCCTAGGTATTAATTATAAGGGTAGGCGGTGCATGCGCGGGGGTTGAAAATGCCTATATTTCAACCCTCTGTATCTTTTGAACCGCTCAAGATAAAAATCTAAAAAAAATACTTTTGCGACCAGGTCAAAATTTTGAGCAAGTCTGCCAATTTTTATCAAAATCTGAGTCGATGAGTTACAAAAATATGTTTTTTTGTGTTGATTTCACATGGAATGACCCATATATACATATATATAGGGCCTACATACATTCATAAACATATACATATACATACACACACACACACTCACATACATACATACATATATATATATATATATATATACACACACACACACACATACATATACATATATATACATATATATATCCCATATGTATAGGCGTGCAAAAGAAATATATGTTATTATACAATTATACAAATTATAAAAAATACAATTATACAAGGAGGAGCAAAAGGGTGACAAATTGATGAGTGATATTTACTTAGTAACTTATTAGGTTAAGGTTTAATAGATGCTAATAAGGAGGTAACCATAAATTTGATGAATATTTGAAAATGTACTCATACCGTTTTATTAAGGAGCCAGGACTTGATTTCATATTTTATCATTCGGAAAGAATCTAAATCGCGGAGAAATTGTGGGAGTTCATTGAATTTACTAGGTATGGAGTATTCAAGCCGTCTCATACCGTATTTGTTTTTATACACTGGAATTATATAATTACTTAGAAGATTAAATCTAGTATTAACGTCATGGGAATTTAATATTTTGTGTTCAGAATTGAAATAAAATTTCAAAATGAACTTGTAATCAAATAAATAAGTAACTGGCAATACCTTGCAATACCTAAACATTTGTGCAATATCAGGTTCTGTTTGTAATTTGAAATTGTATGGGGTAATACTTTTAATCATTTTAATTTGACAATTTGTTACTAATTGTAAATGTGTTTTCGAGGCATTACCCCACGCAAGTAATCCATATGAAAGTAATGACTCGGCTATAGCATAATAAACAGAACACATTAATTTAAAAGGTAAAACAAACTGAAGGGTATATAAATTGAAAGCACATGACCGTAATCTGTTACACAAAATAATAAAATGTGGTTTCCATGAGAAATGATTATCTACTGTTATACCTAAATAAATATGAGTAAGTACATTTTCAATTTTGACATTACAATTATTACAAATATTATCATTACTCAAGCCATGTAAGCAATCATAAGAATGATATACTATGTTTATTGGTGTTACTTTATTCTTATTATACGGAGGTGAAATGTGAATAAGTTCAGTCTTATCAGGATTGATAACAAGGCTATTATCATAAGTCCACCTGAGAAGTCGAGTAAAGTCATCTTGCAATTCAGATTCAGCAATATTTAAATCCTTGTGTGAAGCTATGAGAACGCTATCATCGGCATACATGAATATTTTACAATTTTGAATTTGATTAGGCATGTTATTTACATATATAAGGTAAAGAATAGGACCAAGAATAGAGCCCTGCGGTACGCCAGTACTACATGGCTTTAGAACACTGGAAGAATTTCCAACTTTAACTAAAATATGTCTCTTTTCCAAGTAATGTATAAACCAATTCAATAAGTAACCTTCAATTCCTATAGTATTTAATGCGGCAATTAGCTTCACGTGATCAAGTGTATCAAATGCTTTGGAAAAGTCAATGAATAAAGCAATTACGTGAAAATTATCGTTTAATAAAGTATTTATATGGTCTGTAAAATGTATGAATAAATCGGACGTTGATTTTCCTTTTTGAAAGCCGTATTGCTGATTATGAATGATATTAAATGTTTGTAAATATGAAGTTAATTTAGTTGCCACACAGCGCTCTAAAACTTTTTCTACAGAAGAGAGCAAAGAAATTGGCCTATAATTAGAATAATCAAGATGGGATCCTTTCTTAAATATGGGGCGGACTACTGATATTTTTAATTTATCTGGTATCTCACTATTTTTTATTGATAGATTAATCAGTTTGGTAATGATAGGACTGATAGAATCTAATAATAACTGTAGATCCTTCACCCTTATGCCATCAAATCCAGGTTGTTTGGCTGAATTCATGTCTAATATGACAGATTTGACGTAATTAACATTGACTGAAGGAATAAACAACGAGTGGGCATGACGCTCGACAGTCCGTTGCCCAACTGTAACTATATTACACTCGTGACGTATTTTAAGAATTTCTTTATTAAAAGATTCGACAAAATTATTTGCAATTACGTCGTCTGAGAAAGATTTACCTAAATGTTTCATAATGACTTCATCTACCGATTTCTTCTTTTTTTTACAAATTATCTCATTTATGACCTCCCACGTTTTTTTCATATTATTCTTTGACATTTCCAGCTTTTGTTTATAGAATTTGTTTTTTGATTTTTGTATATTAGCAGTAACTGAATTTCTCATCTTATTATACTCATCACGATAATAGCTTTTTAAAGAATTATTGCAATTTTTCCATATTTTAAAGAGACTATCTCGTTTTTTTACCATAATTTTTAAATCGTTAGTAATCCAGTCTTTGTGCCCTCTTACGCTATCAGCTGTTGTGTTAATTTCTCGTAAATAAGTTGATTGATCGTAACATTCTTTAAATTTATTCACCATAGAATCATAAAGTTCATTACAATTTTCAATAAATAAAAGGGAGTTCCAATTGATTAATTGAAGTTTTTTCGAAAGTAGTTTTTCATTAAGACACTTTTTTAGGCTAGTATCACTAACCGTATTATTGTCTGAACGTGTATTATCGGTATGAAATACCATATTTGCCGCAACTAAATAATGATCTGAGATTTTCGTTCTATAAATAATGGAGTTTATACTTTTAGCAACACTTCTAATATAAATGTGGTCAATGCACGTTCTTGATAATGTATTAAGCCTAAATTCTTCTCGCGTAATATCTATGATACACTTATAAAAACCATATGAAGCGAACAAATTTTCATAAGACTGCACAATAACGTCATCTTTATCTAAAGTATTAAGATTCATATCCCCAATTACAATGAAGTTACGGAAATTATTTTTAGAAATATATGAATCTAATTCCTCAACAAAATCAGTTTTTCTTCCATCCGGGGGTCTGTATATTGCGAGTATATGAATTTTTCTATTATCATAAGTAAGTACACCATTGATTGCCTCAAAACTACAAAAATTATCGTCATTCTCTACAAAACCTAAAGCTGATTTCACGAACAAAAGTAAACCCCCACCCCCCTTGTTATTACGTGTGTATGAATAAGCTGTATAACCCTCTAACATATAATGAGCATCCACATGTTTCGTTGAAATTTCACTTATAACCAAAACATCAATATACCCAATGTGATTGTGAAGGACAACTTTCAACTCATCCCAATGTTTTTTTAAAGAGCGAATGTTTATGTGTATTATTGTAAATTCTTTTACCGAACTAAACCAAACACTGAAATCATCTACAGTACTCCTCCTATTAACATCATCATCATTACATTCCGTAAATAAGTCTAAATTTTTTGCAAAATCACGCATGTACAGTTGAAATCAGAATGGGCCAAGATCTTGAGTAAAAATTATATTTATATATATATATATATATATATATAGGCCTATATTACAATTTAAGTAGTATTAGTCGTGATTTTGGCAAGGTCCTTCGCTGAGTTTATTTTAATTAATTGAGTCTTCTCGTCTTTTTTCGCCAGTATCTGGCCACGGCTCACCCAGACAAACTTGAACCCAATGTCTTTAGCTTTAGATCGAGCCAGCCAAAATAATTGTTTGAAGAAGGGCGAGAGACTCTCGTTGATGAAGACCCTGTCTTTAGAACCAGGATGAGAGTATCCAGTGATTTGGTCACTTGTACGAACCTGTTTCCTCTTGACGATGAATTGATCTCTTTTCTTACGACTGGCAAAACGCACAATAATATTTGCAGGGCGATTTACGTTTCGGTTCTTCAAACGATGAACTGCGTCGATATCGCTCGGAACCAATGGTATATCCAGGGAATCAGCCAATTTTATTATAAGATCTGCTACAACTTCACCCTCAACTTCTTCCAAATTAGTAATTTCGATGTTGTTTTTACGTGAATACTGCTCAAGAGCATGAACTTGGCTATATAAGTTTTCAATGTGTCTATCTTTCTCGTCACACTCTTTTTTCATGCCTATAACAGTGTTCTTCAAATCTTTCACTTCCGACGAAAATTCTTCTTTGAATTTCTTGAGTTCGTCAGTTAGTGACTTGAAACAATCACGTAATTCTACGCGTAAATCTGTGACAGACTTCACTATACCGACGATGTCAAAAGCGAAAGACCCACTGTCAACGGGAGTATCATTCGACGATTTTGGATCCTCTTTGCACTTTTCGCACCTCCAATTTAATTTAAATTCTTGAGATTTCGTATTGAAAGATTTTGGCAAACAAGCGCACTTTAGATGATAACACAGCTTGCAACCATCGCAAATAACTAAGTCGCCTACTTTAGGCTCACCGTCACACTTGCCACAAGGCATTTCGAACTAGCAGCAGGAGTAAACAAAAACACGTCTGTCCACCTCGACGTATGACTGTTACAGTTCGTTTTACCCCGTTGAATTATTTTGATGAGTGTCGCCCTTAAAATGCCACATTATAAATAGAGTTTCCCAGGTCTGTCCTTCTGTCTTTCCTGCGGTCACACAAGGTTGCGGAAGTACACGCTAGATGGCAGACACTCCGCTGTCTGGTACCGTTGTGCTTCATACGCCATGTCGTGGCACACAGTCGAATCGTGTGAGGGGGAAGGGGGGGAGACAGAGAGGAAGTGTAATGCAGAGTGAAAAAAGAAGAGCAAGACAGAGAGAGAGAGAGAGAGAGAGAGAGAGAGGGAGAGATAGAGAGAGAAAGGGGAGAGGGGGAGGGAATCGATGACAGGAGGGCATGGAGAGGAGGAGGAGGAGGTGGGTGAGGAGAAGTCGAGTGAGGAGGGGTAGTGGGGAGGGAGGTAGCGTTAATAGGAGAAAAGGAGAGGCCCGTGTTTCTCAAACACGGGGTGACAGCTAGTTACCAGTAATTAAATTGGTAAAAAGTTGCACAGGAAAACTAGGATCATTTATATTCCAATTGGTTGTAATTAATTCTCTCGTTTGGTATGGTAAATCGCCCGTCTGGTGCCATGTCCCAACATTCCTACCTCACTCTTTATTGTAGAACAATGTCTTTGAAACTTGAGTTTGTTGAATCTTGTGGAACCTACCTCCCAGCACTCATGTCCACTCCATTTTGTGTGTTTTTGTGCTCTGTCTTACCGTATGTTTTTCCTCCAACCTTTACCCACCTCATTACTTGCTTCTCCTACAATGTACCGTCATCCATCACCCATCTCTCATATCATCCATCACAAAAATATATTCTTTGCCTCAAGTTTTACATGACTTTTAAGAAATCGTAAAAAATGTTGTCAACATCTGCTTGTTGGTATAGATTGTCCAAGCTGCGTTGTGATTGGTTGCAAGTTGGCTAAGCTGCGTTCTGATTGGTTGCAAGTTGTCTAAGCTGCATTCTGATTGGTTGCTGGTTGTCTAAGCTGCGTTGTGACTGGTTGCAAGTTGTCTAAGCTGCGTTCTGATTGGTTGCAGGTTGGCTAAGCTGCATTCTGACTGGTTGCAAGTTGTCTAAGCTGCGTTGTGATTGGTTGCAGGTTGGCTAAGCTGCATTCTGATTGGTTGCAGGTTGGCTAAGCTGCATTCTGATTGGTTGCAAGTTGTCTAAGCTGCGTTGTGATTGGTTGCAGGTTGGCTAAGCTGCATTCTGACTGGTTGCAAGTTGTCTAAGCTGCGTTGTGATTGGTTGCAAGTTGTCTAAGCTGCGTTCTGATTGGTTGCAAGTTGTCTAAGCTGCATTCTGACTGGTTGCAAGTTGTCTAAGCTGCGTTGTGATTGGTTGCAAGTTGTCTAAGCTGCATTCTGATTGGTTGCTGGTTGTCTAAGCTGCGTTGTGACTGGTTGCAAGTTGTCTAAGCTGCGTTCTGATTGGTTGCAGGTTGTCTAAGCTGCGTTCTGATTGGTTGCAAGTTGTCTAAGCTGCGTTCTGATTGGTTGCAGGTTGTCTAAGCTGCGTTCTGACTGGTTGCAGGTTGTCTAAGCTGCGTTGTGATTGGTTGCAGGTTGTCTAAGCTGTGTGCTGATTGGTTGCAAGTTGTCTAAGCTGCATGCCAATTGGTTGCAAGTTGTCTAAGCTGCATTCTGACTGGTTGCAAGTTGTCTAAGCTGCGTTCTGATTGGTTGCAGGTTGTCTAAGCTGCGTTCTGATTGGTTGCAGGTTGTGGGGGACGTTGACAGCACGTTGCCGGGGGTGATGGAGGAGCTGGGGATCTACCTGACCAAGGAGGAGATGAAGCTGAACATCCGGCCGCTGCTGCGTCTCGTATGCAACAGGTTCATCGGGGACTTCAGCGGGTTCGTAGACATGTGCGTGGAACACATCCCGTCGCCCGCAGAGAACGCGCTCAGCAAGGTAACGCACGGTTCCATTTCATTTACTTACTTCATCTTATAAATTTGGATTTATCCCTTGGTTGTACAGAACTTACTAAACTGATATAGATTTGAATTTGAATTTGTTCGCATAATTTTTCCTGTCCAATTTTTCCCTATGGTTTGTTATTATAAATGTTTTCAAAATTTATTCATGGTTTTTTCTCATAAGTGATGTACAGTGAAATCTACATGCATCGTTCCCGATTCCATCGTTTTACTGGTTGTATCATTCATTTTTTCGCACCTCATTCCCACATAATCAATGTTAAATTTTCCTGAATGGATCGTTTTCCTGCATGGATGGTTTTATTTTCATGGTCCCTTGAAGAACAATGGATAGAGGTTTCACTGTAACCAATTTTGTCTCCAAACTATGCAGTAGGCCTATCTAGTAATATATGTGACTCACATACGTGCATGCCAAGTTTCATCAAAACTTGTGTTTTCTTTTGACCTGTGTAGTGCAAATATCAAGAAAAAAGTTTCTAAAGTACGGTAGAATTGAGTCTTTGCTTACGCTCGTCCAAAAATTGCATGTTAATCGATTTCTTTAAAACTTGCAAACGTGGAACGTCACCACTCATGTTCTTGTTTGACGTGTGAAGTGCAAACAGATGAGAACGTTTCAAGTAGCTGATCCCACTATCCCGTTGTTCCTGTAGATCCAGCACATCTACACGGGACCGCTGGACACGGACCTGACTGACGACATGTGCTCCTGTAATCCCGAGGGAAGACTCATGGTCCACAGCACCAAGATGTATCCCACCGACGACTGCACGTTCTTCCAAGGTCAGTCATCATGCAATAACACACATTCAGCATTGAAAATTATGTGAAATTTATAAATGAGAAAAAACATGTATCCATGTTTACATGTATGCCCTACATTTACATGGATTCTGCATTTACGTATCCGATTTCTTCCTCAATCCCTCAAAGTTGTAGGCCTATAATAACATGTATACATTCTACTGTATAGGCAACCCCATGGAACGAATTATATTTTCAAAGAATCTTATAATATAGCAGTCAGAAAATCAACATTAGACTTGGAATGGCATTGAAAATATGTAAATCATTCAAAACTTATTGATTCCAAACGAAACACACGCTTTCTAGAGGTTCCATCTTCACCGATACCGACTTCCACGGTCCATGAAATTAGACAGGGAAATGCACCTGAATAATGACGTACGCCTGGTATGCAATTTCATACAAACACCGTCCAAGAAAGCGTTGACTTTGTACAGTTCGTCTACAAGTTGTTGAATACTCAGTTTTCTATGAAGTTTTAACCGGATTGATTGATTGTTGTTGTGGCAGTGTTGGCGCGCTACATCTTCAACGCCTCTACATCTTCAAGCCGCTCAAGTTCAACACGCAGTCCATCATCAAGATCGCAGGTAAACCATACCAAGACAGTTCACACAACGTTGAATCAATCAACTAAACTAACAGGCTGCTGTATATTGCGCTAGTGAGACCCCAGATCGAGTACTCTAGTGTGGTGTGGAATCCGTATCACATCACAAAGATCGATGTCATAGAGAGAGTCCAACAAAGGTTCATCCATCAACAGTGCGTCAAATCGGGCATTGTTTATCACAGAAAAGATTATTTGGATCACTGCAATATCAATAGGATAATGACGCTTGCTAACAGACGATTGGTAACGTATCTAACATTTCTGTACAAAGTTGTAAATAGTTATATAGATTCATCTTACATTGTTAGTGGTTGAAAAACACACAATACTTAAGACGTTTCGACTGTTGCCTTGGTCACAGTAGAGTAGGTAATCGTGTGTTTTTTATCTCTGTGTTCTATCAACTGCTGCACTACCACCATAAGTATTCCTATCTACTTGTGAACCTCAATAAGCTGCTGATCTCTCTTTCCCTTGCACACAATTCATATATTAAGCCTTAGGCTATTTTCCTTTATACACATGAATAAAAGTATGATGTTTGTTTGTTTCAGTCGAGCCGGTGAACCCGTCCGAGCTGCCGAAGATGCTCGACGGGCTGCGGAAAGTGAACAAGTCGTACCCGCTGCTGTCCACGCGCGTCGAGGAGTCGGGCGAGCACGTGGTACTTGGGACGGGAGAGCTCTATCTCGACTGCGTCATGCACGACCTCCGCAAGATGTACTCAGAGATCGGTGAGTGCACGGGGGAACACTCGGCAAACCTAAGTGACAAGTTTAAAGATGGTGATGATTATTAGCGACCCCACGAACAGCTAGGTTATACGGAGATATGAATGAGCTGGGCATTTTGTAACTAAGTGATGATAAAAGAAAGGACATTCACAAAAACCCATGCCTGATGCGGGATTCGAACCCACTTCAGTTTCTAAAACTGTGCCTTAGTTAACTGGAGTCTTATTCTATAACTTCTGTCTGTTGCTTGACTAGTCAAATTTGTTTCGATAACGCTTTGGTTCCGTTTCGACTACGGTCGAAAACGGTATTCTATAGCACCTATGGAAACAAGAATTCAATTGGAAGTGCAATATATCACTTATTTTCAGGTGAAACATGTGCAACGACTGAGCCACCGCAGCTTTTGTTATGACTTGATTTACACAGACTTACACACACACATACAAGTAGTTGTATTCTGCAATTGTATCCTGTGGGCCGTGGCCCTAGTTCGTACAAGTTGAAAATAATAAAAACATACAAATCAAACGTAAAAAAATAACATGACCTGAAAGTATTTGTCAATTATCTTGGAAGAACATGGCAAGTGAATTGTTTTTATTCTACTATCAAAATTATCTTCTCACTTTTCACACCATTTAAACACTCAACACTCACGATAACATATTTTATGTACTCACATAATCTCATTAATATCCCGTTGATGGCGCGCAAATCCCGCAGTATCCGCAGATTTCGAGTTGAAATGGGAATATAATTGCTATAGAATGTCAGTAGATCGAAACAGTCCCGTTTCCAGTCGAAATGGATTCGATCGCTACAAAAAGTTGTTACAGAATAAGGCTCCTGAGGTTTTCCAAAGTTTTCTAAGACTAAAGGAGTCTTAGTATATTTTGTCTGATCCCGACACAGATCGTTGTTGCGAGGAAGTTGAAAGGTGAAATGTCGTGTTTGTTGTCAGACATCAAGGTGGCCGACCCGGTGGTGGCGTTCTGCGAGACGGTGGTGGAGACGTCGTCGCTCAAGTGTTTTGCCGAGACGCCCAACAAGAAGAACAAGATCACGATGATCGCCGAGCCGCTGGAGAAGGGGCTGGCCGAGGACATCGAGAACGAGGTCGTTCAGATCAACTGGAACAAGAAGAGGCTCGGAGAGTTCTTCCAGACCAAGTACGACTGGGATCTGTTGGCCGCGCGATCCATATGGGTACGTAGGAAACATTCCAACGGCGGTGGTTTCATTTTCAGAGGATGTAATCAGATTTTGAGATTTTTGCATAAGTGTTTCAGTAGGAGGTCTGCAGGGAGCAGGATCTTGGAAAAATTGAAAATATAATTTTTATGTATGCTTCCTTTTTAATGAACTCCAGTGTCCAAGTACAATACTAGTATTATTTTACTAAATTTCCTCCCTTGATTTCAAGAACTAAGGAAATGATGATGTTAAAGGTCCACAATATTTTTCCAACACAAACACAGCTTTTATATTTATAGTCATATATATTATTGTAGTATCAAAACCGGACAAACCCATTTTGTTTTCCGGTACTGTAATCTTCAACTTTTGTACGGTACTGAAAAATCCTATAATCTCTTAGCTTCTAATTTCTCATCATAATACAGTGGAACCTCTTCAGTACGTTTTTCAGGGGACCAGATAGAAAAAACTTGATAAAGTGAAAAAGTTACCAAAGAAACTATTCAACTTATGGGAGCACATTGATGGGATCAAAAAATGAAACTTTCCAAGGTGAAGAATGTAGGCCTACTAAAGAGAAACTTACTAAAGAGGTTGTACTGTCTAGCTCAGTTCACAAGACCTTGAATTTTAAAATTCCTTTTATTTATTTATTTTTTGTTTAGGCCTATATTCGAATTTTAGTTGGCGCTAGAGCCACTCCAAACCATAAAACAATCTGATTTGTTGAACAGACGTGTTGATGTTTGTGTCACGTGTTCCAGGCGTTTGGTCCCGACACGACCGGTCCCAACATCCTCGTCGACGACACGCTGCCGTCCGAAGTGGACAAGGGCCTGTTGGGCTCCGTCCGGGACTCCATCGTGCAGGGCTTCCAGTGGGGGACCAGGGAGGGGCCTCTCTGCGAGGAGCCAATCAGAAACGTCAAGTTCAAGGTAATAGACATGTTCGGAGAGTAGAGCTTCATTTAAATAATAACAATTTGTGGCGGGTGATATGAGAGAAGCAGGCCCGGTGGCTGAATCAACTATCGCTAGCGGTAGTAACTGAACTCACCGTTGAGCGTGAGTTCGAGTCCCGCGTAAGGCATGGGTTTTTGTAAACGTCCTTTCACCATAATCACTTCATCGTTTCATTATCATCCGCACCCCGTATAACCTACCTGTTGGTGGGGTCGGTAAGCAGCATTAGAAATAAAAAAAGAGATGAGCACACTGAACCGTCATTCAGGGGACCGGGGTTCGATTCCTGTCATAGTCGACCATCCTGACGGGGGTTTTCCTTGCTTTTCTCTTGTCGTTCAGGTGAATACTGGGATGGTTCCTCAACAACAGGCCACGACTAACTCCTTTCCACCATCCAAAAACACATAATAAAGTAACCTTTCATCTCATCATCTCTACGTCATTCACCAACGCCAACTGGTAGACCTTAGTCATCAGTACATTGCGTCGTTAAACCCAATATAAACAAATAAAATATAAATCAATAAGGGAACACTGTTGTCGCGCTAGCTATTATGAGTGACATCGCTTGAGAGAAGCCCGCTGGTTGGCTTGGTTGTAATCACTGCTCTCTGATTGGTCAACAGATCCTGGACGCTGTCATCGCGCCGGAGCCTCTGCATCGCGGCGGCGGCCAAATCATTCCCACCGCGCGGCGTGTGGCCTACTCTGCTTTCCTGATGGCAACGCCGCGTCTCATGGAGCCATACCTGTTTGTGGAGGTGAGAGAGAGAGAGAGAGATAGAGATGGATGGACCAAAATAATAAAATACCGCAGAACAATTGACTGTGAATTTTCTGTATCGCACTATGAGTCTATAATTTGGTTTCTATTCGTGCTTGATAACCATTTCATGCTATAAAACAGAAGAAATCGTGCGTTCGCGTGTCGTTCACCTGAAACAGGCACAGGTAGCACGGTGGTAACGCCTCGGGTCACGGTCGTGGTTTCCTCTGTAGACTTTAGTGCCTCTTTAGTGCCGGGAACAGGCCACGACCGCTTCCTTCCCGGTACCTGAGAAGCCTCCATCTCATCATCCTATCATCTTATTATCATTGATCCGACGCTTCATTACAGTGCGTTGTCAACCTTTGTGAAAGGTGATGAATTATTGCGGTCCAAGAGATCGTGACTTTGTTGCAAAATAACAGTCAATGTAATTTTTTGGAACAGCATTTTTCTATCTCTTATATTTGATCTCTTCCGGCAAGTGTATATCTAATTACACACAGTTCTTCCATCACTGACGTGTATGTGTTTGTTGTCCAGGTCCAAGCCCCGGCCGACTGCGTCTCGTCTGTATACACGGTGCTGGCCAAGCGCAGGGGTCACGTGACCCAGGACGCCCCCGTCCCCGGTTCGCCGCTGTACACCATCAAGGCCTTCATCCCGGCTATCGACTCCTTCGGCTTCGAGACCGACTTGCGGACGCACACGCAAGGTGAGCCCAGCAAGCTTTCGGCTATAATGTTCACAAATATTGTATTATATGTTCTAGTCACACGTTGGGCTTTTTTGTGGGGGGGGGGGGGGGTCAACGACGAACTTCAATGGACATTGCAACCCTGAAACAAGATTTCATCAAACAGTGATGATATTTATTTCACCAATTTTAGAGAAAACTAGAGATCGTAATCTCAGTTTTGGAAATGATCATTAATTTATTTGACACTTTTTCTAGTTGTGATGGATACATTACTGGATTCTATTCATGTTTCTATACAGAATCAGTTATGCCTACTACATGACTAATGAACCATGGTCTCTGGGGGACAAGAAAAAATTATAATTTATGAAATTGAGATGACGATTTCTAGATGTCTCTAAAATTAGGAAAATATATATTGTCATTACAGTGAAGTCTCTATCCATCGTTTTTCAAGGGACCACAATAATAAAACCATCCATGCAGGAAAACGATCCATTCAGGAAAATTTAACAATGGTTATATGGGAGTGGGGTGGGATGAACTGAATGATAGAAGCGGGAAACGATGGATGCGGGAACGATGATAGAGGTGTCACTGTATTCATTGAAATCTTATTCAAGGGTTGTGATGGCCTTTAATGATAACTGAGTAAGATCTATTGGCATGGGATGAATGATTAATGTGATGATGGGATGATGAGATGAAAGGTTTGTTAGGTAATGGAAAGGAAGTGGTCGTGGCCTATACTATAAGAACCATCCTGGCATTAGCCTAGACCAGGGGTCGGCAATTAATATTGATGGCGGGCCAAATACATAAAATAAAATATTTCTGAGGGCCAAACACAAATTGCACTAATATCCTGTTTTCACTTATCTTTACACAAGTAACAAGGCAGCTTATTAAGAGATGGTACAGGGACGTATGAACGGTATTAACTAGGATTGATGAACGTTTTTATTTTTATTGAGAAATATTTATTTTGTATTTATGCATTTTGAATAATTTCACTTCTATTGAACAAAAGTTAATATTTATTGTGTACACACAAGGTCATGCACAAAATACTGGAATAAAGTTACAGTCTTGCATATCATTAATCATTTGTAGAAAGATGAAAAAAGTCACATATTTCTCACTTACAGGCCTATTATTATAAGCGAGAAAAATGTGATTTTTTTGACAAAGCAATAGTTTTGAAATTGGGTGTCATATTTGTGCAAGAAATTCTCAAAATGTCCGCCAGATGGTCGTTAGTAAGGCTCGTTCTGAACTTACTTTGATTTAGATACTATTCTGTATATTTTTATTATTATCAATATGGTCGCGGGCCACTCAAAATAGCTTCGTGGACCGTTTTGGGCCCGCGGGCCGCCATTTGCCGAGCCCTGGCGTAGACCAAAGAGGGAGACCACAAAAAAACTTTAAAGATGTACGTTGGCAGGGATCGAACCTTGGGCATTCATGTTCCACGTCTTGGTTTAGTCTCATGTATCACTGTACCGAGCATTCCGTTGTGTTCCAGGCCAAGCGTTCTGCCTGTCCGTGTTCCACCACTGGCAGATCGTGCCCGGCGACCCGTTGGACAAGAGCATCGTGATCCGCCCCCTGGAGCCGCAGCCCGCAACGCACCTCGCCCGAGAGTTCATGATCAAGACGCGGCGGCGCAAGGGACTCAGCGAAGACGTGTCCATCAACAAGTTCTTCGACGACCCTATGTTGCTGGAGTTGGCTAGGCAGGACGTCATGCTCAACTACCCGCTGTAGAGGGGGGGGGGGGGGGGGGGACGATACTTCATACGCAACCCTCGTATTGTGCCGAATCTAAGAGCTTTTGGTAAATTTGTCATACTCGGTAACATCCCTAATTTTGCAAATTTGATCCTGAAAATGGTGTTTTCTGATAGATAAACATTGAATCTACCGAAAAACAGTGTCTGACAAATAAAATTTTATCCTTAAATTGAATAAAACAGTCCTAAACAGTATGAAATTACACGGACATTGATCACAGTCAGCCATCTTTGGAGGTTAGGACACCAACCTTGACCAACTAACCCACCATTTGGTACCGAGTAACACAAAATTATCGACTTTTTTATTATTTTAGGTTCCAAAAACTGCCATTATCTTACAAGCGAATATCGGCCTAATGTCGGACAAAAACACATTTCTCTTTTCAGTTTAGCCATGCTGTGCTTTAGCAGAGAAACATACAACACGTTCTGGGATAGTTGATACCGAAGGCTCAGTAAATCAAGTGTGTTAGCAACAATGAATTGGTGCCCAATATGATTTGGCAATAAAAATGAATGTAATTTTGGGCCTAAAATACTGTGTATGCTACCGTTTTACATAACCTCAAATTTCACAGAAATCTTTTTTCTTTTCTTCACCTGACAAATTTGAGGGTTATCTTATATTCGGTATAGTACGCATCTCTTGTAGCATGTTAAGCTCAAGAGAGAAAGGGGGGGGGGGGGTTGATTGAAGAGCCGAGTGAATGACGGCTGGTGTGAAGTGACCGTGCAGCGAATACTGCATTCATTTTCCAGTGATTGTTTGAACTCTCGTTACGTGTGAGCAAACTCTGTTGTTTACTTCATGCTATGTTTTCACGCAGCGTTGTATGAAAGTGGTTACGAACCGGTATGCGTGTATTTTTGTGTCTATAATATAATATTATTCGACCGTCTTAAATATAGATTTTAAGACATCGGATTTTATGTTAGTTTTATTTTATTATATTTCAATGTGAGAAAGCAAATAAATTTAAGAAATTATAATTTACTGTAACTTGTGGCATTATTTATGGAAACTGTTTACCAGTGCAGTAAAACCTCGATGCTTCGTTCCCGGATCCATTGTTGTCCTGTCCCTATCTCGTACTCCCTTTTTACTAACGTTGAATTTTCCTGCTTGGATAAGAGTTCATACATTCTGTTTTTCCTGGGGCAGTCCTTTTCGGTCACTACTTTCAATAAGAGTAGACGATTTGTTCGATCCAATTACACTTGAAACCATGCTTGGAACTGTACTTACTGAACGAGAAGTCTGAACCACTGATCTCTATACACATGGATAGCGTATAGTCACGAAGTGCCGGTAAGCAGAAGCCAAAAAGAAGCCTTCTATATTATATAATATAGAAGGCCTTGGCCAATGGCGCTGCTCGGTGGCCTATGGATCTCCCCGTTGAATTTTACCAGAGTGAAACTAGCCAGTCGGCCATCTTGTACCTGCAGCCAACCCCCAGCTATCACGCTACCCGTGTACCAACCTATGAGCGGATTTTTTTTTCAAGCTACTTCAGTTGAAACAGGGAATAAAGCTGATATTGTTTACTGGGGTCAGAAATAATTACTAGAATACTAGAAATAATCAGCAAACTTATATTCGCCCCATTACAGATTTTACTGAAGAATTTCTACATCCATCTGACATCTGACAGACTTGCGCGCTGATGTTCACGCCCAAGGCCAAACATAATATCTTTGACCAAAGCTCATCACTACTGTGTCCGTAAACAAGAAGAGATCGCAGTGGTCATCTCGGGCCACGTCAACCCCATGATCCATAGACAACTGGCAGACATATTAGGCCTAGTACACTCATCTTTTAGCTTCAGGCTTCTCTCACTGCATATGCTATCCATGTGTATAGAGATCAGTGGGCTGAACCAAGTGACGTCACAGCGGTGAGAGGGTTAAGATGCACAAAGGCACTCCCTGGGTTTTGGCCAAGATCAATAAAGAAGATTTTTTTTCAACAAGCTAGGGCCTATGTGAGAATTGTTTTTGTGTATTTTCACAAAAATGATGATGCCTTACCAATAACAAAAATTCGTCGTCAAGTTTTCCGGCTGATGTCGGGCTGTATTTCCACTGTCATTAGTTCATGTCATTTAGTAAACCTAGCTGTTTCTTTCAGTTCAGCAACGTATGCGATGTAAGAAGACTTTCGTCGTTTTGTTTTATAGTTTTTCCTAATATTATGATATGAATTCTAGTTCAAATTATGTGCTATTTTTTATTTCTGTTGTAGCCCATTTTTTATCTGATTTTTTTTCCACTTGATATTACTGATGAGAGACGCTGCAAGTTGGCTGATTTTTTTCAACTACAACAATAATTTCTATTTTTAAAAAAGGGAGAGGCAAAAATTGTGAAATGTCACTGTTGTGATAGTCAAATTATTTCAAGTGTTAAGAAGCAAATTCATTTTTAGATCCATAATTTATGGCTAAAATAATATTTATATCCAAGCCAATTCCCCACCATTTGTCTTCGTAGGGACCCTCTAGCAGTTGTTGTACGAGATCAAGGAGAGAACTATAAGTAATCTCACCTGAGAGGGATCAAACATGCAATCGCTTTCTCTTCGATCCCGATCATCAGCCAATTGACTATTATTGTTCAAGACAATAGAACCGACTTGTGATCGTCAACCAATAACTCGGAAGAATGTTTTGTATGCAATGATCGTATTATTTTGGAGGCTTAGTGTCAGAACAGTTGAATAACTAATGGGATGCGCATGTCCGCATCGATAACATTTTATTGTTCGTATGTATTACTGTAGTTGCCAAAATCTGGCACTCCGACATCGAAAAAAGTAGAGTACCGTACTTGTTTTTACTCTTCTTGGCATCCTTGATCAATCAATATATGTTTGTTACCTGAAATACGGGTGTCTGATAATAGAGAAAGTAAACCCGTAATAACCCAATCCTTAAAAGAACTCATTTCCTTCACAGGCTTAAGTCATACAAAATCCATTACTCCCAAACTCATGAGTTGAATTTCATCACTGATTCTAAGTAGAAAATTGACAAGTTTAACCTATAATAATTTATGGACTACTTATATTCTTGACCATATTAATACGTTCATTATAATAATTCATTTTCAAATGGAACTGGTTGACAAAATATATAGTAAAAGTTGAACATAAAATAGCTTGAATTAATCGGGTTTTAACTTTTAAACAAGGGACCACTTTTAGAAAGAACACTGATTGGTTGTAGAGTCGGCAGTGGCTCCAATCAAAATTTGAAGCAAATTCCCGTCCGCTCTCTGTTGACCTATCACCTATTGGTTGTCACGTAAACAAATCTGTCAAACCGGTCTTGATGCGTGGACATACCTGTTGAATTTCAAGATGAAATCTGTTCTAAGTGTACTGAATGTTTTTAATCTACTCCTTCTGAATGTTGTTTTGTTGAACTGTGAAGAATTCTGTAGCGTGGATAATAAGGATACGCCGGAGTGTTCAGATAATCTGTTGAAACATGACTTGTTTGCCAAAGGTGAGGTTATGTCTGGCCATGTACTATGGTCATTGAGTTTGTAGTTATACAAACTCAATGCTATGGTGTAGGCATTAAGTATATAGTATATACTTAATGGTGTAGGCCTACATTTTTTGTAATAATATGATACAACTGAATTGGCAAACAAGTGGTAATAGATCTATAAACCCTAATAGGCACATGTGCTAGGGCCTAGACCTACATCAATTTCACAAATTTCTCAACATCTTGGATGCTTGTGGCTTCAAAGGACTTGACCTATTTGATTACCGGTAATTGTCTTACAAAATGTTGGGGATCAAAATAGTTGTAATGGTTGCCGGTAGCATTGAGTTTGTAATGTTACAAACTCAATGCCGGTAGTACCTATCCGACACCAGCTACTGACGAAATAGTTGAAAATTTCAACTGTTATTCAGATACCTTTTACCTTTCTCATAACCATGTCTCAAGATACCAATTTTTAAAGTTACTCCATATGAAAAAAGTTTCACCTTTGAGAATCGAACCCCAGACAGGAGTCACATGATTCACGTCAAACCGACTGGTATGTTATTTTTGATATAATAATATCGGAACGTGGATCATCAACTAAGACATCTAGCGGCAGCGATTATAACTATTTTATCTGTGCCATTCCTCCATGTATAGGCCTAAGAGCGTTTGAGCCATTTGAGCATTTGTAATTGTCCTTTCACGTATCATCTCTTCATCGTTTCATTATCACCCGCTCATTCGTACCTCCGTATAACCTAGCTGTTGGTGGGAACTTTAGTAGGCTAGGCCACTGATTGTTTAAGTAAAAAATTCAATGACTTGGCTTACGAATATTTATATTTTGACTTTTTATTTTACCGTATCATTTTGCAGAAGTTAACCGGGACTGGTCAACTTATTTACGAAAAATCAATAAGGCTGTTGAGTCCTTCAAACCGTGCGTCCAGAAGAACTGCAGTTGTCATTTGTCGGTTATCAAACACGATTTAGCAGAATTCAAGAATGGAATTTCTAGAGAAATGATTGAAAGTGCTAGAAAAAAGTGAGTATTCAATCAACAAAGTT
The DNA here is from genome assembly GCA_907164805.1 of Brachyptera putata. Taxonomy (NCBI): domain Eukaryota; kingdom Metazoa; phylum Arthropoda; class Insecta; order Plecoptera; family Taeniopterygidae; genus Brachyptera; species Brachyptera putata. The sequence continues at coordinate 18,005,713 of OU015472.1, read as the reverse complement.
ATTACAGATGATTTTGAAGGTAAATTCGGTTTGCAATTTGTTCGCATAAATGATGCAACCGCTAGATTTTGCTAGCTCACAATTCATTCACCAATCATGTAGGCCTACACTTTGATTTTTCATTTTTAGGATTGCTTCTATGGTATTAAACAAAAAATTAAAGACAATATTCAATTTAGCCTGTAACTTTGTTCCACATATCTTGCTGTTTCCTCTCTTACAGTGGTACAGTAACAATAAATTGTCCCAAGGCCCGGTAAGTCCAGTTAGCTTTATGTGAGAGTTGGTAGAACAAATAGCATGGGTAACGATGGTGATGACAACTCTAATCTGCCTGTTAGATCCACTCCCATGTCAGTAATTCAGGCACTCGTACACTTTACTGTTAGCTCATTGAATGATGTTACGTGTAAAATTGTTTCAGGGGAACTAAATATCAGATAATTGACCATCGTTTGTACCGCGACAAGGAATGTATGTTTCCGGCTCGTTGCTCAGGCGTCGAACATTTCATCGTACCGTTGTTGGCAAAACTGCCTGACATGGAGCTGATGATCAACACCCGAGACTGGCCGCAAGCGAGCAAACACTTCGGTGACAAGAGTCCCGTGTTCTCATTCAGCAAGGTAAGCTTGCTATGATAACAATTTAAAAGTATATTAAATACCGTGGGTCCCTACAAAATTAGGCGTATCGTATACATAGGCGTCTACCGGTATAAAATAAAAGAATAAAATAAAAGAATGTTATAATTGATAAATATTAGAGAAGTCTTTATTGATGGCTGTCTGGATGTTGAGATACTAAAACCGTACAGCATAGTAAGTACTTATAGCCAAGGCCTAATAATAATATTATTAATAATAATAATAATAATGTAGATAGCATTCTATAATTTCTGTACCGGTAACAAGTACTTTCTGAAATCATTATTTTTTATTCAATCTGCCGGTACCGGTACTGTAATAATAGGCCTATTATAAGTAGGCCTACTGCAAATTCAAATTTGATAGCCTAATTCTTGATAATTGAAATACCGTGTTTTTGTTTTGATCCATAGGCAAATTAAAGAATACATTTTTACATGATTTATGTAATCATTCATTGTTTATTTTGACTGAGTTTTTATTTTTAAATCATTCAGTTTTTATTTAAAAACATGATTCACCAGTAATAATAATTCACTTGTTTTACTGCCTGGTATTGCAAGCTTTGTCAGCTGGTTCTGCCTACTTAACACTGGGAATAAGTTTTACCCGACTGTTTCTCCGTCAGACTGACCAGTACAACGACGTTCTGTATCCCGCGTGGGGTTTCTGGGAGGGCGGTCCGGCGATCAAGCTGTACCCGCGCGGCCTCGGTCGCTGGGACGTGCACCGCGAGTCGCTGTCTGCCGCGGCGGTCAAGTGGCCGTGGGCCGAGAAGAAGCCCATCGCGTTCTTCCGAGGGTCGCGAACCAGCGGGGAGCGGGACGCGTTGGTGCGGCTCGCGCAGGACAGGCCCGACCTCGTGGACGCGCGGTACACCAAGAACCAGGCGTGGAAGTCGGACGCGGTCAGTTACAAACTCATAATAATTGATAATAATAACGTAAATGTAGCAATTGTGCTATATCTTTGTTCACATAACATAGGCCTACATACAATACATTACCTATGTACTTAACATTACATATAGGCCTACATTCATAATAAAATCACTCAAATTACGTGATGATAAAATGGACTCATGTGACGTACTTGCAACCCTTGCAATGACACACACAGTTTGGGATAACTCACTAGTCTAGCTTTTTGGTCAATCAAAGTGTCTCTGGCATTTGAATGGCAGAAAATAAGAGAAACGTCAATTTCACAGCCTTGTTATTATCATAACTACTGTAAACTCGAGACTGAAAGTAACAACATAATACGCATATACGTGCAATATGGTCAAACGTTGGTTACAAAAAAACTTCTACAATGTAACATTCTGTAATGAATGTCGTTCTTCAATTCAGGAGTACGCTGAAAAAGTTTCAAATTTATCTTGTGGCCGTTATGCACAAGTCAATCTGAGTTGTACTCCAGCCTCTTCTGGAAGCTACAGGTAGGTCCACTAGGAAAGCTAGAAAGTAACGGAGAACTTGCGTTGGTTGTCTTAGGATACTCTCGACCTGCCGCCAGCCACGGAAGTGTCTCTAGAAGACCACTGCCAGTACCGCTACCTGTTCAACTTCCGCGGCGTTGCGGCAAGCTTCCGTCTCAAGCACTTGTTCCTCTGTCGTTCCCTCGTGTTCCACGTGGGGAACAAGTGGATCGAGTTCTTCTATCCGGCCATGAAGCCCTGGGTTCACTACATTCCTGTCGAAAGCACAGCCACCAAAGAAGACATCAAGTAAGCAAACTTTTACCCAACGATGTATTGAGGTTATGTTGGTTAAACAATTATAGTGCTACAACGTCTCATTCTTCTAATGTTGAAAAATATGTATTTATCATCCAAATCTTTGTGCCCGCTGTTTGAGATTCATACTACCGTAACTAAGTTTGTTCACAATATTACGTTTACGCCGGCTCAGCTGTAGCAACAGTCATCTGAAATACCAACATTTGAGGTACTGATGTATAGGACCCAGAAGGCATGCTGTATAGTTTCAAATTCACCGAGACGATCGATCACACTGAAACGTCATTCAGGAGAAAGGGGGTCCGATTCCCGCCATGGTCGACCATCCTGTCAGGTGTTTTTCGTAGTTTTCCCTCTGTCGTTCAGGTCAATACTGGGATGGCTCCAACAACAGGCCACGACCGACTCCGTCCCACTATCCAAAATATCTAATAAACCCTTTCGTTTCATCATGGAGTTGTATTGTACTGGAGGTATAACTCCGTGTTAAAAACTCGTGCCACTTGATGGCGTTTAACAGTGGGTAACGGCGGCCATGTTCACTATTCAAGCTGATTGTTGTCAGGTAAGGCCTACCAAAACTTGTTTTATATTTACTGCCTGAATTCAAGGCCTTCTATATTACTAGGAAAACGCCTTATATGCGTTGTGAGATGAGCTTAGAAGTATGGAAATGTAGAATTAAGAACATTTTGTCAGCTCAATGTACATATACAGGCCATGGATCACTTCAAAGGTTTACCCGCGGCTGTCTGTTGGTATATAAACCTTGGTTTCCAAACAATCAAACCAGTGCCTTCTTCATATACATCACAGATTTTAAACGTTTTAATTTATTGGTGACACTTGTTGCTCATATTTAATAGTTTCTTAATTGCTTTCTTAATTGCTTTTATTGATGTGTAAAAAAGTACCTTAAAATGCGTTTTCTTCGTTATTTCACATCCGATTGTTCCATAAATCGCTTAAAATAGGTATGATAGATCTTTACACACTCAGTATAAATTTGAGAGCTTTTGAAAAAAATAAAATTCCAAGTATTTCTCCCCTGGCCTATTCTTATGGGGAATTTCCATACTTTCCGATTTTTTCCGGAAAATCCGTTCGACCGATTTTTCTGAAAAACAATCCCAACCTATTCTGGTATAACACCAATTTGTAAAAAAAGTTTCGAGTTGATTGAAACTTTTTCCTGACCTTATGCCGCGTAACAAAATTACACACAAAAAAAAAAAAAAAAAAAAAAACATAAAAACCAAGCCCAAAATTTTTCGGTATATGGAATGAAAATCTTCGCTACGCTCATCTAATTACATTATGTAATAATAAAGAACGCCTTGTGCTGAATTACCAACGTGGGAGTAGCTCCAACTGGCAGTTTAAAAGAACATGTCCGCCGTTTTGATGTAACCGGAAGTAAACGATCTGGTACACGGCTCGTCGCTGAGATAGACCTCCATATACACAACTCCATGGTCTCATCATTCCATCATCTCGTATATCATTCATCAACGCCAATAGCTGTTAGTCATCATTACAGTGCATCGTTGAACCCAGTATAAATGAATGAATAAAACAGCTGTTGTGCGTTTCTCGCAGGGAGTTGATTGAGTTTGCGTCGCAGAACCAAGCGGTGGCGCAGGAAATCGCTGACCGCGGCCACGACTTCATCTGGGACCACCTGCGCATGAAAGACGTCGAGTGCTACTGGAGGAAGCTGTTGCTGCGTTACGCCAAACTGCTGTCGTACAAACCGGAGCTCGACAAGACCCTCGTCGAGATCAAGTGACGCGGCGGTCAGGAAAAGTGACGCGAGAGTTTCGGATCCTGAGTGCGCGGAGAGTATTAGTATCATTGGAATGGCCCGTTACTTATTTATTAGTTACTTATAACAAGAAGATTATACGCCATGAATGTATATTTATTAAAATAAACTTAATGAATAATTATGTCGACAAATGTCAAAATAGTATGTATAACAAATTGAAACACAGCCTCCATTTTCAGGCTGGTAATGGTATGAGTTGTCAACATGACAGCTGAGGTTCTGAAAGGTCATTGTTGTCATTCATTCATTTTTAGTGTATTTGACATTTGCTAATCGTTCAATAAGTTTGTTTTATTAAATAGTTATAACTTATAAAATATTAGATAGAGTATTATTTATTACGTACCGTAGTGATATTTGATATTGTCACAGTCGTAAGTGATCACTTAACCTAACTGTTGTACCGTATCTTTAATCTACATTTTATGAATGTACAGAAAAGTGATTTTTTTTCGTACCATCATCAACATCTTAATATACAATTATGAATCATTGTTTTCCAATTAAAGCTAAGAATGAATTATCAGGACCGTTAAGAAACGGAGCGCTGGTTGTTTTAAGAATTCGAGGCAGTCTTGCCACCAATATAAATAATTATAAATATAAATAATTTGAAATTAAAAACAATTAATTTGACACCAGGACTTCGCTGACTGCGACCATGCTTTTTTTTGTCTTCAGGTAACGTTTTCAGTTTCCAAAAGTCCTTTAAAATTAACTTGATTCTTTTTATAAATAATAAAACTAATCTACTTATCACTACAACATACATTTTACTCACATATACCGGTATATATATATGTATATTATATATCAGTAGAAAGGAAATACTACAGTCAGGTCAAGTGATCACTTATGACAAGTCACAACGTACAGGCCAGGTGCCTGTTCTTATAAAGCATAGTTCGAGAATTGTATAAACGTTGTACAACTAGATAGAGAAAAACGAGTTCGTTGAATAATCTTATCAACTATCAAGGTAATCCTCAATGCGTAAAAAGATTTCGAAACATTTTTTTTTATTCAATTCCCCGGTCCCCGGGTACTGAAATAATGGGCCTATTAAGTGGGCCCTACTGAAAATTTAAAATTTGTAGCCTAATTTTTGAAAAATTGAATTAACCGTGTTTTTGTTTTGATCCATAGGCAAATTAAAGAATACATTTTTACATGATTTATGTAATCATTCATTGTTTATTTTGACTGAGTTTTTATTTTTAAATCATTCAGTTTTTATTTAAAAACATGATTCACCAGTAATAATAATTCCCATGTTTTACTGCCTGGTATTGCAAGCTTTGTCAGCTGGTTCTGCCTACTTAACACTGGGAATAAGTTTTACCCGACTGTTTCTCCGTCAGACTGACCAGTACAACGACGTTCTGTATCCCGCGTGGGGTTTCTGGGAGGGCGGTCCGGCGATCAAGCTGTACCCGCGCGGCCTCGGTCGCTGGGACGTGCACCGCGAGTCGCTGTCTGCCGCGGCGGTCAAGTGGCCGTGGGCCGAGAAGAAGCCCATCGCGTTCTTCCGAGGGTCGCGAACCAGCGGGGAGCGGGACGCGTTGGTGCGGCTCGCGCAGGACAGGCCCGACCTCGTGGACGCGCGGTACACCAAGAACCAGGCGTGGAAGTCGGACGCGGTCAGTTACAAACTCATAATAATTGATAATAATAACGTAAATGTAGCAATTGTGCTATATCTTTGTTCACATAACATAGGTCTACATACAATACATTACCTATGTACTTAACATTACATATAGGCCTACATTCATAATAAAATCACTCAAATTACGTGATGGTAAAATGGACTCATGTGACGTACTTGCAACCCTTGCAATGACACACACAGTTTGGGATAACTCACTAGTCTAGCTTTTTGGTCAATCAAAGTGTCTCTGGCATTTGAATGGCAGAAAATAAGAGAAACGTCAATTTCACAGCCTTGTTATTATCATAACTACTGTAAACTCGAGACTGAAAGTAACAACATAATACGCATATACGTGCAATATGGTCAAACGTCAGACACAAAAAACTTCTACAATGTAACATTCTGTAATGAATGTCGTTCTTCAATTCAGGAGTACGCTGAAAAAGTTTCAAATTTATCTTGTGGCCGTTATGCACAAGTCAATCTGAGTTGTACTCCAGCCTCTTCTGGAAGCTACAGGTAGGTCCACTAGGAAAGCTAGAAAGTAGCGGAGAACTTGCGTTGGTTGTCTTAGGATACTCTCGACCTGCCGCCAGCCACGGAAGTGTCTCTAGAAGACCACTGCCAGTACCGCTACCTGTTCAACTTCCGCGGCGTTGCGGCAAGCTTCCGTCTCAAGCACTTGTTCCTCTGTCGTTCCCTCGTGTTCCACGTGGGGAACAAGTGGATCGAGTTCTTCTATCCGGCCATGAAGCCCTGGGTTCACTACATTCCTGTCGAAAGCACAGCCACCAAAGAAGACATCAAGTAAGCAAACTTTTACCCAAAGATGTATTGAGGTTATGTTGGTTAAACAATTATAGTGCTACAACGTCTCATCCTACTAATGTTGAAAAATATGTATTTATCATCCAAATCTTTGTGCCCGCTGTTTGAGATTCATACTACCGTAACTAAGTTTGTTCACAATATTACGTTGACGCCGGCTCAGCTGTAGCAACAGTCATCTGAAATACCAACATTTGAGGTACTGATGTATACAAGCCAGAAGGCATGCTGTATAGTTTCAAATTCACCGAGACGATCGATCACACTGAAACGTCATTCAGCGGGGTTCGATTCCCGCCATGGTCGACCATCCTGACAGGTGTTTTTCGTAGTTTTCCCTCTGTCGTTCAGGTCAATACTGGGATGGCTCCAACAACAGGCCACGACCGACTCCTTCCCACTATCCAAAATATCTAATAAACCCTTTCGTTTCATCATGGAGTTGTATTGTACTGGAGGTATAACTCCGTGTTAAAAACTCGTCCCACTTGATGGCGTTTAACAGTGGGTAACGGCGGCCATGTTCACTATTCAAGCTGATTGTTGTCAGGTAAGGCCTACCAAAACTTGTTTTATATTTACTGCCTGAATTCAAGCTTTCTATATTATTACATTATGTAATAATAAAGAACACCTTGTGCTGAATTACCAACGTGGGAGTAGCTCTAACTGGCAGTTGAAAAGAATATGGCCGCCGTTTCGATGTAACCGGAAGTAAACGATCTGGTACACGGCTCGTTGCTGAGATAGACCTCCATATACACAACTCCATGGTCTCATCATTCCATCATCTCGTATATCATTCATCAACGCCAATAGCTCTTAGTCATCATTACAGTGCGTCGTTAAACCCAGTATAAATGAATGAATAAAACAGCTGTTGTGCGTTTCTCGCAGGGAGTTGATTGAGTTTGCGTCGCAGAACCAAGCGGTGGCGCAGGAAATCGCTGACCGCGGCCACGACTTCATCTGGGACCACCTGCGCATGAAAGACATCGAGTGCTATTGGAGGAAGCTGTTGCTGCGTTACGCCAAACTGCTGTCGTACAAACCGGAGCTCGACAAGACCCTCGTCGAGATCAAGTGAGGCGGCGGTCAGGAAAAGTGGCGCGAGAGTTTCGGATCTTGCGGCGAGCGTTGGAACTACGAAGTGCGCAGAGAGTATTATTTGGAAAGGCCCGTTACTTATTTATTAGTTACTTATAAAAGAAGATTATACGCCATGAATATATATTTCTTAAAATGAACTTTATGAATAATTACATCGACAAATGTCAAAATGCTATATAAAAAAAAAAAATTGAAACAACACAGCCTCCATTTTCAGGCTGGTAATGGTATGAGCTGCCAACTTGACAGCTGAGGTTCTGAAAGGTCATTGTTGTCATTCATTCATTTTTTGTGTGTTTGACATTTGCTAATTGTCCAATAAGTTTGTTTTATTAAATAGCTATAACTTATAAAATATTTGATAGAATATTATTTATTACGTACCGTAGTGATATTTGATGTTGTCAGTCATAAGTGCTCACTTAACCTAATTGTTGTGCCGTATCTTTAATCTACATTTTATGAATGTACAGACAAGTGATTTTTTTTCGTACCATCATCAACATCTTAATATACAATTATGAATCATTGTTTTCCAATTAAAGCTAAGAATGAATTATTAGGACCGTTTAGAAATGGAGCGCTGGTTGTTTTAAGAATTCGAGGCGGTCTTGTCACCAATATAAATAATTATCTATAGACAGACAATTTGAAATTAAAAACAATTAATTTGACACCAGGACTTCGCTGACTGCGACCATGCTTTTTTTGCTGCAGGTAAAAGTTTTTCAGTTTCCAAAAGTCCTTTAAATTTAACTTGATTGTATTTTATAAATAATAAAACTACCATAATCTGCTTATCACTACAACATACATTTTACTCGCATATATATATATATATATATATATATATATATATATATAGGGGCGTCGGAACGTTTTCAAAGTAGGGGGGGGGCAAGCTCAAAAATTACGACCCGCGGAGGAAGGAAGTATGGGGTGCCACACATTCAATAACATTTGGGTATTTTTCGGGATATAAGGACAAAATACTGAGAATACCAAGATGGGGGGGAGGGATCTCAGTTTGGAAAAGAAAATGCCATATAAGAACAGTTGTACAAAGGCCAGTTAACGCGAAGCATGCGACCTGCGGGGGGCAATGGGGAAGGACCCCCTCTGGCCCTGCAGGGAATTTTTTAAAATTACCTTTTTTTTAACACGATTTAACGTGTTTCAGATAAGATTTAGATGACAAAATTAATTGTTTTGAAGAACTAGATGTGCCCAACTGATATTTGCCAAACATAGTTATTGTAACTGCAGGGTCAGTCTGGCTCATTTTAGCGCCACGGGCAAGGACTAAATTATGAGCCCCAAAAACTTTATGCGCATAGTGAAAGTGAATGCGAGTGAGGGAGGAACCAAGCCCCGTAGGGAAATTTTTGTGAATTTATCTTTTTAAATACGATTCTACGGGTTTGGGAATTGGACGAAATTTCTGGAATTCATGAATTCTTTAGTGTGGTAAGAGCTAGTTTTGCTGAATGGCTGATCCAAGAAAAATCTATGTCTTTCGATAACAATGCTGTTCGAATGATAACATTTACTCTGCCCAATAATGCACAAGTAAAATAGAATACTATTTATGGCATATATTATTACTAGGAAAACGCCTTATATGCGTTGTGAGATGAGCTTAGAAGTATGGAAATGTAGAATTAAGAATATTTGGTCGGCTCAATGTACCTATACAGGCCATGGATCACTTCAAAGGTTTAAAAACCGCGGCTGTCTGTTGGTATATGGACCTTGGTTTCCAAACAATTAAACCAGTGCCTTCTTCATATCCATCACAGATTTTAAACGTTTTAATTTATTGGTGACACTTGTTGCTCACATTTAATAGTTTCTTAATTGCTTTTCTTAATTGCTTCTATTGATGTGTAAAAAAGTACATTAAAAATGAGTTTTCTTCGTTGTTTCACATCCGATTGTTCCATAAGTCGCTTAAAATGTGTATGATAGTTCTTCCCACACTCAGTATAAATTTGAGAGCTTTTGAAAAAAATAAAATTCCAAGTATTTCTCCCCTGGCCTATTCTTATGGGGAATTTCCATACTTTCCGATTTTTTTTCCGGAAAATCCGTTTGACCGATTTTTCTGAAAAACAATCCCAACCTATTCTGGTATAACACCAATTTGTAAAAAAAGTTTCGAGTTGATTGAAACTTTTTCCTGACCTGTATGCCGCGTACAAAATTACACACACAAAAAAAAAAAAAAAAAAACATAAAAACCAAGCCCAAAATTTTTCGGTATATGGAATGAAAATCTTCGCTACGCTCATCTAATTAATAGAATGTTACAAATGTGCGCCGATAGCGCCCCTTAAATTTGACGCCCCTGGCAGTCACCGAACGACCCTTATTGGAAGTTCCCTTTCTCCATTTCATTGTATTGTCATTGTTACGACTGTTGGAATTTTGGAAATTTACAAAATTTACAAAAATTGTAATGAATAATTTATATCTGAAAGAAGCACTGCCGGTAGGGTTGTTTGTTGATTTCTGATAACTAATAACTACTTACCAGAGCTATCATTCCAAAACAGTCCACCAAATTCCTTTAAATCACACCTTTTTTAATATGGTTCAACGTGTTCCAGATGAGATTTAGATGCAAAAATCAATTTTCTCCTAAAACTGAAGGTGCCCATCTGATATTTGATTTTCTATGCAATGTGAAATATGAATCTATGTACGATTTTATCTATCTAAATAGGTCTACATCTTTCCTTCTTACTCTTTCTTTTTTTTTTTTCTTTCTTTCCTTCTCTCTTCCTTCTTTTTTTCGTCTTTTCTATTTCTCGTCTTTTCAATTTTTTTTTGCAAGACATTTTTCTTGCCCCCCCTTGCCCCCCCCTGGCCGAAAGTTGGGGGGGGGCTTTGCCCCCCCCTGCCCCCCCCCGGTTCCGACGCCAGTGTATATATATATATATATATATATATATATATATATATATATATATATATATATACACATTTATGTATATATCATTAGACAGGAAACAGTACAGTCAGGTCAAGTGATCACTTATGACAAGTCACAACGTACAGGCAACAGGTGCCTGGTCCAACGTTTCAGGTCAGGTCAGCAATTTCACGCTCAAGTTGCCAGCACAGTTCGGAGAATACTTCAGTTTCCCACAGCGAAGTGCCATGAATTCCAGTGGATTTCAATGAAAACAATTTTATTTTTATAGCACCATCAGGCTAAAGCCGTTGAATTTTTTTCGGAGGATGTAGGGTATATACTTCGAGCTTAAATTAATCCCAGAATCATTTCAATAAATCTGTATTTTTTAATTTATATATTCAATCCAATTGCACGTGTCATCTTGCAACGTGTTCATGAATTCTCGTACAGCTGTCTGTGAATCTGTTTTACTCACACCAGTAATTATTATCAAGTTATTTGCTTATGAAGAGTTATCTTCTGGTGGCAGAATTTATTAATTCCGTGTAGTGCAATATCAACAATCCAAGGCCCTGAAGGTTAAGCAGTTATTTATTTATTCATATTTTTATACTCTGATCCATCTGTTAGGCGGTTGAAAATATTTAATATTTATTTATTGACGTTTCTTAAAAAGCACAATTCAAGAACTGTTTAAACGTTGTTCAACTAGGTAGAGAAAAACGAGTTCGTTGAATAATCTTGTTAACTATCAAAATAATCCTCAATGCAGTAAAACTGATTTGTCCTGAGAAATTCCATTGTTTTTGTTTTGAACTTGAGGCTGCTGTTTGCATCTTTGATCAGTAGAGGTAGTTTATTAAACAGTCGTCTTCTTGATTGCACAGCCCCTTTGACTGTCGATTCTAGTCTACAGTCGCTGTGAGCAAGACGACTTTACCCTCTTGTGTTGTGGCAACGATCGAGTTTACCAAATAGCTCAGGATCATCCCAGACAAACAAACAAGCAGCCAATATATAGAGATGTGTTAGTGGAAGCACATTCAAATAATTGCCTTAGAGATTTGACCTTGGAATCATTCCATCCTTGCACATGATGTACGGTTGTAATCACTTACATGTGTTTTTAGAATTGTGACTTCAAATGAAGCTGTTCATATTTACGTCACTTTACCTTATAGCTTGTACAGCTTGAACTAAAAGTAAAAGTCTCTTTTCTACCTTGCTAATCCAGTCAACCGTGTGATCGTGTATAGGTTTTAATAGATGAGATGAACAGAAAAGAATGTTTAGTTTTGGTTCAAGCTGTACACGGATTGTGTGTATACATGTACAGTGTCTGCTACTTTTAGTGCATATAATCTCATTAGATTTTCTCTAGGATGTATTTCAAGTTTCAACATGATTTGATCGACCACTTTATGTGCCTACAAGTGTACATGGACGTGGAACGTTACGTATGAATCTCAGCTTACTTCACACATATCATCTGTGCCTTCTTTCAACTTGAATCAGTATGACGGCAATACAAGTCGTATAATTTGTTACAATGCAATGTTTACAATTGAATTAAATATTTTCTATATCTTAATAGTGTATATTAAATCAATCAGTTCTTCCTACCACCTCCTGAATCTTTGAAATGTTCAGGTATAGCTCCTAATACATGAATTACTTTGTCCAAGGTGTTACTATTACATTAGGAATGTAAAAACCTAAAAAGTTTGAGAAAAGCTGTCCTGGAATATTGTAGTTGTGTAGTGGTTATATATTTGTGGTGGCAGCCCCGGATTTATGCACAGGCTGGCAAGGCTGAAGCCTAGGGGCGCGAGCGCCCTAGTGTTTTTTTTTCAATTTTCAATTCAATTTCATCTTGTTGAAGCGTAGGCCTATTGAAACGAACACATGAACACATGAAAAAAGACAGAATAGAAGCATTAAAACGCATTCTTATTTGATATATAAATTATATACATGGGTAGCCTAGCCTGTGTGAGATTTCCGCGTGTATCCTGGAACACGTTGACGTGCCATACACACGAAGTCGCGAACTATTTTTCACATTATTATAGCCCTACTGAACATACAGTTTCTACTTTTTATTATTGTTTCGACTATTGAGAGTGAGGTTTTGACAACCATGAACACAGACAGAATTATCGACGAGTTTGCTGCAAAAAAATCGAGTCGGAAATCAATGTAACTTATGTAACACCCTCTACTACAGATCAAGTAAGCTGTGCATACATATATTTTATATCCACACAAAATAAGTATACTATTGATACCATAGGGGCGCTGAATTAAGTTCAGCCTAGGGGCGCTGGGTTCATAAGTCCGGGCCTGTGTGGTGGTGACTAGGCCGCAGTTAATTGTATTCCCAACCTTATATCAGTCGGGCAATTGTTTAGCAACGGGCTGGTATACTTGTATCCACAAGAGATGAAGGTTCCGAGCGACCATCTCCCCTATCCCATACCACTAGCACACGGATGGTTCGAGCCTTCATCTCGTGTATAACATGTATCTACCATTGGTCATCTACCAATATAACAACAATTAAGTCACCGTTATGTTTCTAGAGCTGTCGAATATTGAGGTGCAAAGATTTACGATTTCGATCAAAATCACAACATCTTCCAAATAAAGCTGCAGATAGTTTCTTCAAGTTTGGCAAAGTTAATTTATTTATTAATTCTCCATTTGATTAATACAATGTACCAATATAGGAGTATATCATACAATTATTGGTTTAGTAGACAATCTTGTATTTCTATGTTGGTTGTGACACAATCCAGTACAGGGTGTTATTGAAATAACAGCACACTTGAATCAATTTTAATACCATTTTTATTGATTTATTATTGCTAATAGTACAGTGGTGTACAGTGAAAATACACTGTGATACAGTTGGCAAGAAAACAACTAGAGCTTGGACCAAAATGTGAGTAATGTTTCTAGGCCTGCCAAATTAGGGTCCGTACTTCACTTGTTTTCCCGAGAGATTATTGTGCATGGCTACCAACAAACTGAAGGAATAAGAACAGTCGAAGCATTATAAAATCAATTAATGAGTGAGTAAACTAGGAGTAAAATAATACTGAGTGACTCTTTCAAGCTATGCACAATCACTTACGCTGTGCAACGTTGTTAGTACACTTGCAGGTGCAGATTTACCATAATGAAGACAGTAACAGTAAACGCTCTTTAATTCCAAACTTGATAGAACCAAAAAATGCAAAACAATCCGTTTTGAATTATAAAAGTCTGACTTATTGAAATATCCAACATTGAGCTTATGGGTCAAAATCTGTTAGAATCAGAACTGTCGTTAGAACTACACAAACTTTGAAATAATGAGGGTTTACCGTAACATGCATTAAATAATATTAATAAATCAAAATGAAGACCCTATACTGCACTATACCGAGGTTCATATTATAAACAAATAGAAATATTCAACAAATAAAATCAGATCCAATTGTGTGATGAACATAAAAATAGATATGTTATAACGTAATACACAGTACGAAATGCCAACATAGATTTCGTGAAATCTTATAAATGTAGACCTATCGGTAGGCCTACCGTGAATTATACTGAACAAACCCAATTGACAATTATTTCATGTTGGCATGCATGTTATATGCAATTTATTATTGAAAAATAAAATGATGAAGAAAATATGTTATGAAAAGACCCATACTCAATACAGTGAAACCTCTATGCATCGTTCCCGGATCCATCGTTTTCCTGCTTGTATCATTCATGTTTTCTTACCCACTCCCATATAATCAATGTTAAATTTTCCTGGATGGATTGTTTTCCTGTATGGATGGTTTTATTTTCCTGGTCCCTTGAAAAACGATGGATAGAGGTTTCACTGTATAAACCTTTGCAGAGTTATAAAAATAGACTGCGATTTGCTTAGAGTGGGCAAATTACGGTTTGCCTTTGGAAATTAAATTCTTCAATTGACAGATTAAAATGCTTTCACATGATAAATTATAGGCCTAGATGAGACAACATTACCGATAAATTGAATAAATGATTTGAACGGAATTTTTCAATTGAATTGATTAATAAATTCAATAATAACACTACCCTATTCAAATGCAGGTAACAATTTTAGCGACGTAATTTAACGTTGTACCACAAAGCCCGAAGGCTGAACAAAAATAATAATGTGTGAATAATAGACACTATTTAACAACTCATTTAAAATTTATAAAAATTGTTAAAATATTTGGTATTCTGTTTCAATACTAACATCAGATCACAAAGTTGAAGTAACTAAGTTACTTCAACTTTATAAGGATAAGTCTTATCCTTGCACATCTCAAATGAACAAAGAAGCTTAGTGCCTACAGGGAAATTATACGCCTATTCTAAAATCCCCAATCTCGTACTTGGATAATAGAAACACTAAACCAGAATTGAATAAAGTACTAAATATCGTAGTAATATAATTGGTTACGCTCGCTTCACAATGCTGAGCCAAATACCGTTCTGTGCCTTGAGCAACATGGAGAACTTGCTATACTTGTACGGAACCTCCGTAGCAGCGCAGCGCTTCACCTCGAAATCTTTCAGCAAGTACACCAGCGCTATCTTCGTGCTCATCAGAGCGAACCGCGTACCGATACAGTTCCTCGGTCCCGCACCAAACGGCAGAAACACGTACGGAGAACGCTTCGACTTCTCTTCCGGGGAGAATCTTTCCGGCTCAAAACGATCTGGTTCCGGATAATAGAGAGGATCATAGTGGAGACCGATGATCGGAATCGAAACGACGATGCCTTTTTCGATGCTGACATTTGTATCCGGTAGCAGGTAGTCTTCGGTACACGCTCGATCTACTCGAGAAACAGGTGGGTGTTTGCGTAATGATTCCAGCAAAACCATTTCCAAATAAGGCATTTCTTGTAAGGCCTCGTAGTTACACTCGTTGTTGTATTTCGAGAGAACTGACGTGATTTCTTTGTGGAGTTTTGATTGAATTTCAGGGTTTAAAGCAAGTTCATAAGATGCAAACGTCAGTAAAGTGCTCGATGTCTCGAAGCCAGCAAGTAAAAATAGTAAAGCTTGTGCGATAATTGTGTCTTCGTCTAAAACTTTCTCGCCGTCCGTCTCCTGTTCCCTCTTAGCTGCGTCCAGCATCAACTGGATGAAATCGGTACGCCGAGCTGATTCGTTTGTTTCCCGATGTTTTTTGGTTTCTTTCACAAGATCGACAAGGTACGACACCGCTTCGTTATTGAAGAAAGTTAGCGGGAAGAAACGTGCAAGTTTTGGCATGAATAAAATAACGAAGAAGATGAGCGCACGTTCCATTTTAGAAATATCATTAAAACGTGCAGCTATTTTTACAAACTGTGCTTCAGGATCTTTTAGAGAATCACAGTGCACTCCAAATGCACAGCTGGCAATTACCTCAAGAGTAAAACGTCCAAAAAACTCTTTCATTTCCAATTCGCTTCCAGTACCAACATTCTTACTTGTATGTTCGTGTAAGTATTCCCCCATTTGCGTACCGCACTCACGAACTAGCTCCTCCATCGCTCGCATCTTACCAGAACTGAACGTGGGTGTCAAGAGAGCTCTGACAGCTTTCCAATGAGAGCCCTTCAGACTTATCAACATATTCTGAATGTGTGCTTTCTGACGGAGATTCAATGTTGGTCGGTCCACGAAATGGTCAAAATCTCTCACCATGACTTGTTTGATTAATTCAGGATCTCGAATCATGAGGGCTGGTCGTCTGCCTTCAAAAAATCCACCAAATCTATGGCCTTCAATTTTGTTGTAGATCTCTTGCTGAAACTCGTGAAAGGATTGACGAAATAGGATTCTGTTCTTGAGGTTGCCAAATATAATGACTGGTTCCAAATAGAAGACATCTTTATTTCGCCAATAACTGAATGTTTTTGTGAAATACCAGTACAGCAACAGTAACGTGATAGATATGAATGTGAACCATAGGTCGCCATAGAAACCAAAGATAGAGATGTCCTTCATCTTTCCAGATGTGGGGATCACGTCTAGGTTACCAATTATGTCTATCCTCTATCGCAGGGGACGGCGGACGTTTAAACTGCACTGTAATTGTTGACTAACAACTATAGGCCCTATCACAATCAAATATTTGAAAAGTTATTTTCATAACACGCAAAGAGATAACAGTAGGCCTACGTCTAACATTACAAACTCAATGCCTACGTTATGCTATTGGTTATGTTGACATAATGACACTAAAAAATCAACGCAAAAGCAGCTGAGACAGTAAACAGGTGTCTGTCAACTGTCACGTGGACGTGGTGCACAAACGTCAAACCATGGTCAAACCATAGATTTACTCTCTTTACAACTCTTTTCCTGTGATCAAACTTTGAAGTCGAACGGATTTGGATTATCTTTCTTAATAAAAGGTGATCTATTCCTGTTTGAGACGATTTCGATGTAATGAATAACATTTTACGTTTAAAAGTTTAGATAACAATACATGGGCCCAAAAATGACATTATCACTGCCACATAGATCAATCAATAGTTTTGTTTCAATGGCGGTTTAAATTAATTGAACACAATGTTACGTTCTCAGTATTATCACAAATTTACAAGTTTACTAATGTACAGTTAAATTTCCAACATTACAGTAGAATTAAAATTAGAAGTACCTTTGAAAACACCTGACAGACCTGCCTTTTTTTATCCAACCCGTTAAATTATGTCACACAAGCAAACCACTGCATCCTCACGGTAAGCAACAGAGCCGAAGTATTTAGGTCTAGACTAGTCACTAGTGCTAGTTCATACACGAAGTGAATGTGAATGAAGATACAGTAGGCTGGACCTTTGACCAAGCATTTATCGAATATGAATAAACTAGACTGTGCCGTAACCTGCGACACTGACACATTTTTGACACAATTAAATAGATAGATAGATAGATAGAATGTCTTTATTTTATAATGTACAGAATACAATTTAAAAAAGGCGAGGATTCGGTCTGGTGACCGTTCTTCCACCTAACCATATGTGAACACAAACATAACACGAAAGGAATAAAATATAGCTTGATAAATACAATAAACAGAATAAAACTTAAAGTAGAAAATGTCTGTTAGTCTAGTTTGACAAACATTGTGTAGAAGAACTCCCATATTTTTCATGACTATAATATGAATACATGGGAACAATACATACAATCACAAAAATAATATGAATCAAAATAATACTTGTGGCTTAATACATAAATGAAATACAAACATAACATGAATTGAATAAATGTGGTTTAATACATGAACATGAGAAAAGAAGGACTAATTCATATATGTTGCTAAAAAATATTGTAGGGGTCTACCGTAACCTGCAGCAAAGGAAAACATGGGCGGCTCAAAGACAGACAAATGTGTGCATAAAAACTTGAGAAATACAATTAAAAATAAGGAAGGCAACTTTCAACAATTTACATATTATCAGATGCTTGACCGGTTCTAGTTAAGTGCCAAAAAAACGAGAAAGACGGGAAACTATTATTTTACAATTCAAATAATAAAATTCTATGACACCAAACAGCCGAGAATAATTACCTCGAATATTACTTGCCTACTGCTATTATTAATTTATTATCACTTAATAAATCAGACATTAAACATTTGAACCATTTTACATGTTTGGTTGCAGTTAGTGGAATAAATGGAGGCCTATAATAGTTCTCATTTCAGTAACACTTTTTAGGCCTACCGGTAGTTGAAAATATACAAGTTCACACTAAATTTAAAATATAGAAGTTATTAGACAAATATTTTCAACACTATATGGTTTCAACAGGATGGCTGAAGAATGCAGCCCTGATCAAGTGGCAGTGAATGAAAGACTAGAACGCTTCACAGATGTAGAAATTGAACTTTTGCTCAGCGGAATAGAAGACTATACTTGGGCAATAGGTCATCGTTGTTGCCACATGACCAAGTTCCTAACTCTACGCAAACACTCGTGGGTCGAGATTTGCTTTCGAGTCAATTTCTTTGGCAACACTTCCAACAATTGGACTCCTGATGAGGTAGGCCCTATAAGAATATAATCATTATATTAGTAATTATATTATGACATAATATTGATAATGTATTTATATGTGTATTTCTCAATTAATATGTTATCCTGTTTTAATTTTTAAAATTCTGATTTTAGGTTGAGATGAAATGGCGCAGCCTGCTGAAGGCGGCGCAAGACAAGCGAGAGTCCAACAAGAATCGAGAGAGTGCCATTGAGGCAAACGTGCCTATATTCCACCTGATACAACCGCTGACCGCGATCGATCGTAAGGTCTTGTATCTCGAGGAAGAAGTGGCTTGGGGAGCAGAGATGAACCCATTTCTAGGTGCATCTCTAACTTATTTTAAGCTATAAGTTAATTAAATATTATTTGATGTACCGGTATAACAAATTCTTTATGGTACTGATTTAGTCTTTAAATTGAAAGGCATAGAGATGAAATTAATTTCAACAATTAATTGTAATAACAATGAACCTAATAGGCCTACATCAATACTACATACAGGTACACTTAAAATAATCTGGATAGAGTATTGGATGGACAAACTTGGGGAAATACATTTCTAAAATAGGTTTATAGGTCAAAGTAAAGGTATTGTATTGTATTGTATTGTATTTATTTTCATTCATTGGACATATACAGTGTACACGTATAGAAATCGTCATTTTCTAAGAACTAAGCAATGAAATTGAAAACTTATGATAGAAAGAAAAACACTTATTTACAGTTATTTACAATTAGGCCCAGGTAAAAAGTAACTTGAACAAGAGATCATTGATCATCAATAGGTGGCATTGAAAACATAACACCAACATTGGTAGATTCTCCTTCATGGGAACAACGTCTTCAGAGTGGAACGCAATGGGTGACAAAATTTTCTGTCTATGGCCGGAATCGATAAAAGATTTCAAAAGATTATTAGGACATGCTTAAGAAGAATAATAATACTGTGTAACATAGTTATATCTATATATATATATACTGTATATAAGTATATATAATTGTATATATATATTTTTTTTTTTTATTCACCTGTTAATGGCCTTATATGTGAAAAATGAATTGATATATTAGAATTAATAGAATAGAACTTATATAATTATGTTGTAAAAAAGCGAAAGAATGCTTGAAACAATAAGTATTCACATACATCAAGAAACATTGTAGTTTAGGGCACCCAGCATGACTATATATGCAATAATTAGGAAGAAAGGAACTCTTCTAGTGTGTAGAAGGGATTTTGGATTAGAAAGGTTTTCAGACTGGATAGGAACGTTGCATGAGAGGTTGAGTTGGTTATGCGTAAGGGTAGTTTATTGTAGATGGTGGTGCAAAGGTGAGGAGGGCTGTGAGTGAAGAGAGTGCGATTATGGGTAAGGGTGCGGAGGGCGTTGCTGTTTCTGGTTGAGTAGTTATGAACGGTTGCATTAGTGTGGAAGAGGTGAGGGTGATTTCGAGCAAAAGTGCTAGCAATCTGGATGAGTGTACAGGTGAGGGTTAGAATTTTGAGGTTAGTGAAGTGAGGCTTGCATGTTTTCCGTCGAGAGATGCCGGCTATTATGCGGATAGCTTGTTTTTGAATAATGAAGATGCGTTTGGCTTGGGGACAAGTTCCCCAGAAGAGGAGGCCGTACGAGAGGTGGGAGTGGAGATGGGCATGGTAGACGAGCTTCAGGGAGTGGGGGCTGACAATGGGCTTGAGTCTACGGAGAAGGAAGTTACCACTTTTGATTTTATTGAGGGTGTGTTGGATGTGGATGGACCAGTCCAGGGTAGGGGTGATATGGATTCCTAGAAACTTGGTGGAGTGGGTGCTGGGGATGATTTGATTGTCGACTCTGATGAGGGGAGAGAAGGAGGGAGGGTTTGTTTTGGAATGGAAGTGTATATAGACTGTTTTGGTGGGTTGGAGAGCAAGTTTGTTATTGAGGCAGTAGCTGGACATGAGAGAGGTTTGGCGGTTTACCATCTGGGTGAGGGAGGAAAATGAGTTTGAATTGGGGGTTGTGATGAGGTGATTGGTATCGTCGGCAAATTGGAAGAGGTGTCCTGAGTTCAGGAGTTGAGGGAGGTCGTTTATGTAGAGGAGAAAGAGAAGAGGAGAAAGGACTGAGCCTTGGGGTACGCCGTTAAGGACATTCAATGGGTTCGAGATGGTGGGAGAGGGCAAAGTGGGGACCCTGACTACTTGCGTTCGATTTGAAAGGAAAGAGGCAATCCACTTGTTGGCGATGCCCCGGATCCCAAGTGCGTGGAGTTTGGTGAGGAGATGGTTGTGGTCGATAGTGTCGAAGGCTTTGGAGAGGTCATAGAAGAGACCAATGGAGTGGTCACCTCTATCAAGGGCAGTGTGGAGGGTAGTTAGGAAGTTGAATATGGCAGTGATGGTAGATTTTTTTTTTTGGAAGCCATGTTGGCATTGAGCAAGGATGTTATGGGATTCGAGGTAGGGGAGTAGTCTGGACAGCATTATTTTTTCAATGATTTTGGAAAGAGAGGATAAGAGCGAAATGGGTCTATAGTTATTTATGTCTGTGGTTTTTCCTTTTTTGTGGATGGGGATTACAAGAGCTTCTTTAAGTTTAAGGGGGAAGATACCAGAATTGAGAGAGCTGTTGATAATGATAGTAAGGGGGTAGGCAATGAGATGAGCGGATTTGGCTAGGAGGGAGCCTGGAATTCCATCTAAGCCACATGAGTGTTTTCCGCTGAGGGTTTTGATGATTCTTGTTATTTCAGCGGAGTGGGTAGGATGTAGAAATATGGTTTGGGGGGGGGCTAGGTCTTGGTAGGGGACGCGTGGTATGATTTATAGGTGGAGCAATGTTACCAGAAAGGATGAAGAAGTTATTCAGTTCATTCGCGAGGATGGTGGGGTTGGTGGTCCGGAGTCCATTGATGTTGAGGGTGAGACTTTCAGTGCGTCGTTCGGAATTGGAGGAGGAATTTATTATTGACCACGAGGTTTTTGATTTATTGGTGGAGGCGGTCAGGATAGAGTCGTGATGGAGGCGTTTGGCTTTATGGAGGTTCCTTATGTGTGCTTTTTTACTTCTCTGGTAGTGACTTTGGAGTTCGGAGTGGTTTTGCAAAGAAAATGGAGGTCGCGAAGGTTGTCACTGGCGGTACGAAGGTCATGGGTGATCCACTTGTTTGGTTTGGTAGTCTTTGTTTTCATTTTTTTCAGGGGAAAGGAGGTATTGAAATGTTTGGTGATAGTATTTAGGAAGGAGTTGAATAGGGTATCCGTGTTCGAGGGCTTGGAAAAGTTATTCCAGTCTTCATTTTCAAGGAGCGTAGTGAAGTGCTGGGTATTGGTTTCAGAGAAGGAGCGTTTGAAAACAAAACTTTGTTCCTCTGGACGAGTGTTGGTGTGTGTGATCTCACACATTAGGGCAAGATGGTCCGAGAGGCCACTGTTGAATGTGTTAGTTTTGATTATGGGGTGGGCTAGTGTTGTGAAGATGTTGTCGATTAGGGTAGATGACGTCGAGGTTACACGTGTGGGACTGGTGATGGTTTCGATAAGGTTGTATGAGTGGAGAAGATCAAGGAATTTGTTTTTCTGTTGTGAATTTTGGAGGAGGTCAATGTTGAAATCCCCACAGATTATGAGGTCTGATTTGGGGTTGTGTTTGGTGAGGTGGATGATTGAGTCTTCAAGAGTGGATAGGAAGGTGTAGACGTTAGAAGAAGGCGAACGGTATATGCACATGATGATGATGTTGGTAGATTCGGGTCTGTGCCAAAGGATAGCGGTACATTCAAAGGATTTGTCAGTTTCGAAGGATTTCAAGTCAATGGGAGTGGTGGTTAGGGTGGGTTTGGTGAATATGGCAACGCCACCATGACTGGAGGAGGTTCTGTGGAAGATATTGGCTTTGCAATAGTGGGGGATATTGAAAAAGGCGTCGGAGGGTGGGAGCCAGTGCTCCGAGAGGCATAGAAAATCAGGGGAGAGTTTATTTGTTAGGATTTCTAAGCTTTCTACTTTGTTGCGGGCTGATTGAATGTTAAGGGAGATGAGGAGATTTGATATGGTTAGGGTTTGGATTTTGTCTGTTTTTGTATAAGAAAATTTGGATTCTGGTTGAGGATTTTGTGATGAGATTTTGACACGCGAGTGGGTTGGGCTCGGCTAGCTGTGGTTGAGGTGTGGAGAGCTGGCTTCGTCGTGGGGGCGGCGTTGGCGGCTGGCGTTGTAGTGTGGGCTCTGGCAGCTGACATCGGAGTAGGGACTTTGGCAGCTGGTGTTGCAGTGGCTTTGGCAGCTGGTATCAGGGTGGCGGCATTGGCAGCTGGCATCGCAGTGAGGGCTGTTGCAGCTGGTGTTGTAGTAAGGGTTTCAGCAGCTGGCTTCGAGGTGGAGGCGGTCGCAGCTGGTGACGTGGTGAGGACTTTGGCAGCTGGCGTCATGATTGCGGTGATGGCTGCTGGCATCGCAGTGAGGGCTGTTGCAGTTGGTGTCGTAGTAGGTGATCGTAGGTGTCGTAGGTGATCGAGGTTAAAGAGAAAGAAATGTTTATGAAAGTAAGCTTTAAATGTAGTAACATCAAAAATATAAAATGAGAAAATAGGAATGTTTTAATGTCACTTCAAAATCAATCTCTTCAATTTTCATATCATAGTTGGGTACAAGTTATAGGAACAAGAATACTTCACTCCTGCGTATTTCCAGAAACATCTTTGTTCATTTTCAGCCGACTTTGATATGAAGTTCAAGAGGCTGCCACAAGAGCAGCTGGACGAGCTGACTACGGAAGAACAGGATTTTGATCAACCACCTGTGTTCGTCAAGTCTTCTTCACATCGACACCGAGATGGTTAGCAGTCGCTTGCGTTATCTGCGAACACCCTTTATTACTAAACAGTTAGGCCTATTACCTTTCTCAGAGAACCTTATGCCACTTTCAATAAACTCATAACAGAAAATTTTCGTCTATTTTTATTGATTGTGTATACTGTGGAGTAATAATGTATTTTCTAGTATATTTGTATCCAAAAGACGAAAGTCGTATACAAACTAATTAGTTGTGTACAAACTTTGGCAATTACATAATCTCACATGCAACTTCCAAGATTTAATTCGTTCGAAAGTCATCATTCATGACAATATTTCACTAAATCAACTCCCATCGCTCCTAACCAATAGACAACTTGGAAATGTGATACGAAAGCTGTAATTGGCTGAACTCGCAAGAGCGCGTCACACAAAGAAGATTTCTGGTCAGCAGGCTGTGCGCTAACAAGTAAAGAAGGTAAGGTAGCGAAAATGTGTTCGTTTTCTAATAAAATCCTCATTTATTACGTATTATATCATGAGTAGAGCAAATGTGTATTGTTATTCCGTGCTAGTAATTATAGTTTATATAACTCACGAATTTTTTGCTGTTTGGGCATGTAAATGTGTCTAGAATTTGTGTTTAGGTGATCAGGGCCCCGGGCTATACACGTGGGTGGGTTATAGGTTAATCCCGCAACCATTGTTCCGTTTGAATTCAATTGTCCTGTCATAATTTTATGTATGAGAAAGATAATTGAATAGCTATTTTAATTTAAAGCTATTTAGCACATTGACTACATATATCTCTTCGTCAATTTTTGTTTTATAGAATAGGCCTAGACATAGGCGTAGTTGGACAGATTTTTTCAGTGTGGCCTATACTAGCATATCTCGCACACGCGAAAAAAAAATTATACATTCAAAGGTGATATCCCCTTATAGGTGCATGCATATATTTCCGAAAAAAATTGAACAAATCGGACTGGTCGTTTTGCTTTAAGCTGATTACTCTAAGGTGACAACAGAAGGAGAGTCTTCAATTGAAAACGAATTCAGTAGGGCTATGCTTTTCACAGAGCTAGTACAATTCCAAATGTCTTGTCCAATGTAACTTGAATTCGATGTGTTGTGTGTACCGTTACCCTAGTAAAGTAATTTAAGATTTTAGTTTTGTAGTTACAGTATATGCATATGCTCAAAACCTCCTTTACGTATTTCGTGCAGACAGTGTACCTGGCTTTGCGCGGGACTGGACTCCCGATGAGCTGCCGCTCGACTAGATATACTGGTATCTGTGAATCCAGAAACTAGGTGATATGAAAAACAAACTTAATCAATGTGTTCTAGATATTGTATTCTCTTGAAAAAAGTGAGAAAAAAATGTCTGGAGGCTTCGATGTGATGAATATGAAGGAAGACGACGTGTGCAAGATGCTCACTGCTTGCACGCATCTGGGCACGGAGAACGTCAACCCCCAGATGGAGCGTTACGTTTACAAACGTCGCCCGGACGGCGTCCACATCATCAATCTCCGTCGCACGTGGGAGAAACTCCTTTTGGCAGCTCGCGCCATCGCTGCCATCGAGACCCCCTCGGAAGTGTTCGTCATCTCGTCTCGGAACCAAGGTCAACGTGCCATACTCAAGTACGCCGCTCACACTGGCGCCACCCCGATTGCCGGACGTTTCACCCCGGGCGCGTTCACCAATCAGATCCAGGCTGCTTTTCGCGAGCCGAGGTTGCTGATCATCACCGATACCAATGCCGATCACCAGCCGATCACCGAAGCCTCGTACGTCAGCATCCCGGTGATTGCCTTCGCCAACACCGACTCGCCGCTTCGGTTCGTGGACATCGCTATTCCGTGCAACAACAAGTCGACGCACTCGATTGGACTGATGTGGTGGTTTTTGGCTCGGGAAGTTTTGCGTATCCGCGGTACGATCACACGGGAAGCTCGTTGGGACGTCGTGGTTGACTTGTTCTTCTATCGCGACCCTGAAGAGGTAAGTAAGCAGGCCCTTCGTGCCTTTAGCCAACAAACACTCTACTCGGCTTTAATCTGATTAATGCTCCAATGCGTATATAGGCATAGGCCTATTAAACTATATTTATAGCTATCTCGTAATATTGAAAATAATAGTCTTCAATTACCGGTACACCCATTTGACTATTAATAGGCCTACACGTGGAGTTTAATTATTTTTTCTATATTTATTAGAACTTCACATCTTTCTTACCTATTAGGCATATATATATTATTAACTAGCAGATTTGTTTGAATCAATCCAATTATCAAGTCTTGCATACATGTAAAACACCGCTTCTTAATTCCCACTATCCTTCCGAAAATTTCCGATTACCTAAGACCATCATTCAGTCATCTCGTTGATCATTCATCCTACGCCAATGAGTCTCAGTTATCGTAACGCGTGCGCTGCTTGTCTGTCTCCAGGCCGACAAGGAGGAACAGATCAAGGACCTGGCTCCCTTGAAGGCCGAGGTTCACCAGCAGACCGAGGTGTGGGGCAACGACCCCGTGGCCACCGAGAGCTGGGCAGAGGAGGTGCCCGTCGTGTTGCCCGTGGCGACTGGCCCAACGAGCGCCACCGACGTCACGCCTGCCGCCGCCGCCGCAGAGGAGCCGCCGTTCAACAACCCGGACGACTGGGCCAATCAGGTAGCTTGCCTGTCTGTACGGAGCAGGGTCGCCAACCGTAAAACCTTTGTGTGCCGGGATAAACTTTACTAAATCACATGGAATTTATAAATACAAATTTTTATATACATTTTCAAATGTCATGTCAAATACTCTACAATCACTAAACTTTGTTTAAAATGCTTGTAGACTGGGTTAGGAGCTGCCAATAGTGCCTTACCAACCAGTTACCAATACTATCATGGCTATAAATATCATTCAACACATTATGCATGGTCACTATCTATTATCTAAGCCTACTAGTGTTTAAATCCAATAGAATATCAAGATCATCATTGGTACTGATTTCACTACATAAATTTGAAATAACGTCCAGGATTTCAATTGTCCAGTCAGTTAGCTAGGCAAATCGACTGATTCTCCAATAAAATAACACAGGTAACCAAGGGAGATAACATGTTAACAGTTGATTAACCTTCAACAAACTATTGAAAAACCAGGCATTGTTTGTAGTGGTGCGGGACTGGTGCTTTATTCGCTTGAGTCGTTTTTTAATTTTCTCTTTTCATGCAAAAAAGATTCAGAATTATTGACGCTGTGACGCGTATAAAGATTTTCAACAGATGTTTTTCAACAATGACGTTTAACAGCTTGGTTGACTAGACGCTCAACAGTGCAGGTGCAGCGTACCTCTTTGAAGTCATTCTCTTCATGTTTCTGAACCGTATGGTGATGCTCTTGCGGCTGGGGTAGGAGTTGGGAACCGAAGGGAATAGTTCAACGTCAATTCGTCACAGTGCTATGGGGTTTTGACATTTCGAGTTATAAACCCAAGACTTTTATCTGCGGAAAAAGTATGGTCACAGAAAGCGCAGATCTGGTGTCGTAGTAAAGTCAAAGTTTATTTATTTTTCTAGATGAGCGTTAGCGAAGATTTCCATCCTACTCGTACGAAGCTTTCTGTGTTTTTTTTTTCTTTTTGATTGGTAGTAAACACTGCACATGTTGCAGGGTTTGACTGATTGACATGAAACTTTTTTTGTGTACGCAAACTCTTCCACCTTGCAACTGTATAGTTTTGGGGTCAAATCGGTTGGACCATTTTTGAGATACATCATTTCAAAGTTTCTAAAAAACCCATAAGATTAGGTTGGACATGAAAAATTGAAAAGTAAAATCTCTCCAATATAATTCAAATTTTCCTCTTAAAATGTACACACAGAAATAATACACATTAATAAAAATTTGCGTGCAATTTGGACCAGCCGTTTCGAAGAAAATAATATAATAAATGTTTTTTATTTATCGAAAAGATAGAAATATTAGCGGAAAAATATTGCATTGCTAGATTCGCGGCTTCCTAGATTCATTGGCATCAGATGAAGTTCATTTTATATGATCAAGGTGTGTAGAGTTTCTCTCATCTCACAACGCTCATTCTGTGTTTGCCTAGTTTAAAATAATTGAATTGGGATGGTAAGATCACAATTGTGGTGCCCCTTCCAAATGATCCATAGCCGTAATTAGAAAACAATGATTTTGTATCAAGTTTCAGTTGATGATAAAAAAAATATATATAATGGAAAAATTCCTGGTAAATAACGTAGCTAGGCAAATTGTAAAATGAGAAATATCTCGCTGGATTCAGCGGGGATGGTTTGCCGCCCGCTAAGAGAATCGTCTTGTTTCTGTCCAGGTTCAGGACGAGTGGAGCGCCGTGACTCCCGCCGCCGCGCCAGCCAAGGCCAGCGATTGGGGCGGCTCCACCTGGAACTAACGAGACCGTCGTGCTGCCGAAACAACGTCAAGACTCAACCTGGACTGATTGCACTGTTCACTTTACTCTACGCTAGTGTTATCCTCGTTGTGACTCTTTAATTTCATAATAAAAGTCGAGAATCATGACAAAGCTTTTCCTTTATGACTTGCACGTGTTATCACTTGGCTACGATCTTGGGTGTAAGAGCAGGGGCCTAATTCCTGTACGTAGTCACTGTTGTAATGATCACTCAATGTCTTATCTTTAATTTCCTCGTTATGAATATTTAAGAGATTAAAATGTACGTAGTTGAATTTTATATTTATTAATTTTACTCTTCTAAATACGGTACTAGGTCTACAACATCAATTTTTCTCTTTTAAATACTCATAAATATAGTACAAACAATAAGGTAGTTGGGTCAAGTGGTCAGTTGTGTACATAAAGATCCTTATTCCTTACGGGATAGAGCGGCAGAGCCTTGGTTGAAGAGTCTGGTAATCCCGCTAGGAGCGTTACCGATCCTATGGAAAAGTCGTCAGCTAGAGCACGTTGCGAATGAAAGCTGCTACGAGCGTGCTGACCAGTCAACTTGGTGATCATAGGCACTGACATCCGTCGCTACTTATCTAGAGACAACTTTATCTACGCTTGCGACAGTCACAACGTACAAGAACGAGGCAGCAGATTACACGTCGAGCTGCTGAAGTGGAAGAATTACAGGTAAAAGGATATCAATTGAAAAACAAGTTTCTCACATTCAATATATTTATTTTATTGCAATCACAATACGATAATTAGAAAGTTTGTATCGCACACAAATCTTTGGCTGAAATCATACGTATGTACTTCTCCCCTAGTCGACTACTTTCAACCTTTACCTTGACCTTCATCTTGACCTCGCACATTCAACCTCACTAGTACTCGAAGTTGACAACACGTGTGTGTGGTATGATGAGTGTACGGTTGCGGTCACATTGAATGGTTTAATCCGAAATTAGAATTTTATTTTAAATAAAATTTAGGCCTACGTTAGGCTAGGCTAGTTAGGCTTTAACTGCTAACTTCTTTATGGACTTTACGTGGAGTGCGAATGCACACTGCCTTCTAGTTTCAGTGCGCATAATATCAGTATATTTTCTTCAGGACCAATTTTAATGTAGTTTGATCAACCACTACATGTGACCGCAACCGTACTTACTTCATTTGGTTCCAATGTTATTCAAATTACGCAAGTCTTCCACACAGATATTGAAACTGGTGCACACAAATCACATCACCTGATATACTCGAGTGTTTATTACTTTTTACTTGGTGTAGAACAATAAACCATGGTTACTTCCAACTAAAATCCAAACTAACCCTGGGGGAATGTTTAGCTAAATACAAACTACCCCAGGGGAGTGTTTTGCTAATTTAAAAATAGAACACTTCAAATACACTAGACCATCACAACAATGCTTTTAAATAAACAACATCAACATGGTACATAGAAAATTGCTAATGGTGTCAAGTATTCAATATTCAAAAAAAACATTAACAAATTTCCATCATGGCATTCAAACTCCACTCATCTTGATGGTATTTTTTACAGCTGATTTGTATCATTTGTTGAAAATAAGTAATTTATAGCTCCCTGTATTACATCTTTTACTCATCCCCAAATAACATAGCTGTTGGTGGGGTCATTGAGCAAACCTGATTTTGGACGCTTTTGTTCATCCAATAAAATTGCATCTTGAAGCACAAAACCAGCGTTACATTGCCACGCAGAGCAACAAGATAAGAAGCTAATTCAACGAACAAGCTTGACCTTATCTTTATCATAACAACAATCAAACTTGTACCTGCGTATACCTATGACTAGTCCTACCTCCGCTATCTACACCCTTCTTATAGCTATTTATAAATGCACTTGCTCAAATAAATGAGACTCAATAAATATGTAGACAATATTACATAAGAATACAGATTATATTTTAATATACACTCCGCTTTTCAAGCAGTAGACACTGATGTTACGTTTGCTGATGAACTAATCACTAACGACTTGCAACATATTTCTGTTACAAATACGAGACTTCGACATGTTTTGTAACGTATAACATTTCTGGTGGGGTCGGTAAGTAACCACAATAAACCCATGTTAATTCAAATTACAAACATTCAACTTTTGCTGTAATTCATACAATAGATCTGGTACCTACAGGGTTTTGACCCATTGTTCGTCTGTCGTAGTCAAGTTTACTCTAAAAGTTGGTCAAAGTTATCGAAATGTACGATGAGACGGAGATTCAAGCACGAATATATCTGTTCAATTCAAGTAATTGAAGTGTAAACTGGTAGTCATACAAAAGGTTATCTTTCAAAATTAAAATTAAAATAAAAACTACAGTATACAAGTTTTATCTGAAATATTTTCAAAAACTGTGCGTAGACTGCATGAGCACATTGTCTGCTAGTTATAGTGCATATAATGCCAGTACGTTCTCTTCAAAAGACTCGTTTTAGTGTGGATTGTTCAGCCACTTCATGTGATCCAGCGTGAGCTAGCTTTTGTGAATACAATTACTAAACATGAATAAGGTAGTATATATACATCAGGTTTTCATTCGACAAAGAATATGTAAACCATACCAAATCTACCATAGCGAAAATCATTCAAAATTTATCTAGCATCAATCAAAATTACCGACATTTTTCCAAGTCCAAATCATGTCTTTTCAGCTTTCTGTAATCATTTTGTGATGTGCGACGAAGATTTACGTTTGTCTCGAGTTCAACACCAATTAACTTGATGATCTGACCTTGGACGAGAATGCATATAGAATGGTCACTATACGATGATTTTTTAGAGGAGTCGTCAACCACACGTTTATTTATTCAATATTAAACTTATTGTTGATACCGAAATAAAAAGCAAAAGGATTTATTTTGTTATCAAATCGAAATAGTGATTTCGAATATCGATGGAATATATCGAAATCGAATGACAACCCCCATAAAGACAGTATTGGATATCTAACCACTATGAATACATGTCCTGACGGACGATAAGCCTTCGCAGACTTCTGGTTACGTTGACAGACTAGCGGACACGAGAGAGTCGAATCAAGTTCTCAAATTCTTCTCAGAGCAGGAACAATAAAACGTGAATAGAATAAAGTAGGCCTTACCAGTACAAACATTTGTTCTGTGAGAACTTGATAAAATTAAATTAGGCACCTAACATATGGCCCCATCATCAGTAGAAGATAAAATGTTAATCCAAAGTTTCAGTTCAAACGGTTTAACCATTTTATCAGCAAAAATAAGTATCAATAATCACACAAAAATAAATCCCCAACCGTTCTTATTTACACACACAACATTTTACTACGCTCGCCTAAAGTTGAGGTGCCATATCCCACGAGTTGAACATACCTCGGTGGTAGGCAACTTGCGTGTCAGCTAACTAGTGCAAGTGGCCTATAAGTCCTCACGTCGCCTACGATCACTTGGGCTTCAACGGATCCTTCTTGCTCAGCTTTAGCTTGGTCGACTGAAGCAGATTGTACGGAATGTAATTACAGAACTCACTGGACACAAACGGAATGTAGAACGCGCGGAAGAAACGATGCGACCTGGAACACAGAACAATACGAATGTTGTGACTTACGTACTACACGATTCCGATGATTTTTTCATCATTTTTATTTTATAAATATCGATCGAAACTTCATAGAAAATCATGGTCATCCAATTAAGGCTCAGCATCAAGGGTAGGATCATTTGGATGGGGCCCCTTAATCGTAATATCACCCCAAAATAATTAATAATAGTAGGCAAACGCAGGATGTGCGTTGTACGATGAGCGAGATGTCTATATAAAGTATAATCGAAAACTCTACAAACCTTGATCATTTGAAATGAACTTTATCCAATGTCAATGAATCTAGAAAGCCGTGACTTCGACAATGCAACATTTTTCAACTAATATTTCTATCTTTTCGATGAATAAAATACATCTATTATATTATTTTCTCCAAAACGGCTGGTCCGAATATCAAACCAAATTTTTATTCATGTATATTATTCTTGTGTTCACATTTGTGGAAAATTTGAATCGTATTGGAGAGATTTTTTTTTCAATTTTTTTCCGCCCAGCCAAATGTTATGGGGTTTTTAGAAACTTCTAAATGATGTTTCTCAAAAATGGTCCAACCGATTAGACCTCAAAACTATACAGTTCCAAGTTGGATAAGTTTGCATATAAAAAAAAAGTTTCATGTCGATCGGTCAAACGCTGCGACCTGTGCAGTGTTTACAAACAAACAGAAAAAAAAAAAAAAAAAAAAAAAAAAAACGCACAGACAAAGTTCCGTAAGAGTTGAGTGAAAATCTTCGCTACGCTCATCTAATAACTCATTCAACAAACAATAACGGATAGTGAACAATTCAAACATTTGACTGGGGAGAAAAAATCTTCCAACTTCTTACTATCTTGATTTGATTTTTATATTTATTCTTGAATTCTTCTTTTTTCCTCTTCTTTCTTTGTTCATATATTCATAAGGCCTATAATATTGGTAATTTTTGTTCCAATTTTTAAAAAAATCTCATCGATAAAAATCCAATGTGTAAGCCAAAGAAACTTGAGTGATCAATTTCATAAAACTGTTCCTTCTTTGGATAGTAGGACTTGATTTAAAGAATATATTTTTGTGATGGACGATATGAGAGATGGATGATAGATAATGACACATTGTAGGAGAAGCTAGTAATATGAGAAATAACGAGTCTTTCTTTGAGGCTTTTTGAGGCGTGCTAAAGCAACTCACCGCGCTGCGTCCAAGAAGGGCACCGACTTGACGACCTTCCACCTGTCGCGCTGGTCGGAGTAGTTAGGTTCGCGGTCGGTTTCCACGCCGTAGTCCGCGTCCACGATGAAGTGGCAGCGGTCCGCGTCCATCTGGGAACACAACGCAACCGGTTACACTCACGGCCGGCCGAGTCGGTGAAGGCCTGTCTCACCAACTATTGTTGTAGTTCGTAGCACAATGAATATAATTAGGGGTGTGTGAGCACTCGAATTTTTGAGTTT
Organism: Brachyptera putata; assembly: GCA_907164805.1. NCBI lineage: Eukaryota > Metazoa > Arthropoda > Insecta > Plecoptera > Taeniopterygidae > Brachyptera > Brachyptera putata. The sequence goes on along the minus strand of OU015472.1, from coordinate 17,972,642 downwards.
GAGTTCAAATTTAGCTGAACTCAAAAATTTAAAGTTCGATTTTTTTTTTTTTTCTGCAATGTAATTTTTTTCCGAATTTCAGGGTCCAGAAGTTGCTGCTAATATTTAATATTTCGTAGGAATAATAATTTATATTATTACGCAATATTTCATCATGTGAAGTCATTTTTAATCTATATCCCCCATCATTAAACATTAGCGATCAGGGGTCCCGAAACATGTGGCAGGTCGAAACACCCAAGTGTTAATGGCAAGGGGGAACAGGCGTGTATTCTTGACAACAAAGGACTTCCTATACTCAGGACATTAATTAAGATATGCTCTTGTCTGTTGAAAAGTTAACTATGTTTCTCCTTGCTGTTGAAGATAAATGACTTTCCAGATAATATATTTGAGACCTCATCTTTATTACTGTAATTTAAATTATTTTATTGACAGAGGATTATTATTTCGACTGGGCATAAGTAGTTAATCAACTGTGAATATATCAGCCAGCTAGTGCTTGCAGAGATAATAATTTGCTAACTTCATTCTAGGCCCCAATATTGATATTAATTGCCTGGTCAGTCTTCATTGCTTTTTACTTTTAAATCTTTATGTTCTCTAATTAGACTCTTTTAACACTGTGAACTGTGATGATTAAATCCTGAGTGACATGATAGTATTCATTGACTCTTTGTTGACACTTTGTAAAACTGTTGAGAAAACACTTCACTTGAAGATAAACACATGGCTGCCAGAGAATGGGCATGGGGCATTCTGATGCATGGGGTCCCTTGGAATTCAAATAAACGAGGGTTTACTGTATGAACTTTACTCAGAACCAATTAAAAACTCAATTTTTAATGGGGCCGTTTTTTTTTTCTCTTTTTTTGAACTCGAACTCGAAACTCATAATTTTCTCTTAAACTCGAACTCGACTCGACCTTAAAATCTTGAACTCGCACACCCCTAAATTTAATATATATATATATATATATAGGGGCCTATATATTAAATGAACGACTCATATTATGAAAATAATTATAGGCCTAATTGAAGGTATTTTAGTATATTTTTTTGATATAACTTGATAAATTGAATAAAATTATTTCCCTTCCCTTCAAAATATTATAATATACGGTAGGGCCTACTGGTAGCCTATCGGCATATATATATAGGCTACTATGCATATCAAAATAATTATATTTATAGGTATTCAAGTTTTTTTCCTGGAAATGATTTAATTTAATTTTAATTATCAAGTTATTTCCCAGAAAAAAAATGGCAAAAAAAAAACTAAAATACTTCCAACTATAATTATTTTCATAATACGAGTCGTTTAAGCCTACGTGAAACCATATATATACATCAATATAACCAGGACGTTCAAGGGGTCACCTTGTAGCGTACTGGATAGTGTGTCTGACAGTGAAGCAGGCAGGCGGGGTTCAATTCCCATCCGCTCCTTTTTTCTTTTTTTCAGGTATTACATAGGCCTAAAGGTTTTTGGTCTTTTCTGGTTTTTGTGGAATTTTTTTGTACATCCTCGAGACTGGAACTGTGATTTACTCAACGCCCCCCACTCACGTATCTGGTTGGCTCCTCCCTGTTCTCGTCGTTCATGAAGTCCGGCACGACGACCGTGGCGTTGGGCAGCGGGCCGAACGCCTTGGGCAGCTGCCCGGTGAAGTCGGAGCGCAGGAAGCGCAGCTGGAAGTTGTCGTTGGGCAGGAAGAAGCTGGACGGGTAGCGGTGCCACTCCTTGCCCATGCACACCTTCACGTCCTGGTCGGTAGGCATCCTGCGCGACGCCGACACGCTCGTCAGCTCCATGAACACGTCCAGCGGGGCGTGGTAGCCTGGAACATTAACATCAAGTTCAATTCAATTCAAACAAATTTTTATTCTCTCTCACAAATACATAACTAGGAAAACGCAGAATGTGCGTTGTGAGATGAGCGTAGGAGTATGGAAATCTGGATTTGAAAAATACTCAGTCAGCTCAATCTAATATACAGACCTTGGACTACTTCAAACGCTGAAAAACCTTACCTGCAACTTGTTGCTATTTATAGAGCAACCTGTCGCATATACACTTTGCATTACATGTTTTGATCCTGATATTTGATAAAATGTATACTTTTATTACGTTTTCTTCGTTATGTCTCATCCGATTGTTGTACAAATGATTGAAAATGTGTATGATAGTTGTTTTCATATTCTGTATGAATTTGAAAGCTTTTGAAAATTTTTCGTTTCGAAGTATTTTCCCCCTGGGTTATTCTTATGGGGATTTTCCGAAGTTTCCAAATTTTTTCCGGAAAAACCGTTCCACCAATTTTTCTGAAGAAGAAAATTCTAACCAAGTTTGCAGTCGATTGGTCAATCAATCTTCCTGACCGTATGCCGCGTACAAAAAATAAATAAATAAAAAAAAAAAAACGAAGCCCATTTTTTTTGGTACCGGTATGTGAAATGGAAGTATTTGCTACGCTCATCTAATAAACACATAGACCAAAATAAAAAATAGAGATAAATAGAGAGAAGCCCGCATAAGAGTAATTAGCTCTGGTGTGCAGGCTAACTCGAAAAACAAGTGTTTGGCGGTGTTTTTCTTCACTACACAAATACATACAAATAAACCCAAATGAACAAAAACACAAATAAACGGTTTCTCACACACAGTTGGCATAGCTTCCTCGCGCGCGTAATACGAAATCGACTTAATTCTAACACGGAAGAGTGATGATTTATTTGGAAAAGGAGATGAACCCTTTTTTCAATTATTGATCTAAAAGTTTGGTGATCAGCTTATATTCGGGACAACGGTACTCCTAGAAGCTGGGCCACATAATTGTTCAAAACATCAACATTTTCCAAGAAGTTTCCTTCCCGAGCTTACCGTTGTACAGCGCCAGTATGCGCGCGACGCTGACGAGGGTGTAGACGGTCAGGGCGGCGATGGTCAGGTGCGTGGTGTGCTTCAGGTAGTGCGAGCCACGCTCAACGCCGCGCACCAGGTAGCGGAAGTACAGCTTGTGCGCGGCGTCCAAGGTCACGGCTCCGCACAGGCACACGCACGGGTAGATCGGGAACAGGAACCGCTCCTCCTGAGGGAACAAGAGGACGGTCCAAACGATTCTATCTTCCATCCTTAGTCGTAATTGGGAGCAATGATTTTGTATCAAGTTTCGATAAAAACAAATTCACAAATAGACCAAGTATGTAACTCGAGAATGCTAGCAGTATAGGCATACGTTCCCAGTACAGTGAAACCTCTATTCATTGTTTTTCAAGGAACCAGGAAAACAAAACCATCCAGGATAATTCAACCGTGATTATATGAGAGTAGTTCCGGTCAAAATAAATTATGGAAGCGGGAAAAATTATGGAACCGGGAACTATGATTCAAGGTTTCACTGTGAATATATTTGCAGCTAGGTACCAGGCCTGCCTTGGATTATAGTAAGAAACAAGTAAAAATAGCAATTTCAATACAAGCAATGAAACCTAAAAGTCCTTTTGTCCATGTTTTCCCAATATTTCTTCATGTTTCAATACATTTCACACATATACCAAGTACGTAGCACAAGTACGCTAGCAGTATGGGCCTACGTTTCTAATGAATGTATTTGCGTTGTACCTTGTGTGGCTGCGTGAAGAAGACGGCGATCCACAGGTAGAGTGGCGAGAGAGACAGCCAGTACGGCAGGCAGGCCGGGTTCCTGGGCTTGGACGTTACCGCAAACTTGACAACCACCTGAAGCAAGCGGTCAACGCGTGTTGATACAGATAATAACACATGAACGATAAGTTATCTATTATATTTTGTTGTTAATTTTGGTAATATTTTTAAATTTCAGATCAAGTGATATGTTGGCAGCATTGCAATGGCTCTCAGTAGAGCAAAGAGTAGCGCTGAATACTCTCATATTCATTGACAAAATGCGCAAGAGTAATGCAGCAAATGTTTTCAAGGACAATATATGTACTGTAGCGGAGATGCATAACTATAATACGAGGGTAAGCAATAATTTATAATTGAATGGAAACAAAAAAGGAAGCACCAATAAATCTGTCTTCTACAGTGGTGCTCGATTACATAATAAGTTGGATAATAGTGTGAAAGAAGAAAATAATATTGAGAAATATAGAAGAATGTGTGTTAAATTTGTTAAGGAAGAATTCAAATAGTTATAACTTTAGACAATGAGTCAATTATTTTTTAAATTACCTATGTTTGTATTATTAATTTTTGTTTGTAATGTACTGTGAATGTGTAATAGCTAACTAGCTAAATAAAGAGTTATTATTATTATTATCTTTATTTTTTGCCAATTATTTCTCTGAACAATATACCGGTAATGCAGGTAGTGAGGCAGATGTTGATTGATTGATTTTATTAGTTATTACATGTGTACAGAATACTTGGTTCATGACAAGTCATATAAATATTACATCACAGTTTGTAAGATCACACACAGTCTTATGTAAAAGCAATGTCGTGGAGATAGTCAGAGATAGAATAAAAGCAATGTTCTTGAGGATATAAATTCAAAGCAAGTCTGAAAGTGGTCATATTCGAAAGAGATTTGATGTTACATGGAAGTCGATTGAAGATAATAGTAGGCCTACACATATGAAAGGGGCCTTCAGAATAGAGAGTTGAACTATGGTGTCGTGCCTGTAGGTTTCCTTTATGCCTAGTGTTATGGTCATGCTTTAAAATATTGGTTAAAAACAGTTACGGTTGTTACGGAACTTCCGCTCTATTTGCACTACCTGTAGGCTATATACAGTGTACTTCCTACTGTATAAAATTAAAATCACAATAAATAAAATAAATAATAGTCAATTGTTTTATAGTAGTAAAATAATTGATTATATTTTGAACAATTACTATAAAAATAAAAATAATCAATGTCACATCAAACATCTAATGGCAACCCTACTTATTTGTTGATTATTGTCATTGTTTTCCCAACGACCCCTCCAACAGCTAGGTTATTTGGTGGTCTTACTTACTTATTTAGAATCAAATGAATGATTGAAGCTGGCCTTCCATGAACGCGGTATTTGCTCAGCAAATTCGCTAAGCGTTTTTTTTAGCCGCCATGTTGAAAAACGACCAATCATTGACGAGAGCGCCGCATGGCGGCACGTATCCAAGCTAAAAAAACTTTCGCTAAGCGAATACCGCGTTTATGGAAGGTCAGCTTAAAAAATAAAACGGTTGGAAACGGTTCAACTTGTTATCCTGCAGACATTTTCCATTCGATTGAGTGGAGCGAGCGTAGGCCAGACTTACGAGAGCGAGCGGAGCAAGCAGGGCCGCCACGAACACGAAGTTGAAGTTGAGGAATCCGTTGACGAAGTAGAACGAGACGGGCTCGGTGCCGTAGAGGTCCGGGCCGTGCGAGGTGAACACGTTGTAACGGACGAGGTTGTACGGCGCGACCACCAGGCGGCCGTAGTACGTCGAGTCCAGCTTCACCATCGGCACCTGGTGGACAAAACAGCAACCTCATCTCGGTAACAAGGCTCAGGTCGGTAGAAGATAGGCCTACGCTGAGACCTCTATTCATCTTTTTTCAAGGGACCAGGAAAAGAAAACCATCCATGCAGGAAAACCATCTAAGATCCAGGAAAATTTAACATTGTTTATACGGCATTGGGGTGAGAAAAATGAATGATACATCCAGGAAAACGATGGATCTGGGAACGATGCATAGAGGTTTCACTGTATATATATATATATATATATATATGCTGTAGAGAATGAGTAATCTATGCACATATTCTACAGTAGAGTATGTCAGTTAGAATATTATTTTTAACACTACATAAATTCAATAAATAATTAAATTTTCATTTTTATGTATAGGAATATTCTTGGTTGTCAGAGAACTAGGTAGATTGATAGAATTGAAAGAGATGATGGAGAGAAAATGAAGAGTGGGGGACAGTACGAAGAGAGAAATGGTAGGAAAACAGGGAAAGTTGGAAGGAATTGGTGCCGTGGCAGTTGGAGGAAGAAGAGAACGAAGAAGCAGGACGACGGAATGGCTCACCGGCTTCAACATCCCAGTCAGCCCTAGTAACGACGGTGGAGTCACCTCCACCCCCCAAACCCGACATTGTTGGATGGGGAGATCGAATCAATTTAAAAAAAAAATGTATAGGACACGGGTTATATTATTGCGTAGTTGACCCCAATATGCGCAGTTCTAAACTTCAAAAATGCAGTTCTTAATTTCAATTTTCGCAGTTGTAAAATACATGAGTAAGTCGATAATCTTCAAACCACATTATTTCATGTTTATGCTCAATACAGTGAAACCTCTATGCATCGTTTTTCAACGATGCACGACCATCCATGCAGGAAAACTATCCATCTAGGAAAATTTAACGTTGTTTGTATGGGAGTGGGGTGAGAAAAAATGAATGATACATGCAGGAAAACGATGGATCCGGGAACGATGCATAGAGGTTTCACTGTAATTTGAATGATTCTTCCATTTAAATATTCTTCTCCCAATAATAAACACGCGTATACTTGGCGCAAATAATGCAGTGTGAAGCAACATACAGCCTTAGGCCTACATATTCCCAAATAATAAACTTTGAAAAACAAGGTTTTTAAAAATATTCCCTGCGGGGCTGTGATGCAGGAGCCCCCCCCCCCCTCCCCAGTACCCGCACAGAACCTATGTCTTTATATAATTGATTTCTTCATAAGTGCAGTTCTAAATTTTCACTAATATAACCACTGGTATAGGAACACACAGCAACGTTGCGTGATAGAAACGTGATGGGAACCTTGCTCAGCTAGTGTTTGGCGAGTGACGTTGCTAGGATCAAGTGACGGAGTCAACTCACCAGAATGACGACCAGCGATATCGCGCTCCACTGAATGAACTTGACGATTTCCCTCCGACGGTAGAGCATGTCGAACGCTATCGGGATGCTGCGGCAAAACAGAACAAGAATTATCACCGAGCTTCCATGAGAACAATAATGTAGAACTCAACTTCAATAACAATAACAAAAATACATTATTTTTATCAATAATTTCCCTACATTAACTAGCGTTGTTCGTCACTGGAAAAACTTATATCGATTATCATTCGCATCACATCGATAATTGATCGTAAGATATCGATATTTTCTCTTCCTATTTGATAATCGTATTCAATTTATACATTTATTTATATTGGGTTCAACGACGCAAGATCTACTGATGATCTGTTGGCGTCAGTGGATGATTCATGAGATGAAAGGTTATTTTATGAAGTATTTTTGGATAGTGGGCAAGAGTCAGACATGGCCTGTTATTAAGGAGCCACCCCAGTATTGACCTGAACAACAGAGGGGAGGGAAACCACGCTGGACCTCATTTGGGAACCCCGGCCTCCTGCATGACGGCTCAGCGAACTAGCCACGTGACCACACGTCTCAGTGGAATGGTGAACATGTGACGGGGCCTTTTCGGAGATAGCGTTAATGCTGTAAAACATTCATTCAGTAGGAAAAATAAAAGAAGGGAATTGAAAATAGGATATATGGGATTTTCAAGTTAAGAGGAGGCGTGGGGTGACCCTGGGGTCAGTCAATAATGTATATATAAGAGACATAAGATTACACAAATACACGAATGATAGAATATATTATTGTTTTATTTACCGTATCTAATATTGTTCACTCGATGTACAGTATTTAGTTTAATTAGTTTAGTTTATTTAGTTTAGTTTCAGTATTTACACTTTTTATATGCTGTTTGACGATGTTGCTGTAACTGATTTTAGACTTGAACTGATTCTCAGTCGTGTGGGGGTGGTCGTATATATTTAGTTATAAATAGTAATAGCAGAAAAGTATGCTCAAGGCATAGTATTGATACACTTAAGGTGTGATCAAGACAATTTGGGAAAATTACAGCTACATTCCAATGATAGATTTTGAAGACATAGTTAGAATAGTTATAGAATTGAATGAGGTATAAGATATTTAGCATGAAAGATTATCAAATGGAATTATTTTGGCGCGTGCAGATTGCTTGTGCGCCCGCAAAGGTGACTTGGGAAAGGCGGACAAATGTAGTTTTAAGAGAATATGACTGTTTAAAAGCGTACCCGATGATGGCGGCGAACGGCCAGCTGAGCAGCGTGGAGAGGGCGGTGGCGAACACGGCCAGCTCGTACTTGCGCTGGTACCAAGCGCCGAGCGCCAGGAAACACATGTACATCGAGAACGACGACGGCAAGAACGCGGTGCTCGCCACGAACATGCCGGCGCTCACAACCAGGAACGCCAACATGAGCCGGCCGACCTGGACACCAAACTCACGGCCGACGCTCCTGGAATCAACAACAATTATTTACTTGAAAAAAAAAATCGACTATTGTTGACATAATATTGGTAATTAAATCGTAATAGATGTATAGATATTTTTTCCCTATTTGATAATCGTATGGAATTAATTAAAACTCATGGCCGACGCTCCTGAAATCAACAAGAACAATTATATATATATATATATATATATATTTTTGTTTATTTATATTGGGTTTTAACGACGCACTGTTATGATGGCGCAGATCTAATGGCGTCGGATGGATGATTTATGAGATGATGGGATGATGGTTCTTGGATAATGGGAAGGATAGTGGGATAGTGTAGAAACCATACCCGCATTAGCCTAGAATACAAAGGGAAACCATGAAAAACCCATGTAAAGATGGTCGGCGGCGGGGATCGAACTGGGTTCGAAATTCCCCTAATCCCCCTTGCCTCCCGGATCACATGAAGCGAGCGGGTTAACCACTGCGCTGCCTGTGCCGGTACTTATTTAAAAAAACCAAAAAAAACACGACTATCGTTGACATCATATCGGTAATTAAATCGTAATATATACATATTTTTTCTTCTATTTGATAATCGTATGGAATTAATTAATTTATATTGGGTTCAACAAAGCTCTCTACTGCTGACTATGATCTATTGGTGTCGGTGAATGATATATAAGATGAAAGGTTATTTCATTAGGTGTTTTTGGATAGTGGGAAGGAGTCGGTCGTGGCCTGTTGTAAGGAACCATCCCAGTATTGACCTGAACGACATGGAGGAAAACTACGATACATTCGTCAGGATGGTCGACCATGACAAAAATCGAACCCCGGTCTCCTGATTTACGGTTCAGTGTTCTAGCCACTCGACCACACATCACTGTTTAGATTGTGTATAAATGATCTCACTTGTAGAAGTAGACCTCGCAGAACGCAGACAGGAGTCCGAGAAGACAACGGCAGAAGTAGAAGATCAGCATCCGATTCGGTTGAAGCAGCTTGTGGTAGATCCATGCTGGTACTACGTGGATCAACAAGTACGTGTACGATCGTAGGGCGTAATCGGGGCTGTACTCCCAGGTTTGAAAACCTTTGCCGAACAATAAATAGTGGGTCTGGAACAGGTACAAAAGTCAAAACAGTTGATAATATTTTAAAATTATATTGGGAGTAGGATTGCCAAGAGGGTAATATTGTTGTATAGCGCATCAGTATCGATTTCATTTGTTGTGATTTTCGTTTTTTCAAAATATGGGTGAGGTTTACTTCAATGATTTTAGCAACCAATTGAAAGTGTGTTGATGCATTTTTTTAACAACAATGGCAGATTTTTATGCACAATCCAATGTCCAAGTGAGTTTTGAACTATTTAATAATAACAATTCTTAACTACTCTACTAAAAAACACCAATTTCAGGATAAAAAAATGAAAATCGGTAGTGATTCGCTATATGACAATTAACCTACTGGTACCAAAGGACTTTCATTAGAATAGAGAACACCTTTTCAGCACATGTTCTCAGTTGACTAAAAATGTAAGAGAAGACCATTTGAAAGATTTAAAACAATTTCAATGTTTACAATGAGAAAATCTCGCCTTCTCTTGACTTATGGTCAAAAGCCGTTACCGGTATATAATATTTCAAAAAATCAAAAAAGTAGAAACGAATGGGAATCAAACCCTTGTCCCCCTCACTGGAAGCAAATGCCTTCCCACATTTAATCAGATGGTACTTCACTTAGTGGAGCCGAGAACGCCAGAAATGCCGTGCAGAATAACGGACTCGAATTGCTTGTGGAAGGAGTAGGCCTAGGTCGTGGCCTTAACAGGCGAAGTAGGTTGTGGACTGTTAAGGAACCAACCCAGTATTAACCTGATCAACAGAGGAAAACCACGAAAAGCTCTCTCAGGACGGTCGACCATGGCAGAAAAATCGAACCCAGGCCTCCTGAATTATCCAGAATTACGGTTCAGTGAGCTACGCCAATGAATTTGTATGGCTAGGCCTAGCCACTTGGTCACCTATCTCAGTTATATACATGGTCTCAAGGTACACGAATACATATTGATCTTGCAATGAGTATACGCACAGGTTCCCAATAGTTGTAAGTTTCATCGCAATCAGAAATGTGACTCCAGATAGCAGCACAAAATCGAGCGGAGAGTAGAGCTTTGAATGCTGTATCGCCGCTAGGATAGACGATACCAAGATCGGAAGGACTGATAGGCTTAGTGGTTGAAGTTGCTTCGTCAGATCTGGAATAAAGGTCAAACTTAATAAAGATGAGTGCTACATTATGCAGCTTTTGAACTAATGCTAAGCACGTTTCCAGGTTGGAGGACCTATTCCCCAGCAAGGATCAATCAGGGTTGATTTGACAGGTGTCAAAATCTACTCTTCTCATCATATTTTTCATGCGAACTTACCGATTTGTAGTTCCTGATTTTTTGCCAACACTTTTTTTTACTTCTTTCTTTCCATTTGATTGATTTCGTTGACGAACGGTGGGCGCCATCGCAAGATTATCATTAATCAAAGAATAATTGATTTTCTGGTCGGCATATTGTAATCACCGTGGATGCGTACACGTCGGTGAACCACCTGACTTGTACAGTTGTCAAGTGCCACAAGTGCCAACATACCGCCCAGCCTGCCTGCTCCAGAAAATGTGAGAAAAAGATTTGTCTAGTAACATTTGTTGTTCATGCGTTGGCTACGCGAACGTTCATTTTGTTTTTGTTAGGTTGCCCTGCTGTGAACCTGTCGTAGTGAACTGTCATGGATGTGTGTTAGGTTTCGAAGCAGTGTTGTCCCGTGTGTTTTCAGTGATTTTATACGTGTGATATTAGAGAAATATCTCCAATCATCAGCCAGTCATCAGCCGAGGTTTGTCACGAAACACAACTATATATTTTAATTATTTAATAGGTCTGATCGTGAGATGAAACATTGATAATAGAGATGCCACACTGGCTGCATTCTGTTCTACCTGTGAGCCTAAAGAATAATACCCCAAGGGCAAACGCCTATTTTCCTCTTTGTTGTTTCAATTTTGACTGAAGAATACCTTTATATAATTCTCAAATATTCTATTACAAACTACCGACCTCTTTAATCTCTATTCCTTCCTTCAGAATTAATGTAGACATATTCCGCTGTTGTCACGCGCGCTTGTAATCCTATGACAGATTTACCTTTACACTTAAGGTATTGTTTATATATTTACACGTTTGACGTTTTCGTAGCTCACATGGCTTTAGGCAATGCTTTAGGATATGACATGTGTGCATTGTCAAAAGTCTATCTCGAATGAACATAATGAACAAATACGTAGATTTTCTTAATACAGTTCCAGACCGATTGGAATGTTAGCTCCGAGCATCTACATATCTTGTTCGTGATTTTTTTCTTCGCCTCATAAAGCAATAAAGATTGGAGATACAAGACGTTATTTCGCCATGCTATCTATCATGTCAGTACGTCTCAATCATGTTACCGTGTGGTAGTTAAATGTATTATAATATGCAAATGACTGAAACACATTGAAATGTGATGAAGTTAGCGGCTTACACACAACATCCATTGTACATACAAATAATCCTTGACACACCTCGCATTCTTTCTTATCCCCCCCCCCCCTCTCTCTCTCTCACACTCTTCTTTCTCATCACGACGTTCGAAGATTAGGGTTCTGTCTTCTGTTAGATGTTTGAACAAACCTGTGAACATCTTGGCTTAGAAAATAATCGTTGACAAAATTCTTTTATGGTCGAAATTCGAAATATTTCTATTTACCGGTATTCATTTATATTTTTATATAATAATTATATATTATATATATATATATATATATTTATTTATTATAGACCCTACGTTATGATATAATTATATATATATATATATATATATATATATATATATATATATATATATATATATATATATATTTATATATATATTTCGGACCTATAAGAATATATTTCGAATTTCGAACGTGTACGTTTTTTGTCAACGACTATTCCCAAAGCCAAGATGTTGACAGGTTTGTTCAAATATCGAACATACAAAACCCTAACCTTCGAACGTCGTGATCTATGTGTTGCACGTGATGATAATGATATGTTCAAGACTTCAAGTAAACCAGAAATACAATTACCTTCCAATTAAGTTACTGCTTGATCAGGTGAAATATAACATGCAATGCAAATTGTCTCATGGCCTGATGTATTATATCACAATTTTGCAATTAGCATAATATGTAATATTATAGAACTAGATGCATATTCCCGTAATTGTAATAGTATGTAATTCTAATGCCATTGCACGTACATTTACGTGATCCTTAACGAATGAACATGTTTTTTCAATTCTTTTTGAGCGACTTATAAAAATGTGTGCATATTCCATAAAATAACATCCATGCATACAAAATGTGCATGCCTTTTGAAGTAGTCCCAAGTCAATAGGCCTAATTATAATCTTGAGTGTAATTCATAATTATTAACACATTTTAAAAAAATTATTTTCAACTTGAATAGGTAGGCATAGGCCTACTAGTCGCGAAATGGATGTATCTACAGAATTTTTGTTATAACTTAATTCGTGTTTTTGTGATCCAGGCCTGTGTTACATTGTAGTTCGGATTTTTAAAAATAGTCGTGTGCTTTACGATAGCAAATGATAGCTCAGCGGTGAACTGGGAAACCAATAAGGACATTGTTCTCTCTATCAGGCTATCAGTATCTCTTATATTTCGTGATTATCGTTTTGAGTAATTATGGAATAATTAGCTACAAATAAATTCAACATAATTATTACCGGTGTAAAAATTGAATAATAATGCACAGCTTTTGGTAAGTGTCTATACTATTATCGTGTATAAATTAATAATAACTTATATTCAGACCTAATAAGGTAAACTCATAATCAAGTTTGTCTTATTTCTCAAAAGACTAATTCTCCGTCTTCCTCTCCAAATACATATTTTGCTGTGTATAACTTACTAATTCATTATACGGTAGGCCTAAATAATAGCTTACACAACATATGTGTAAACACTAAACACTGATCTTAGATTTTAATAGCACTAAATTCATGCGAAACGAGGACATATATTCGTGTTTTTGAGGCAAATGCTTAAGAAATTGTATTTACCCTGTGTTTAATAAAACTACGCCTAGATCAAGTCTAGATCAGCGTGATCAAAGACACATGTTTTGCAAAGATCACCGATGCTTAGAATGCTACGAAAGATACATAATTCTCGCAGCGCTACTAATTAATGTGCCTCGCTGAATAGTAGCCATGGTAACCGTTGTCATGGTGAGATGAGACAGTTTGGTCAAGTCTGGCCGCCTGGAAGTGAGTAGCATAGCAATTAGTCCGTCTCGAAAGAAGGTCTCTGTTCTCCGTATTCCGTGCTGTCAAGTAGGTAGGCCTGCATTGTGTTGGAACTGACCCCCGTCCCATTAACGCAGGCCGCACCTTCATCCCAGACCTCCGACCAATCTCCACGCGGGCCAATCTTGCAGAGTTGAATCTTCCAGTACCAGTGTTGGGTCGTTCAGATCACATCGCGGCAATGCCCGTTCATACTGGGATACGTATACCGGAATAAAGTCTACTCGGTTGTGTGACATGGGTTTGGGTATCCAACCTTACCTGAATCCTGACCACATTACATTGAAAAGAACCCCGAAGTCCATGTCACGCGACCGAGTCGACTTTATTCCGGTATACGCTCTTCTTCAGCGCCCCCGTTAACACGGGGCATTAAAATGTCAATCCTACAGAGTTGAATCTTCTAGCG